>JAAFCE010007744.1:7079594-7108426 GCA_013389805.1 Trigoniulus corallinus
GTCTGTCTCTCTCTGTGTTTCTGTCTGTCTGCCTGACTGTCTCTCTCTGTGTTTCTGTCTGTCTGCCTGTCTGTCTCTCTCTGTCTTTCTGTCTGTCTGCCTGTCTGTCTCTCTCTGTGTTTCTGTCTGTCTGCCTGTCTCTCTCTGTGTTTCTGTCTGTCTGCCTGTCTGTCTCTCTCTGTGTTTCTGTCTGTCTGCCTGTCTGTCTCTCTCTGTGTTTCTGTCTGTCTGTCTGTCTGTCTCTGTGTTTCTGTCTGTCTGCCTGTCTGTCTCTCTCTGTGTTTCTGTCTGTCTGCCTGACTGTCTCTCTCTGTGTTTCCGTCTGCCTGCCTGTCTGTCTCTCTGTTTCTGTCTGTCTCGCTGGAAAAAAGCCAGCGTCGAGCCGGGAACCAGTGATGCAGTAGGCGTGCGGGCTACCTCTTACGCCAGGTGTTGCACTCACGTGATAACAAACGTTCTATTCTCGTTTCTTTTTTTCAAATACTGTATTTTCTAACAGTAGCACGTGCGGCCTGCTACTATTCACGTTCAGCCTGTCACGTGTTCATCTAATCTACGCAGATGTTCGAATTGGTTGCTAAGACGCCGCCGCCATTTTTTTTTAAATAGCGGAGCTAAAATGATAAGCATTATTCACTGTAAAGGGAATGACGGGGGTGGGGGAGCTAACGGTTCTAATCCTGTACCGTTTATTTTAATCGTTTTCGTTTACAGAGTTGAAAGATCCTTCTGTTAGTAGTAACGATTACAAACATGTATAATATTTATTTCTACTACTCTATTTCTAGACAAAGACAGCAAAAAAAAAAAAAAAAGAAAGTTTTATTTATTTTGCATCTGGTTCTTTTGCTTTTCCGTACCAATTTTTGGTTCTCCTGTCTCTGCAAACCGTTTAAAAACAATTTTTCTAGATGAGGCGGATCAAAACAAAACACTGCTTTAACATGGAAAGGATAAGCTGTGTGTAATACAAGCTGTGATACATGTTGTTAGTCTTGTTCTGGAGATTAAGAAATAGGTGAAACCTTTTTTTTCTTTCTTTTAAAAGACGTGAAGAAAAATGTGAAAGTTGAAAATAGGGATGTTCTCCTTCAGCCTCCTCCTCCTCCTCTCTCTCTCTCCTTCTCCCACTCAGTCCTATTGTTTGTATATGTGTTTTGCAAAGATGGCAGGCGAAAAATATAAAAACCAACTATTCAGGTGGGGGAAAAAAGTTGAAAGATTGGTTGTTGTTGTTTTAAAGATTTAAAAAGAACCAAGAAGTAAGAGGCGAAGTGGGGCGGCAGAGGGAAATTTTTTTATAAAGTAGAAATCGGGATCAAAAGCTTACTTGTAATAAAATTTGGCACTAGGTTGGTGGTGATGCTCAATAGGTTGCGCACATAAGTCTGTGATTGCAGGTTTCAACCCTGCCTATGAAGCCACGAGGATCGAACCTGAAGAATCCTGTACCTTCCCCTTCCCTGTCCGTACTGAATGGAGAATAGCGCCGTTGTCCCAAGTAATGTATACGCTATAGTAAGTACAATACTCCCTTCTACAGGAGCGGTGAATTACGTTGGACACACCAGTTCTCGTCTGATTACTGAAGTTAAGCAGCTCAACCCCAGCTAGTAATGACATGGGTGACTGCTTGGGAAAACTGGTTACTGCTAATACCCAAAAATCGTCGCATCAGTGTAGTGTCTGTGCAGTCTCTGCAAAAGAACTATGCTGTGGACGGGGCTGTAATGACCTTTGTAGTTGAAGGGTCCTTAAAACAACAACAACAAATTCTACTACTGCTGAACTGCTTGAACCTCCCAGGGTCGGGCACTCATTTTGTCTCTCTGAATGGTAACAAGGGTGATATATTGAACAGGTTTTTTTTTCCGCAGCCGGGTGCCGACCAAAGCTGCGACCCCTATGCTTATTTATCGTCCATCAGTCTACTGTTCGTTGGGGAATTCCACCGAATCCAGGGGGGGGGGGGCGAGGTCCTACACTCGGAAACTTTGCCTCCTCTACCCGTTGCATAGTAGAGAGGGTTCTTTGACATGCAAATGCCATCGTACTCCTCACTGGACCTTGGTTTTACTTCAACCGTTTTGGATCCAGTATCGAACCTGGAACCATTGACGCAGTAAATCGAGCGTGTGCTACCTATTTTGCTACCGAGCTATACATTCTATGAAGGAAGGGTTCTTTTCCGCTTATTTGATGACATTGTACACACCACACAGTAGGGCAGGGAGCACCTTATTGCGTTGGACACACCAGTTCTCGTCTGATCACTGAAGTTAAGCAACACAACCAAAGTTAGTACTGACATGGGTGGTCGCTTGGAAAAAATAGGTACTGATAATACCCAAAAATCGTCGCATTAGTGTAGTGTCTGTGCAGTCTCTGTATTAGAACTACGCTGTGGACGGGACTCTAATGACCTTGTAGTTGAAGGGCTGTAAAACACCAATGAAAAAAACGGTAGGGCATCGGGTTTATTTGCCATTCGACGGGAGGCGCACCCCGGCGCGACCCGGTATAGAGGGCGAATCACCTCGATCCAGGATCGAACCGTGGAATCACTGACGGAGCAATTCAGTACGCTGCCACTACATCCCCGGGGGGGCGGGGGGGGGGGCAAAAAAGGCCCTTTCTACATGGACTGCATATTATATACGTGTAAGTGGCGTCGATAAATTATTTTCATCAGTAGAGAGGTTGACGCTAAGTAAGCAAGCAAACAATTCACCTCATCGTAACCTTATTCCGCCTCTGGCAGAGTGGAGTCAAGCGAAGTCTGATGTCCCATTACATTTTATTCCCCACCAGGTCTCTGTCCACCCCCAGGACACAGTGCAGTGGAGGTTTTAACGCAGAATAAAACCGCGGTACAAATCTGAAGACACAATTAATTATGTCCTGGGACATATCTGTTAGCTGAATCGATAGGATTGAAAGGATGAAGGGGAGAAAGGGACATACAGCTTTCAAGAGGGAGGGGGGAGAAAATTTGTCCAATCATGTTTCCTAATGGTCTCTTTACCTAGGGCCTTGTAATCATCACCCAATTTATCTTGAGAGCGACATCGACACTATCAAGTGTTTCAGCAACTTGTATACGGTTTCAAGTAGCGGCCGCCATTTATGAATAGACTTTTGGACATTCAGCCGGTTTTGTTTGATATGAAATTAAAACTGAGTGGACGAAAGCGGGGAGGGGATGGGAGAGTAGGAGGAGGAGGAGGTGGTGGTGGACATCATCGTCGTCCTCCTGATAATATTAATGCTAGTGATGTTGTTAATCGTAGTAGGACGATACATCAAAGTGATGTATGATGCCGGATAAAAGTTGTCATTTGAACTTACTCCTCCTTCACCTTCTGCGCAAGCCGTCTGCGCAGCGTGTATATGCGCAGGCGCACATTCACCAGCACGTAGAGACCCTCTCGGATCATACACCTGAAAGCCACTTACTAATCTCAGATGCATCATGATGAAGCCTTAGGGTCTCATCATTTCCGTTTGTCTCCC
This sequence comes from Trigoniulus corallinus, assembly GCA_013389805.1. Classification (NCBI taxonomy): domain Eukaryota; kingdom Metazoa; phylum Arthropoda; class Diplopoda; order Spirobolida; family Trigoniulidae; genus Trigoniulus; species Trigoniulus corallinus. Next base: position 7,083,108 of record JAAFCE010007744.1, read on the forward strand.
TCCTCTTCCTTCTCCCGCCTCACTGTTACCCAACGGCACATTCCACGCATTCGAAATAAAGCCCTTAATGGACAGTTGGCTGATGTCGATCCCTGCCCTTAATCTTGAGCCTTTAGTCTCGAGCATTCCATCATGTTTCTTATTGCATCTTCTTTCTTCCCCCTTTTGCTAATACCACTACTACTTCCTTTTCTTAAAAATCTCTGGATTTGATCCCTTCACCCTCTCTATCTTGTCAGCTATGTGCGCCCTGAAATTCAACGCCCAACCCATTACAGCCCCTCACACACCTGACACGAATGACTAACTCAACGTCAAGAGTATGCCAGTAATTAATCGTTAAAACACCGGGTGGTCTTCGATTACCCCTTCTGTTGCCTACCATGTCAACCCTTTCCATCGCCCTTCCTCCCTCCGTGTTCCTCTTTATCTGAACTCTTTAATGACCGGCTCCGCATTCAGAGCTTTTGAAACTGATTAACCAAGTCTCTATCATCGCCTGCTCCTCCTCCCCTTTCGTTGAGAGAGAGAAAGGGAGGGGGATTTGGAATGGGTGTGGGGCAGCGTAGCCTTTTGTTAGTATTCCATCCGGTTCGAATAGCGCGAGGGAGGAGGATAAGGCTAGTGGTCAAGCAGAGAAATGTACGTATATAAAGGGTAAAGCGAGAGGGGGAGAGTAAGCGACTGATACATAATTTGGTTTGTCTAAAGCCGGTTATGCTCGTCCCTCTGCTGGACGCTACCTCGTCCATTAGGTGCTCGTCGACATTGATAATTAACTGAAATTTTATAGATTTTATAATGCTCATCCGATTAGAATGCCGGAAGTGGTGTGACAGGAATAATAGCAATATATAACAACGTATTTCGGATTACAGTACTGTAGTTAGAAAAGCTAGAATGATCACTGCATTTTTCGAACTACCCTTCACAAGCGCGTGCAAGTGTTCGTTTCTATGACGTTCTTTAGAACTCTAATGCCTAGTTCCGTATCACCACACTTCAACGCTAATCACGTCGCCGCTGATGACGTTTTGTGCTAGTGCGTTATGTAGGACCGCCAGCGCAATTCCTTCAGTGCAGCGCTTTATTTGGAGTCACCGCACGCCGCCGTCATGTCTTAAATTATCCTCCGCCATTTTTTCAAGCAGACAGCTCAACCGCCAGCCAATCAGAACGCAGCGTGACGTGCGGGACGCTATGTGAGTTGACCACTGGTCAACTCGACTACCGTCACGCATAGCTGCTCTGCGACACCCCAAGTAGCAGTATGACGTCACCATTTTTTGTGCTGTGTCGTCTGATTCAACGGTAATAGCGTTAGCGCGTGGGTATACGGGACCAGGCATTACACGAGCAGAACATTAGCGCTCGCTCGCTACTCATTATCGATAAGAACATGGCTCGTGCAGTGCGTTATTAGGTAGCACGTGACTGTATGGAGATGCACGTGTGAGAAATTCTAAAACTGCTGCAAGCAGCGGCGTTCAGTAGGACCGCTACATTTGGAACTGCTACATGGCGTAACATGTAAATACTACTATATGACGTATGAACCAATCACGAATAAGCACGTGACGACTGACATAGTGGGGAGAGGCATATGACGTCAGCTCGCTTGTACTAAAGAAACCCATCTCTCCCCCGCATGTGTTTCACATTTGTAGCGCTCCTCATCTTTGCTCCAGATGTCATTTGGTAGAAATTCTGGTGTTTGGTAGCGCGACGTTCAGCAGCGACTCTGCTCCCCGGTAATATTCACTACCTATGTAGCAAGAGCGCAGGTTCCATTTTGACCGAAATTTGATCTGATTAAGGGGGGGGGGGAATGACTGCTAACCCATTTCACGGCTATGACAGTGTCAGGTACCCATTTTTGTGTATCTGGGGACACATGGGCGATCTGGTGGACGGTATTTCGACGCAGCCGGCTGTCGACCAAAGCTGAAACCCATATCCTTATTTATCGTTGACCTACTGTTTGTTGGGACACTTTTCCTTCACTGGTACCAGCTCCTACACCTAGATACTTGTTGCATAGTAGAGAGGGTTCTTTCAAGTGCAGTGGTGACATGGTGCCCCACACCGGAGGGAACCGGCTTTACTTCCCATCCGACGGAAGGGCACACTCGGGACCTCTATCCTTCTCTCATCCGTAAGAAGCCAACCCACCTCGGTCCAGTATCGAACCTGGACCGAGCACGCCATCGAGGCAGATCTTGGACTTGATTCAGGAAGGAAATTTAATATGATGCACACTACCAGCCACAGATCCAACCTCGGTGGCGCAGTGGGTAGCATGCAGGGTAACTATGTCAGTGGTTATAGGTTGGACCGAGGTGGGTTGGCTTCCTTCGGACGAGAGAGTTTTTCTGAGTGCGCCTTCATCTACCCGTTTACTGATGGCGATGGCGCTCACCCCCTAACGTCGGTGGAATTTTCCCCAACGAACAGTAGACCGGACGATAAATAAGCATATGGGTTACAGCTCTGGTCGGCAACCGGCTGCTGTAAAACACTTTCCAATAGATCACTCTTGTGCCATTCAGAGGGACAAGATGGGTACCTGGCCCTGTCATAAGCGGGAAAAGGATTAGGAGTTGCTGTCGGGATCCGCTCTAGCGCTTACGTCGCCCCGGACAAAAAGACAAATTGCCGCCCCTTACGAATATAAAGCAAGTTCAACCAGCAGTTTTTCTCACACTTACAGCCAAAATAGCGGCCCGGACTAATGTCCGGGTTGCACCCCCCTAGAGCGGGCCCTGTTGCTTTGCACTACTATTCGCGGAAACGGAACCCTTCTTCGCGGAAGGGACGCGTAGATCGACAAAGTTCCTAAAGGGTATGAACTAGACCACTTACCGTCGGCAAATGTCCGATAACCGTAACCTTAGCAGTTGACAGGAAGGGTTTGCTGGAGTCGTGCGCATGCGCGAGTGTTTTTGAACCCTTATTCGTACCACATTGAGCGCATGCGTCAAATCAACCATGTGATTGCACTCACGTGATACAACTTTTTAATTCAAACCTGATGACGTATGTAGTTCTTTGCATCATCATACCCATATCCCGCCTGTGGCAGGGTCTGGTCTGCGGGTTCTAGCCGTCCACTCCCGTCTATCTCCCACTGGGTCCACGTCCACCCAACACACTACCATATCCTTACAGACAATTAATGACGTAATTAAAGAATTGGTCACTCTAAAATGAATTTTGTGATGTATGGAAAGCCGCACTATGTATTTCTGCTCAGTAATGATGACTACGTGGTTTTTCATTTTTAAATGATGTTTTGTTAGCCTGACATATGACATGGAGGGAGGGATGGCGGTGCATACTATTATGTGTATATTCACACTTTTGGCTGTTAGGGTGAGAAACAACTCTTTTTCACCAGCCTGACTCCCATCCAGTGGTCCGCCTTGAAATATTTAGTGATGACTGTGGGGAGTGGTAAAAAGGGTGGAGGAGGAGGAGGAGGAGAAGGGCGACAAGCAGCGGTCACCGAGATATAATTAATGATTTTGATAAGTCAAAAAGGCATCATCACCACATGACCTCTCCCTCTGTCAGCACCACCTTTCTACCTTCAACACTCCATTCTTCCGCCCCTCTACTGACCCCCTACTGCGTCTATTGCTGTGTCCGTCGTTGTTTTGTTGTCTCCGACTTCTTTACCCCCCTTCCTTCCCCACCCCACTCCTCCGTCCTCATCATTCTTACTTTGTCCTAACGACAGTGTCCCGCCCGCTAAGCGAGCGGCTTTCTGAATAGATTGTTACTTGAGATGGACGTCACGATGGTCACGCACGTTTCAAAAATGACTCCAGCTACTGACCACTGAAATCGTGACTGGCCTGTAAACGACTCTTTTTAACTAGTCTTTTTATGATGAAGTTCTTCACTCGTAACGTAGGTCATCATGAACCCACTAGTGACCAGTTGAATAACCATTATGATGGCAGCCATTTCATTCAGCATCAGTATGGTTGTTAAATCTCGGACAACAGAAATAACCAGAAATGGCCTGGGGTGTCAGGGGCCTGGTAGGGGGTACGGGGTAGGGGAGGGAGTGAAGGAAGAAGAGAACGGCTCGTACAAGTTTATTGTCGTGTGTACGTATATCCGTTAAATATTTGCAGTTGGATGACCAGAAAACCATATTAAGGCTTAATAGTATCATCAAGTGACCGATTTGACATATGCACCCCCCCCCTCTTCACGTCAACCTAAAAACAGATGTCGCTACACATAAATGTCGCTGATAGTTTCATTAGATTAGATTATTCCACTGCTTGCTTGGGTTTATTGCTACCTACCAGCACCAGGAAGCGAATTTGAACTCGCACCACTGCGACTGAATGCGCGTTCATTGAGATGAACATGTCATCCCTTCAAATGGAAGGCCGAATTAGTGAGTGTTGCACGTGATCGATCCTGTTCTCGACCCAGACCCGGTGGTGCACGAGGTAGTGTGCTCGAGTACTGCATCAGTGGGTCCAGATTCGATACCGGATCGAGGTGGGTTGGCTTCCTTCGGGCGAGAGGGAGGTCCCGTGTGGTGAAAGGTGGCATAGCGCACCTAAAAGAACCAATTTTACTATGCAACGGGTCGATGAGGTAACATTCCCAGGTGTAGGAGCTTGGTGGAGTGCCTCAACGACTATTAGGCCGACGATAAAGTATAGAGGTTGCAACTTTAGTCGGCAGCCGGCTGCGTCAAAATACCGTCCAATAGCCCGCCCATATGCCCATTCAGAGGGACAAAAATGGTTGGTGGATACCCCATTCTGCCAAAGGCGGAAAAGGTTAGTAGTTGCCTTTGCTTTGCACGTGATGCTGTTGTTCTCAACTCTTCAAATTCAGCAGTTTAGTCACGTGACCCGCCGCGGTGGCGTAGTGGTTAGCACGCTTGGCAACTGCGTCGGTAGTTCTAGGTTCGATACTGGACCGAGTTGGGTCTGCTTCTTTCGGGTGAGAGAGAGGCCGCGAGTGTGCCTTCTTAGTAAAACCCGCGGTCCCGTGTGGGTGTACGATGGCACTTGCCGGTAAAAGAACCCTCTCTACTACGCAACGGGTGGATGAGACAAAATTTCCAGGTATAGGATCTCGCCCCCTGGCGTCGGTAGCATTCCCCAACGAACACTAGACCGACGATAAATAAGCGTAGGGGTGCAGCTTTAGCCGGCAACCAGGTGCAGAAAAAACTATGACCAATATATCACCCTATGTCCATTCAGAGGGAGAAGATGGGTACGCAACCCTACCATAGGCGGGAAAAGGGTTAGGGGGAGGGCTTGCTTTTAGTCACGTGAACAAGTGACGTGTTCGTGTGAATGAGGCTTATTCACGAATTACTCTGGTTAGGGTGCACGTACGAGTAAAGGTTCAATTCCTTGACCCGAACCAGTCTTTTTTTTGGGGGGGGGGGGGGAGAGAGCGGAGGAGAGGTTTAAGCAGGAACAATTGTTGTGCAACTTCCGGTTTTTTGAGAAGAGTGTGAGGAGAGAAAAGGAATGGGCTGGGGTAAATGTAGGAAGCATTAAAATAGGGCCATATTGTATGAAGAAGGGTTCACATCCGGAAAAGCTTAGATACTCCTACGAAGCTCATAAACTGGACGGGACGCATTAGAAAAGGAGGGGGGCACCGAAACGCATCCTCATCATCATGGACGGGCTAAGTTAAAATGCGACTTAGAATTCAATTTAATATTTATGACAGTTATATAATTTCTTGACACCAATTCGCCCTTTAACCCCTTTCTCACTTAAATATATATTACTAGGATACGAAATAATTATTTCAGAATGAATTAGACGACATATTATCTGATAAATAGTAGTTGTGGTAATAATAATGTTTTCTTCCTCCCTTGGAGTAAAGTAGTCATCGCCATTTTCGTCCTTCTCCATAAAAATATTTAATAAAGTCTTTAGAGCGAGCGCCGTCAAGCAGCTGTCCGGGGTGGTCAGTTAGCCAGTCATTTCAATCCCCTTCATCACTATTATCGTTATCCCTATTAATTTCTGTTAATTTCATCTTTTCCCTCTCGCACTCAGCTCCTCGTTTGGTGCCTGCGTGCAATCCTTTTAATGGCTCTAAGCTGTTCACTAGGGCAGCTAAATGTTTCATTAATTTGCTATAAAAGTCATTATTAACCCTTTCTCGCTACGTCCCCCCCTCCACCCCCCGCCAAAGCCAAAGCACCTCCCATCTTTCCCCTCACCACTCTGAAATATATATATAGAGAGGTCATTTGCCATTTCCGTCGCACCATAATGTAAAATAATCCAATAGAAATATTTAAGCTCATAGCAACAGCAACTCATTATCATTTCAAACCCCTTTTTCCGCCATTGGCAGGCTGGGGTACCCAGTAGTCCAGTTGGTTACGAGAACCCAGAGGCGGGCTGTTGGATTTTTTGTTTGTGTTTTAGGACCCTTCAACTACATTGGTCATTAGAGTCCCGTCCACAGCGTAGTTGTAATGCAGAGTCAACACCGACACGACGCTGTTACGACGAATATTGAGTCTTAGCAGTACCCAGTGTTCCCAAGCAATCACCCCTACCAGTACTGTCAGAGGTTGGGTTGGTTAACTTCAGTGATCAGACGAGAACTGGTGTGTCCGACGGAATACAGCCACTTTAGGGGCTGTTGGAAGGTAGGTCACAACCTTTGCTTATTTTCAGCGATGGCCTAACACCTTTGGGGTTCCAATTTTTTTCATCAGCGCCCGAGGTGGGGGGGGGGGGGAAAGAAGAGGTCCTACAATAGAAAATTTCGAAAGGACTTCGCTTGCACGTGGGAAGGGGTGAGTGACGCTTTGTTTATAGTTGTTGCTATTGAATACGTCGCCTCTCATCTGATGTTATAAGGGAGCGATTAAGGCGGCCCTCCGTATCGTCCCAGAAAAGGAAACCTCACCGTCCACTCGTGATGTCGGACAGGCGATCAAATTTGTTCAGCACCAACATAAGAATAAAATACCGTACGCTGCCAGGGGCGATCTGTTGGTTTTTGAAGATGATGGCCAAAAAAGGTGGACTTGGTGTTTATGGTACTCATTTCCATTCCGGGACGGGACAGAGCGGATGAAAGAAAGGTAATGGAGAGAAGTAGGCCCTACTATAGGCCTCTCTTCGCAATAGGAACAGAATCACCGGCCTCTGCCAGATGATTGGGAGTAGGAAGACGGGAGAAAAGCCGACAACCAAACGCGATCTAACAGTCTTCCTCCTAAGTATCCCAGGTTCGATCCTAGACTGAGGTCGACGATTTTTCTTCTCAAATGAAACTCAAGTGTGGATTCCTTCTTACCTCACTGAGGTGGCTGAAAGAGGACGAAGCGAGGATGTTTTTTTTTTGGTTTGTTGGTGTTTTAGGGCCCTTCAACTACAAGGTCGTTAGAGCCCCGTCCACTGTGTAATTCTGATGCAGAGGCTACGCAGACACTACACTTATGCGACGATTTTTGGATACTAGCGGTATCGTTTTCCCAAGCAGCCACCCATGTCAGTACTAACTGGGGTTGCGTTGCTTAACGTCAGTGATCAGACTAGAATTGGTGTGTCCAACGGAATTTGCCGCTCCTGCGAGGATGGCGAGATCGACTCATCCTTCCGTATCTATCTCATAGTTAAAAAAAGGGTGCCAAACAGCCCGGAAACAAATCCTGAACACCGCTGAAATATAACTGTCCTAAATGGGAATGTAATCAAACCCAGAAGTGTGTGGACCACATTACAGGATGTTTAAAGAAGGACCGACTTCAGACCTCTAATAGTGCCGTTACTGATACAACCCTAATGCTAAGTGATAAAAGGATTATTAGCAGAATCTACGAGTGGAGGGGGAAGGCAGAGGGGTTTAAAGGGACTGAAATTTGAGAAATTTTGGATGTAGAAGTAGACAGAAAGAGTGAGGCGAGGGGAGGGGATATGAGTATGGTGTGTGAGTGTGTGGTTTGAAAATTTCTGTGGTTTTATTCTTCTTAATGTCTCGGTCGATTTTGTTATCATGTGACTTAAGAAGAGGAGGGGAGATTTAGGACTGAGGTGTGAGGGTTTCGTAAGGGGTGAACTAAGAGGAGCGAAACTGTGCACAGAATCTTATGATATTAAGACTCAATTTCATAATTACCAACATTTTCTTTACTCTCGGCATAGCCCTTTCATGTAATGTGACTGTTGAAATTTTCCAGGATAAGAAGCAGTAGAAATTAAGGGAACGGGGGGGGGGGGAAATGGAGGATATCTAGTTCATATTTCGACCACCTCTTTACCCTACTTATTATCATATCATCCTCCTCCCCCTCTTTTTACCGGATCCCAAAACGGCAAAATGAGAATGAGAGCGAAGACATTAGTTAGCTATATTAATGTGAATTTCGCATTAATATAAATCCATGACTGTAAATATGCCATGTTGAGCTTAAATACGTAATTAATTTATATTCAAAGCGGCTTACTCCTTTAGTTCCATCATTCGCCGCGGATTTGGATGCCTCTCTACCCCTACTAACCCCCCCCCCCCCTCCTTCTCTCTCCCTCTCCAATCTCCTCCGTCCTTACTTTACACACTACTTGTCATTAGGCCACTTAATTATACTTAGTCTAGTGGCGATAGCGGTGGCGAAGGCAACTACAGCAAGAATGGTACTCCTTCCCCCCCCCCTCCCCTGCCCCGCACTCATCTAACTTTCCAGCTCCTCCTAACACTCGCCTAAAATCGGTTAACCTTTGCAAACTACTGAAGCAACCACGAAATCCGGATAAGAAGCAGTAAACCGGAAGCATACCACTAAACCGGATGTATTAGTTTTAGAGCGCGAAAAAAAAAAAACTACAAAACTGCTACTAACCCCTTTTGACGCCAATGGCAGGGAGGCTCGGGCACCCATTTTTGTCTCTTTGGGACACATGGACGGTCGCAACCGACTACTACCAATCAACGCAGCAATAAACAAAACAGCAACTCCTAACCCCTTTTCCCGCCTATGGCAGGTTTGGGGAGATCTGTGTTTTTCCGTAGCTGGCTACCGACCAAAGAACTCTCAGCGGTGGCGTAATGGTTAGCACGCTCGGCAACTGCGTCAGTAGCTCTAGGTTCGATACTGGACCGAGGTGGGTCGGCTTCTTTCAGGCGTGTGCCTTTTTTCGGATGAGAAGTAAAACCGAGGTCCCGTGTGGGTGTACGATGATACTTGCACGTAAAAAAACCCTCTCTACTCTGCAACGGGTAGATGAGGCAAAATTTCCAGGTGTAGGAGCTCGCCCCCCCCCTGGCGTCGGTAGAATTCCCCAACGAACACTAGACCGACGATAAATAAGCGTAGGAGTGCAGTTTTGGCCGGCAACCGGCTGCAGAAGAAACTATGACCAATATATCGCTCTGTGTCCATGCAGAGGGACAAGACGGGTACCCCACCCTGCCATAGGCGGGAAAAGGGTTAGGAGTTGCTTGTTGGCTGCTGACGAAAGCTGCAACTCCTATACGTATTGATAGCCGGTCTACCGCTTGATGGGGTTCTCCTCCGACGAAAGGGGGCGAGCTGCTACACCTGAAAATTTTCCCTCCTCTACCCGTTGCATAGTAGAGAGAGTTCTTTTATATACAAATGCCACTGTACACTGCACGGGACTTCGAGGTTTACTTCTCACCCGACGGTAGGTGCACTCGGGACCTCCACCTCTCTTGCCCGAAAGAAGCCAACTCATTTCGATCTAGTATCGAACCTGAAACCACTGACGCAGTAAATCAAGCACGCTATACTTATTGCGCAACCGAGGCGAGTCTCAACCTAAGCTTCAACCCCTATACTTCTTTATCGTTGACCTGCTGTTCGTTGGGACACTCGATCGACTCCAAAGGGGAGGGGGCGAGTTCCATTCACTTGGGATTCTTGCCTCATCTCCCTATTGCATAGTAGAGAGGGTTCTTTGACGTGCAAGTGCCATCGTACACCCACACGGGACCTCGGTTTTACTTCTCAACCGACGAAAGGCGCATTCGGGACCTCGTGTCTCTCTCTCTTACCCGAAAGAGGCCAACCCACCTCGTTGTTTTTTTTGCTGGTGTTTTACGGCCCTTCAACTACAAGGTCATTAGGGTCCCGTCCACTGTGTAATTCTCATGCAGAGACTGCACAGACACTACACTAATGCGACGATTTTTGGATACTAGCGGTACCCAGTTTTCCCAAGCGGCCACCCATGTTAGTACTAACTGGGGTTGCGTTGCTTAACTTCGGTGATTAGGCGAGAACTGGTGCGTCCAACGCAACTTGCCGCTCCCTACCCACCTCGAACCAGTATCGAACTGGGAATCAGTGGCACAGTAGAACCCCTCTATATGCTCATACCTGCAGACATTCTTTGACGTTCACGAACTACTTCAACAAACCAACTCCTAACCCTTTTCCCGCCTATGGCAGGGTCGGGTACCCATTTGTCCCTCTGAATGCACACAGGATGATATATTGGCCATAGTTTTTTCTGCAGCCGGTTGCCGGCCAAAGCTGCACCGCTACGCTTATTTATCGTCGGTCTAGTGTTCGTTGGGGAATGCTACCGACGCCAGGGGGGCGAGCTCCTACACCTGGAAATTTTTGCCTCATCTACCCGTTGCGTAGTAGAGAGGGTTCTTTTACGAGCAAGTGCCATCGTACACCCACACGGGACCTCGGTTTTACTTCTCATCCGAAAGAAGACACACTCGCGGCTTCTCTCTTCACGAACTACTTCAACGTTCTAATTACTAATGGTGCCTGCCATTCACGTGATCACGACGGCGCTGTCGAAATTGGAATTAGAATTCCAAAGTTAAAAGATGGCTTCCACCATTCACGTGATTATGACGTCACCAAATTCTCAACCAGACTAGAAATAAATAAAGCGGAATGGGAGTTATCGTCATTATTACCAACGGTGCATTTGGTTATTGATGCGCCGCCGGTTCGATTCTGGTCACGGTCAGACTTCTTTCCCCTACACAAATTATGGAGGAAATGATAGATCACGGGAGGTGGGGAGCTCAGGGTATTGAAATGTCTAAAATTTGTTTGGATCGATAAAAATTGAATAAATTTTTCTTTTTGTTTCAGACAGAAAATGCCACCGACGTTGGAGAGTCAAATGACGATGGAGAAAACGCCGAGTTATTTCGTGACGCGAGAAGTGCCAAAACGAGTGTGTAACATGTCGAGTGACATCAAATTGTTGGTGGTGGTTCGAGACCCGGTGACGAGAGCCATATCGGACTACACTCAAACTGTGAGTAAACGTCACCATATGAGATCTTTCGACCAATTAGCATTCTTGAACAATTCCACTGGACTAGTGGACACATCTTGGGGTGCCATCAAAATCGGAGTCTACGCTCGCCACTTGGACAATTGGTTACGTTATTTTCCACTCGGACAATTTCATTTCGTCAGTGGCGAAAAACTCATCAAGGATCCGGCCGGCGAAATGGCCAAAGTGCAAGACTTTTTAGGAATTCGTAGGATAGTGACCGAGACTCATTTCTATTTTAATGAGACCAAAGGATTTCCGTGTCTTAAGAAATCTGAAGGCAATGGAAGTCCGCGGTGTTTGGGAAAAACCAAAGGAAGGACCCATCCCATTGTGGACAATTCCACCATTCAAAACTTGAGGGATTTTTTTCGTCCATTTAATATGAAATTTTATCAAATGACCGGCGTTGATTTCGAATGGCCTTAAGGATAACCAGTTGTTGTTTTTTTAATATTATGTAAATATTATAAACTGACCTCTTTATTTTCAATGTTCTTGGGTAAAGTCTTATCGTGACCACAACCACAATTACGTAATCATCATACCCTTATTTCGTCTCTGGCTGGGTCGGGCATATCAATTCTTACCCTTCACTCCCACCTTTTCCCAGTTTCAGTACATACCCGTCCAACCCCACACATTACCAAACCCCCCCCCCCTCTCCGGGAGAGGCCGTATTACTTTGGACACACCAGTTCTCGTCTGATCACTGAAATTAAGCAACGCAACCCCAGCTAGTACTAGCATGGTTGACCTCTTGGGAACACTGGGTACTGCTAATACGTAAATCGTCGTAACAGAGTGGAGTGGTGTCTGTGCAGACTTTGCATTAGAACTACACTGCGAACGGGACTCTAATGACCATTGTAGTTGAAGGGCCCTAAAACACCAACGAAACATAACCCGCCTTATAACCTCTTCCCAGGTGTGTGAAATCTGCAACTGTTTCATCCCCCCGAAACAGTGTTTCTCAAACTTATCTGATTGCAGCCCACTTCAAAAAAGGGATATAAAGCTCAGTGGCCTACTAGCCCCTAATCTAACCCAGTACTTACATGAAGAGACCTGACCACCAGATGCATGTGTAGCAATAACATTGCTGGTCCACCAAGAAATTCTCACGGCACACTGGTGGGTTGCAGACTTCACTTTTGGAAACGTTGCTCTTAAAGAGCCATGTAGCCCTGTTGCTACTCCACATCTCTGTACCCTGGAGTGGAGGAGAGGGGCCAGTCCGAGCCATTATTCCTGGAGACAGGAATCTCAGTGCAAACGAGCACTGAGATTTCAAGTCCCTTGTCCTAGTTAGCAACTCATATCTCCTTTACAAGAAGGGAAAAATAGGGGAATAAATGTTGAACCCCTGGAATTGTCCTGATATGGCCCTAACTCCCGACTATGGATTCCCACCATACGTGTGATGCATTAGTCTGACAGGAAAAATACATTCAGTAAATTAACTGGTTAGAAAAGTTAGACCCGGTTGTGACCCATGGAATCATTGGGGGATGGTTGAAGTGGAGACGGGCAAGTGGAAGTCCTGTGTGATTGGAGGATCCCGATCAAGTTGAAAGGGAAGTTTTACAGGGCAATGGTTAGACCAGCTGTGCTATATGGATCAGAGTGTTGGGCAGTGAGGAACAGCCCCCAAAATAGACTGCAAGTAGCCGAGATGCGAATGCTGAGGTATACGAGCGGGGGATGTCCAGAGCTGATAGAATAAGGAAGGAGTATATTAGAGGTAGTCTGGGAATGATGGACAGCGCGGAAAAAAATGAGGGGGAGAGTAGATTTCAGGTGGTATGGACGCGTGATGCGAAGAGGAGAGGAGGAGCTCGTTAGGCCCATTACAGGAATGGAGGTGATTGGAAGCCCCCGGGGCAGGGAGAGACCAAAGGAGACGTGGTAGCAGGTTGTCTGTAAGGATATGGTAGTGCGTGGGGGTGGACGGAGACCTGGTGAGAGATAGGCGGAAGTGGAGGACTAGAACTCGCAGACCCAACCCTGCCACAGGCGGAATAAGGGCATGATGATGATAATCTTCAAATTCCTCACAGAAATGTCAAACATAAGGCGGGGGGGTATTTAAGCTATGCTAATACCGGAAGCTCATAAGCGACCATTACTTCTGAAATGTCATTAATAGAGAGTAGGATTCCGGAAATGAATCTTGTGTTTGATGGCTTTAGAACTGAGTAGTACAGCACTATAAAAGTTTTGAGATGCCCTAACTATGCCTCATTATTAAAGTTTTAGATCCAATTCCACCTTCAGGACTATGTTACCTACTCCTTTTAATTGCAGTAATCTTTTCACTGCTATCAATTTTAATGACAACATGGGTGTTTTTAGGACCCCATTTTTTTCGGCTTTTCTTCCAGGATATGATGACGGCTTTTACGTGGATCCCTTCTTCATTCTCTTCCGGGTATAATTATAATTTCTTTAAGACTTTTAATTAACACGGGGGATTTTTTTTTTACCTTACATATAAGACGAGAGGACTAATCTAGACGTCTTCATCGGTGCTTATAAAAATATGATTTAATATAAAATGAATATCAACCTTTATCATGGAATATCATCACGATCACAAGTGTCCTATAATCACCTGTGTGTGTGCGTCAGAAGCCTGTTTCATCATCATCCTATCCTGCTGTCTGTCTGGTCCCCTAACCCTCTCTCCGAAATGTCACTAAACTCAGGTCGTTGACAATTTATCATGTTACAACTATATAATAATAATATTAATCTGTGATTTTTTTTCCCCCCCAACCTCTTTCTTTTCCATCTTTGCTATCAAGCTGCGTGATAAATGAAATTTTATATTTTTTTTATCATCCCACTGCTTGCGGGACGTCCCGTACCCGTAGCAAAAAAAAAAAATATATGCAGTCATGCAGGATATTGATTTCAATTTTTAAAATACAAAAAATATATATTTATCAAGTATTATATGCATGCTACATTGCATATGCAAGATGGTTGAAGAAAAATTTGGGAGAAAGGAGAGACGGCGAGAAAGAGGGGAGAGAGACTCTCCTCTACATGTCCATTAATAAAAAAAGTAGTAAAGGAATTCTTCTACTAGAGTCTTAAAGGGTTGGGATATTGATTTAAATTTGAATTTATTTTTCATGAACGTTAAAAAAATATTGATGTAGTTTAATTTATCATGCAGAATTTACGAAAGGGTGAAGAAGGGGGTATGTGAGAGGTACATGAAGAAAATGAACCAAAAGAGAAAGAGGGGGGCCGAGAGAGAGAGAGAGAGAGGGGGGGGGAAGGAAAAAGAGAGAGCGAAACTTTGAGCTATCATTAATCTTAAAAATTTGCATCGAAAGAAAGTTAATGCACTGTAGTAGTGAAAGAGTTGAAGGGGATTTTGTGGTCCCAAAACCTGTAGATGGCGCAGTGCACCACCATCTCTGTCGTTTTAAATTATATGCCTGAGAACATTGTATTAATCGTTTAAGATAATTAGCAAACAAGGCAGATAATTAGTTTACTTTATATTTTACTGTCTTGAAAAGAGATGATGATGATGACGACGACGACGACAATAAGCCAAACTGAAGAAGAAGAAGACAAGAAAATAGCAAAGCTTTCTTACCGTCTATGTAACTAACAGTGTTTGAAATGTTATGAATGTTGTTGTTGTTATTATTGTCGAGATTAGCTTCTCATAGTTGGAATTTTTTCAAAGTCTCTTGTTTCATATATCATCGTCGTCGTTGATATGAAACCCAAGAAAACTAGGCGGAGACAGCGAGAAAATGAAGACTTAAACTCCTTTAAACTTTTCTTAATCTCACACAAAATTTTCCCTCCCCCGCTAATCTTTCATTGAACACGTGTAATATCATCATAAGTATGGCAGCATTATTATTCTCTTTTTCTCTTTACCATGTGTCTGTTGCGTACTTGCGGCACATTTAACTCTTTCTTAATTCATCCGAAAGAAAGAAGGCGGAGTTTCTATTTTTATTAATTTCTACCATTAACGGCGAGGTCACACATGCCTTATTCTTCGTTATATTTTCTTAATTTCAAGCTTACCTTTTGAATATTTCTACTCTTTTTTTTTTTTCAACATGGCGAGAAAAATAAAATTCGTTCTATAATCATTGCTCACGTGATCAACAATTAGAAGACTTTACGTCACTGCTGGGCGCTTAGTGACGTTGTCTGCACGTTCAACATTCTGAAAAAGAAAAAAAAATGCTTATGACGTGATGACGCACGCTTCACGTGACTTCATACGTCATGTAACTTAGCGACCAGACAATGGCGTGTACTTATCACGTGGCCAGTACCTAAACCGTCTTTGCAAGAAACACGTCACATTCTCTTCCGAGCATATTCAACGATCTTAAATATAACGCAATGGTCACCGTCACGTAATATTGACGTCATTTCTTTAACATAGGCCCGGTTCGTGAGTTTCAGGCGCCCTAGGTAAGTGGGTCCATAGCCACCGCCCCCCCCCCCACTAAATTTAATGCAGTTCTAAATTGTCCAAGCGTCCCTCACGCCCTTGGCATTTGTCCCATTGCTATGACTCTGCAACTAGGCACCTCGAGAAAGCCAACATTTAGAAAAGGCCCCACCAATCAGTAAAGTTTGGCAACTCCAGGACTATGAACATTCTAAATGATCAGTAGACTGTACGGCAACGAAGTACCTCTGAAATTAGCCGCCCCTTTGAACCTTGTCGCCCTAAGCAGTCGCCTAGGCTTGCCTGACTCATGAGCTGCTGGTGTTTGGCATTGTTTCATACAAAGATGTCAGTTATAGTGTGAGGCAACTACTAACCGTTTTCCCGCCTATGGCAGGGTCTGGTACCCTGCGTTTTTCCTCTTAGTTATAGCCTATGGCAGGGGGCGAACCTTTTTCTGCTGGCGGGCCAAACATTTACTAACGTGCCAGATACAGTAGTGTGTTAAAGGAATATATAGTAGGGTACCCGTACTTCCGGTTTGTTACAGGAAAAGGAAATTTCACCAATTGATTGACAGTATGCTCGGCAACTGCGTCAGTAGTTCTAGGTTCGATACTGGACCGAGGCGGACTGGCTTCTTTTGGGGGAGGGGGCAGGGGCCCGAGGTCCCGTGTGGTGTAAGATGACATTTGTACAGCCCTTTCTACTTTGCAACCGGTAGATGAGGCAAAAGTTTTCAGGCGCAGGAGCTTGCCCCCTGGCTACGGTGAGTGGAATGCCCCAACGAACACTAGACTGACGATAAATAAACGTAGCGGTTGCAGCTTTGGTCGGCAACTGACAGTCCAGTATATCGCCCTTGTGTTCATTCAGAGGGACAAGATGGGTACCCGACCCTGCCATAGGTGGGACAAGGGTTAGGAGTTGCTGATTGGTTTGGCTTTATATACTGTTGGTTACCCTGTACTTGTACCTGCCACGTGCCAACAAAATTGCTCTACGGGCCATAGGTTCGCCACCCGGCCCGGCCCTATAGTGTGATGAATAGTAGGTCTACATTTTTGTTTGGTTCAGCGGAGGGGGAAGACGAAGAGAGGGGAGATGAGGTGCAAGTTACACCTCCATTTACGTCCTTCTCTCAGCATTACCTAACATATACGCATTGTTGATTTTATGTCAAAATAACTACGTCATATGATATGGATTTTGATAAAATATTCATGCTAGTGAATGTTGGATTAATTGTTTCAATTAATAATTTATTTTTTGATCGTTTCTTCTTGAATGAAGTCTATTAATAAAAAGAAACTATGTGGAAATGGATGTTTGTATATGGAAGCGGGATACTACTCAAATTTGTTTTTATTTTAAAAGCACAAATGGGCCCTTCGTTATATATGCATGTGTGATTTTTTTTCATATTTTTGAAATTGTGAGACCTTTTATCAAAGGAGACAACCTTGTCATGTTATTTGACATTTCCTCATCTCTACTACCCTAACTGACTGACTGACTTCCGCCCTATGAAATTTAAAAAATTTCAGGCGGTTAATTTGTATAAAATATTATTGTGTAAATATTGTGACTATTTTAAAGATATTTTTTTATTGTTATGCAAATTTCGGCCAAATTCTTTTATGTGTGGGTTTGTCCAATGAATTTTGTCCTCAACCATGACAAGGAAATAAGGTTTGACAACACTGCTGATAATCATTTATATTTTTAATTTTATTGTGCCCATTAAATTATCAAGATGAATTTCTTGTACATAAATGTAAAATAAAATTAACTTTGAATGTGATTTTTAAAGAAAAAAAAAATTATTAAACTGAAATTATTTGTCTTTGAAATGCTTATCATTTGTAACTAGGCAACAGATGGCGCTGTCATCTTCAACATGGCAGCTTATTGTCATATTCTTTTAGTTTTCAATTGGGAACGGCAGGAAAATAATGGTGACAAACTCTCTGGGGGCGAACTGGCGACAAAGGTGCAAGCGGTAAAGTACTTAAGATCTGTGTTCCACGGCAATGAGGATGTAGACTAGGATGTGATCCATAGGGTTGAATTGGTTAAAGTGGAGACAGGCAAGTGGAGTCCTGTGTGATCGGAGGGTCCCAATCAAGTTCAAAGGGAAGTTTTACAGGGCAGTGGTTAGGCTCAGCTATGCTCCATGAAGCAGAGTGTTGGACAGTGAGAGAGCGGCGAATTGCATT
The DNA here is from genome assembly GCA_013389805.1 of Trigoniulus corallinus. Taxonomy (NCBI): domain Eukaryota; kingdom Metazoa; phylum Arthropoda; class Diplopoda; order Spirobolida; family Trigoniulidae; genus Trigoniulus; species Trigoniulus corallinus. The sequence continues at coordinate 7,101,065 of JAAFCE010007744.1, forward strand.
GGACACACCAGTTCTCGTCTGATCACTGAAGTTAAGCAGCGCAACACCAGCTAGTACTGACATGGGTGGCCACTTGGGAAAACTGGGTACTGCTAATACCCAAAAATCGTCGCATTAGTGTAGTGTCTGTGCAGTCTCTGCATCAGAACTATGCTGTGGACGGGGCTCTAATGACCTTGTAATTAAAGGGCCCTAAAACACCAACAAACAACAAATAGGCAGTGAGGGAGAGCCACGTCAATAGAATGCAAGTAGCCAAAATGCGAATGCTGCGGTACATGAGTGGGGTGTCAAGAGCTGATAGAATTAGGAATGAGCATGTTAGAGGTAGCTTCGGGGTGGGGGACATCGCGGATAAAAATGAGGGAGGGCAGGTTAAGGTGGGATGGACACTTAATAAGAAAAGGGAGGAGCTCGTTAGGTCCATTACAGGAAAGCAGGTGGTTGGAGGCAACCGGGGCAAGGAGAGACCAACGCAGTCGTGGTAGCGGGTTGTCCGTAAGGATATGGTAGTTTGTGGGGTGGACGAGGATCTGGCGGGAATTAGGCTGGAGTGGAGGGCTAGAACCCGCAGACCCGCCGTTGCCACAGGCGAGATAACGATATGATGATGATGATAGTCAATAATAACAACGCAGTAAGTTTTAGTATAGTTGTCTTGTTTGGATACAATTGCAATCATAAAGTATGGTGACATTTTGCACTGTACCTCCATTTTATCAACGATTTCGTTTCAGAAAACAAAATTTTAAACGTGATCCGAACTTCTAAGAAGTGATAAATCGTATGAGGAGGTAAGTAAGACGTTTAAATAAGAAATCTTACATTTACTTTACCTAACTCTCTGCACGTAAGGTGAAGGCTAATAGCAATTTATAAAGATACACCCTACCTACCTTATTGGGAGCGGCGAGTTGCGTTGGACACACCAGTTCTCGTCTGATCACTGAAGTTAAGCAACGCAAGCCCAGTCAGTACTGACATGGGTGGTCGCTCGGGAAAGCTGGGTACTGCTAATACCCAATAATCGTCGCATTGGTGTAGTGTCTGTGCAGTCTCTGCATAAGAACCATGCTGCGGACGGGGCTCTAATGACCTTTGTAGTTGACGGGACCTTAAACACCAACAAACAACCTACCTTATTTTTGTTCAGAGGGACAAGATGATTACCCGACCCTGTCATAGGCGGAAAAAGGATTAGGAGTTGCTTTTTTTCCTTTTACACCCTACCTATCTTTAACATATAAGTTTTTGGGTTACTGTTGAAATGTTTTTCATTGTATATAATCAGTAGTCATTAAATTTATTACACGATTTAGAAGTCGATATATCGAAGTTGAAAACATGTAAATATTTCAGTTTGAAAATAGTGCAATGGCGTCGTAAACTGCAGTTTTATTGACGATGTATACTTTTTAATATAAAATTTTAAAACATATTCATTTTCCTCTTTTTCGTTGAAAGGTGGAGCAATATAACAGAGATTGAAAACAGAAGAAAAGGAAAAGACAGGCAGAGGAGAGGGGGAGATGTAAATAAGCCATCATTTTATTTGAAGGGGGCTATTTTTTGGCTTCCGTAAATATGTGTACTAAAAATGGCTTCAAGCACATAGTTGATTATTAGGTTTGATGTCAAAAGAATTTCGCTTGAATTCCAGCTGGGAATTAGCTTAATGGTTTTGCCGTAATCGCCCTTAAATTGCAAGGGAGAAAAGGGCACTTTTTTTTCTAATAATAGCATACACTATATTACGTCCCACCACCTCTTTCTTGCTACTTTCATGTCTATCTTAGATCTGGTTTTCAAAGACGTCTAGTTTTCCCTGACGACGACAACACTGTGAAAATCGAATTCAATGATGGCGGTGCGCATATTAATGAGATTCCAAACGTCAGTTTGAAAAGAGCGGAAGTGGGAAGGAACAGGGAGCTGAATGTTTCCCTTCAAAATTGTAGCCTGTTAATGAGATTAGTTGGAACCTTCACCACCCACTGAACCAAAAGTCCACCGCAACTGCGCAGCCAGGCCAGCCAAGTTGCGTTGGACACACCAGTTCTCGTCTGATCACTGACGTTAAGCAGCGCAACCCCAGCTAGTACTGACATGGGTGGCCGCTTGGGAAAACTGGGTACTGCTAATACCCAAAAATCGTCGCATTAGTGTAGCGTCTGTGCAGTCTCTGCATAAGAACTATGCTGTGGACGGGGCTCTAATTACTTTTGTAGTTGAAGGACCCTAAGACACCAACAAACAACAACAACTTGGAGTCGGAAACGTACTGGTGATGTGTCAGGCGGTAGTTTTATTCAGCCGGCTGCCGCTAACCTGTTAGTGCAACCCGTTGCTTATTTAGCCTTCAGAGCGGTACCGGTCCAGGAGTGAACTCCTCTTGTACCTGGGGATTTCGTTCCGATTTGCACGTATGTTTTACTCCACGTAGAAAGGCTTCCTTTACGTGTAGTGGTTACATCGTACATACCACACGAGGTTACTACTCCCCATCCGACAGAAAGAGAACTGAGAATTTCCCCTCGACTAGGATCGATCCTGTAGTCACGCACGCATGTGCCAACAACGTTTCGTCTCTGTCACACAGGCAGGCAGGCCTTAGAGAAATGCAATGAGGTAGGCGGGAGAATAGACATGAATATTATAATTTATTTATAGTATTAAGAATTTAGATATGATATTTAATAGATTCTTTTAGTAAGTGTTCAGAATAGTTTAGAATTTTTATTTAAGCCTACGGCGTTTTCCTTGGAAGACGTGTAGAGAAAAAGACGCGGATATCCGTGGTGCATTGCGCGCCGATTTTGAAATCGCGTTCTATGTGACAAATGGCGGCGTGAGGAAAAAAGTCGAGTAGCGACTGATTTTGTAAGTACCGAATGTTTTTTAGTTTTGAATTTCGCATTAAGGTTCTTGAATAAAAATGTCAATTGTGATATTATGCAGTACTAATCTAGACGCACTTTTAATGACAAATATGCTATATTGTCGTATAAAAAAGTTCTGAAAGGTGGTCGGTCGGTCGATAGCGAAGTCACACAAGAAGTAAACAACAGTATTCGTTAATGGGTTACAACAACACGATGGAGCAACCATCATAGTACGCCTATAGTTATGTTCGTTTCCTTAGATTTTGTTAACCAACTTAATGAAGTAACAGATGGTATGAATGAATTATTGAACCTATCCAATTATTAAGGATAGAGTCGTCTATATTTTGACTTGAGTATTGATTCATTACATGTTTTCTCGTATAATCTTTACCAGTTCTTCTCTACATCTCAATATGAAACGGCGTTTTCGTGACTGATTCGTTCGTGTCAAGAGTTACGTACAATTTGAAAGTTCAAATGCACTTGGATTAAAAATCTGTAATTTGATAAAATGCCTTCTCTGATTATATAGTCAAGTAAGATACAGAGATATCAATTTTATAACCTTTCGGCATGTCTTTAATATAGCAGATACTGTATGTTGTGCAGAGCCAGGGATAGAGAGGGCTGATGTTGGATGATGGTGATGATGAATACAGCAAGCAAATATCGTAGCTTTATGGTCGAAGGTACCCTATTAAGTATGTGCTTGTTATATATAATGTACTAAGAGAGTGAGGGTGAGGAGAGGGCATGCTGGTGCTGTGAAGAGGGAAGGAAATAGGAAAGCACACAGTTGTGCACCAACTTTCCTCTTGTCCTCCTGACTCCATCATCCATCCCCCTTTCACCAATAACTTTTTTTTTTCGTGTTGTTGTCTGTACTATTTCTGCTGTTTAGGTTGTCTCTGTAACTACCCATTCTTTATGTTTATTCACACACACATACATATCCACCATCACCATCTCCTTGTCCTTATAGCCTTTCCATACATACCCAACTTCTTGCATCACCCTCTCATGTACCTACATTATATCCCGTTTCTTCTCGTTTTCCTTTCCCAGATATCCTCAAATATAGACTGAGTATTAGTCTCAGCTCGTAAAAGTAACAGCCCTACAATTTTACGGAACGTCAAGTAGGATCGTTAACTTCTGGTAGATTAAATCGAATTAAATTAGATGAACTTCGTATATCACGTCGACGTCAGAAAGTCACCGTTGGTTGAGATATGAAAGATCTCTCTCTCAATGTTAGCAGTGTGAGTATGTGGTGGGTAGATGGTGATGATTTTTTTCTCTCTCTCTCCGAGTGAGTGAGTGAGGGAGGGAGATAAAGGGGAAAGTGAATGCAAGATGCTATTCAAGAGAGGGAAGAGGAAGAGGAGGAGGGCTGACAGAAAGAGGTAGTAATGGATGACAACAGAAAGGGGAGGAGGATATTGTTAAGATGGTGGTTGGCATTCTCATATATATATATATGTAGGTAACTATCTTGAGTAGTTGAGGGAGAGGGGAAAAAAAGTTGAGTGGAGTACCACAGGAGAGAGAGGTACTGGAAGACAAAGGTTTGTAGATAATCAGCAGATTGCATATCTTCTGTTTTTCTTCAACTTTCTGCTTTCAGCGTACATCTTCCTTCTCCTTTTCTTTCCTGGTCGTATGACACTAAAAGTTTCTGCTTGGCGATTTATATAACTCTAATGAAAATTGTTGGAGTTGGTACACGGTTGTGGAAAGAAATTCCTCCTGGATTGCGTACTGTGGTGAATCAGTAGTATCCTTAGGTGTCGGGGATTCAGCTCTTTCGATTTCAAGTTTATTCTGATGAGGTTAGTAATCTATTAACACTTCTCGATTATCTTTATCATCCTTACGTAATCGATAGAAGCCTATAGCTCACCTTTTGGAGCTACCTCGAGTGGAAATGGGAGCGACGAATTGCGTTGGACACACCAGTTCTCGTCTTATCACTGAAGTTAAGCAGCGCGACCCCAGCTAGTACTGACATGGGTGGCCGCTTGGGAAAACTGGGTACCGCTAGTATCCAAAAATCGTCGCATTAGTGTAGTGTCTGTGCAGTCTCTGCATCAGAATTACACTGGACAGGGCTCTAATGACCTTGTAGTTGAAGGGCCCTAAAACACCAACAAGCAACAATAATCGAGTGGAAATAGAATAGGTTCGTCCACCCCTTTCGACATTTTTTTTTTACTAAGGTCCACTCCATCGTTTCAGCTTTGGGGTCCGCTACATCGTATCAGCCTTGAGTTTTTTGTTTTGTATTTGGGCCCGCAAGTACATTCGTTTTCAGGGCCAAGAATGAGGTAGTAATGTGGAGTGTGTGGGCACCAAACTGTTACAACAATTAGATATCAGCAGTACGCAGTAATCCCAAGCGGTCACCCATCCTAGTACTACTAGTACTACCTGGCCTTGCGTTGCTTAACTTCAGTGATCAAACGAGAACTTGTTTGTCCAACACAGTTGAGCGGCTAAGTTGCGTTGGACACACCAGTTTCCGTCATATCACTGAAAGAACGCAGCCTTAGTACCGAGTTGGGTATTGGTTGAACATTGGATGCTGCTAATTTCCCCTCTCCTACATCACACACACTCTTACCTCACTCACCCGCGAGCAGCCTCCACAAGGTTCGGCCTGTTATGGCTGCTTGGCCGACTCCTCACCCCGTTGGGGTCACCTTCATCGTTTCAGCCTTAGCCCCATGCGATCATTTCAGCGCTATAGTTCATCATTCGTGTTCAGCCTTAGAACCCATTTTCTTCCTTTCAGCTTTTGAGCACATTCTTTCTTTTCAGCCTTCGGATCCATTTTATCCACGTGACGGAAAATAAATGTATTGACGGACAAAATTGCTTCCCAAGTGTACGGCGTTGCTCTCGGTTGTTTGTTGGTGTTTTAGGGCCCTTCAACTGCAAGGTCAGTAGAGCCCCGTCCACCGTGTAGTTCTGATGCAGGGACTGCACAGACACTACACAAATGGGACGATTTTTGAATACTAGCGGTACCCAGTTTTCCCAAGCGGTCATCCATGTAAGTACTAACTGGGGTTGCGTTGCTTAACTTCAGTAATCAGACGAGAACTGGTGTGTCCAACGCTTGCTCTCGGAGTTTGTTATTGAAGGGCCTTCAGACTTGAACAAACTAAAGCTCTTGAGTACACACACACACATATACAGCAGTCCTTAGATTCCATACTGTGCACAGGGTCCACCAAGGTTTTATTTGAGATGTGCCACTAAATTTTCATGTGCCGGGTGGGGCATGTGTAACACATTGCCAGAAAAGTTTGTCATTAATCTAAATAAACTCATTAAAGCTAATTCTTTTGTGTAATATGAAGCGAGGAGTGAGATTGATCCCAGAGAAATATGCAGGAAAAGATCGCCTAAGTTTTGTGATTAAATTATACGGAGCCGAGTGATGATAGTGATGAAGATGAAAATAGTGATGAATTTCGAGTTGTCTACTAACTTTTATATACTGCATTACGAAGGATATGTCTATATACTTGCTTGCTATATCCCAGAGTCTATAAAAAATTATATATCGTCACCCCGCCACACAAATATCATTAAGATGGTGACGCCAATTATATAGATTTGGGCATTTCGTTAACAAAATTGCGCTCTGCTGTGTGTATGAGCTTCATCCTCCTCCACTATGTCGTGTCCTACTTTGGGACAAAGACTATACTAAGTAGATATACGTACAAAGAGACAGGGAAACTGCTGATATTTAATTATACTGATTTTGTCTTTATTTTGGTTGGATGTGTAATAATGATTTTGACTAATAGTATCGCTGCTACTGCATCTGCCCCCCCCCTCTCTCTTCCGTCACACTTCTCCTCCATTTCTTACCCTCTCCTTTCCTCTTACACGCACTCATTCCTCTCCGTCTCTTTTTTTTTTTCGTGGATCATTGCGAGATTTAATTTGGCTTGATTCCTATATTTAGACTTTATATTTAGAGATTTCCGACATTTTATGTGAACTCGTAATAGATGAGTTGGCCTGCTATACAATATGAAGCGTCGTAAAACTGTACCATTGAAGTTCTTTGGGTGGAGAGCATCCGTCGTTTTCTTCTTCTTCCGTGCTGTTAAAATGAAGAAGGGCTGTGTCACCCCCTTCCGCTTCTTTCGTTGGTGGTGAGTTCTCCGTCGTCCGTCATCTAGTAAAATCCCTCTTCTTCGGGATTCGTGTCTCGAACCAGGTAACTGTTATTTTTGTTCTCTTTCTCTCTCTTTCCCCCTCTCTCTCTGCCCCTTCTCTCTGCCCCCTCCTCTCTCTGCCCCCTCCTCTCTCTCTGCCCCCTCCTCTCTCTCTGCCCCCTCCTCTCTCTCTGCCCCCTCCTCTCTCTCTGCCCCCTCCTCTCTCTGCCCCTCTCTCAATCTGCACCTCTCTCTCAATCTGCACCTCTCTCTCTCTCTCTGCACCTCTCTCTCTCTGC
>JAAFCE010007744.1:7113426-7203014 GCA_013389805.1 Trigoniulus corallinus
TCTCTCTCTGCACCTCTCTCTCTCTCTCTGCACCTCTCTCTCTCTCTGCACCTCTCTCTCTCTCTGCACCTCTCTCTCTCTCTGCACCTCTCTCTCTATCTGCCCCCCTCTCTCTCTGCCGCAGTTCGCGCCTGCGACCCATACTGCGTGGTGTAGTTACCAGTAGGCATTTTGGTGCTCTGGTGACGTGTCCGGAATATAAAATCATGGTGTTTGTGTGGACTCGGAGCGGCTGTATTGCGTTGGACACACCAGTCCTCGTCTGATCACTGAAGTTAAGCAACGCAACCCCAACTAGTACTAGCATGGGTGACCACATGGGAACACTGGGTACTGCTAATAACCCAAAATCGTCGTAAGAACGTAGTGTCTGTGCACACTTTGCATTAGAACTACGCAGTGGACGGGGCTCTAATGACTGACCTTTGTAGTTGAAGGGCCCTAAAACACCAACGAAACAAATTTGTGTGGACTCTTTTCAAGCTGATGAAAAAAGGAATAATTCTGATTGAGGTGTAGACACACACACGGCCTGGGGTCGTTAAGTGGTGTTGTAAGAAAAAAATAACCAATTAAACTAAACCATGGCTTCCACTTCTTCTCTTCTCCATTTCTACTGTCCCCATCCCAGGGAGAAATCGGCACTTTGTTGGAATGTTGCCGTCTGAGAAATTGAAATATGCATGAAGAAAAAAAGAGATCATTTTGAGGAAAGTCGTCATGGTTTCTTACGTAACTGAACGAAATAAGATAATACAACGTATTCATATCTTTGACTTTGAAGGGAGCGTAAGAGATTGAATATTTTGCTTGTCCACCGTTGCCGCCACCACCACCAACCTCCTAAAAAAATTAATAAAATGTCTAAGATTAGAAATTGGGGATGGGGGGAAAAAAGGGTTCTTTTCTTCGAGGTTAGAGTCATGGAGTTATCCAATGTGGTTGAGGCAAAAATTTTTCTTTAAGAGGGAGGAAAAGATGGCAGATTTTGAGTGTCTTGACGTAAAGTATGTATATATTCACGTCAAAAGTTGTGAGAGATGGTGAAAAGGAAACGAAATTATTAAATCTTCTGCACCACGCCCTCCTCCCTCACCTAAACTTTACCCCCTTTCTCAATCCATCAATATCAGTGTCAGACAGGCAGTGTGATGGCTGCCGTTTGATCTCTTCTATAAAGGACATCAGATTGAGTTGATGTGTTTTTTTTTTCTCGTCAACGGAAAATGTAGATTTATATAAATTTCTTTTTTCTCTTCGCTTCCTGTCGGATGTAGTTTATTTATTTTATAAAATTAGTTCCTCCTACTAAAGGGTGACAGTTCTGCTTCATTTTCTGCTGTTGATGTTATCCGGGCACACTGTGTGATAGTATTTGCATAGTTCGTTGTCGGCCATATTTAGAATGTTGGTTTTGTTCCGTTTTTCAAATTTGAATCGTTCTTTTTTTAATTGCACGTTCAATTTGCACTCGTGCCGAGAACCGTTCAGTGGCGCTTACTGGGTTGTTCTAATTTTTAAAATGCACGTGCGCATCACGTGCTACTCGAGTATGTCGTCATAGCAACAACGACTTGATATTCATTCCACAGTGATAGTTTGTTTACGAAGAATTCAAGTTTATTTTCAGACTGCCTTGGAGCTTTCCGTCGTCATTGGGTACGGCGAATTGCGTTGGACACACCTGTTCTCGTCTGACCACTGAAGTTAAGCGGCGCAACCCCAGCTAGTACTAACATGAGTGGCCGCTTGGGAAAACTGGATACTGCTAATACCCAAAAATCGTCGCATTAGCGTAGTGTCTGTGCAGTCTCTGCATAAGAATTATGCCGTGGACGGGGTTGTAATGACCTTGTAGGAGAAGGGCTCTAAAACACCAACAAGCAAACAAGTCCATCATCATCATCATCATACCCTTATCCTGCCTGTGGCAGGGTCGGGTCTGCGGGTCCACTGAATGTGCTCCGACTGGGGGCACCCCAGCCAGGCGTCTGGAACCCGCGGAAAATATTGGCTGAGTTGTCTATGGGTTGTTGAGCTTTCCATCCCCGTGAAAGAAATGACCTGCCGCCTGGCAAGGATCGAGCCTACTTCTGAACTCATTAGCTTGCAGTTCCGGGGCGTCATGTCTAGCTGTCTACGAGGTAATTAGTTATCGGCCTGGAGCTTAACAACCCCCTTCCAAGTGCACCCATCCATTTTTCCGTCCCAAATGGGAATTGGAGCTATACACTTTGTTACTACTGGGCCCAAGAGAGCCCTTTGTAAGGGGGGAAGTGGTAAGAACTTGCCTTCCTCCTCCACCCTGCCCAACTCCAGCATCGGCAGAAGAATGACGGTAAATTCCGTAATGAACAGACAGAGACCTAGACGACCTTTTCGGGTCTGGTTACATTTTTGAGTGCCAGGTGTGCAGAGGAGAGAAGAAGAAGGGTATGATTACCGCAAAGTGGCGCCGCTGCCGCGCATGCGCCATATCTGTTTTGGCTGCCTGCACCGATACTATCTCGTGAGGATGTCTGAACTACACTACTTTTCTCACCCCCACCTGTCTCTCCCCCCCTCTCTCTCCTTACTTCTCAACTCGTTTTCTTCATCAACCGCACACATGGCCTACCCCCTTCCGCCCCTCACTCCTATCTCGATCTAACCTCCATCTACTTCATGTGCTGTAAAGAAAAAAAGTCATTAGCACCATCACTTGCTGACACCCTCGTCATTTTCTTTCTTCGCCTTATTTCTTCACACCCCCCTCCTCCTCCTCCCCCCATGTCGTCTCATCCCGTCCCATTACACACTCACCTCATTTTTCTCGCTCTTGTGTAGTCAAATTTTCACATTGTGCAGGGTAGCATAACCCCTCCACACCCCACCTTTTACCCTTTCTTTCCTGCACCTCTCAGTCAGTTCCCCCTTCCCTCTCCACATCTGCACACCCACCCCCCACCCATATTTGCCGTTGTCAAATTAAGACATTAGAATTGAAATTTTCACCTCCGAGTTATGGAGTTAGTTGCTAGTGCGCCTGCTGCGTCGTGTGGTGATGACGACGAACGCAGTGCGACGGTGGAAATGCGCCCCTCCTTCCCTCCCTCCGCTCGCCCGTCCGCGCGTTTGTGACGCAGACATCGTAGCTGCGTAATGGAGTCACGTCGTTGTCGGCGTCTTGAAGGCTGTAACAGCTCGAAGACGTCCAATTTACATAAGTATAGAGAATACCTTCTGTTGTTCCAGTTCCCTTCTTCATCTTACGTCTCCCCCCCCCCGCTCTCTGTTCTACCCCCTTTCTCTTGCCCCCCCTTTCTCTCATTTACTCTACTCCCCCGGTCCCGTCAACCTCCCTTAGGTCTTTCTGAAGATTGCATGCATTTCTTTATAGTAGAAATTGTACCATTGTAAAGTGCAGATGCCTTTTTCTAACATTGAATATCTTGGGGAAAAGTGAAAGGAGGGGGACTTTTTCTTGGTGGGATAAGGGGAGAGCGAGAGAAGAATATAAAGGTGGGGGAGAGCGGTGTAGCTGGAGATGCCAGGAAAGAAGTCTGTCTTTAAAGTAATGGTGGTTGGCTGCTTTCCAGCTCCCCCCTTTTCTTCTCCTGTTAATATCGTTGATTTCCTGGTGAAATACTTTTACTGTTTGCTCCCAAGGTGAGAGTGAAGAGGGGCAAGAGTGTAGTTGTAATGTCTCGGTGGCTTAATGGATAGCGTAGAGTTCATGGTTGCAGGATCAATCCTGGTATCGAGTCAAATGGTTGTTGGGCGGAAATTTGAGAGGAAAGCCTAAAGTACGCGCAGTAGCGGTTCTAGCATACGCGAGGCCCTGTGCAAACCTGTGCAAATTGAAAGTGCGAGGCCCTTTCAACTTGCAAAAGCGAGGCCCCGTGCATTTGCACAGTTTGCACGTGCCTAAAACACCCACTGAGTACGCCTTTCGGCCCCGGGTGGGAATTAAAGCCATAGTATGGACATCCGAAGAAACTTTGTTAGGGAAAAGGACTAACTCTCCCGTCAGGATTCCAGTGATGGGGAAGTTTGTATGTTTTTCCTGCTGAATGTCCATTTTACGCCTTTTTCTTCCGGTCCCCAGGGGGAAGGAAAGTGATCCATTTGTCCCCCTACTCTTTGCGGGCGCACGTGACTGCAAGTGTAGGAGTTCGGATCCGTAGAAGGTAGGCCAATGTGAACTAGGCAAGGGATGTAGCAGTAGGTCAGCAGCTGTAGTCGGCTGTGTAAGAACACCGTTTAACAATTCGCCCCCGTGTGTTCCTAGTTCCGTAGCCGGCTCTATCAATAGGCTCCAGGAAATGGGGTTGAGATGGTTATGGTTGACTCCAAGAGTGTGAAGCTAAGATGAGGTTAACGCATTGTAGGGATTGGAGAGGGGGAAATCAATTCGTTGATGGGATGCTGCAAAGGGTGACGGGTGGGGGTTTTTCCTCGTGTGGTGCCGGCTATTATAAGCCTTTAAACTGACTTGCCTGCCTACATGCCCACTGCTTCATGCTGCTTCTATTACTGGAGTGCGAAAATTGAAATTGTGGGCACATGATCATGGTGCGGGTGGAAATCAACTCTAGGAAAAGTTGGAAGGGGGTAAAGAAGAAAGTGAATTGGGTGTATAGGTAAAGAATTGTGGGAGTTGACTTCTAAAGGTAATTTACTGGCACTGGGGAAGTAGCCTGGAAATTAGGCGATCCCTGCCTGGCTCGGTGGCTCAGTAATAATGTGCTGGATTTTGAGTCCGTGGATATGGGTTAGATCCTGGTGCAGAGAGAGAGAGAAAAGAAAGGATGACTAGCTCCAAGTGCGCCTTCTGTCGGGTGGTAGCCGTGACCCCTTGCAATGTGTGCCCCCATCCCCGGCATCTATTTATTCCCTGGATTCTCCTGGTGCTGCATCTTCTGAAGAGGCAGTTATTGGGATGATAAGAAATGATTGAGGATGAATTGACTAGGGATAAAGTGGGGGGGTGTGTGTGCTATAGCGGGGCCCTATAAGATTTAATGGCTGTATATAACTTCCTAATTATATCGTCAAGGAGGAACGAAGGGAGGAGAATGGATCCACCCTCTACTCTATGGAATGCTGTGCAATTAATTTTTTTTTTTTTTTTTTTTTTGGAAATTCCTGCAGAGTATAACCCCCCTCGTCGCTGAGTTTGGTTGTTCGGAGGAAATTGGTTTTTATTGTGGCATGGCATATGGCTCCTTCTCTTCCTCCTTTATTTGGGTCTTCCGGTTCCTCCCTTCCTCTCTTTCCCTCCTCTTCTCTGTCTCTCTTCTTCCTACTAAGGGATATTGTAATGGACGATTATGACCTCCAATCCGCGATGAATTAAGAAAACACACACTCCCCCCTCTCCTCTTCCTCTGTCCCCTGTCTCTCATTATCTGCATTTAAGGAACTAATTGACCTATCACCTTGTCGTAGTTTCAAATTTGAAGGTGTCTTAAAATATCTGTTTAAAGGACGTCCGTAATCACGTGACCGAACGTCATAGAATTAGATCACGTGCTCTCAGTATGATGCCTAACCCGCCACGGTGGCGTAGTGATTAGCACGCTCGCCAACTGCGCCAGTAGTTCTAGGTTCGATACTGGACGGTGGTGGGTCGGCTTCTTTCGGGCGAGAGAGAAGCCGCGAGTGTGCCTTATTTCGGATGAGAAGTTAAGCCGAGGTCCCGTTTGGGTGTACGATGACACTTGCACGTAAAAGAACCCTGTCTACTACGCAACGGGTAGATGAGGCAACATTTCCAGGTGTAGGAGGTCGCCCCCTGGTGTCGGTAGCATTCCCCAACGAACACTAGACCGACGATAAATAAGCGTAGGGGTGCAGCTTTGGCCGGCAACCGCCTGCAGAAAAAAAAACTATTATGCACATATATCGCCCTGTGTCCATTCAGAGGGACAAATGGGTACCCGACCCCGCCATAGGCGGGAAAAGGGTTAAGAGTTTCTTTGTTGCTCCCAGTATGAGGCCTATGATTTGGCGTAGACACGTGGTTTGGGTTGTCTCGGTGCTAGCACGTGATCAATGTACTTTTTGGTGATGAAACGTAGTCACGTGCTGATTGATCGTGTTGCGCATGTCAGATTGGAGTGAACTTCCGGTGGACATGTGTGCGTTTGGCTTAACGTTATGGAATGTGTCTCGTGCAAGCCATTTTTTGGAACGTTTCACGAAAGGAAGCGCGTGCGACCTGATTGCGGAGGGGTGTGGCAGTGATGATCACGTGCTGCGATGCACATGTCAGAATGTAGTCACGTGTTCGTTTGCACGCGGTTTTGGCTCTACTTTTGGGAATTTCTCGTGCAAATCGTTCTTTTTTTGGAATATTGCACCAAAGGAAGCACGTGTGGCGTGGTTACAGAGGGCTGTGGCAGTGATGGTCACGTGCTGTGATGCGCAAGTCAGAATGTGGCCACGTATAAAGGCCGCCACACACGATCAGTTTGGTGTGTCAGTTCGGTGTGTGCACATCGATGTGTTCAATTTGGTGTGAAGGAATGAATTGCCCACACACGATCAGTTTGGTGTGTCACGTACTTATGTTCCTTTTCGTTAAACGTGATGTGACGTCATTTGATTGTCCGCATCAACCAGTAATTCTACCATCACCATGGTGCAGTTTTTTAAAGAGGACGTTTATCCATGTTTGGGCATGCGTAGAACCTCTTAATGTGAAGAACTGATGCGAGCAACCCCACACACGCTCACTTCTAACTGACGTCAGTCCGAACTGACACACCGATGTGATAAAATTTCTTCACACCGTCAGGTAAAATTTTTGGTGTGAGCAAAAACTTTTTTTGCGCACACACGTCAGTTTGGTGTGTGGAGGCCTTTACGACGCGCCTGTCAGAATGTAGTCACGTGTTCGCTTGCACGTGTTGTTGGCTCTAAGAGATGTCACGTGCAAATCATTCTTTGTTTTTTTTTATTTTTTTTTTTTTGCATGCTGCGCGAAAGGAAGTGTAGCACTGGTGTGGTTGTGTGACGTAGTTGCGTAGGAGGCGTGGCGGTGATGACGCGAGCAGTTGACTGTGACGCGTTGCTGCTGCCGAATGAAAGCGACTATTGATGAACTAGATCTCCTAAGGTGTCCTTTAATGCGTTTCTCAGCAGGGTGATCGCTTGCATTTACCTGTAGCTGACATTTGAAAATGGAGTTTTGTCAATACCTCAGAGGGGAAGGAAGGAACTCGTCTGTCGTGGAATCGATTTATTTTTCCATTCCCAAACACCTTCGGCCCCCCCTCCTGCTCTCCCTGCTTCTTCCTCCTTGTCGACCCAAATTTCACTTGTTTTCTCCGATTTCCGTTGTTGTTGGCGACAGTGGCATCCACTTGCGATGTCAAAAGTTTTGCTTCGAGGATACTCGGAAGCAGCACTGAGAGGTAGGGGGTTAAGGGGCTGTCTTCGAGATGTAGGAACGATCTAGGGGTGCAAAAGGAAACGATAACGTTGACCTACTATATCTGTTTCTTCCTTTGACTCTATCTGCCTCTCATCCTTGTCCTCCTCTCCTGGAGCATCTTGTCAAAAACACGTGCTTTTCGTCGAAAGCAATATAATCATATATTGTACTTTCTTATCCTTTTCCCGTTCATCATCTTCTTCTTCTTCTTCAACCTGCATCTTAAGACTTGACGTTTGTAGTGTCGGTGTATTTCCTTTCTTAGCACTGATTAATGACATCAGCATTAATAATGAAAAGAAAAGCATTTACATTGATTGACTTTTTGAGCCTTTTGGGGAAGAAATTAGTGGAATTTTTTCCTCTTCTTCTTAGTGATGAAAAGGGTTAAGAGCATCAAAGAGGTTGATAAGGTGAAGAAAGAGAAATTTGTCGTGTTGAGTTTCATAATTTGATTCTCGCATCTTATTGTTTCATAGAGTGAAAAACATTGTATGTGGATCCGACACGGTTGTGCAAGAGGTAGCGTGCTCGATTATTGCATCAGTAGTTCCAGGTTCGATGCTGGCTCCTGTCGGGCGAAAGAGAGAGGCTCCGAGGGCGACTTCATTCGGAAGAGAAGTAAAACCAAGGTCCCCTGTGGTGTGGGAGCGGCGAGTTGCGTTGGACACACCAGTTCTCGTCTGATCACTGAAGTTAAGCAACGCAAGCCCAGTTAGTACTGACATGGGTGGTCGCTCGGGAAAGCTGGGTACTGCTAATACCCAATAATCGTCGCATTAGTGTAGTGTCTGTGCAGACTATGCACTAGAACTATGCAGTGGACGGGTCTCAAATGACCTTGTAGTTGACGGGACCTTAAACACCAACAAACCAACCAACCCCTGTGGTGTACGATTTCATTTGAACGTAAAAGGAATCCTCTCTACTATGCAACGGGTAGATGAGGCACAATTCAGAGCTGTAGGTGGTCGCCCCCTGGCGTCGGTGGAGTGCCCCGGCGAACAGTAGGCCGACGACAAATAAGCAGAGCGGCAAATTGCGTTGGACACACCAGTTCTCGTCTGATCACTGAAGTTAAGTAACGCAACCCCAGTTAGTACTGACATGGGTGGCCGCTTGAGAAAACTGGGTACCGCTAGTATCCAAAAGTCGTCCAATTAGTGTAGTGTCTGTGCAGTCTCTGCATCAGAACTATGCTATGGACGGGGCTCTAATGACCTTGTAGTTGAAAGGCCCTAAAACACCAACAAACAAACAAACAACGAACAGATAAATAAGCATAGGGGTTGAAGCTTTGATCGGCAGCCGGCTGCGGGAAAATACCGTACTGTATATCACTGGTGTGTCCATTCCGAAGGACAAGAATGAACCCCGGCCCTGCCTTAAGCAGGAAAAAGGTTACGAGTTGCTTTTGCTTTGTTAAACTGTTTATAATGCCCACGTTTTTTTTTAAATAAAATAAATTAGGGTCGTTCTTAATATGGCGGCGCAATCAATGGTAAATTGCACTCATTATTTATTGTGTGGAAATTTTACGTACACCGTTTTTTTGTTGTTGTTTGTTTAAAAATTGAAATTTCAACAATTTCAGGTTGGCGCGATGGGACGCGCCTACCTTTGCAGTACATGCTTTGAATGACGGTTCTTAGTTTTCTTGTCCTCATCTTTATAGCTTTTTCTTAGTCAGGAATGGGAGAGAGGAGGCCGGGCGGGACAGGACAGAAAAGTTGTCCTTGTTTTGATGTAATGACCATCAATGGGACGTTTTAATAGCTTCTTTAATGACCTCCACTAGGTATCAAAATGAGTAGTAATGAGCTGTAAGAGAGATGTATCATTGTGTGTGTCTTGACAATTCTCATCGTCCCATCCTCTCTTCTCCTTCCCCCCTGTTGAACGAGCATTGAATTTTAATTTTTTGGGGTGCGGTTTCTACCTGGATATCGTCCGGTTATAATTTTGACTTTTAGCTTGCTTCGGATCCGCCTCGGTGGCGCAAGATGTAGCGTTCTTGACTATTTGGCCAGTGTTTCCAGATTCCATGCTGGACCAAGGTGGTTTGGCATCTTGACCGGGCGAGAGAGGTCACCAGTGTGGTGTAGCCTAATGGATGTCACCACTACACGGAAAATTTCCAGGTGTAGAAGCTCTCTCTCTTTCTTCCCCCTATAGTCGAAGGTGTAAAAGTGCCCCAAGACCGACGACAAATAAGCATAGGAGTTGCAGCACTAGGTGGGAGCGGCGAATTGCATTGGACACACCAGTTCTCGTCTGATCACTAAAGTTAAACAGCGCAACCCCAGCTAGTACTGACATGGGTGGCCGCTTGGGAAAACTGGGTACTGCTAATACCCAAGAATCGTCGTACTAGTGTAGTGTCTGTACAGTCTCTGCATAACAACTATACTGTGGACGGGGCTCTAATGACCTTGTAGTTGAAGGGCCCTAAAACACCAACAAACAAACAAGTAGCACTAGGTTGGCAGCCGGCTACGTCAAAATACCGTCCATAAATCTCTCATCCCTCACGTGTCCCAAAAGAACAAAAATGACCACCGGTGATGGGAGAAGGGCTAGTAGTAGGTGCAGCTTTAACCGGCTTCAGTAGTTGGGTGAGTCAATGATGCCAGGATCGAGCCTGTCAGAGATAGGTTGGTGGTTTCTTTATTTTAATCACCGAGAGGAGAGAAGGGTAAACTCGTGTCCCTTCTTCTAAATAATGTTTTTCGCCTAATACTGTGGCTCAATTTTTTAAACCCGCCGCGGTGGCGTAGTGGTTAGCATGTTCGGCAACTACGCCAGTAGTTCTAGGTTCGATACTGGACCGTGGTGGGTCGGCTTCTTTCGGGTGAGAGAGAAGCCGCGAGTGTGCCTTCTTTCTGATGAGAAGTAAAACCGAGGTCCCGTGTGGATGTACGATGGCACTTGCACGTAAAAGAACCTTCTCTACTACGCAACGGGTAGATGAGGCAAAATTTCCAGGTTAGGAGCTCGCCCCCCCGGCGTCGGTAGCAATCCCTAACGAACAGTAGACCGACGATAAATAAGCGTAGGGGTGCAGCTTTGGCCGGCAACCGGCTGGAGAAAAAACTAGGACCAATATATCACCCTGTGTCCATTCAGAGGGACAAACGGGTACCCAACCCTGCCGTAGGCGGGAAAAGGGTTAGGAGTTGCTTTTTACTGTGGCTCAATTTTTTGGGAGGGTTGAGGTTGTTGTGGGTGGTTCGTTGTTCAGTCACTCTTTGTCCATATCTATCTGGAAAGAGCGGCTGTATTGCGTTGGACACGCCAGTTCTCGTCTGATCAGTGAAGTTAAGCAACGCAATCCCAGCTAGTACTGGCATGGGTGACCGTTTGGGAACACTGGGTTCTGCTAATACCCAAATCGTCCTAACAGCGTAGTGTCTCTGCAGACCCTGCATTAGAACTACTCAGTGGAGGGGGCTCTAATGACCATTGCAGTTGAAGGGTCCTAAAACACCAACAAAATAAATCCAGCTGGAAAACAGAGGGCAGAGGTATTAGCTTTCCCAATTTTTGAGCTTGATTGTCGGATTCGTTTAAAGGCGTTTGTTTATAGTGAATGAATTAACTGACGACGCTCTGGTAGGAGGTCGTCATTAATATTCTTTTTATAAGGATAGGGAAGGGAGCAGGAGAGGCAAAGGAGAAGGGGTACGGGTGCGGGGATGGGCTGTGAAGGCGATTGTGGTAAATGACGGGATAAGTAGTTGAAGCAATTAGCATTGTTTCACATAAATCCATTAACCCTTTCACTTCATAGCGTAAACACTACTTAGCGAAAGACTAATATAAATTTGTGCGTAATTTTTTCTGTATATATTCTGTAGTGCTCATCGTCGGACTGTTGGAAACTGCCGTCCTGTGCCAGTGGTTCCAGGTTCGGTACTGAATCTAGGTGGGTTGGCTTTTTTCGGGCGAGAGAGAAGCCCAGAATGCGCCTTCCTTCGAATGAGAAATAAAACCGATGTCCCGTGTGGTGTACGATGGCATTGGCACGTGACAGAACCCTCTATACTGTGCAACGGGTAGAGGAGGCAGAATTCCTAGGTGTAGGAGCTCGCCCCCCCCTCCCCCCCGGCGTCGGTAGAGTGCACCAACGAACAGTAGACCGACGATTAATAAGCACAGGAGTTGCAGCTTTGGTCGGCAGCCAGCCGCGGAAAACACCGTCCAATAGATCACCCTTGTGTCCATTGAGAGGGACAAGATGGGTATCCGATCCTGCCATAGGCGGGAGAAGGGTTAGAAGTTGCTTTAGAGCATGTCGTTGTTCTATCGTCCGCTGTTTTCTCCTTGACCACTATGACGTGTTTGCGTGTCTCCTCTTCATTGCTGCTTTAGGGACTGCGTTGTTTTGTTGTTTATTGGTGTTTTAGGGCCCTTCAACTACTAAGGTCATTAGAGCCCCGTCCACTGTGTAGTTCTGATGCACAAGCTGCACAGACACTACACTAATGCGACGATTTTTGGATACTAGCGATACCCAGTTTTCCCAAGCGGCCACCCATGTCAGTACTAGCTGGGGTTGCGCTGCTTAACTTCAGTGATCAGACGAGAACTGGTGTGTCCAACGCAATTCGCCGCTCCCAGGGACTGCGTCCTCCATCTTCTTCGTGTGAGGATTGGTCAATTGTTTGTTGGTGTTTTAGGGCCCTTGAACTACAAGGTCATTAGAGCCCCGTCCACAGTGTAATTCTGATGCGCAGATACTGCGACGATTTTTGGATTCTAGCGGTGCCCAGTTTTCCCAAGCGGCCACCCATGTCGGTACTAACTGGGGTTGCGTTGCTTAACTTCAGTGATCAGACAAGAATTGGCCAATTTGCCGCTCCCGAGGATTGGTCAAGCTCGGCACAGTCCCCTTAGGAAGGAGCAAGTTGTTGTACTGCCTTATGGCAATGGTCACTGTAACGAAGGAATGATCATAAAACACAGGGATACCTTAGTCAGATGTTCAGCTCGTTGATGGAATGAACCCCTGGGATTTTTAGGCGTTGCTGAAGCAGACATCCCTTGTTGTCGAATCATACTTGAGTTTTCCACCCCCTCTCTACATCAGTCCGTACCCTTGGCCTCCCTCACCCTGGCGTCCTCCACCTCTTCTTACTCTTCCCAGTTCTCCTCTTGGCACATATTCCCTTATTTATTATCTTGTTTGCTGTAAGAGCATCTGTTTGTCGGCATTTCAGCACTACTACGATGGGTGATGAACTTTGAAGAAATATGTCCGTCGTTTTGATGAGGGGGGTTCACACCCTCTGGGGTTTAACTAGCACCCTCCTGTTGTCTCTCCTCTCGCTCTGCCTGAGCGTGTCCCTTTCTCCTCACAGGCACCTCTTTTTTTCCTTCCGCATTTCAATCCTCGTTCTCCTCTTCCCTTACTCTGATATTGTTGAGGGATTACTGTCACTTGTGTGAGGTAAACATTTTGGGAGGGGGGAGTTGATAAGGAGAGACCTGAGTGGGGAATGAACCCCACGAAATTTGGGGGTGGGGAACAGGAGTTTAGCTAGACTTTAAAAACTCTGGATGGGAAAGAATTTCGTCTAGGAGTTTGGATGCAGGCATAATTTTCTGAAAAAATTCCTCTTTCGTACTGGTCCCCCCCCTTTTTCGTCTGTCCCATGCTTCACCTCGTCCTCCTCCTCTATCTTAAAAGACGTATTTTCTTTAGACGTTAAGAAATCGTTAAAGGAAATGCGCATTTAAGACACTTTTTGAGTCAAAACACGAAATTCTGCAAACGCCCTTTTTTGTCTGTAACAGCTGCTGCAGAAAGTATATTAAGGGCTGAACTGAAGTGGGAGGTAAGTAATTGATGACAGGCCCCAATTTCATTTTTGGAATGGGGACCGCATGGGTAGGGGTAGAGGGACATTGTAAAGTGGTTGGTTTTTTTTAGTCGCTATTGGAGGTATTTTTCAGTGCATTTGTCATCCTGCTGAAGAGGAGGGGGTAGTAGTGGTGATTGTACTACTACAGAAATGGTTTAAGATTGACCCTTTCCATACTTGACCAACGGTTTCAATGTTGACGTTCTCGTTCCAACGTTTATCCAAGAAAGAGCTAGACGTGTCCACCTTTTGACCTGTAAGTTAACTTATTATGCCAACAGATCCCATTTTGTTGATTGGACGGAAGTTGATGACCGTTATAGAATGTCTCTTTGGCATTAAACCGCCATTCGAGTTTGTAACCGGAAGTTGAAAATTCTAAGTGAAACGCAGTAGCAACAGTGCGAAATCGATGGACAAGAGGAATGATAGCCAGGTGACCCCTCCCCCCCTCTGTTATTTAAGAATCTTCTTTGGCATCAGTAAATGACATTAAAGACAGGTAGCAACTCCAAACCCTTTTTCCGCCTATGGCAGGATCGGGTACCCATCATGTTCCTCTGATTGGATGTATTTATTTCGTTGGTCTTTTAGGGCCCTTCAACTACAACGGTCAATAGACCCCCGTCCACTGCGTAGTTCTAATGCAGAGACTGCACAGACACTACACTGATGTGACGCTTTTGGAGTATTAGCTGTACCCAGTGTTCCCAAGCGGCCACCCATGTTAGTACTAGTTGGGGTTGCGTTGATTAACTTCAGTGATCAGACGAGTACTGGTGTGTCCAACGTAATACAGCCGCTCCCTCTCTGAATGGACACAAGGGTGGTATATTGCAAAGTGTTTTGTCGAAGCCGGCTGCCTACCAAAGCTGCAACCCTATGCTTATTTATTATCGGTGTGTTGGTTGTTGGGGGCACTCCACGGATGCCAGGGGACGAACTCCTAAACCTGGAAATTCTGCCTCATCTACCCGTTGCACAGTAGAGATTTAGATTTTTTTTGAGAGCGGTCCTGCGTTCTCAAAGATGGCAGACGTGGTTGGGACCCCTGTGTTACACTAAGAACTTTTAATGACTCTTACAAGTTTTGACTTCATCTCCTAAAACCATTTCATAGGGTCACTGTTGTTGGTTACTCCCTTCCCATCCCCGATCCTCTTTCGCCTACCTCTCATCTGTCCTTTTTTTTACTGCCTTGTCCCGTTTCTTTGGATACGTTATGTACCGCTGGTGTTCATTAATCTTTTCTTGCCGACGTTATTAGAGTTGTAAAATGAAAGCGTCGCGGAATGTGACTTTTGTTATGTCCCCGTCCCCTTCCTCTCTCTCTCCTCGCCCTGTCAAAATTTGCGACAACACTGATGTACTAACGTGTATACAGTTATGTATATGTTAGGGTGGAGATGGAACAACGCTGTGTGGGGAAAGAAGGGAGTTGCTGGGTGTTAGACGTTCTCGCTGTCCCATCGGAGTTTGGGACATTTTTTCTTCCTTCCATTCATGCTTTTTTCAGTTAATACATTTTGCACAGGAATGAGGCAAAATTAGATGTGTAGGAGCTCGCCCACTGGCGTCTGTGGAGTGCCCGAAAGGACAGTAGACCGACGATTGGGATTGCAGCTTTGGTCCGCAACCGGCTGTGGAAAACCACTATCCAATATATCGCCCCTGTGTCCATTCAGAGGGACACGATAGGTACCCGACCCTGCCATAGGCGGGAAAGGGGGTTAGGAGTTGATTTTCTTTGTAATCTGTTTCACTAGTGGGATAGTAGAATAGTGGCAGTAAGCCTAGAGTCCCGGATGGGAAACGGGACGGTCATTGTCTGTCCTATTCAGCGACTTCGTTGCCTGTGGTTTTTGACTGATTGAGTCAAGGAAACGGTCACGCTAAATACCAGTAAGGGTCATATATTTTTATTTATACTTAGTTTTCAAAGAACCAGACGGGGGCAGTTCGGGGATGGGCGCCTGATGGATTGTTATGACTTTTTTTTTAAAATCGTGGTTCCTTCTTGTCAGTGTCCTCGTCGTCCTGAACATCTGTGATCACTTTCTTGGGCCTTTTATATTTTGACTAGATTTGAAGGGCTGCATTTCCGGTTTGTGTAAGCGCGCCCTTTGCGTTCAGTAGTCGGGTTTTTGGGCCCTGACTGAATATTTCTTTACACACGACATATACGTTATCTGGTTATTAGCCCGTTTTACATCTTTTAGACATTGCGTCCTCTGTCAGTTGTTCGTCCCGTCCAAAATAATTTATGAGGACTAATATGGGGTCTAGAGTGGTGTCGAGACTTTCATCTCTTTGTCGCTCGAATCCCTTTCCTCCTCTTCCTCGACTTATCTTCTTTCTCCTTTCAACAGTCTTGTTCGAATCGTTGTTTTGCTCCCCCCCCTTAATGCCCCTCATCTTCAGAGCCCTAATATCTAACAGCCCCATCCCATTTCGTCTGCCACGCACCACCGTATTTCTTTCTGCGCCTCAGCGCCTCCATTAGTGGCAGAAGAAGATCTTTTCTGTCTCTTCCATTTCGTTTACTGCAAGGAAAGGGATAAGAAGGCGGTGCGGGGCGGCAGACATGAAGAGGCAAAAGAACAAACGACTGTCAGTTTCTCCTATCGGGCATCTTATTTTGATGACAGTTGAGCGCTGTTACTTTTCTCTCTAGTTCCTTCTACGGCGCTTTTCTACTTTCACCCTACGTCATCAACCAACACACGTGTTCTTTCCTCCATCAATAGTGCGAATCTCTTTGGCTTCTTTATTTTCCATTTGCGCTAAGTGATGAGCACGTGTTGTGTGTGCTGCACACCCGACCTATTTTTGTGCCCCCCCCCCCGCTCCCTTTCTTAGTTCCCCCTTTCTTTCTCCATCTTATCCCTCTTCCCGTCCCCTACCCATAAGATCGTTCCTCTTCCTTTTTTATCCACCATATATTCCCGCAGTTTCATTCCGGGCAAACCTGTGAGCCTTGAACTCAATTGTCAAAGCGGTTGGAGAGTGGCTTATGGCGTTGGACACACCAGTTCTCGTCTGATCACTAAAGTTAAGCAACGCAACCCCAGTTAGTACTGACATGGGTGGTCGCTCGGGAAAGCTGGGTACTGCTAATACCCAATAATCGTCGCATTTGTGTAGTGTCTGTGCAGACTATGCACTAGAACTATGCAGTGGACGGGTCTCTAATGACCTTGTAGTTGACGGGACCTTAAGCACCAACAAACCAAACCCAGTTAGTACTGGCATGGGTGTCGCTTGGGAAACCTGGGTACTGCTGGGTACTACACTAATGCGACGATAAAAATCGTCGCGTTAGTGTAGTGTCTGTGCAGTCTCTGCATTAGAACTACGCAGTGGACGGGGCACTAATGACCTTGTAGTTGAAGGGCCCTAAAACACAATCCAAATCCGGAAGTCAAAGCGGTTCTGGAATTGCCCTGCTAAGGAGGCTGTTGTGTGTGAAAATTAATATCAAGGTCAATGACCTGCGGGTTGAGGAAAGATTTTTGTGGGACGTTCATTAAATGCCATCGCCTATTACGAGTGTCGTGGTGTAAGATGTTTAGAAGGAGAACCGCGGGACGAAATGGGACAGGGGTGGGGAGAAAGGAAGTACATCGGTGGTTGCTGCCTTGCTCATTGTCGTACTGTATTTGATGCAGCTCTTCGATGAAGTGTGCTCTATTTGTTGCACGAATGGTTCTAGGTTCGATACTGGACCGAGGTGGGCTGGCTTCTTTCGGGCGAGAGAGAGAGAAGCCCCGAGTGCGCCTTTCTTCGGATAAGAAATAAAACCGAGGTTCCGTGTGGTGTACGATGGCATTTGCGCGAAAAAGAACCCTGTCCCCCTGGCGTCGGTAGAGTGCACCAACAAACAGTAGACCGACGATAAATAAGCACAGGAGTTGCAGCTTTGGTCGGCAGCCGTCTGCTAAAATCGCCGTCCAATAGATCACCCTTGTGTTTATTCAGAGGGACAAGATGGTTACCCGACCCTGCCATAGGCGGGAAAAGGGTTAGAAGTTGCTTTGCTCTTGGAACACCTAGTCGCGCCATAATCCCCACCCTTCGTCATTTCACTACCCGTTAGTTGTACAGTATGTCACGCAAAAATCTACCCATTTGTTACAAGTGTATTATTGCTTTTCTTATGTCGTTTTTTTGGGTGGAACGGAAGTGTGCAACCACACGTTGTCGTTAGTGTGGTGCGCGTAGGAGCAGGGGGAGAAGAAAGAAATCATCGTTAATTATTTGGAAAATATCTATATTTCACTTTCAACGATTGAATTTTCTGGTTGTTGAGCGGTAGTGTTTATGGGGTCGTTGTTGCAGCCCATAAACACACACACATACTTCAAGGAAGGGAAGAGAAGAGTAAATGGCCCCACAGATATACCCCACCCCTCTCACCGTCTCTTATTTTTTTTCTTGTACAACCCTCCTGTCGTTCATCTTCCAACATCAGCCCAGTCTGGGAGAGCAATTGTAGGGGTCGCTGCTTTCTACGCGTCGTTTCCTTAACAGCTTAAATTACCAAGCACTAACATGTTGTCGCCATATTAACTCGGTTTTTTTCTCATCCCCCCTTACACTCTTGCAATGTCTCCCTTCCCCCCTCCGTTTTTTCCTGTCCCAGGAGAAGAAGAAAAATTCTCTGGAATTCATGTATGCGTGTCTCATCCTCTGTCTGTGTGTATGGTGAGGGCGTATGGGTGGTGTAAGCGGCGCATAGTCGAGGGGAGGGGGTGACTAGAGGCGTGGTAGTGGTGGTGGTGGCCACAGTGACAACTGCTTGTCTTTTTAAGTGTCGATCATGTTGAGGGGGTGATTTGAAAACGAAACCGTGAATGTGTGTTTGTGAGGTCGTTCAGCATGACAGACCCCCAAAAATAGTCTCCCTCTGAGGTTAAGGATAAGAATCTGGTTCCATAGTTGAGAGAAGAGGTCGGACGAGAGAGAGAGAGAGAGAGTGGTTAGTAGGAAACGAAGAGGTGGGTCCTGGTAAAGAAGTAATATGATGGGATGGAAGCTCTTTTGGGTATTCTAAGTGCTGCAGTGGGACCTTGAACGGTGGTCCCATAAATCGTACTTTTAGAACGTCTCTTTATTGAACCCCGACTTTGAACTGCAGTTCATATTTCTGATTAACACCTGTCCAACCTGGTCGACTAAATTTAGTGTCGTTATTTCACTCTCTATTAGCCCTAATGGTAGGGTGGAAGGACACTGTAATTAATTATTAGGAAGGCGTGTGGAGTATATCGACTTTTAAATATTGTTGGTCCGGAGGACTGAACGGGGACCACCTGGTCTTAATTATCAGGTATCTTTTTTTTTCCCCTTCCAGTCGTCCTAGATACGGATACTATAATTTTCACTTCAAACCTTTGGAGAAAAGGAAAAAGTCTGAGAAAATTTATGACTCTCTTAAGTATTTAGTCTGGAGGGGGGACAAGAAAAGTGTGGTCTTGTTGTCTAGTCCGTCTCCCCGCTCTTTTCTGACCTCTCCCTCTCGATTTTTACTGACTATTGGAAGTAATTATTAACAGAGTTGTAGTAAGTAGTAGTACTAGTGGCCATGTAGTCATGTCTGATGATTTATATCTGAAAAATGTTTTAGTATAATAACTAATTTTTTAAATACACCCGTACGATTTTCTAGGGGAATTTGTATTGGGACGTGTAATTGGCAAATGTCCCATGTCGGAATGTTTAGATCGCGGTTTCCCTTTTAGCCGTTGTTCTATCTCTCTCTCTCTCTCCCTCTTCTAGTCCGGCGTTGTTGTTATTTTTTTTCGGATATGATTATTCACTGTGTCCAAATTTTAAATCCCGCCCATCCTCTTTGTGGCCCTCCATCTCTCTGAGAGTTTCATTTCTGTATCCCTTAATACAGATGACGACATTAATGGGTACCGCTATGTTGAGTTATAAATCAGTTGTTGTTTACTGAAGTTTTCGGTTGTCTGACGCTTCAACCAACCACTTTCACCACCCATGATGCTTTTAAGCTGGTGGTTGTTTAGTTGGTGGTTCACATAAATTATTTCCGGTGTGCCCTTTGAGTTTCAACTAGGCTCGTTCTCCCACACTGCAACTCAGCAGCACACTTTACTAAGAAGGGCTGCTACAAAAAAAGAAAAAGAAGGGCAAACCACACGACAGGATTATACACTTAGAGCGCTCCCCCTTCTCTCTCTTTCACATATGTTTTCACACGATGACGAAAATATTATTTTTAAAAATGCGATAGTGTAAATTATATCTATGTGCATATTACACCCCTTTTAAAAAAAACGGATGGGGGAGCTAAATGGAAGGAATTTGTTAAGGTTTTTTTCCTAAAAAGGCAAAAAAAGGAACAAAATAGATGGCGCTGTTAGACTCTTGGCAGCCGCCATTAATCGAATGTTGAAAAGTTCTAATAATGGCTGCGTGTGTCATGTGACACGTTCGACGTGTACGCCCTCCTTCAGTCTCCTTTGCTGTCCAAGTCACCATTAACTCGTATCTCCTCGCCATTATTATTATTTTTATTAGATAATTGGTCGCGCCACGTAACCGGCATTTTATTTGAAACAAGTGAATTTTTAATGAGACTGGGCACCGCAGGTCGAACCCATAAAATTCAGTCAAGCGTGATTATTATGTTGTTATATGTTAAATACAGGTTTTAGTTAAAAAAATTGCATGTGGCGAGGTGAGTGCCAAGTAGTAATCCTTACGTGGGACAGTGTAGTGCATGGAAGAAAAAAAATCACCTTTTTTTTCGTTATAGTGAAGGCCACTTCTGGTCACGCTTCCTACGACTTTTATTTAGTCTTACCCTCCCCCATCCCGTCTTCTTCTCCCTCTCCGTTTTTTCCCTGCACGCATACAGACACTTCTAATTACCTGTCCTGCTGCAGTATGATTTTAATCGTCCCGCTGACACCCTTCTCTCTCTCTTCCCCTCACCTTTTCTTTCTCTGTATTGGGCAGGTGCCCCTTTCTTGATTACTCCTATTTCACGAATTGAAATTGTAATAATTAGACACGTTCCCCCCCCCCCTCTGTATGGCCTCCGCATAATAAAACGCCTTTGCCGATCATAGGTACTGATTTTAGGAAGATGTCTTCTGTCTCTCCTCCATCAGTCACCTCTTTGAATTCATCTTGCAGTCGGAGTAGGGTCCCCTGGGTGGTCATCACCTGAACGCACTTGATTTTAATCACTGTAATCATGTACTGACCTTGAGTTAACTTGAGTCTAAAGGTGGTGGGCAGATGCCAGCGAGGGGACCATCTAGCCCTTTTGCACCTCCTACTTCTGATCATCTTTTGGCCGTTCTTGTCTGCCGAGAAGTGTGCATCTTCTGTCGGTCGGGAAGTAAAGTTAAGGTCCCATGTGAGTATATACAAGAAAACACACAAAAAATTGGGGTGTACTCTGGGATTTGCCAACTAGCAAATATTTTAGCACTTTAAAGTAACATTATAATTTTAAAATGCGGGGCGGTGACATGTGTCCACAGCATACGTGGGACCTCAAATTTCAGAAAATTGTTTCGGTTGCATCAGGCCGAGAGAGGTGTGTGCCTACTCACTCTGCTTAAGTGGTTTCGAATGTTTGAAATTGGTTAATAATGGTTACTTCATGAAGATGGAGTAGGAGGAGTTCGATTCCCGTTTATGTATATGGGGAGGGGGAAGTTTGCTTGTCGCGTAGCGTGTTACTGCCACCCACGTGGCAGTGACAGCACTTTTACACCCATTCAGCTTTTAAGCCCACCAAATGGGACTCTCTTCTCCGTTTTACGAGCTGCTAGATATAAAGATGTGATCGCACTTTTCCCGACCGTCCCTTTCCCACCTGGTGTTGGTACACGACCACCCTTCTACTGTCCGGTTTGCATTTCTCTCCATTTTAAGTTTACTGCTACAGTTTCAGTGTGGGGCGTAGGTAGCGTCCTGAAATAGGTCCTTAAATGGCTGACTTGTAGGTTTGTTTTGTTGACCCCGCCATTAGGCAATAACCGTGGTGGCGACGACGACTGCAATGACTGCAACAGCAAGAGCAACAACGTGCATTAACCTCAGGGTCAACACCAGTCTCTTTTGACCGTTTTATGTTGAGCATTCCGGATAGGGATCCCAACGGATATCATTTCTAGTTGGAGGGTAGGGCAGAAGAGAAGAGAGAGCGTGAGAGGCTGTTTTTGGGTCTCCTCAATGTTTAAGACAGATTGTGCTGCAATTTGATCTAATTTTGGGACATCATTTTGATGGTGGTGGTCCTTTGATCCGACGAAATGGATAAAACTGATAATGACGTGCGTGTGTGTGACTTAGGACATGTGGTTGGTTGTAACACGCACCAGGGTAAAGCAGTTAGAAGGGAGGGGAGGAAGGACTGTGATCCTTGCAGAAATGCGTCACGCCTACAATCCTTGTTTCCTTTCCGCGCCCTTCAACTGTTTCAGCTTTTAATGTAATTTGGACGTTTGTGTGTAGGAGTGGGACAAAAGGACGAGTGAGAGAAGAAGGTCCCCTGACAGGACGAAAGCTGTGTGCCCTTTCTTCACTCTACTCTGCAAAGGGAACGGAGTTAATCTACTTATTTACGTTTGTCAATCAACATCAACGTGATTTTAATGGAGATTTTTGAACATCTTAATGGATTTGGAAATGTCTGCTATTTCCGCTGGTTGATCGACGTTCCGTCAACAAAATCTCACACTGCCCTTGTGCGTCTCTGTAGCTTCTCCGAGTGTATTGTTTATATTAGTGCGTTTTCACCAAATGGCTGCTTTTAACCCAATTCGTTCTCTAAAGTTCTTAATAAACATCGCACACTGGACATGGAGCGCCATAAGAGCGTCCCACACAGCTGTTCTTGAAGTTTGTCTGCATGTGGTTATTTTTTCGTTTCCCTAGCACCTATTATGGTGCACCTTTCCCCCACCACAATAGTTAGCATGTTCTATAAGGTGTGCACGTATGACGTACAGGGATTCTATCCACTATCATCTGCCAGAATGTATGCACGTGCAATTATTCTGTAGTCGTTAGCATTTGCCACAATGCGCATGTGCAGCTTCTTGAAATAGGTAACTTCCGCTCACTGTGGGCAAACTGTTTGTTGTGCTAGTTAGTGTTCTCAATATGCACGCGCATTTTGAGAAGCAATCGTCGACCATAGTGCGCGGGAGCGGCGAGTTGCGTTGGACACACCAGTTCTCGTCGTATCACTGAAGTTAAGCAACGCAACCCCAGTTAGTACTGACATGGGTGGCCGCTTGGGAAAACTGGGTACCGCTAGTATCCAAAAATCGTCGCATTTGTGTAGTGTCTGTGCAGTCCCTGCATGAGAACTACACAGTGGAGGGGCTCTAATGACCTTGTAGTTGAAGGGCCCAAAAACACCAACAAACAACCATAGTGCAAACATGCTTTCTGAGGAACGGACGTCAGCAATACTATGCACGTGCCTTTTCAAAAGCAATCGAAGGCCATACTGTGCATGCGTTTTTGACGAGAAACCGTATCATAGGCCATAATGCGCATGTGCCTTTTTGGGAAGGTAACTTCCGCTCAAATGTGCCCGTGCTGCTTGTTTTATTTGTGAGCGTCGGCCATGTTCACGTGCTGTTTGAGGAGCGACATTCATCATACTTTGGACGTGGTTTTAGGCCACTCTCACACAGCCACTTGCAGTGGCCACACGCTGTGGACTGTTTCCAATTAAAACTCAATTGGCCCGGCATGGCCTGGCACAGACTCAATATGCCTGGTGGCGTTTGCAGTAGTAATACTACTGAGCCAAAAACTGCAGCAGTGGCCATATCTCACAACTTGTGGCCACCAGTGGCAGTGTCTTCTCTTTCATTGCAGACATGAGGTCATGTTGCTGCCAGCTGTGGCAGCCTCTGGTGGCTGTGTACAGTGAGTAGTGGTCAGACTTGTGGCCACTGCAAGTGGCTGTGTGTGCAAGCGGGCCATAGAGTAGAAATCCCTGACTAGTGTGCACGTGCTTTCTGAGGAGCTAACATCCGTCATACTATGCATGTGGTTTCTGAGGAGTGAACATCCGTTGTACTATGCACGTGGTTTTAGAAGAGCAATCGATGGTAATGCTGTGCACGTGTTTTCTTTCTAAGGAGAAATCGTAGACTGTGACGCATGTGCATGCTCTTTATTTTAATTGTGAGAATTGGTCATATACACGTACTTTTTCAGGAACAAACGTGGGTCATACTATGCACGTGCTTTCAAGTAGTTTTCGGGCCAATTTCTTTCCAATAGATCTCTTGCTGAACTGTGTACATACTGTTTGTTTTAATTATGAGCGTTGGCCATAGTCTGCACGTGCTGGTTTCTTAGTAACTAGCGTCTATCAAAAGTGCGCGTGCAGTGTTCTAACAAATGTCTTGCATTCTTATGTGCACGTGCTATTTTTCAAATCACGTGGTGTCATTCTACTGGCTGCGACACCACGTTCCAAAATAATAATTGGTTCTACTGAGAGAACAGTAGCACGTGAGCTGGCTTGTGATTGGTCGCAATTTTTTGACTGGCCCACGTGATCCGTTTTGTCTGCAGCACGCGTGCGCAGTTTGTTAAAATTAGGACTTTGATGTTGTCATTTAGTTAAATGTTTGATAGTAGTGAGCACACACACCCGGACCAGACGAAATATTCCTTTATGATAAAAGGGGTCAGAGGTGTGATCCATTATAATTCGTTTGGCGATATTTTCCCCTAATCTTGACATTACAACATCACCACAAAAAAAAATTTTTGGGGTGAGAGAAAGAGAGAGAAAAGGGAGTGAACGAGTTTAAGCATTAATTGTAGGGTTCCGGTTGATGTCTACATTAGGAAATGACGAAAAATGCATGTTGGTTGTGCGCCTCTCCCATTTTTGGGGGTGCCACTAAGGCGAAAGAGAGTACAGTCGTACGCACAAAAAAAAAGGACGTAGAAAGAAACCAAAGTTGAACGTGAGTTGTTTATTTAAAACTCTGTTGTTTAGGAGCTTTATTAAAGAGGTATCACCCCCTCTAACCCCTTACACACCCCTCTCACTTAATATTCATCACCTCCCCATCCCTTCTTAACAACTTAATAATTATCACATGCTTGTCTTGCCTTTTTACCTGCCTTGTGCTGTTGCTGGGGCGCGTCTCGAGGGTACAATGGAGTCTGGTCCTCCTCCTCCCTCTCATCGTCATCTTCCTCCTCATCATCATTTTTCCTGGATTGAGTGTTAACAAGACTTTGCATTTAGTGCCGGGCATCATGGATCAAGAAGTCAACCAATTAGTATTCTCCCAGTGGATGATAATAACACGTTGTCCACTGGCAGTCAGCTTGGGTATAATTAAGTCTGCTGTTCAGGGGTGCTGTCTATAGGTGATTTTAACCCCTACCCTTCCCCCCCTCTCCTCCTCGCTTCCTCTACCTTTTCACCATTACTCTACAGGTTGGACGTCGCACAAGACAGGCCAGCATGCACGAGGAGTAGACCCGCTTCGGTGGCGCTGAAGGGAACTGCAGTATTGCGTTGGACACACCACTTCTCGTCAAATCACTGAAGTTAAGCAACGCAACCCCAGCTAGTACTAACATGGGTAGCCGCTTGGCAAAACTGGGTACCGCTAATAGCCAACAATCGTCGCATCAGTGTAGTGTCTGCACAGTCTCTGCATAAGAACAACGCAGTCGACGCGACGGGTCTCTAACGACCGTTGTAGTTGAAGGGACCTAAAACACCATCGAAACAAAACGGTGACGCAGAAAGTAGTGTGCTCGACTACTATGTCAGTGAGTCCAGGTTCGATACTGGATCGAAGTGTTGTTTGTTGGTGTTTAAGGGTCCTTCAACTACAAGGTCATTAAAGCCCCGTCCACTGTGTAGTTCTGATGCAGAAACTGCACAGACATTACACTAATGCGACGATTTTTGGATACTAGCGGTACCCAGCTTTCCCAACCGACCACCCATGTCAGTACTAACAGGGATTGCGTTGCTTAACTTCAGTGATCAGACGAGAACTGGTGTGTCCAACGCAATTTGCCGCTCCCTGGATCGATGTAGGCTGGCTTCTTTCGGGGAAGGGGAGGGATATCCCGAGTGCGCCTTCCGTCAGGCGGCGAGTAAAGCCGTGGTTCCGTGTGGTGTAGGGAGCGGTTTATTGCGTTGGACGCACCAGTTCTCGTCTGATCATTGACGTTAAGCAGCGCAACCCCAGCTAGTAGTGAAATGGTGGCCGCTTGGGAAAACTGGGTACCGCTAATACCCAACAATCGTCGCAGTAGTGTAGTGTCTGTGCAGTCTCTGCATTAGAATTACGCAGTGGACGGGGATCTAATGACCTTGTAGTTGAAGGGCCCTAAAACACCAAAGAACCAAAAATCCGTGTGGTGTACGTTATACTTTGCACGTAGAAGAACCGACTCTACTATGCAACGGGTAAATGAGGCAAAATTCCTAGGTGTAGGAGTTCGCCCTCTAGCGTCGATAAGTATAAAGGTTGCAGATTTGGTCGGAGGCTGACTGCGTAATAATGGCATCCAGCAGAGGGGCACCCAGATTATCCACCCAGAGGGGCAAAGATGGGTACCAGACCCTTCCCTAGTTGCTTAGCTTTATGCAGGAGGAGGGGTGCGTAACTGTTACCTTTAGTCTTCGCTCTTTGAGATTCAGTAATTAATCACATATGATATAGTGGATCCACCCCGGTGGTGAACTGAATAAGAGTAATGCACAGGTTCGCCTCTTGCCTGTGGTTCTCCCTCTCATTTAAAAAATTAGAAAATTTAACTGGATTTTTGAATCTGATACTGAATATTTGGATGGTGTTTCAGCGATGGATGTGGCAGTTCAGTCGTTGGGACAGTGCAGTTAAACGTTGAATAACCCTTCCCCTCCCTTGTAATACTACCACCTCTTGCTCTTGTCCCTATATCCTCCGCAGGGAATTGTAGGATTTTCGACTCTGTGTTACGTGTGCGTGCGCTTTGCCTTAATTAATATAAAATGTTATACGAGGAATGCTCATTCGGGATGTTAATTTGTAAGCGAGTTGCGGTTTTGGTGCAGTGGTTGTGACTGACTGGCTGCCTTCCAGCTTCTGTCGTCGTCTTTTGTCTTTATTTTCTCATCTGTGTGCTCTCTCTCGTTCCGTGAGATGAAATATTTCATCCAGAGAGGGACGGAGGAAGAAGGGGGGGTCAGTTATTCTGCCCCAATACCACAAAACTGGCCTTTTACGTGACTTGAATGTTATTCGACAAGACGGGCGACTTAAAAATGCTCATATGTTGTTGTTGGGAAGGCAGACGATCCACTGTAAGTCGTTGAAAGTCGTTCAGACCTGAAAATGACCGCTGTGTCCTAAGTTTGACCACCACAACAAGATCAGGTTCAGACAGCGTTGATGTACTAATGTGTGCATGCGGAGGAGGAATAACAGCACGTCCCAACGTCCCAAATGTAATGTCCTCTTGTGTTCACATACCTTTTTCAAGGGCGGGTTCATAAATTCTCAGATTATAGGCTGGTCGCCGTCATCCTCCCATTCATATGAATTCCAGAGCTTTTCTGAGTTGCCCTATCGACCTCGGAAGTTCAAGTTGGACAGGTTCGCCTCTGGCACAGGTCAATGGTCGTCTCTCTCTCTCACTGTCGATGCAGTAGATAATTTCTGGAACTTGTTTCACTATTGAACTCAGTGTTGGCGAGTTCAATCCTCAACCGAGGTGAAGGCATGGGTTCAGTGTCCAGACAAGAGGAGACAGGGAGGGGAAAAGGTCAGACATCGTATGTCTATAGTCCCACGAGGAAATTAAACTGATGGTCTCGTGAACCATCAGTTATACGTGTAGTTCGGTTAAAATTTTAAGCTAAAGGCTGTTGCTTAACTTGAATCTCTCTCTATCTCTCAGGGTGGGTGGGTAAAAGTAACCATTCATGGCTCTTTACTGCAGACTGACCACAGGAGGAAAGGGGTAGGGTTGTTCAGCATGCAGATGAAGAGGAGTATAAAGAGTAGTTACCACTAAAATGTGCATTTCTCATCGGATAATAGCAAACTGCACTTGGTCTTTATGGGATTTAATTTTACTCTCAGGCCCTATAAATGTAATGACCGTGGTCAGAATCGATCCTGCAATCGTGCGTCAAGGTATGCCTAAATATTCTCCACCACTGAGTTATTGTCGTCCTGTGAAATTATTTGCAAGGCTCATCATCTGCACCTGCCTTTATCTCGTTGGGTAGGCAGACTCCCGTCCCGCGCACTGATCATCCTTCTCTCCTCCTCCTGCACCCACATATAGTCATTGTCCATACGTTCAGTGGACAGTAGAAATTCCTTCTTGGAAATGTGATTCCCTTTATTTATCAACATACAATTGGATTGTGGGTATAAAACTGCTTGTGTTTTATAGGGTTAGAAAGGATAAATGCTCCTCTACCCCTTTCTTTCTTTTCCATCTCTTCCCCTCTTGCTCCAACCCCCCTTAAAAGACCCTTAGCGAGGAAGGGGCTCTAAGAGATAAAGAGGAAGGGGTTAGGATAACGTTTTTTTTTATGCGTGTCCGTTGTTATCTAGGAGCATCAGGATATGATATCTGTACGATTATCGGTCACATCAGTTGTCGAAATTGCGGATGTTTCTTTTTCCATATTAATTCTGTTATTACACTATCCCCTTCTCCGACTCCGTACTAAAAAAAGAGAAGAGATCACAAAATAGAACGACCAACCAAATATCGAACATATGAAAAAGAATTTTTTTTCTTCGAATAGAACGTGTGTACATTCTATCCGGTAAAGAATCGATTTTCTAAGAAATGCCGTATTTGGCCACATTTGGCGCCTTAGGGAAATGGAGCTCTAGACGACAGTGGTGGAAGTTGTAATAAGTTATGGACAATAATAACGGGTGGGTGGATGACTTTTTTTCTTTCTTCATAAGTACACAATGTCCCCCCACGATTCATTTTTTTCTACTATCTTATCCCCTCCCCCACTTTTCTCTGTGTCCCCACTCCATAGTTAGACCCCCAACACCACTTTTGGGGATACAATAGATTTTTTTTATATAATCTATACATTTTTCCATCATTCGGACTGTCGGACCACCCCGCTTCTCCTCCATTTCCCACTGAAAAAATTGTATCGTTTTTTAGGATGGGAATCTCGTCAACACCCCCTCCATCCTGCCTCTCATTCCTACCCCTATTGTTTATTTCTCAGTCCCCCGATTTCTTCATACATCTCAACAACCCTCTCTAAACCACGCTTTTCGCCTTCCAGCCATATGGGACATCTCGATGGGATTTCTTTTAATGGTCCATCGGGATTCAGGACAACACTCAGGGTCGTTGCTTTTTCGGCATTTTAGATTATGGATCTTTTTTGTATAAGCCATTAGTTACAGATTGATGCGAATGGGGAGGAGAGAGAGAGGAGGGGGCTTGTTGACCACCTGATACCATTAACTGAAATTGAACTGTTGTTTTCTGACTGCTGCGCCATTTTTGTCTTGTTTCATACATGGGATGATCACGCGCGGATCCAGGGTGGGGTTTTTGGGGTTGCAACCCCCTATGCACATATAAACTTTTTCGCATAATATATGCGAGCTTTAGCTTAACCCCCCACCCGTATTATCTCAACCCCCCCTGACGAAAATCCTGGATCCGCCACTGGGGATGATGATGTGGTTCTCACGAAAAATGGGTCTCTTCTATAAGAGTGGGTGAGTTTGTCCTCTTGTTGTGGACCAAGAAGGTACGTGTGTGCAAAAAGGGGCGTGTGTGCCCGTTCAAAGGTGTGTAGAAAGGGCAGTCATAATCAGTCGCAGTTTGTGCGAACTGTGTCAGTCAGTACTGTCCAGTTCTTCTTTTTATGACCAGCTGTTATAAACTAGCATCTGACTGCCGACGTTCATCAGCACCAAAATTTCTTGCTGTTTGGTTTTGTGTCGCATAAATTGGTACCCACAATTATGGTTTGCCCCTCTCTCTGCCTTTCCCCTCCCACCCTTTGCTCACCCCCTATATGTTCTCATTTCCTTCTTCTTCTTCCTCACCTTAGCCTCGTTTCCGGTCACAAATACTGCTGTTCGAGCGTGGTAAATAACATCTTAAATTAATATAATGTGGAATAGCAAGCGTTTTGCAAAATCGATTGGGGTGAGAGTCACACAGTATACTCTAATTACTTAGGGAAATTCGAAATGGTGTGACTCGCATCTGCTTGTTGAGTAAAGATGGCCGTTTCTAACCGAAATGACGCTGTTTATTGCCGCTGGTAGCGAGAGAGCTGGGTAAATTGTACGTTCTTTTTGCAGCCCATTGAGCCCATTGCAGCCCCTTCCTCCTACTTTGTAGTGGACTTAAGGGTGTGCTGCTTCTGCTGCAATAGTATTGAATTGTGGTGCGAATGGTAAATACAAATATAACTTATTCATACACAGTAATAACGGCGGGGTCCATACGTTTAGGGGCTTAGGTCAGAATATGGTGTGACATTTTTCGGCTTGGGCAATTTTATGGTCCTTTTCAGGCCGTCGCCGCCGACCAAAGGCTACTCTAAAATCAGCCATCTATATTTATATGTTTACTTGAGGGTAACGTGGTATGTTTACTTGTCTGCAATTGCTATCATCTGCCCTGTCAGGTTCATGTTTGTCCTTCTCCTCATATAGGATATAAAAGTCCCAACCACCTAACCCCTTACTTAATTCACCCCTCATCTCCCCTCGCTGCACTCCCTAAGCCTATTTTTTACTACCCAATTTTGCCTGTTTATCCTTAGTGTGGAATCCGGTACCTTGTAGGACATCAAAATCTCCTTCCCCTTGGTATCCATTTCTTCTCTTATTTCCTAGCATCCTTCACCCCCTCCCTTACCCTTAGTCATCTTTCGCCCCTTCCTCTTCCTTCGTTGTCCATTTTGTATCCCCCCTGCAGACATATTTTTTGAGTAGTTGTATAAGTGCAAGATCGTGATTTGTAATATAACTCACGACTGCTTTAGTAGCTGGTGTTAGCGTGCTTGCTCGTGAACTCATGTTGCATTGGTTCGATCCTGACCGTGAGAGAGAAGTGGAGGGAAGAAATCCCCAAGTCCTCCTTCCGTCCCCTACAGGAATAAAATCCGTGTGGTATGCACGATGTCACCTGCTGCACAGAAATGAAATCTCTACGCGGAGAGTGGTGAAATATGTGTGGATTCGTCGACTAGAAGGAGCACGCCCTCTGGTGCTGGTAAATTCTCTTCAACAGTAGAGTGGTGAACATTGTTCTGAAGCTAATTTACCGGTTGGCTTCTTTCGGGCGAGAGAGAAGCCCGGAGTGCACCTTTCGTCAGATGAGAAGTAAATGTCATTTGCCCGCTAAAAGAACCCTCTCTCTACAATGCAACAGGTAGATCAGGCGTAATTCCCTGGTGTAGGACCTCGGTGGATCGTCCCAACGAACAGTAGACCGACGATCAATAAGCACAAGGGTTGCAACTTTGGTCGGCAGCCGACTGTGGAAAAACACCCGTATGTCCATTTGGAGGGACTAGATGGGTACCCGACCCTGCCATAGGCGGGAAAAGGGTTAAAAGTTGCTTTTATTCCAATGGCAGAAGCGTTACTATCATTCCATCATTTAAAAGTGCAGAGCTCCTCCTATCATTCGAATTGGGTTCTAAACAGTTTTAGAACGTGTTCAAAACTAGGGACAAACTGGTGAAAAAGGTGCAAGAGGTAAAGTACTTAGGATCAACGTTCCCAAGCAACAGGGAGAGTTAGCAATGCGTTTTTTTAAACGTACGTCATGGTTAGCAGACGGAAATGGAAACGCGCAGGCACAAACACCAGCTTGAGATACGGAGGACGTACGATTAGACGTACGATTTGCCTGACCTACGGAGGACCGTACGATTCAACGTAGCATTTGAAACAATGCTTTTCACGCATCCTTTCGCAAATCACTAGGTGGCGCTCACAGCTCAATCATAAGTGGGTGCGGCATCGTTGTGCAAAAACTCATTTTTAAACATTTATCGTACGTTGATCACGTGGTGTTCTGACGGTGATGCGTGCGTACGTTTTACCTAGTACTAAATCTCCCTATAGACTCGGATGTGACCCGTAGAATCAATGGGGGGGGGGGGTTGGCTGAAGTGGAGACAGGCAAGTGGAGTCCTGGTTGCGTGTCGAGAGCTGATAGAATTAGAAATGCGTATATTAGAGGTAGCCAGGGGTGGTGGACATCGCCGAAAAAATGACGGACAATAGGCTGAGGTAGTATGGGCACGTCATGAGAAGAGTGTGGCCAAGTTGCGTTGGACTCACCAGTTCCCGTTAGATCACTGAGGTTAAGCAGCGCACACCCACGTCAATACCAACTTGGGTGGTTGGTAAAGAACGTTGGGTGCTGCAAATTAACCCTCTTCCTCGTCCTTTCACCTACCTCCTCATCTCCCGCGGGCAGCCTCCTAAGGGGTTGACCTGTTATGGCTGCCTGGCTTACTCCCCAACCCACAAAGTAATCCAAAAGTAAAGAGGGGAGGAGGAGATCGTTAGGTCCTTGCCAGGAATGCAGGTGGTCGGTAGCAACCCGGGGGCAAGGGGAGACCGAAGCAGACGTGGGAACAGATTGTCCGTAAGGACATGGCAGTGTGTGGGGTGGACGGGGACCTGGTGGGAGACAGACGGGAGTGGAGGGCTAGAACCCGCAGACCCGACCCTGCCACAGACGGGAGTGGAGGGCTAGAACCCGCAGACCCGACCCTGCCACAGACGGGAGTGGAGGGCTAGAACTCGCAGACCCGACCCTGCCACAGACGGGATAAGGATATGATGATGATGATTAATTTGAAACGATGATTACATTTTCTTTTACTAGAGGGCGTTGATCGCTGCTTTGCTGTGTAGTACTGTATAGGGTAGTATTGGTTACAGCTTCTTCACCATTTTCCTTCGTCGACAGGCCTCTGCAGACGTCAAAATTCGCCGTTAGGCCGTAAATTTCTAGCGTTTTCTTTCTCTCTGCCTCGAGTGACTCTGTTCTCTATAGTTGCAGATGGTTTTGGAGTTATGTAGCAATAAATTCAGCCCTCCACTTGACAATCGGTGACAGGCTCACAAACATCATCCGCCTTTGCCCGGCTCACTGCACCACACTGTCCTGAAACGACAAGAAATTTCGCATTTTCTTAAGAGATTACATAACTTTATATATAATGATATTATTTCTACGATGATGATGATGATGATGATGATGACGACGATAATGATGATAATGTAAAAGGGGAAACCAGTGATGTGAGATAACGCAGAGGGGGAGAAAAACTACGGAAGCAAAGTTGACAAATTATGCATTATGTTCTCAATTGGGTCGTACATTTTCTCGACTGTGTGTTTTAGTGATGTCAAACACTAGGTAATTTTCCTTTAAAAAGATGTTTTTATCTTTGTTGTTGTCACCTCTCTTTAGGGGTTCATCTTTAAGGGCCCTTTTCTTATCCCTCCCTCCTTCTCAGATCCCATTTTCAATAGCTCTTCTGCTACATCTCCTTTTTCAACCTGACAATAAATTACAAGAGCGTGGAAGGAAAATGGCGACATTGGTAATAATTGAGGTAGGTTAAACAGGTTCAGGACGGAAAAAGGAAGGGGGTAAGAGGAGGGCTGACGACCCCATTTTCTGTTCCGCGAAATAAAGACATACACACAAATATTTTTATTGATTTGAAACATGTGGAGAATTTTTGTATTGCAGACGTCTTATTAAATCTGACAGGAGGGGTTTTTTTCCTTTTGAAGAAATGAAAATTGCCAACCCCTTTTGGTACTCGTCCCGTTTACGGGTGTCCTCTACAATGGTATAAGTGGGACGTCTTTAGTGCCATTCTTTCATTTCCTGATGACTACTTCTAATTATTTGTTTTAAAAAATTTTGAAATATTGTCCATCGAAAGATGAAAGAAGTGGTTTTTGGAGAAAGTCAGCAAGACCCTGGGACATCTTCTTCAGGCGTCTCCCTTGCCCCACCCTCACCCCTCTCTCTTTCGGCATCCCCTTCAATCTCTTTTTCCCCCGAATTTTCCTCGCTGAATGTGATGTAAAATGGTTCCTGTTTGTACTTACAGCATTTTGAGCTAATTAATGTTGAGTTCTATTCCTCTATTGTCTTTTGACATTTTCAACTTGGCTACTTCTATTGATTCTGCTAGCAGAGGTTCGCTTCCCACATCCTGGCCTGCCGAGAAGGGCAAATGGTAAAACTTGGAAACAAGTGTTTCACGAATCGGGCAAGCTGTGTATCCAGAGGCAGGGCCGGCGTGATGGGTGTGCGAACAGTGCGACGGCACAGGGCCCGCGCATTCAGATTAATGAACCTATTGATAGAAGGGCCCCGCTTCATGTTTTCACAGAGCCCCGCATAATTAGTTTGCACAGGGCCCCGCAAAATATTGCGCCGGCCCTGCCAGAGGTATACAAATCTCGCCTGTTTTTCGTTTCCCACTGGTCCCCTCGTTAGAGAGCGCGCAGATTCGGTCTGTAGCAGTCGATTTTTATCACTGAACTTGCATGGGCCTTTAAACATCTCTGTCACAACTTCAGAACTAGCAGTAACTAGCCCCATTCCGCCCCAACTGACCAGAAAAAGAAAAAGGCATTAGTCAGTTGTAGAGTACAAGACTCGCCAGTTGTCAATGTTTTATCACATTCCTCACCCCTCCCCTTCCCCTTCAAGACTCACTTCTAGGGCTGTAAGGCCCTCCGAGGTGTCCTGCCCCTTCTTTTCTTTCTGGCTTTCCAATAACTGATGACCAACTACTAGTTTCCTCCTCTTCTCCCAACTGCCCTTCCATCTTACTCATTTAAATTCTCGATGACTTTTAAAGAGTCCACTGACCACTGAATAATCGAGGCATTTTTGTGGGCTCGCCATCCCAAATCTTTTGAAATATCTCTCCTCTTTCTCTCTGTGTCCTGTTACCCCTCATTTAAAAATACTTCATTCACTGCCGTCCATTTTTATGAAGTCAATCAGATGACCATAACCGTATCCTGCTGAGAAGAGCCACGTGGCCAACTGACCCATT
Source organism: Trigoniulus corallinus (assembly GCA_013389805.1). NCBI lineage: Eukaryota > Metazoa > Arthropoda > Diplopoda > Spirobolida > Trigoniulidae > Trigoniulus > Trigoniulus corallinus. The sequence continues at coordinate 7,147,817 of JAAFCE010007744.1, forward strand.
TGAAATCAGTGATGTGATTCGAGTCTATCGAGTGTAGTAGATGCCGTTTTGAGATGTCCTGCTGAGATCCTTGTTCTGTGCTTCATCCTCGATTGACCACTGACTGACCGACTGCACAGGCCCTTTTTCATTTCCTTCCTTCCCTCCCTCTGACCCATTCATCCTCTGCTCTCCTTTTGTTGTTGTACCCCCGCTGTCTGCCAACTTCTATTTCCGATTCAGAAAAAAGAATTTTAAATGAAGAAATAAAAAGACCATTGGCTAGCACAAAGGAAGATGAAACAGCTGAGGCTGTGTATATGAGAACCACAGGAAATGACGTATCCGGAAGTACTTCCTTGGCCCATCTACTCGTACCACGTTGTTAAGCATTGTGACCAAAAGGGAATATTTGGAACCATTCAGAAAATCGTTGGTTTTTTTTTTTTTACGAAACTTCGTGACGGTTAATTGTATGCTTCACCCCCCTCCCTCCACAGGCAGCCCGTCCAATATTCCTGTGGGTCACACACGCCCGGCTGGGGTGCCCCCAATCAGAGCATTTTAATCAAGAATAGGCGCTAATCTTAGCTACCTCAAAGATACTCTTTCCTAACTGTATCAGCTCTTGACACCCCACTCATGTACCGCAGTATTCGCATCTCGGCTGCTTGAGGGGCTCTAATGGCCTTTGTAGTTGTTTGTTGGAGTTTAAGGTCCCGTCAACTACGAGGTCATTAGAGACCCGTCCACTGTATAGTTCTAATGCATATACTGCACAGACACTACACTAATGCGACGATTATTGGGTATTAGCAGTACCCAGCTTTCCCGAGCGACCACCCATGTCAGTACTAACTGGGCTTGCGTTGCTTAACTTCAGTGATCAGACGAGAACTGGTGTGTCCAACGCAACTCGCCGCTCCCATGCCCTTTGTAGTTGAAGGGCCCTAAAACACCAACAAACAACAACAACAATCGGCTGCTTGCGTTCTATTGACGTGGCTCTTCCTCACTGCCCAACACTCTGATCCATATAGCATAGCGGGCCTAACCAAAGCCCTGTAAAACTTCCCCATTTCAATTTGATTGAGACCCTCCTGTCACACAGGACTCCACTTGCCTGTCTCCACTTCAACCATCCCCCATTATTTCTATGGGTCACATCTGAGTCTATATCCCCATTACTTTGTAACTCTGATCCTAAGTACTTTACCTCTTGTACCTTCTTCACCAGTTCGCCCCTAGAGAGTACGTCACCACTTTTTTTTCCTGTGGTCCCCAATTAATTTGATTAGTTTAATTAGTAAATTTCATGGGTTGGGGAGTAAGCCAAGCAGCCATAACAGGCCGAACCTTTAGGAAGCTGCTCGCCCGAGATGAGGAGGTAGGTGTTGAGGATGGAGGAGAGGGGAAATTTGCAGCACCCCCCCCCCCCCGTTCTGTGTTCTTCATGTTTATCTTTAGCCCTCCCTTTTCTATCGCCCTACTAATATCGTTTAGGCCCTTCTCTGGAGTCACTAAGTTTTTCAATATCGTCGGCAAATGCCGTGCACTGAGGAGCCCATTCTCCTACTCCCGTCAGCAGCTCGTCCATACCCGGAATGAAACAGTATGGACTTAGTGCTGAACCTTGGTGTACCCCGAAACGTCACAGGGAAGGCCCCGGTATTCTCCAAGGCGTCCTTACCCTGGCTATGGAACCATCACGAGACAAGACAACGTACGGTTGTTTACAAGTGCCATTTAGCAGCAGACGTGTCCCTTGATCTCACCCCTTTACAACCAAAATATTGCAACATTTGCAATCTCTTAAAAGCAACCCTTAAATCTCGTCTCGCCTATGGTAGGGTCGGGGACCCATCATGTCCCTCTGAATGGACACACCAGTGATATGTTGGACGATATATTTCTGTAGCCGGTTGCCGACAAAAGCTGCAACCCCCTGTGCTTATTTATCGTCGGTCTACTGTTTGTTGGGACACTCCACCGACGCAAGGGGGAAGGGCTAGCTCCTACACCTGGGAATTTTGCCTCTCTACCCGTTGCCTAGTAGAGAGGGTTCTTTGACGTGCAAATGTCATCGCACACCATACGGAACCTCGGTTTATACTTCTCTTCAGCGCCTGCTCTAGCACTTATGCCGCCCCGGACAAAAAGACAAATTTCCGCCTCTTGAAGTAGCGCTCTGTTCTCACACTTACAGGCAAAATGGCGCCTCGGACAAATGCCCGGGTCCCCCCCCCCACTTAGAACGGGCCCTGTTCTCTTCCGAAGGAAGGCGCATTCAGAGCATTTCTCTCGCCCGAAAGAAGCCAACCTACCTTCATCCAGTATCGAGCCTAGAACCACTGACGCAGTTACTAAGTGCGCCACCGAGGCGGGGTTGTCGACAATTCTATGCAGCGGTAGAATTGCACGCGACGTCTATCGAATGGGGAAGTTCCCAGGGGTGTGTAAGAATTAGCTCCATCTAGCGTCGTCACAAAATTGCCACCTTACCCCCAGTGGCGTCGCTAGGGTTGGCGTCACCCGGTGCGGATACACCATGGTGTCACCCCCCCCCTCTCCCGAAAAAAGCCGCTTCTGCTTTGGTGTCACCCCATTTCTCATGATGAGAGTGGTGTCACCCGGTGCGGCCCGCACCCCCGTAGTGACGCCACTGGTGATTTGTGTCATGGAGCCCTGCACGTTATGGTAACGAGAGGTTGTGTTTAACTGAGGGCACCAACACTAGGAGGCTCTACTTATCAAAATGACTGTTGTTTTTGGATGATAAACAAAGTTGGTGTTATTGTATTTTGTGAACTGCTTTTTTTGAATTTGGTTGTTTAGAATTGAACGAGGGGCATCCATTGTTTTCGGATTTCTGGGTAGCATCTGGTGTTAGCTTCTCTTAAACGTTTTAAGCAATTTATCGAATGGCGCTCCTCATTAACGTCCTTTTGCAGTTGGTGATGGAGTACTGCTGGGTGTACCTTCCGCCTCCGTGTGATGCCGATTGGTATGGGTGGTCTCCACCACGGGGGCCATAATGTCTTTTTTCGGTTTAACGACTTTATTATTATTATTATGCAAAAGTTTTTCCCTACTCTTACTTTTGTGATTTTATTTATTTAGTCTGTAAGTTTAACAACCGGAAATTACTAATCTGAGGTTCCGGGGGTCTCTTAACATATTAGGGTCATGACCTTTGTAGAAGCCGAACGGTGAGGAGACGATGGACTTTCTAGTCTCTCACTGTCCATCTCTCCCTGTCCGGTTTCTGTCCTCCGCCACCTTTCTGCTTTGAAATCTTAGGGAGCGGCACTTTGCGTTGGACACACCAATTCTCGTCTGATCCTTGATGTCAAGCAACGCAACGCCAGTTAGTACTGACATGGGTGACTGCTTGGGAAAACTGGGTACCGCTAGTATCCAAAAATCGTCTCATTAGTGTAGTGTCTGTGCAGCCTCTGAATCAGAACTACACAGTGGACGGGGCTCTAATGACCTTGTAGTTGAAGGGCCCTAAAACACCTACAAACAACAACAATTGAAATCTTAGTCTTAGACCCTCTCATAGGCGGAAATCATATTAGATAACAGACTAGAGATTTCAGCCCTCTTAGGTGACAACTGGTTCCGCTGTCAGAATCTCATTCCCCCAATAGTTCCTAACTTTTGCTCCATCTCTGGACGGACATCGCAGAGGTCGCAGAAGGACCCATTGTTGTGGTTGAATCAGGAATGGGTTGATGGTGAATAGGTAATTGGGTTATTGAACGTAGGACCTTTGATGGTCATTTCCTGCCGTTGACCCAGGAGACTGGGCGAAAATGAAGATCGCCCTGAAAGACATTCCTGAGACACTGGGCACCCATCGTCTGGTATATCTTCTGCTCTAAGCAACTAGTCAATACGGATCTTGTTACTTGTATTACAGAAGGTTACGAACCCCAGAGGGCGCCAGACTAATTCAAATTTACCTGGGCCATGGCCTGAATTTTTCTGACCTCATTTAAAGGTCATGGTCTAATTCTTAGAAGTAATACGAATATGAGGCCCCAGAGTGACGATGATGATATGCTGCTGTGATGGGAACGCCTGTATAAGAATCGGAGTTGGGTTTCTGTTTGTTGACAGAGGGCAGAAATTTCGTCCGCTTCCCCCCATCTTTTTACCTTTTCGGATATGATCCAATGAAGAGAGGTGCAAGTAAGGCCAGACGACGTATGGGACGTTCTTCCTTTCGGACAGGAGTGTAGTGTGTGTTGACCTTCTATACCAACTTGAAATATTCTCCAAAACGGCTGCTCTATTCTGGATCGTAGCATTGTCCCAGGAGGCGGAAAGTGAACCTTCAGGGAAGGTACGAGCTAGGGGTGAGAAGAGAGGTTACGTAGTAGGGGCCAATGTGTAGGCGTTTTGTGAGAAAATATTTAATGTCCAATTGTCAGTTGGACAATAATTCAGGTGTGCCTTTTCTTTGTTTACTTGAAATACATCTGCAGTAGTTTTGGGTAAAGGTGAGTAGAAAGGGGGGCGCAAGGATGTCTTGTCTTTAGGGGGATGGTGGCAAGGGTCAACAAATACTCTATGGTTCTCATGAGCACTTGTCACACCCTATACTGAATCGTTGTTTGCGAAAGGAGTACCTAATTGTCAATATACGACGTGGATGTAAATGACCCGTCCATTCCTCACCGCTCTGTATTTCCCCTCTCAATTTTCATTGAAGGGTGCTTTTTGGCGGTACTGTCCCGGGATCTTATCATTGCATCTGAACTTTAAACCAGGGATCTCCAACATACGGGCCCGCCAGTCAATTTAATGTGTCCCGCGGAAGGATTCTATAAATGTATTTAAATTTCCTGTGTAGAAAAAATAGTAATGAGCCCTCTGTGGAGCACAGTCAAACCTTCGGGTTATGGCCCGCCGGCCTTCGAAAAATTCCTATTCCGGCCCGCCGATCAAAACTGTTGGAGACCCATGCTCTAAACGATGGTTTGAAGGAGGTGGGGAGATGAGTGCGCCGCTATTTCTGAAAATTTGACAAATCGCTTCCCATCCTACTTGGGATCACTCTGGAAGATTATTGATCACAGGATCAAGCCCCAACCGACGCTTTTGGGGTAAATCATTGTCCTTATTGGTTTTTTTGGTGCCCATCTCCTTAGCTGAGCTTTTGATCTCAGGTGCACTTGTTCGAACCTGACTTCTTTTTCGGGTTTTTCTTCAACTCCGAAATAAAACCGTTGTTTACCTCGTGGTGTTCACAATGGCACTCAGACATTAAAACAACCCCCCTCTAGACGGAAAATGATAAAGGGCAAATTCATTGATGTAGGGGATCTTCCCCTTACCTTAGAAGCAGACGGGAAATTGACGTTTTCGTTTTCCTCGTGTCCTAAAGAACTCGTTGACCCCGGGCAGAATCAAACCTGCGCACCCTGTTCTCAGTAGTCAAGCATAGGTGGACTTTGGAAGGGCGGAAAAAGAGGAAGAGGTGGGGAACCTGAGAGAGACCTCGAATTCGAAACCTCGATTTAGGGTACGCGTTCAAAGGTCGCATTTCCGAAATTGTGGGTCTATTTGGCTTGTGAGAAGGGGGACAGCGAGTACCCCCACGTCATGAGGTCATACAATTTTCTCTTTGAAGTGGAGTCTGTTTTTCTCATCCTGAGCCGGTGAAGGGAGCTGTGGGATGCGGACAACGGTAGTGCAGAGTGAGAGGTCGAATTCTGAGTAGAGTGACAAGGGAGAAGGGGAAAAAGTTGTACCCTTGCAGCTGCATCCTGGTGAGATGCACTTACCCTCCTTGTTCTCGTACTGAACAAATATGGCCTGTTAAAGAAACCGCCATTGATATCATCTGGTGAACATCCGAAGTGCATGACCCCGTGACCAGGGTCAGCCACCATGTCACCAGTTCCCTCTTTGCAGAAAATGAAGAAATATGATGAATTGGAATCGGATCGGTCCTGTTGATGACAACAATCCATTATCTTCTTTGCCGAAAAAGAAATTTCTTGTCAAAGGGTTATGTGCAGCTACCCCAGCCCTTCTAGTTGCCTGTAGGGCGTAAAACCTTCGTCCCTATAAGACGTCACCCCTGCTGCATCGTAAAAGAAGCCTTCCTCCATAGAGAAAAATATACGTTGCGATGTCCGAAATTCTCAAGTGCAGAAGTCCTCTTCCCCGGTGAATGACCCCTTAATTAAGACAGACTGGCGTTAGGTAGCCAACAAACTGACCACTTTTAGCAGCACCGTTATTACTAATGTGGAAGTCTTTATGAAGTGTCCTTATGATGCCGATGACGACGACACTCGGTAAATGGACTTTGAGGGGTTTGAGTGGGTTCTTGCAATGGGACAGTGTGTGACACGATGACCACTCGTAAATTACATTCAGTTCTGAAGTGGGCTTCTGCTGTTAGCTTATCGTGGGGAAAATATTTGATACCTTTTTGTTAAATGCAAATTGGGTTGGAACCTCCAGTACATCGAAACCTGAGGGTAAAAAATTAACAGCACCCTTAACAGAGGGGAAGAGGGGAGAAAAGGGCTACCCAAAATGAATCCACCTCTTCTCACTTTTGTACCAAAGCGTAAATAATCGTTTTTTATCACATCTGTCGCCGAAAATACGAACGACAAAAAAACAAGGCAATTTTTTTGATAACGCCTCGTGTGGGACAGACGTAAGTTGATGGTGACAACAATGTAACCGTCCGTGACCGGACAGTGCGTTTGTCATTTGACTCTTCTTTGAAAAAGGGCTAAGGAGAAGGGATGGGGATGTAACCTATTTTGATGTATTACCCAAGTATCCCATCACCCTCATCTTTCACCACTCATTTTTTTCGGAACTTATTGCCCTCTTATTCATTTGTCCCATTTCGAGATAGATCGTCCCATCTAAATTTTTCAATTGTCCTATTAGTTGTCTTTGTGGGTTAGGTCCGTCTGTTTTAATTTTTCCATTTTCGGATTGCTTGCCCAATATTTGACTGAATTTTAATACCGAAATTCTCTTGGGACACTCGAAATTCTCTTGGGACACTCGGGACACTTGAGGCACTCGAAATTGGCTTGAGACACCCCCTTCCTCCGTCTCGTTGGTTCACTGGGGGTGACATGTGACTCCATGGTCTAGCTCCCTCTCTCTCTCTCCTGTTCTCGGCAGACGACGAATTAGGAATTATCTTCCAATAATTAGCCCATGTGTTCCAGATACCAATGGAACAACTGAGTACCTGACCCCCGACAAAAAAGGGGGGTTAGTTAGGAATAAATGATGATAACTTGGGTCACAACAGTTGCCTTTTTGCCTAGGATGAAAATTTGGCATTACTACTGGATACTTCGGAGAGAACAAATGCTATCTTTCTTGGGTGGTCCTCGCGTTGCAGTCGTCATGGGACGTCCTACTTCGGCATGATGGGCTAAAAGACCACTATACTAATGCACGTTAGATAAACGACAGTAACCCTTTAGCGTGGGTTTAGCCGAAATTTTTAATCAAATTTGCAACGTATGATAAATGGGTTTCCCCCTGTGGTGTGCACCAATGCCTCTCCCCTCCCTCTCACCCAGGTGTCGAGGCGCAGTGCATACCTGTTTTGCACTTCATTAACCTGCTTCTCATAATTAATCCGTTTGCGTGAAATAATCATGATGGTGTCGTGTCGCCCATTATTTACACCACAAAGAAAGGGTTGAAGGGGGTGCGATATAAATTTTGAATTATTTTGATAGATATTTATTTAAGAAGAAAACCCGGGAACTGGTCAGACACATTTGCAATTGTTCCTCTATCTCCTTATTTACTAGCTCCTGTTATTGTTAGGTAGAGGTGGACATTCAAAAAAATCGGAGGAGGAGTAGGAGAAGAGGGGAATAGGACCTTTTTTTTGGTGGTGTAAAAAGTTGTGAGAAATCTCCTGCTGTTAATTTAACGCCACAAATTTTTCATTTATCATTTTTATTTACACACATTTTTTTTTAAAGTTGAATACCTGGTGTATTTTTTTTTTAAATTTTTGTTGCACCATTTGAGGGTCACCCTGGTGGCCACCCTGCTGAGATTTAGCAGAAGTGGTAAATACAAAACAAATGAGAAAAATACACGAAATTTTGTCAGTAGGGGCAAGAAGAGGGGAGTTTGTTTTCCTCCCCTAAATGTGGTCACATAACGAGTTGGTAAAAGACAACCTCTAATATTCCACACCTTAATACCTGAAATTGACCACACTTTGACCCCCCCTTTCTCCTTTTTGCATAGCCTTCACACAAAGCTACTATAGCCACACCTCGTCTCGATCTCATCCTCCACGTGATTCATTTTCTGCAAGCCCTCACGTCATCATCATCATTATCACACCCTTAACCAGCCTGTGGCAAGGACGGGTCTGCGGGTTCTAGCCCTCCACTCCTGTCTATCTCCCACCAAGTTCACGTCCACCCCACACACACTGCGACCTGTTCCCATGTCTGCTTCAGTATCCCCTGCCCCGGGTGCTACCGACCACCTGCATTCCGAGCTCCTCCTCCTTTCTTCTCATTACGTGTCCATACCACCTCAGCCTATTCCCCCTCATTTTTTCGGCGATGCCCCCCCACCCCAGGCTACCTATGATATACTCATTCCTGATTCTATCAGCTCTCGATACCCCACTTATGTACTGCAGCATTCGCATCTCGGCTACTTGCATTCTATTAACGTGGCTCTTCCTCACTGCCCCCAACACTCTGATCCGTGTAGCATAGCTGGCCTAACCACTACCCTGGGGTAAACTTCATTGGGGCCCTGCTATCTCACGAGACTCCGCCTTCAAGCCCTCACGTCAGTTGATCAGTTGGCATCCTTGACTCATCAGCTCTGCACCCCCGCCTCGGTAGCGCAGTGGATAGCGTGCTGGCTAACTGCGTCAGTGGTTCTAGGTTCGATTCTGGACCGAGGTGGGTTGGCTTCTTTCGGACGAGAGAGAGAGAGGCTCCGAGTGCGCCTTCCTTCGAACGAGAAGTAAAACCAAGGTCCCGTGTGGTGTGCGACAACATTTGAAAGTCAAAGAGCCCTCGTCACCATGCAAAGGGTAAATGAGGCAAAATTTTCAGGTGCAGGAGTGTGCTATTGTCCGGAGGGACATGGCAGTGTGTGGGGTGGACGGAGACCTGGTGGGTGACAGACGGGATTACAGGGCTAGACGCCGCAGACCCGACCCCGCCACAGGCGGGATAAGGATGTAAAGTAGTACTAATGCGATACTGGCCTCTGTCAGGATCGGCTCTAGACTACAGCTCACTAGGCACAATCTAGAGGCGCCGGGCAGTATTTGGCGTCGTACATTATCATCATACCCTTATCCCGCCCGTGGCAGGATCGGGTTTGCGGGTTCTGGCCCCGCATTCCCGCCTATCTCCCACCGGGTCCCTGTCCGTCCCACACTCTACCATATCCTTACAAGCAACCTGCTCCCACATCTGCCGTGGTCTCCCCCTGCCCCGGGTGCTTCCAACCACCTGCATTCCTGTAATGGACCTAACGAGCTCCTCCTCCTCATTGGCATTACAAATTTGCGTCCGTACATCTAATAAATTAAGTTCTTGGGCGCAAGCTGAAGAATTGGCCTAGGTGCACTGTACACCCTAAATTTAGGCAGCCCTGGCTACAGAATACAGTAATTCTGTTGCGTGCCGCTAGGCGCAACTTGCCGTGTGTCACATATAAAGGGCTATATTCATATATGGGATGTAAGAATGAAAAGTTTAAAGGGTGCAGGAGAGGTGATCAGAGTTGGGAAAAGGTGAAATGGCATTTCCTGCTGTTCCCAATCCACTTCCGTCTAGTTGTTGTCATCAAAGGACCTCACATGTCACTTCTTGGCTTTTGAGTGCTTCCGTCTGAATGAATGCTTTTCTGAAAATGAAAAGGACCCGTAAGAGGGTTGAAGTATCGGATTGAAAGCGAGCCCTGGGGTGGAGAGAAGGGGACGATAAAATACTGGGTTGACTTAAAGGGTAGAGGCTTTGGGAGAGAGGTATACAAACAGATGAAGGATGGAGGTGACATCGGAACTGGGATCGTGGGAGTTGAACTATGAAGTGCGAGAACAATGTCCTCTATTGCTCTGCCCTCTGGCGGCGACTGGTTTCGAGGTTAGGGTAGAGGAGACTACAGCTTCAGACTAGGAAATAGGTGGATTAAAAAGGCTCTGTTTCTGTCAATATTGATTCCTGGCGTCGAAATCTGAAGTGAATTTAGTTATTAGTTTATTTACCGATTTACCGTCGGTAACGCTTGGTTCTTAACTGCCGAAACTAATCTCGTCGTCGCCATGATGGGGGGGGGGGGCAAGTTGTTCTCCTACGCTTACAACATTCCGAAAAAAAGGCTCTTGAGATAATCACTTTTGAGTGGGCTGATTATATGCTACTGGAGTCATACTGCCCTGTCGCCGCCTGAAATCTCTCCTTTTCCACCCTCCACCCGCTTGTCAGACCTGGAACCCTTGACCCTCATTCGCTACGGAGCAACATAGCGTCCAAATATTGTTTAGGGTACATGACTGTTGAGTTCAAAGTGTTGGTGGCATAGGTTTGATTTTGACCGAGGTGCATGTCCACATGGATAACGGGTTCAAGGATGGCCCACGTGGTGTGTACGTAAAAAGTACCTTTTCTCCGCGGAAGAGAGCCCGTACTTCCGGTATTAACCTGGTATACACAGGTTGATTCCTGACCTTAGGCTTGAAAGGAGACTCTTAAATGTACCTTTCGGTTCCCAATAGGATGCTCTGCCGAGTGCTTGTTTGTACGACTGATCTCCCTCAAGAGAACCTGCTCTGCACGGAAAATGTATCGATTGGCGAAATTCCTACGTGAATTTCTCTGTCCCTCTCGGACCGATGCTACGGCGGTGCCCAGAGTTCACAGGCCCATGACAAATTAATCACAGTGAGCTTTTTTGGTCTCATGTACTTTTTCGTGACTAAAGGTTCGAATCTAGTCCCGTGTGATTAGTGTCGAAAAAGTGAAGTCAATTAGTGATATTTGAACTTTGTGAAGGACGCCTTCCTTCGGATGAGAAGTAAAACCGAGGTCCCGTGTGGGGTACGATGGCATTTGCACGGAAAAGTATCCTCTCTACTATGGAACAGGTAGATGAGGCTAAATTTCCAATTGTGTAGGATGGGTGGGACCGGCGAATTGCGTTGGACACACCAGTTCTCGTTCGATCACTGAAGTTAAGCAACGCAACCCCAGCTAGTACTGACGTTGGTGGCCGCTTGGGAAAGCTGGGTACTGCTAACACCCGAAAATCGTCGCATTAGTGTAGTATCTGTGCAGTCTCTGCATCAGAACTATGCTATGGACGGGGCTCTAATGACCTTGTAGTTGAAGGGCCCGAAAACACCAACCAGGTGTAGGAGCTCGGTGGAGTGCCCTAACGAACAGTAAGCCGACGATAAATAAGTGTAGGGGGGGTTGCAGCTTTGGTCGGCAGCCGGCTGTGGAAAAACACTGTCCAATAGATCACCCGTGTCAATTCAGAGGGACGAGATGGGTACCCGACCCTGCCATAGGCGGGAAAAGGGTTACGAGGTGTTTTGTTCATTGTCGTATTTACCGACCTCGAAGGTACAGGAAGTAGCGTGTTCAACAACTGTGTCAGTGGTTCCTGGTTCGATACTTGATCAAGGCCGGCTGGCTTCTTTTGGTCAACAGAGATAGGGCGACATTTCCAGGTGTAGTTAGTTGCTCGGTGGATTGTCCCAACGAACCGTAGACTGCCGATGAATAAGCATAGGGGCAGGGCCGGCCTTAAGGCAAGGCGACCTAGGCCGCCACCTTGGGCTGCGCGCTGGTGTATCAAATTTGCGGGCCTGTCTGGTCTTTAGAGCCGGGAATCCCGGAATGGACGAGATGGGTTCCCGATCCTACTATAGGCGGGAAAAGGATTTGGAGTTGCTTTGTTTTGAACATTGTAAAGGGCCCTGTAAAGCCGTTACCATAGGAACAACTCGACGCTAGCTACCTGAACGGACCAATGAGATTCTATTTATGATTTAGCGTGGCTAATTCTTTTTCATCTGCACGTGACGTGAAGAAGCTCGTGTTATTTATTCTGATTAGGGAGTGCACGTGCCAAACGTTCTACGACTGAAATGGATGGAGGCGGAGTGGGGCCATACTTTGGTTAACAAGATGAAGTTTCGCTAACGGAGTGTCTTTTACATTTTATGCTAATATTTGGGCCTTGCGCGCACCCCTTTGTTAACGAATTTATCCGTCATTGAAATCGATTAATTATGATGTAGCGATTTTTTATGTAAATAAGTTAATGCATGTCATACATTTTAGTTGAGAGAGTCTTCTTCCACACACACCCCCCTCCTGAGCTTATATTAAAAGTAGGCGTGCGTGGAAAGGTCCCGCATCGGTTTTGTCGAAAGAGGGCGCTGTTGTGTGACACCGTGCGGGGAAAGATACCGCTGTATGTTGACAGACACTATCGCGGGACGCTTTTCTTAAGCTGGGTTTACACTGCGCGCAACATACTCACGCAACCGTTTCCGCAGGCTTGCGACAATCTCACCCGTCTCGCCCTCCCTGTTTACATTGAGCGAAATATTGCGCGAAGCAAGCATGCAAAACGTATCTAGAGTAACAGTACACGAAGTGGGAGTGGCGAAACCCTTTGATGCGCGTCCAAAAACCGTCAATGCGGTGGCTCACCACGAGGCTGCCTCGCTCAGCAAATTTCGGGGCGAGTCCCCGTTTACACTGCGCGAGTCTTTCCTAATGAAACAGTTGCGCGAGTATGTTGCGCGCAGTGTAAACCCAGCTTTAGGCAAGGCGCAAAATGAGACACAGGGTGACTCACTATAAATTTCTGTGGCTCACATGATAGTATGTAGTTCCGCATGTTAAGTCGCAGGGTGACGTGACTCAATGCCTGCGACACGTGACCCTACGGAGCGCAGTGCCAATGCCGCAGTTTCCTGCGTGAAGTTGGCGTGACAATAACAAAAAGCGGTGCGAAGCAGAGAAATTCTCTTGTTATGGTGAAAAACTGCGATTCAATGTGCGGTGATTGCCTGCTAGCAGAATTTCTCAGGGCTGCTACACCCTGCGTCACCTTGCGTCTGATTCTGCGCCTTGCTTTAGTCGGCACACCCTACTCGTCAACCTAAACCATAACTTGATGCTCATGCGCCTTTACTCGTTCTGAAGATGTTTTTATTTGGCAAAGGTATTATTTCAAATTTTGAGGAGTTCATTTTAGGTTCCACTTTCAGTCCACTGCACCTCTGCCTTAAACCACCTCTCACCCCTCCTCTACTATCATGCTTGAAGTCCTTCTTTTTTCATAATATAAATCTCCATTTTGAATCTATCATGTATAAATACAAGGACCCTTGTGAGTCCTCTTTCTTTGAACGGGACACACACACTTGTGCATGTATGGAGCGCTGTTGTAGAGGGGGGAACAAAAAGAGAGACTTCAGTTTTTTTTTGTTGTCTTTCTGCTACAATGATAACGACGACAACGATGATGCAGAAGATAAAAGAGAGTAGAGGAGATGATACAGAGCGAGAGGGGCTGAGGTTGGCCTCCTGTGGTGTATGGACTTCAAATGCCAACTGCATATGCGTTTGTACGCCTCGATTATTTTGGCAAAGATTCTAGTCGAGAGAGAAGGAGGAGTACCAGCTTCTCTCATTTATTGGCTCTTTCGATATTAGCCCTATGTATCCTGGTGGTGTCCCACGGGAATGGTTATCCCGAATTAGCCTCCCTTAGAGTACAACCCCAATCATTTTCCTGTTGCCCTCCCGTGGACTCTTTGTCAGGTATGTAAGCTCTTATTCCATCCCCAACCTCCTTCCCTCTCTCTCTCTCAAGCTCCCCTTTCCAGCTTCCGTCCTCAATAATTTTGTTCTCGTGATGTTCATTACCACAAAAGCCACGTTTTTGATAAAATATTATTTGGCTTGTAATTATTGTCTGATTAATTAAGGACCCTTTTCAACTCGGATTCGGTGCACACACATTGAATTCTTACCGATCTTTTGTCTCTCTCTCTCTATTCAGTGCGACCACTTCATCACTTTTCTCCCTCCATCTGTTTTTGTGGGCCGTTTGTTGGGCATCTTTTTAGACCGAGAATAACAGAAGGAGATATTGAAATAGATATGTATATAAAAATGTTTTATCTTCGTCATAGTATTGTCTTAATTAATAGGAAAATTGGATAATGTGGACATCGAAATAATAATAATTTGTAAAGGTCCTCTCTGTCTCTCGTCCTCCCCTTTCTCTCTCTCTTCTCCTCTTGATACCCACGGTCGGTGTAGTGAAGAGGAGGTTCAGATGACATTATTATTTTGTCTCTGTGTACTTTTGAGTTCATTATAAAGTTCATTTATTTCGTCGATGTTATCAGCTAATTGTAACCGTACACCTGAGTACCTCTAGTCCTGTCGCTCTCTCCCTTTTCCTCCCAACTTTGAACAACTTCCATCTCTCTCTCCCCCTCTCTCTCTCTCTTCTTCCAGGTTCCCTCAAAGTGCTTATTCCACTTCTTACTGTTATTTCTCTCTCCTCCCCCCTTTAACCTTATCAGTCTCTGTTCTCCATTACTCTTTTACGACATATGCTAATATATTTTGAATGTTTATCTTCTCAAGCTTGATGTTGACAAGGGAGATCGAAATGGCGAAGGCAATAAGGATACAGTCAAAAAATTCAGGGAAGAAGAAGAAGGGGAAAATCTGTCTTGTAGGACCATAATTTATGTTGTTCAGAAGCTGTCGTTTTTTCATGGAAAAGTATGTTTTCGGTGGTTTATTTTCAACCATCAAACTTGTCCTGGCACTAATGGTTTTTCTTAAAAATGCGGTGCAGTTTATGTTAGAAATGAGCAGACGTAATGCATGAATAGGCCTCTCCGACTTAAAAATATGACCGCTACGCATGCGCTCTAAGCCCATTTTTAACGCTATGAATTTCTAAGAAGCTCGTGCAAAAGCATGAGCAGTGCGCAGTGAACCGCGCATGCGTATTGTTGCCTGCAACCACGTGTATAAGCAACCTTTAGAACTTGAGCGCATGCTCAAAAAATCCAAATTGTTTTCGAAGGTGGGCACGTGACACATTCTGCTGACGTTCTATTGCACGTGCAGCGCAAGCAATAGGTCACGGGTTCTAATCTCGGCTGGCCATGGTAGATTTATTCCTTCCTGCGGAAGGGGACTGTTGCTTGTCCATATCCTTCCTTCCTTTCGCGAAGATAACCATTGTAGCACCCGCCTTAACGCGTGGGACCGCTGTTGGGGAGCGGCTTATTGTGTTGGACACACCAGTTCTCGTCTGATCACTGAAGTTAAGCAAGGCAACCCCAGTTAGTAATGACATGGGTGGGTGCTTGGGACCTCTGGGTACTGCTAATCCCCAAAATCGTCGCATTAGTGTAGTGTCTGTGCAGTCTCTGCATTAGAATACGCAGTGGACCTTTTTAGGTGAAGGGCATCAGCAAACAAAAAAGAATTGGGCCCCCCTGGGCACTTACCCGGGGACCCATGCTAATCAGTGAATTTCAAGTGACAATTTACATATTGTTCCTGTGAGTGGTTGTCCTAGGGGTCCCAGCACATTGTTTTGCCCAGATGCCCATAACGCTGTTAAGACGCCACTGAACCGTTGACCCAGCTCGCACCAGGTGTGTGGCACCTTCATTATTTGTTTTCCAAGAATGTTATCACCTTGACAAAGCGCCATCTATCGTTAAATGTTATTCTGCCTCGTGGGCAACAAAACAAAATAGTGGGAGCGGAGTTCTTAAACAGGACCAGTAGGGGGACGCAGCACACTAGCCAATGAGACGATGACCCTACCCCCTCCTACCCTTCCGGATTGCCCCAACCTTTTATTATTCCACGTAGGCGACAATTAAGAAGTGTCCCGTACAAATGATCCAATAAAATGAGGGTTTTACAGCTAATTAGACGGATTTTACGATATATTTTTTTCTCTCGGTGTAGGTCGGTAAAAAACAGAGGGAAGAGGAACGACATGGAGGTGTGGGGATGGCCAAAGGTGATGATGGGATGGTCTGCCGAATTGAGATTACGACAAGCCCTCTCTGCTGTAGGGCGAGCAAACAAGAAACAATGCAACAGAGGTGGAATGATGATGATCGTAAAATGGAGCGGGGCAGAAATTAATTAGGGTCTCGACGACTAGTCATAGTCTATACATGGACGAAAAAATGTAGAAGGGTGGCTTTGTTGCTACGGCGCTCTCCCATTTCTTGCCTCCACCACCAATAACAGGCCTACTACGACTACCCTTAGAGGAGGGGAAGGGTACTTGCTTTTCCCCAGGACTTTATAATTTCGCCATCTGCAATGGTATTTACATTTTATTACAGGGCCGTATGTTTCTTAGGGAGGAGGAGGAGGGGGGCTATGAGATGTGATCATCTTTCATTTCTTCTTCATCTCATCGCCCCTACCCTCCATCTAAACCCCCCCCTTTACCCCTAGCTACTGAGATTCATTAAAATTCTAATCTCGTTCTTAGTTGTTGCTCAGTGTTTACGTCCGTCATCATGCCCTCCCCCGTCCTGGGAACATCAAACTGTCCACTTGAATGATTTTAGGACTCTGCGTAGAACTGACGGACCTAGAACACTAATACGATGCCCTGAGTTATTCCTGCCCTGATCTCAGCTTGTCATTTCTGTCATTTGGCTATCAAGTAGAGTAAAGCAACTCCTAACCCTTTCCCCGCCTATGGTCAAGTCGGGTACCCATCTTGTCCCTCTCTGAATGGACACAAGAGTCATATATTGGACGATGTTGTTCCTCAGCCGGGTGCCGCCCAAAGCTGCAACCCCCTATGCTTATTTATCGTCGGTTTACTTCTCGTTGGGGCACTCCACCGACGCCAGAGGGGCGAGGTCCTACCCCTGGAAATATTGCCTCATCTACCCATTGCATAATAGAGAGGGTTCTTTGACGTGCAAATGCCATCGTACACCACACGGAACCTCGGTTTTGTTTCTCACCCGAAGGAAGGCGCACTTGGGGCCTCTTTCTCTCTCTCTCTCCCCCCCCCCCCCCCGAAGAAGCCAACCCACCTCAATCCAGCTGTTGGTTGGCGTTTTAGTGGCCCTTCAACTACAAAGGTCATTAGAGACCCGTCCACAGCATAGTTCTTATCCAGGGACTGCACAGACACTACACTAATGCGTCGATTTTTGGGTATTAGCAGTACCCAGTTTTCCCAAGCGGCCACCCATGTCAGTACTAGCTGAATTTGCGCTGCTTAACTTCAGTGATCAGACGATAACTGGTGTGTCCAACGCAATTCCCCACTCCCACCTCGATCCAGTGTCGAACCTGAAACCAGAACACCACATGGGTTCCTGTAGCTAACATTGATATCTAGGCTGACCCTACCTTTGGCTGCTGATGTGTTAACTGGAGGATCAATCCCGCCTTCATTTTGAAGCTGACCAATTTTTTTCCGAGAGAGGTGCGCATTATCGGATAGGGCGTGAAATCCTGGTTAATTGACTACCGCCCATCCACTACTGTCCGAAATATGGAAGGACAGGAGTTCTAAACTCTCTTTCTCCCTTCTGATCTCCAAATGGGACTGTGGTCATCCATTGTCTCATCCGGTCAACTTTTGCTGTATAAATGAATAAAGAAGGAACACAGTTTCAAATGCTGCTGACCATCGACTGCTGAAGCATAAATTGAAAAACCGTCATAACCATATGAGGAGTGTTTTCGGGTTCTCAGTATGGGACGATTGGGATGTGTTGGAATATGATTTCTTATACGGGATGAGTAATAGAGTTCCTTCCTCTCCCTCCACTCTTCTTCTTGTCCCGTTAACATGTAAACGGCCAATGAAAAACCAAAAAGGGAAAAACCTTAAAAAAGACAACTGTGATGACTAAAAGAGAGAGAGAGAGAGAGAGAGAGAGAGAGAGAGAGAGAGAGAGAGAGAGAGACCATACATGTATCGGACGATGTGAAATTAATGACCAACAGCTATTTTTTGGAAAGGGAAGGGGGGAGCAGAAGGCGAACTAACAGTTGGGACTGAGTATCGATGATACATAATTGAAAGCGCTAAAATTTTTTTATGGAGTAGATCAATGTCCGGATAATTTCAGCATTAAGAGTACGTCTAGTAGAGGGGAAGGGGTAAGGGGTAGAGTCGGGAATGGAGGAGAGGTTATAATTAACTGAGGGTATCCCGGGACAGATTTTCATGTTTAAGGATAATCAGACAGAGGATGCAGACTTATTGAGATTAAAGGAAACTATCATCATATAGAACCAGTATCGGGAAGAGGGATGTATTGAGGGGTATCGATTGAGGAGAAGGGGTGTCGATTAAAACAGAAGTGTGGGGATGGACAATGTGGTTTTGCTGGGGTTGTTCATCCCAATTTCAAGCCCTTTAGAGATACGAATGTCTACCACGAATAGGAACAAATTTGGCCACGTGTTAGTGACTCATTTCTTCAAAGGCTTGAACGACGAAATGTCCCGTCCACCCTAAATGAGGGCCTTGGCTACACCCTCTCTTAAATCTGCTAAGAGGGAGGAGGGCGGGGAAGATGAAGACTGCTCAGTGACTACCCTTCTTGAAACTGACTGACTGTCCCATTCCGGCTTCTGGCCTACCAGTGAGACATGAGTCAATTGTCCTGATCAATTGTTACTCCTGACCGGGAGATCCCCAACTCCACTTTGTCCCATATATATACTTTAAGGGGGACAAGAAAGAGGATGTTTTCTCCATTTTGTGCAACCTGCTAGGGGCGGGGTGTGGGGGAAAGACAAGGGTACTGTCTCCCTCCTTCCTATCACATCATTTCTGCTACTGTTCTCGCCCTGTGCCGCCAGTTAAGTGCCAGTTAGGGGCCACATCAACTCCCCCTTTTCCCCTCTTCTTGTACAATAATGTTTGTATCTGTTTTAGGCGGAGTAGATAATTATCGGACATGTCTCTTCCCTTTCCGCCCCTCTTCCCCCTTTCCTTGAACTAAAAAAGGGCGGTGGACAGTTCCTCAGAGCAACACATTTTTGGGATAACATAAAAAATGGAGGGTGGAGGAAAGGGGTAGCAGTAGTTCAATTTGTGACAGCAGGATGACGAAGAGCCCCATTGTGTCTGTATTGGATGGGGTAGTAACTTTTGAACTGTGGTTAGAAGAGAAGCCGGATGTCGAAAAAGTGAGAGGGTCGAGTGCAAGAATCATTCTAGAAGACAATGCTGTTCTAACTCGTCTGATCTCTATTTTAGTATTAGCGCCTAATGTTGTCTAGGCAACTGAGATTTTATGACGTCACCAGCACGTGCTTATCGTATGAAAGACATTCATTCAGCTGTTTCAATTTCCAATCGCATCATGCGCCTGGGTTCGAGTACGATGAGTTATTTAAGTTTTTTCCCCTATTATGCATTGTCAGCCTGGTAACTTTTAACACTCGATGATAGATGGCGCCTAATAGTACAAAACCACTTATTCTAAAGCTGCATTTGTGGTCTGTGGGTAGGAATTGATGATATTCCTATCAAGTATTTCCCAATATGGCAATATTCATCTCTCTTTCTCTCTCCTTTCTCTGGTCATTATAATGGTCATTCAGTGATTAACAAGGAGGACAAAGACAGGCAAATGAATACCGGATGTGAGCGGTGCTTAAAGAGACGTGCCCAGTGGTTATTCTGATTGCTAGACTTGCTAGGCTCACGCGAGTTGTATTATTGGATTGTGTCCGGTAAGAGGATGACGAAGGGGTGCGCGTGGGACTGTTGAGGGACGGAGAGGGAAGAAGGAGAACTTCACGTGTGTTGCTATATTTAGATGGTCAGGTCAAGAAGAAAGACAAATTGAGGGATGAGTTTTGTCTTAATGAATCACAAAATTGGAAGAGAGTCACAGACAAACTACTGTCCCGTAAAGAGACAAGGAGTTAATTGAGGTGTAAACGAGACAAAAGTAGGGAAGAAGAAGAACAGGCGGTGGTCAGTTAAAGACTAAAAGAGGAGATTGAACCTTTTTGCAAATGAAGGCAATTATTTTGGGAGAACACGCATTCATCTCAAGAGCAGACGGAAGAGGAGAAGGAGGCGAGGGGACAGGGACGGGGAAGAAATAACTGAAATCAGTCCTGGGATAATAGATTAACCAAATCATCCATAACGTTCAGGTTAATTATTAGTGACAAGCGGAATGCACATCATCTGTGTCCATTTATGCAGTGTCCACTACGCACTTCGTTGTCTCGCTGAAATTTTTCTCTCCTCCCCTCCCCACGCGCACCCCATCGTCTCCATCTTTTCCTGAAATCCCCTTTTCCTACTCTTTTCACTCTTTACTCCCTCTCTCATCCCATGGGACGTTTTTTTTCTGTATTTCACCCTTCTGTCTCGGCACCGTCTGTCAATATCTCCTTCTTCCTATCAAGCCCTCCTTTTCCCCCCTGTCTTATCCAAACCCCAAACCTCTTTATCAGCCCGTTGAATCCAAACTCATCAGTCTTGTATTCATTTTTCTTTTTCCCTATAAAAGATGCTTTGAGAAAGGGGGGAAAAGGGTGTTCTTAGTTGCGCCTCTCTGCAAGTGTGCCATTAGTAACGACAATTTAGGACAATAGCTAGCCTGTCCACGGCCCTCCCCCTATCGTTATTTCTCTACAGAAATCAAGAGTTTAGAGATAACTAAAGAAAGTAGGCAAAAAAAACAGATCCCGTTACTGGATATTTAATAATGAAATTGATGGATCGACTTTAATGAGCGTTTTGGGAAGAAATTGGATCACTTTCTCTGCAGGCCCCCCTCCCCTTTCTTCCTCTGTCCGGATTGGAGTTTTTATTGGCAACTGTTTCTTACTCATAAACTCCCCTTGTAATCCCCATTTTCCTTCACCACGCCCTCTACTAGCCCGAAAGATGAGTGTGTGCCATGTACCTTGTCCCGACGCAACATCGTAAGGGGAAAAGAGGGTTGGTATACAGTGGAGTGTCTTAGATTTTCATATTTGAACGTGCAAATAAGTATCCCTGGTTTGTAGAACGAACATTGCTAACTGTCCCAGGAGCGTTATCAAAATCTCGTTGGAGGACATCATCCTGCACACTTATTAGATGGACGGTGGGGAATTCTAACCCCTGTTTTATGCCATGTTAGTATCATAAAGGCACATCCCTCACTTGCATCGACCGGGCTCAACCCTGTGCTGGAGTCAAACTACCGAGTGAGCTGCTGATAGCCAGTAAGAAAATGGCGCGCATTTCATCATCATTCCCCTATTCCACCTGTGGCAGGGTCGGGTCTGCGAGTCCACCAAATATGCTCTGCCGCGCATTAACAAGCGAGCAGCCCCCTAAGGGTTCGTCCTGTTATGGCTGCTTTGCTGCTGCTTGGCTAGGAACGGCAAATTGCGTTGGACACACCAGTTCTCGTCTGATCACTGATGTTAAGCAATGCAACCCCAGTTAGTACTGACATGGGTGGCTGCTTGGTAAAGCTGGGTACCGCTAGTATCCAGAAATCGTCGCAATAGCGTAGTGTCTGCGCAGCCTCTGCATTAGAACTACACAGTGGACGGGGCTCTAATGACCTTGTAGTTTAAGGGTCCTAAAACAAACAAACAAAAACGCTACTTGGCTAACTCCGCAACCCATTAAATGAATCCATCCAATCCATCCATAAAAATTCTACAATGTGCACGTCAGGGTGGTTTCACTTCCTGTCTTATCTCAACAGTATCGAAATTTTATTTTCTTTGTTGAGCGGGACCTGAACTTGACCCGCCTCGGTGGCGCAGGCGGTGGCGTGCTGGATTCCTGCGTCAGTGGTTCCAGGATCTGTACCGGTACGCCTTCCGTCTAATGGGCAGTAATGCTAATGCCCTACCGGGTGGTGTAGGACGTCATTTGCACGTGAAAGAACCCTCTCTATTATGCTACGGGTAGATGAGGCAAAATTCCCAGGTGTAGGAGCTCGCTTCCTCCTTGGCGTGGGCAAAGTGCCCCCAGCGAACGGTAGACCGACGGTAAATAAGCATAAGAGTTGCAAATTTGGTCGACAGCCGGCTGCGTCAAAATACCCGTCCAACGATTTCGCCCATGTGTGTATCCAGAGGGACAAAGATGAGTACCTAATCCTGCCGTGGGCGGGAAAGGAATTAGTAATTAGTTGCTTGCTTGCAGCAGGAGCTGAACCTGCAGCCGTGCAAACTTATGAGGCAAATTGAGTATGCGCATTTCGAATGTTTTTCTCGTGGAGAATTCGAACGCGCGACCTCTGGTGACAATTCTATGCAGTATTAGAACGATTGAACATTCTTTTGTGCGTTCGCTTTAATGGCCGACTCTGAAACAAATCATCATTAACGAAACTAAGAAATGGCGTGGTTCATTTTCTGCGAATTTTAAGGAATTAATGGATTTTATGGACGTAAGGATGTTAAGTTTGTAAGAAAGTTGTTCAATTTCTTTTTTTATTTCTTGTCTTCTTATTTATATCGTTTTCTAAACTGCGCATACCTTTATATTATTTCAATAATTAGAGTGAGAATGGAAAGAGAGAGAGAGATGATGCTACTATTCAGGAAGAGGAAGAAGGAGGAGTCGATCTTTTAAACCCCTTTCCACTTCTTGAACGTGAATTACCAATCGGAGCTTAAGAAATTTGCAATTTTTATTAAGATTGAAGTTACTTTCTCTAAGGTCTCTTCGTCTTCTTTTCCCGCCTCCTTCTACTCCTTCTCCACACTTATCTCCATCCTCGTCCCATGTCCCATGACTCGAACCTTTGCATCTTCCACCTCGCTCTCTTTCTCCAGCTTCATTTTGATTTACTATCTCTTTATATGTAGATCCTAATTATGAATTTCGGAAACGGGGACGGGGACAGGGACACGGAACCGGGACACATTGAAGGAATGAATGGGCAAATCACATTTTCCCCACTCTTTTTCTGCTCCTCTTCCTCTGACTTAATTAAACCCCAACTTTGTTTCAAATTGAGTTTCTCCTCTTTCTCTCTCTCGCTACTTTTAATAATGTGATCATAAAGTCCTCAGTCGACCAGACTGAACTTTCTTTATTTGCCTGGCAACTCATAAATTACGGGATAAACAGGTTGCTATTAAACTCTTTTTGGCATTTCTTTTCTTGCACCGTCCTATTTTTATCCAATTCTTCCCCTCGTGGTGCATAGGTTCAATTCTGGCTGTGAGAAGGTATTTTTCTTCAAGATGACAAAAAGGACGAGTTGACCCTTTTCGACTTTTTAAAATTCAGAAGGGTGGAGTGTGGGTGAGCGAGTATTGACAGCACAGTGTGACCCTCTCCCTAGGACAGGGGTGGAGAACCTATTTCAGTTGGCGTGCCAAACATTTAAAAAGTTATATTTCTTGATGTACTAACGTGCCAGATAGTTTGTTAAAGGAACGTATAGTAAGGTACCCTTACTTCCGGTTTGTGACAGGAAATGGAAATTTCACTAATTGATTGGTTTGGCTTTATGACCCTCCTCGGTGGTGCAGTGGGTAGCATGCTCGTCAACTGCGTCAGTAGTTCTAGATTCCATACTGAGCGACATGGGTTGACTTTTTTTGGGGGGGTGGAGGTGGGGCACAGATCCCAAGTGCGCCTTCTTTCGGATGAAAAATAAAACTGAGGCCCCCTGTGGTGTACAATAGGCCAAGGTGAGGCAAAAATTTCCGGGTGCAGGAACTGCCCCAACGAATAGTAGATTGATAATAAATAATCGTGGGGATTGCAGCTTTGGTAAGCAACCGGCAGTCCAATATATCGCCCTTGTGTCCGTTCAGAGGGACAAGATGGGTTCCCGACCCTGCCACAGGCGGGAAAGGGTTAGGAGTTGTAGATTGGTTTGGCTTTATGTACTGTCGGTTACCTTGTATATGTGCATGCCACGTGCTAACAAAATTGTTCTGCGTGCCATAGGTTCGCCACCCCTGCTCTCGGAGAAGGAATTCGCTTTCAGTGGTGTGACATCGTTCTCCATTCAGGGCGGGTGTCAGTTCATGATACCGCTTCCGTTTCCGGTTCTGTCTTACTCGGGCAACAGAAACGACAAGGACCAAACCTGGGGTTGTTCTCAAGAATTAACCACATCACTAATCAGGCCCTGCCAATAATGAAGTATCGTTGTTCACAGTAATTTGTGAATGTGCTGCTCTCAACAGACGTGGGACATGTTGGAGACTAGGAATGGGTGAGGAACCCCTCTGTTTTGCAGCAAGGTGGTGAGGAGGCCGACGAAAGAGAGGTGGGGGTAGGGAAAGTGAGCCATGATACCCACCCTACAAGATTAGTAGTGATATGATGCGAAGAGCGAAATTGATTAAATTAATTCAAAAAATGAGGTCCTTGTTCCACTCTACTATACACTGACTTCATTTGCATAAATTAGTCAACTTCATCTAGAAAATTCTACCTCGTTTTTTTTTCTACTTGAGGCGAGGGTGCCGGAAGATAGGGCGGAAGTAGAAGGGGCCGAGCAGAAGGATGAAGAGACGGAATCTATGGTTTGCCCTCCCAATGGCTTATAATTACATTTCCTGCCGTTACCACTTTCTTACTCCTTCCCTTACCCCTCTGTTCCCTGTTAGTGTCCCGTCCTGGAGACTGCCCCGTGTTGGCTCACTCATTCCCCCTTCTCTCCTTTCCATGATGTTGCCTTGTGTACGAACGATCATTAAGAAAAGTGATTAGCCAATGATTAATTGTTCAATAATAGAGAATTGATGACGTATAGACATTCGTTTTTTTGTAGGCCTATTCTTTTCTCATATCCAGGCTGGAGTACAATAGAGAGATCAAAATTAAACTTTGTACGTGTAATAAGTATACATTAATCAAGTGGTTCCGACAAGAGGGTGTTGGAGGTAAAAGAACGGCACAGGAGGGGGAAGGGGAAATGGTCCGTGAGGTTCAAAGATGGATCCGGAAGGAAGGGAGCGGCTTATTTCGTTGGACATACCAGTTCTCGTCTGATCACTGAAGTTAAGCAACGCAACACCAGCTAGTACTAACATGGGTGGCCGCTTGGAAAAACTGGGTACCCCTAATATCCAAAAATCGTCGCATTTACGCAGTGTCTATACAGTCTCTGCATTGGAACTATGCATTGCACTGGGCTCTAATGACCTTGTAGTTGAAGGGCCCTAAAACACCAACAAATCCCGTGTACTGTCTGACTCATCGGGAGAGTGGCATTCAGCAGATCAGTAGTCATCAAGGTCGTCGTCTTAACATCAACTGACCACTGGCAGTCTGTCCTCGTCGTTGTAGTGAGAGCTGCTGTATTGCGTTGGACACACCAGTTCTCGTCTGATCACTGAAGTTAGGCAACTCAACCCCAGCTAGTACTAGCATGGGTGGCCGCTTGGAAATACGGGTACTGCTAATACCCAATCGTAACCACGTAGTGTCTGTGCAGACTCTGCATTAGAACTACGCAATTGACGGTGCTCTAATGATCATTACAGTTGAAGGGCCCGAAATCATCAACGAAACGATAAGGCATCGTTGTAGTCATGAATGCAGGTTCGATTCCGCTTTTTCTATCATCTTGCCACGTGATTATCAATGCAACTTCCGGTTAGGAGTTGAGAATAATTATCATACCTGTCCAAATTGTGAATATTTTGTTGGTCGTCATGCGTTCTTTTCCGTTTTGTAAGGGTTTCTTTCACGGGTCCGTATGGGGGAAGGCATGCTGAGTCGAACCTGTGTCCCAACAAATCACCGCAGCGCCTATCGAAAAAACACTGTCCCGGGACGTTTCTAAGCTGGTAAGGCTTAATTTTGCCCTCCATTCAACCTTCTTCCAGAATTTTATACTGAATAAGTATTGCCCTCATTGGATCCCAGTTCGACCCCCAATCTACGCCTAGCTTTCTTTTGTTTCGGACTAGAAAAAGAAACGGAAATTGCCAGTTCTTTTACTTCTGCGCTGAATAGCGTCGGATGACGTCATTGTTAGGAAACGCCATCTATTAACTATTAATGAAGTGTAAAATATAGTGGCGTGTAACACGCGTTTACACTCGGCACTGCATCAGTAGTTCTAGGTTTGATACTGGACCGAGGTGGGTTGGCTTCTTTCGGGCAAGAGAGAGAGGCCGCGAGTGTGCCTTCTTTCGGATGAGAAGTAAACCCGAGGTCCCATGTGGGTGTACGATGGCACTTGCACGTAAAAGAACCCTCTCTACTACGCAACGGGTAGATGAGGCAACATTTCCAGGTGTAGGAGCTCGCCCCCTGGCGGCGGTAGCATTCCCCAACGGACGTAGGGGTGCAGCTTTGGCGAGCAACCGGCTGCGGAAAAACTATGACCAATGTATCGCTCTTGTGTCCATTCAGAGGGACGAGATGGGTACCCGACTCTGCCATATTCGGGAAAAGGGTTAGGAGTTGGTTTTTTTTTTGTAACACGCGTTTCTGCTTTCCTTCTGCGCAGCGAGATGCGCAAATTCTTAAATTTCAAGCCTTGTCAGCACCCTCTAGCGTTGATAAATAAAATTACAAGACTTGATACTTACTAATCGACTTTAAATGTGCGCCTTCAGAGGTCCGTTACTCTCGAAATGCATCCATTTTGTCTAATATGTTCTACTTACAAATTTCATTACATTTTTTGTAGATTTTTATTATGATTCTGTCTGAAATTGATATGAAATTTGAAATTTAAACGAAATATTTCAGTTCTGACAGCACTTTGCCTGCGATGAAGGTGGTGACACCTGTCAGGTAACTTCTTTATCATTCTGTTACTGTTTGACAACTTGGTAAAGGCGTTGGTTGATTGCTGAAGAGATAGGACTGATAGCTCCTATGGTGTATTGATTTTCTGTTGCACTAAGTTTATGCTTCAGGTTCGAGTCTGAGCAGGGTGTCTGGATTTTTTTTCCCCTAAGACTTGAGACAGGAAGTGGAACCTCCAAATATTTCTGATGCTACATTTTGCCAAATGTCAGCCATTTTTTCTTGTATTATTGTTGTTTTCTTCGTCTTATATTGCAACACAATAGCTTTAAATGCTGGAAAGGGATTTTTTTCATTTTCTTCGTCTTATTTATCAAGACAACTGCTCCCTTTTCTTCTTCTTATAATCCACCCCCCCTCTCTCTCTCTCTCTCTCCTTGACAGAGATGATTGACAACACTTAACTCAATTTCAAGTAATAGATTTTGCTCTTAACTTTGTTAGGAACTCATCTTTGAAAATTTGATTTCCGATTTTTTCCGTCCTATTTCTCTACCTCGTCTCGTCAGCCTCCTCCTCCTCCTCATCATCATCATCTTTCTCGTCTTCAGTGTGTGCGCGTAGGATCATTACTATTTCTAGTTGGAAGGTTTACGATTTAAAGTTATCCGAGTAATAAATGTATTTCTTCAACGGCGAAAGTCTCATCTCGTTTTCGCCAATTGAATTTGTGTCCATTTTAATACTTTAGATTATCCTTTTGTGAGGAGATCGAAGCGGTTAACTGTCAGAGGAGAGGTCCGTATGTCCAGTAAGGGAAAAGGGAGGAGGAGGAAGGAGAAGAGGGCGAGAAAGGAGAGAGAGAGAGATGATAGTCAAAAGCAAATGTCCTTTTCTTCATCTTCGTCATCATATTTTTCTTCCACTTACTCTTCTGCCTCTTGTGTTACGAAGATGACATTTTCTCCGTCTCCAAGTCTAGAGAGTACAGCTGTTGGAGCCTAAAAAATTAGATTTTTTTTTCCTGGATCCATTATTGAATTTCGTTCATTATTGAAACATCGAATGGCAATAAAAGTTATTTAATGTTTAGTAATTTTATTTACTAGAAGCCTAGCTACATTTTCTGATAATAGCAATTCAAATAAAATTTTAACCATTTTGACAGAGAGAGAGAGAGAGAGCAAACAAAGTTTCAAACTATCATTTGCCTTCTTCACATTTCTAAAGATGTGCCTCAGATGGCCTGGTTCACTTTCAATCAAACCTTTTTATTTACATCTTTAGACAGATTATCATCCTGAGTGTCTCATCTCTCCATTTTCCTCTCTGAAACTAATGTAATTCAGCTCTGAATGCAAGGCAAGCATCAAGTCCGTATTTAGAGAATTGCCTATATACACGTTTTAAATGACGGAAGATGCTGGCATGTTGCTTAGCAACGACGACAGACGCAGCAGCAACAGCACGTGATTTATTAGAACCACATTCTCGCGCGCGCATGAGCGGCATTCTTTAGAAACCTTAGACGGTACTCGTGCAAAATATTCTAATGAGTCAATTCGACGCATGCGCTAAATAGTGACGCGTAAGGTGTTGTTGCTTAGCAACAGCGGCATGAGTTATGTGCAGCACGTGATATATTCGAACCAAATTGTCACGTGAGCATGAGTGACGTTCTTGAGAAACTTTAAGCCCACGTGAAAAATATGCGCGTGCTCTTGATAGCGACATGTATGATGCTGTTGCTTAGCAACACGGACCATGGAACGAAAGTCACGTGCATTGTTCAAAGTCATATTTTCGTGAACGCTGCTGCCTAGCAACGATATGCCATGAGGCCACAACCATTACGAACTGAGCATGCTCCGTGTTTCAATAGAAAATTCAATAGGAAATTTCTATCAAATGTTGCGCTATGACTAATGCTGATAGTGAGATGATAGTTGTTCAAATATGAACAGTTTATCGTTTTGAATATTATGTTTATCGGTCTGTGTGAATTTGTGTGTGGAAATCCTAAAAGAGAGGGGGGGAAAAATTAATATGAGGGGAGAAATTGTGTTAATACAATAAAAAGTATTGCAGACGATGAATAGCCGGCATAAAAGTTAACTTTTAATAAACTGGAATGGGAGCAAGCTATGTGGTCAGAAATATTGATTTCTGAATCATGTAAGGGGTGCTAATGTGTCCCTATTAATTCCTCTTCAGTGTTTGATCCATTGGCAATAAATAATATTAACTCAATTTCATTGTTGTATCGGGGTTTCCTTCTTTGCCCCCTTCCTTTTTTTCAGTCAACGATCTTCAGCGTCCTACCATTGTCTCCTTTTATCTTCTGTTCCTACATGTTGTATGTCCATGAATTTTAAAAAATGTGACCGGAAATGGCGACTATCATATCTTTAAAAAAATGCAGCCACGTTTTGATTGTTTAAATTTCATTTGGTTCTTCAAACAACTGACACATACACATCGCACATGATTAAAAAATGCGATAATATTTATTCATTCGTCTTTATACTGAAATTATTAATATTCGAAATTAATGTCACTTTGTCCCAGATCAAAATGAGAAATTATTGTCATAAAAGGGGTGATAATTTAAATATTTGTCTCCCATTTTATTATGTTTCCAGTATAACGTGGTTAGTTTTTGCTCTGCCTAATGTTAGTCATTACTTTCCGCCGCGGCCTTTTGCGCCCTGCTATGATTAAAAAAAGTTGCCCCCCCCTTTAAGTAATGTCGTGTGTTTGATTTCAACAACACAAAATATTCCCAACAAAATTTTCGACAAAAAATCAGCCTGTAGACAATAAATTAACATGTCGATTTCAAATTTGCGGCTGTTGTTGATCAGCAAATGGGACAAGGTAATTAAAATGGCTTGAAATAATTCGGTGCCCTCGAGGCGAAGGGTTCCGATCCTGCCCTGTTTTAAACTTTTTTGTGCAAAAATTAATCTTACTAATATTTTAAACGATGATGTTGACGATTGTGTTGTCGGAAACTTGCGACTTGTCTATTTAAGGATGGATAACCGCCACAAGTTTGTTGTCATAGGAACCCTGACAACAAGTCAACTTCATTACTATAGTTGCAAAATGAAATATTGTCATGGTAACCACATTCTAGAAGATGATGCCATTAGAACTCTTCCCACGTGACTTTCTTTCCGAACTTAGATTTCAAGCCTCTTATTAAATCTAGCGAGTGTGGCTAATGAAAGTAGTGATACACACACGCCCACGCACACTGCTGCCCAAAGTTTGGACATTAACTGGACACTGCAGTTATGCCCTTGGCGTGGGTATTGAGAGATAACCGGCATAGCATTTGCCGTAATTAAACTCAAGGTTAATTAACATTCAGTCATGATTCATGTCTCTAAATTGCGGGCAATATAAACTGGATGCCTTGTTATCATCGTCTGATATCCATTCGATGTTTATCTCCACAAGGACAAACTTTTCTGTAATTACTTTCAAAAGTTGCAAGCAGTTGTGTCCACTAACTACTACAAGGAATTGGAGCCATCTTGGCACCTATCTTAATGTGTAATTTGAAACCAGACTCCATTTTTATTAATTGCTATTTGGACACAAAGCTGAGATAGATATCGATATAATTTCGATTTTCTTCTTGTCTCCATTGCCTTTATCATTTCTCTCTTGATATTATTATATGATTTAGTGATGCGCACGCGCGCTCCTATCGGACAAAGTACTCGATTTTAATTATTGTTGTCAGTGATGGAACATAGTGTCATTGTCCAGCTTTTTGTATATATATATACATGGTCATCCTTAAGTGTTGTCGGAAGTGGAAAGTGTCCATTAATATCCCAAGAGAATTAATTGTCGGAAAGAGTGTTGCTTGTTTCTTAAGAAAGTTGTGTAGGAGTAGTAAGGAGAAAAGAGAGAGGGGGGGCCGAAGATGAAAGACTTGACTCAATGGCTTTTCGACTTTTGTGTCCACTCAAGTACTTGAGTGGTTCTTAATGGTCATCAGGAGAAAGAAAGGAAGAAAAAAGAGAGAGGGAGTTTTGATGAACGATCCCCAATGGTCCCAATCGGAAGATGAAGGGAAAGACGACAGGTGGGAGAGGGGCAAGGCGGAGAGAAGAAAACAAAAAAGAAATTGACCACTTGACATAGGAAAAAAAAATTAGAAGCTCTTTCTTAAAATATTTTTTCTTCTTCCTTCTCGGATATGTAGTAAAAAAGATACCTTTTCTTAAGATAAAGGTAAGACTAAACTGACCAAACAGGCAAAAAAGAGCACTGGAATCATTTCTATATGCTTTTCTTCCTCCACACATCATTCCAATATATCGATGTCTTAAGTAAGATATAAGCTGCTGATTTGAAAGAGTTAATTGCATGCCAGACACGTCCCTTTGTAGATGGACTTAAAGGACATTGTCCAAGCATTATCTGGTGATTTAGGGAGATCTCAGCATAGATACCAATGATCCTCACGGTGCCTGAAGGGAATTAGATAATGTATAACTTTATTATATAGTGTTGGTGAGCTTTGTGGATCAGGATATCCCCTTGGTGATTCTGATGACTACTTGCTGGACATTTCTTGTGTGAGAATAATACTGGACAGTGCTGTTTCATCCATCTCTGCTACACGTGTAACTCATAAGGGATTTCAGCTTTCATCTTTTGGTCAAAGAAGAAAGAGGAAGAGGAGGAGATTGGTGTTTATTGGACATTCATTCAATAAACGTTGTAGTTGTATTGGGTGTGGGGAGGAGAGGAGTGGAAGAGCAGAATGGTGTGTTGCGGTGCAGAACTGATAGAGAAAAAAAGGAAGGGTCAGGTCAGCGGTCAGTGGTTCGCCTTTGGATCATGTTATTTTCAGCTTGTTGCGTTGGTCCGAATTATCAATTTACTGTGATACTTAAACCTGGTATACACGTAACGTTTTTTCGTTAGTCTTGGCGTGATCATTGGACGTCTTGCATGAAATGAAGAGGTTGGACAATCCTCCTAAAAGACTGATGGTCTAGATCTTTGTGTACGTGCAAGATGGTCAAACTTTGCTTCCCTGTCGTCTGCTTTCTGCGACCCTGTAGGTTACAAAATGATATATTTATTGCGTTTAGTGGTGAAAAAAAGATAATTTGAACTATATGTGCATGGTGTTTTTAAGTAGTTTGGAAAAACTCGCAGAACACCATGTCCGATTAAGTTTGGGTCAATTTATCGATTATTTAAGACGGAACTTCACTGACCAAGGTCTTGATCTAATTACGTTAAGTAGAGCGTCCTAAGTTGGTAATGCTAATGAATGTTGCCCCTGAAAAGCTTTAGTTGGCAATCACACAATACACTACTACATTGCAGTTGAGTTATTTTCATTCCTGCCCCTTGTGGCTTCAGTTTGTTTTTTCCTCTAATTATAAGATTTATAATTATTATTAATTATAATTAGCATTGTCCTATGGACCTATGAAATGAGTTGGTTGACCTCCCAGTTTAATACATAGAGCGATTTATTTTGTGTGTTTAATGAAATGTTAACCGGTTATGAAATTTACCTTCAAGTCCGCCCTTCCCTCCCAATAGCATCACATTGATTTCCATGTTGATAACTGAAATGTGAATTCCCCTGACGATTTTTGGACGGTGGTCACTATATGGATCGACAAACAGAATAGTTACACGACATTTAAAGGGTTATTTGATGACCTTTCGTGTTGTACTAGTCAAAAACAGAGTGTGTTTCATAAGATACTGAAATGGTGTAGTGTTCATTTCTCAGACTTCATTTATTTTTCTATATTTATACTTTTACAAATATTTACTAATTGGCTTGTACTCATAGCTTCAGGATACCATGGTTTTAATATTTTGGTCCTCGTTTACCCCGCCCCCTCCCCTTCCACTCAGCTTCTCTCCTCAGCTGTCCTAAATGCAGTCAACATTATTTCAACTTCTTTACTGATATTCATTTCGGTCCATTTTTGATTTTAATTGGGTGCCTGATGTCATTCAAAGTCTACTTCTACATATTCCAATATCCCCCCTCTACGACCCTGCATCCCTCTCGTTATCTCTCCTCATCCGTTGAAAGCATTCAGGGGAAATCAGACACACAAAATATTAAATGGTTGTAGATGTTATCCCTCTCTCTTTTTCTTGATTCCTCGCCCCCCTTCTTTCTCTTTTCAGTCTCTCTCTCTCTGGTATTAAATGATGCCTCTCACTCCACCCTTCATCTCGCTTACATCATCTCCACTCCCTCACGTCTAGTTCACTGTCCACAATCCTTTTTTTTTCTGTCAACCGATTATCAGGATGCTTGGGGACGAGCTCTCTATGACCAACCATTTAATATGGAAAAAACGTAACCCTCTGTTCTACTCTTAGAGTGACGTAATTAGGGTTTTGATTCATCTTTTATCCTCTCGATTTTGATATTAATCCACTCGTTAATCTCTCCTTCCTCCTTTCTTCTCTCTCCGTAAATTTTGCCCCCGTCCTCTCCAACCGAGCCATTTTTATAGCATCACAACGATGACTGAGACAGGGTTTGAGTAAGAAGTGCGTAGAAAAAAGGGGTTGGTTGCTGGGGAGAAAACAGGATAGGTTTAAAGGTCGATTCTCTTTCCCCTTCTCTCCCTTCCGCTATTTATGGCTTGAGAATGTATGTTTTGGGATTTCACAAGTCCCTTGATATGTTGTCCCAATCCTGACTTTATCCACTCACTACCATTACTCTTTCTTTCTCCCCTCCTCTTCCTCTGTCCCGTTTTCTCCCTTCCTTAAATTTACTCTGGGCCAAAATTTGTTTTCAATGTGGAGAATCGCTCAACCCAGCAATTGTTACTAGTGAGTCACAAACTGTCTACAAGCATTCATGGTCAGTTTTTTCTCACTTAAATTTAGAGATAAATAGAATTGATAGCCATATCAAAATGGTTGCCTTTTTTAAAATCTCCATCTTTGATGCTCCAAATCAGTTTTTATAAAAGGTCTGTCGTTCTACACCACCATTAAGTAAATGGTCTTCTCTCTTCCCCTCCTTTCTTTTCCTCTCTCCTCTCTTTTGCTCCTCTCTCTTCTCTCACTCTTTTCTCCCCTGTCTTCTCTCCCCTCTCTTCTCTCCTCACTGTTTTCTCCTCACTGTTTTCTCCCCTCTCTTCTCTCCTCACTGTTTTCTCCCCTCTTCTCTCCTCACTGTTTTCTCCCCTCTCTTCTCTCCTCTCTTCTCCTCACTCTTCCCTCCCCTCTCTTCTCTCCTCACTCTTTTCTCCCTTCTCTTCTCTTCCCTCCACTCTCTTCTCTCCTATGTCTTCTATCCTCTCACCTCTCTTCTTTCTCTTCTCTCCTGTCTCTTCCCGCTCCTTTTCTCCTCTCTTCCCCTTCTTGTCTTCTCGCATCCCATCTCTCCTATGCCTTCTTCATTCTTCCCTTTCCTCTTTTGCCTCTCTCTTTCTCTCCCTCCTTGAAAAATGAAAAATAATGATATCTCCAATTCACAAATATATTCTACCAAAATATTGGATTCTGGGGTGGCCAACTTCCCTTCTTTGTGACTTCAAAACCAAACTGTAAATCTGTTTTTCAGGACACACACCACCCTATTGTTGAAGCGATGGTAATGTCGATAGATGCAGGGTCGAGTGTTGTTCCAGTGGGTGGCTTCTTTTCAGCACGAGAGAGACCGCAACAGGGTGCACCGAAGTGCTCTTTCTTCCTTCCGCCCTGAATGGAAAAGCCGTGCCCCTGTGGGATGAGTGCGATGTCTCCACCACAAGCCCAAAAGCCCTCACTTCATAGAGAGTAAAAGCAGGGCTACGAACCGAAAGGCGGTGCAATATGTAGAAGCCGATGTAAAATATACCTGTAGCTGTGTAGTAACATTTCCAGGCGTAGGAACTGGTTGCCCTGGCATCGTCGTCGGGAAAGTATCCCAATGAAGAAAAGAGTTGCAGCAGGGTTGGCAGCCAGCTGCTTGAAAATTTGCAGCTTTCTACAGCGCTTTGCCTTCCAGTGGCATTCATAGGGCTATCGAGCAGGGTATAGATGCACTTAATACGTGAAAGTCCACAGCATTACATTTGATTAATGGTCCAACAGGATAGATAACACTTGGGATCAATTCCGGTAAATTTATCATGGTTAAGGATTTGGATTTTTATACCTCACCGTAGCCGTCTCAAAGAACAGACTTCCGGTTTCTTTACAAAACATTTTTAAGCTGGTGACAATGTTGTCATTTCTGACTATTAATCGCTTAGAGTTTTATTAGAGTGTCCTGTGTCTGTTCAACACCTTAGTCCGGCTTAAAATAAAGTCGGTTGATAAATTATATATCAGGCCCAGTTTTTTAAGTATGACAAGTGCACAGTGCCCCCTGTCGACGACTCTCCTTTATTTTACCTTGCAACCTCAAGATGGAAATTTCAAAAACATTTAGTTACTAACGCGCACGCGCATAACCTCTTTAATCTTATCATAGGCATGCATGACTTAATACAGGTGCACTCAAAATGAGTCTTAATTGATAGGATTTCAAATTAATTAAAAGATTAAATTCAAGTCTATTGTTTGAGTGGCGGAAAAATGACGCATAGTGACGACAGGTGGCAGTACCTTTTAGTAATTAAATTAAATGTTCATCGTACCAATAAACCCCGCATTGGAGGCGCAGAGTTAGCGTGTGTTCGACAACTGCGTCACTGATTCCAGGTTCGATACTGAACCGAGATGGGTTGGCTTCTTTGTCGGACGAGGGAGAGAGAGACAGGCCCCGAGTGCGCCTTCCGTCGGATGGGAAGTAAAGCTGGTCCCCTCCCGTGTGGTGTGCATGATGTCACCACTACACGGAAAAGAACCCTCTCTACTGTGCAACGAGTAGGTCGACAAAATTCACAAGTGTAACAGTTCACCTCCTCCTGGCATCGCGTCGGGGAAGGAAAAGTGCCCCAATGAACAGTTGGGGTTGCATCTGAGGGCGGCAGCTAGTTGCGGGTACAAGCACCGTCCAACACCTCGCCCATGTATCAGAGTGGGACACAAATGAGTACCGGTCCCAACCATAGTCCGACAAAGGGTTAGTAGTCTCCTTTTTAAGGAATGAAGTCCTTTATGATGTGATAATAGTGGTGGCTATTAATACGAGTCTGTCAACTGAGTTGTACCGTGTTTTATGAACGGCCCATTCATCTCTGAAGCGAAAGAAATTTGAAGATGGGCAAAGAAATATTTCTAAGATAGAAAGGGGTGAAAAGGCTGAAATAAGAAGAGGGTGGGCGGGTTAATGACGTTGAAAAGATATGGCAGATTGAGCATCTAATGAAATTGTGGCGACTGGCTTTAATTCGCCGTCCTCAAACAACGTGGCATTTTCGATGCAAACATGCCCCAAGTGGCCCTTTCATTACTTAATGATTCAAATTTACGATCTGGAAAAATTTTCTCTCACGTTTATTTGCCGAAATTTGGTAAAAGGGGGTGGCCTGAAGCCCTGTGTCTAGCATACAGAAGGGGGGGAAGGAGGACGTCATGGTGAAACTGTTAACTACTCTTCTCCATTCTGATGTGGGACACAGAGAGAGAGAGAGAGAGGGCTGAAGGGAAGGAAGGAGGTGTGTAGAGGGGTTAAGAGGGGTGAGAGGGGTAAAGAAGGAAAAGACAAGAGAAAGAGAGAGGAGAAAATTGCTTGGCCGTTAATTTGCATACCATCAAATTAATTGGGGATGATAGGGTCTGAATTGGAATTATAAGTCTTGTGTAGTTCCTCTGGAGACCAATTTCTGAAGGTGGATTTTGGCAGGGTTAGAAACGGAATAGGACTAAGGGAAGGAGAGTATAAACATGAATTAAGGGGAAAGGGGGCTAAGACGATAGAGCGAGAGAGAGAGACTGAAAGGTATCATGGATAAATAAATTTACCCTAAGGGGACAGACATCGAGAGAGAGGTACTCTGCGTGTGGATGTGCTTGGGAACCAAATATGGCTCTTTAATATATGAGATATTGACTCGTCCCGCCATTGATTAATATCTCACACCATCCTTTCAACTACCAGTGTTATCTATCATCTACTCCTCTACCCTCTGTCTCGTCCACACACCCCACCCCACATCGTGACCCTGTTATTTTAGGGCAACAGGAGTGCTAAAATGTATCCTAGCAGGTCTAACGAAATTGCATCCATGTTCGTCACCTTCATCAATTGGCAAGCTTCTCATCTGATGACAGTCATGACGTCACTGTCACGTGATTTCGAATCCTTCAACATTCTTGTTTCTATTCCTATTTGAAGTAGTGGTTGTTGTGGGATAGGCGGGCATCCCTAAGAGACGACCTGTCCAGTATTCCTGGGGGTTTCAGACGCCTGGCTGGGGTGCCCCAGTCAGAGAAGTCTCAACAAGAAAAGGGACTAATCTTAGTTTAGGAGGGAGAGGCGAATTGCGTTGGACACACCAGTTCTCGTCTGATCACTCAAGTTAAGCAGCGCAGCCCCAGCTAGTACTGACATGGGTAGCCACTTGGGAAAACTGGGTACTGCTAATACCCAAAAATCGTCGCATTAGTGTAGTATCTGGGCAGACTGTGCATAAGAACTATGCTGTGGACGGGCTCTAATGACCTTGTAGTTGAAGGGCCCTAAACCACAAAGAAACAATTAGTTTAGGAACGTTGGATGTGGGGACCCTTACAAGAAAAACAGGAGAATCAGTTAGTGGAAGCATCCGGGGCAGGAGGAGACGAAAGCAGACGTGGAAACAGGTTGTTCGTAAGGGTATGGAAGTGTGTGTGGGGTGGACAGGTTGGTTTGTTGGTTCGTGTTTTAGGACCCATCAACTACAAGGTCATTAGAGTCCCGTCCACTCCGTAGTTCTAATACGGAAACTGCACAGACACTACACTAATGCGACGATTTTTGGGTATTAACGGCACCCGGTTTTCCGAAGCGGCGAACCATATCAGTCCTAACTGGTTGTTGTTGTTTGTTGTTGTTTTAGGGCCCTTCAACTACAAGGTCGTTAGAGCCCCGTCCACAGCATAGTTCTTACGCAGAGACTGCACAGACACTACACTAATGCGACGATTTTTGGGTATTAGCAGTACCCAGTTTTCCCAATCGGCCACCCATGTCAGTATTAGCTGGGGTTGCGTTGCTTAACTTCAGTGATCATCCGAGAACTGGTGTGTCCAACGCAATAAGACGCTCCCAGGCTTGAACGGGGACCTAGTGAGAAACAGACGGGATTGGAGGGCTAGAATCCGCAGACCCGACCCTGCCACAGACGGGTTAAGGGTATGATGATGATTTCAAGTAGTGATTGATATGTGACTCAAGGATCTTGGTGACACAGGTGACATTCGGGGAGCAGAAATAGCTCGGGACTGAACCTGGAGTTCAGAAGGCCCCAGTTT
Source organism: Trigoniulus corallinus (assembly GCA_013389805.1). Taxonomy (NCBI): domain Eukaryota; kingdom Metazoa; phylum Arthropoda; class Diplopoda; order Spirobolida; family Trigoniulidae; genus Trigoniulus; species Trigoniulus corallinus. The sequence goes on from JAAFCE010007744.1 coordinate 7,185,971, forward strand.
CATCTTAATGTTGTGGCGGCTTTTCAACATCTCCTCCAATCATCAGAGGGCTTCATTGTGACGTAGACATAGCGGCCGCTTTGGATTCTGAGTGAGCAGCTGCGCTTTCGCTCACCGCGATGGTTGCTATTTTAGTAGTGTGTGGAGTGGACGGGGACCTGGTGTGAGAGAGGCGGGAGTGGAGGGTTAGACCCTGCCACAGGCGGGATAAGGGTTTGACGATGATAATGTTACGTGGTTCCACGTAACGTACACAGAATTGCTAGGTGCCATCTATGATTTCTGACGTCAGAAAACAAAATGGCGGAGGTGAACCTACACTTTAATGCCATATTAATGCTAAGTTGTCTGTCGCGGGTTCGATTCTATTAATGATGCCTCTCTCTTCTTTCCTCCTTCAGGCAATGGAGAAGTAAAATGATGAAGCGACGACGCTCTTCTTAATTTAGATCTTTCAGAAAGTTATTTCCGGAATTTTGCCAATTACATAAACCGAAATATTTCATGATTTTTTTTTTCCCATGACAGTTTTCATCTGACGAATCCATCGTTGGTAACCTTGGATATATAATGAATAGGAAACCTTGTTTATTTGCCCTTAGAGGTTACCATGGTAAGGTCCTTTTTTTCTTGAATAGGACCTAAAGTCGGATCTCTCATCTTTTCTAATGTCGACCTTTTAATTTCGGATCATTTCCTTGAATGATGGGTCAGTCAATTTTCCATCTTAACCGGAAGTTATGTTTGAAGGTTAGTGACATTTCCCTACCCCTTTAGCAATCGATCACTACTCTAAATCATCATCATCATCATCATCATACCCTTATCCCGCCCGTGGAAGGGTCGGGTCTGTGGGTTCTAGCCCACCCAGTGGCGTCGCTAGGGTTGGCGTCTACCAGTGCGGTGACACCATGGTGTCAACCCCCTCTCCCGAAAAAAGCCGCTTCTTCTGCTTTGGTGTCACCCCAAATTCTCATGGTGCGAGTGGTGTCATCCGGTGCGGCCCGCACCCTCATAGTGACGCCACTGAGCCCACCACTCCCATCTATCTCTCACTAGGTCCCCATCCACCGCACACACTACCATATCCTTACGGACAACCTGTTCCCACGTCTACTTTGGATGCTTCCGACCACCTGCATTCCTGTAATGGACCTAACGAGCTCCTGCTCCTCTCGTCCCATTACGTGTCCATACCACCTTAACCTAGTCTCCCTCAATTTTTTTTGGCGATGTCCACCACCCCCAGACTACCTCTAATGTACCCATTCCTAATTCTATCAGCTCTCTACACCCCACTCATGTGCCGCAGCATTCGCATCTCGGCTACTTGCATTCTACTGACGTGGCTCTTCCTCACTGCCCAACACAATAAAGTCAAAATACACCACGGTTGTGGGTTCGATCCCAGCTGTGAGGAATTTTTCAAATAGTTCTCCTCAGACTATTTGGACGTGTGGATCTTGAGGCAAACAGAGGTCATTTATTCTGGAAAATACTAATAAGATGTGCGTGACAAATGTGGATAGGTTGCATCCTTCTTCGTCTTCCTTTGTCCGTTTACTGTCCCCTTCCTCCTCTTATCGTCCCAACTGAAATTTATGTTATTATTAAATGAAACCAATAAGTTGGACTGGAGATAAATCATAAGAAGACAGGATAATGGCGTGGAAGGTGGAAAATAAAGGGAGGGCGGATGCAGGCCTGGAAGAGGAGGAGGTGAAAGGGATAAGTTACCCACCTCTTCTCTGACCCCCCCCCACCCTCCCCAATGTTTATCGATCACCTTATGACTGCCAAATAATATTCTCAACACTTTTACATTTAAGATGAAGACAAGGCTGCAAAACGTTGGTTAAGAAAAGGGGGGACGAGGAACAGGACAGGACGGAGACGGTTGGAATGAATGTGTCGCTGTTTGTGGTCAGCACTGAATGGGCATTCAGAGAGTTGAACTTTTGCAAGATGTTGCCTGTGGTCAACTTGATAAATGGATTACTGCAGAGAAACTCATGCGGTTGTTATGGAAGACTAGAAAACCCTTTTAAGGAACAACAGCAGCTTGTTGTCCAGCTTTCTGTACCCCTCCTCAGCTAGGCCCGAAAGAATGCGCAACATTCCAGGTTATTATTTCGGGACTATTAAAGCGTCCTTATGTCCACAACAGTTCACAGTCCTCCACATCTTCCTTTCGAAAGTTACAATGCGATTCCCCTGTTTGTGGTCAGGACAAGACGACGACGGTCACTGGTCATCTGTAGTTGTGATGGTCGAAACTTGTCGTTCGTACATCCTTCGAGTACTAAAATGAGCTGTTAATTGGTGTGAAAGGAATAAGGCCACTAACCTATACCCCCACCACCCTCTTTCGGGCTCGTACTACCCTTTGGCTATTTTATTTTCAGGCGATGCACTGACCACTATCTCTCGAGCACTAACCTGGAACCATTTGTCACATTACTTCTTTCTAGGCTCCTCTACATGTGCCCGTGGGGCTCCACCATAACACCCTTCCGCCACTCGGAATCGAACTTCGCTCCCTCCTACATACCAAGAGGATGCTGCATCAATTAAGCCACTAGCTGGGGACCACACTGCCCTCTGACTTCCTGTCATATTAGGTCCGGTTTCGTGAAGCGGTCATCTTTAGTACTGTCTCCACTTGCCCGTTGTCCGCCTCGGAGGTTTATATATAGTAGCCTGCATGACTGAGTACATGGTTTCAGGTTCCATGAGGCAGAGGAAAGAGAAGTCCTCAAGATGCACCTGTGAGGTGTGTCGCCTGTCGTCACTACTGAACCTTTTATACACGGAATTAAATGTACGTGGACATCGGTACAACATTTCAAGGTGTAGGTGCTCGCCCTTCCATCCTATCCGACAGTTATCAGTCCCAGTGCTGTCTTAACGCATGGGACCGCTGGGTACTTGCCCCGGTGCCACGGGACACGCGGGATTGCGTTGGGCACACCACTACTCGTCTTATCACAGAAGTTAAGCAACACAACCCCAGCTAGTACTACCATGGGTGGCCGCTAGGGAAAACTGGGTATTGCTAAGACCCAAAAATCGTCGCATTTGTGTAGTGTCTGTGCAGTCTCTGCATTAGAACTACGCAGTGAATGGGGCTCTAATGACTTTGAAGTTCAAGGCCCTAAATCACCAACCAAACAAAAAACCGGGTGCCCTATAGTAGTAATCTGTGTATGTCAAGTAGCCATATACGTTGGGCCCTAATGACCATTGTAGTCGATGGGCCCTAAAACAAAAACAAACAAGCCATTTACGTATTATCCCTGTGAGTGGTTGTTGTAGGGACCCCAGCACCATGCTTTTCCCAGGGACCCATAGCGCTATTAAGACGACACTTCGCAGGCCCTATTGATGTAGAGGACATTGGCGAAGAATGACACAAGTCACACGCAGTATCATTTGTTTATATTGTCGTTCCTGCGGGTTCCAAACGCCTGGCTGCGGTCCCCAGCCAGAGCATGTTCAGTTGTTGTTGTTTGTTGGTGTTTTCGGGGTCTTCAACTACAAGGTCATTAGAGCGCCGTCCACAGCATAGTTCGTATGCAGAGACTGCACAGACACTACACTAATGCCACGATTTTTTGGGTATTAGCAGTACCCAGTTTTCCCAAGCGGCCACCCAAGTCAGTACTAGCTGGGGTTGCGCTGCTTAGCTTCAGTGATCAGACGAGAACTGGTGTGTCCAACGCAATTCGTCGCTCCCAGCATGTTCAGTGGACCCACAGAACCGACCCTGCCACAGGCGGGATAAAGGTATGATGATATTGATGTAGTACATGCGCAGTGGTGGTTAGATATGAAATTTTTGTGATATTTTTGATGGCAGTCGTTATCTTTGCGAGGAAGAAGGACGAGGTTTATTTGATATCATCTTAATATAAAATCAAATAACAGCAACATATTTCATTTTAAATTACGAAAGCTGTCAGTTGTCGTTTATGACGATCGACAAAATGCTCGTCGCGAGCATTCGACGGCCTCATATCAGCTTTTTTGTGCGTGTATCGCTCAACACAAATCTGATTGTTTACTTGTAATTGCTTTTATATTGACATTTGTGGGGAGGAGCAACACCTCACTACTGCAAACACCTAACGACAAACATACTCATAGATGGCGACTCTGTCGAATGGAATTCTTTTAAGCACGTGACAGATTCTTTGTGTTCTATGCCGCTGCCATGAATAACATTGGGTCATTCATAAATTACGTACTTCCAACTTAAAAAACAGGGCGTCGCTAGGGTTGGCGTCACCCAGGGCGGTGACGCCATGGTGTCACCACTTCCCCCTCCCCGCTCCGTGCTGGGTTCCTTCATCCGTTTTGGTGTCACTCCATTTGTTATTGGGCCAGTGGTGCCACCCGGTGGAGGGAGCGGCAAATTGCGTTGGACACACCAGACTGCAGATGATCCGGGGCACCAGAGGTAGAGGAAGACCAAAGCGAACGTGGGAGCAGGTAGTGCAAGCGGACATGGAGGCGTGCGGGGGGACCTGGTGGGCAATAGGCGGGAGTGGAGGATTAGAACCCGCAGACCCGACCCTGCCTCAGGTGGGAGAAGGGTGAGAAGATGATGATGATGATGACACCAGCTCTCGTCTGATCACTGAAGTTAAGCAACACAACCCCAGTTAGTACTAACAAGGGTGGCCGGTTGGGAAATTGGGTTCCACTAGTATCCAAAAATCGTCGCATTAGTGTAGTGTCTGTGCAGTCTCTGCATTAGAACTACGCAGTGGACGGGGCTATAATGACCTTGTAGTTGAAGGCCCTAAAACACCAACAAACAAACAATTAGTTTAGGAACGTGGGATGTGGGGGACCCTCACAATAAAAACAGGAAAATCAGTTAGTGGAAGCATCCGGGGCGACCCGCAACCCCTTCACCCCGTAGTGATGCCAGTGCAGTAGCAACTAATCAACTACTAACCCTTTTTCCGCCTATGGCAGCAGGGCCCGCAATAGGGGTTGCAACCCGGACATTAGTCCGGGGCACCGAAATTTAGGGACGCCATTTTGGCTGTGTGAGGAAAATATGCTGCTTGAACTTGCATTATATATAAGGGGCGGCAATTTGTCTTTTTGTCCGGGGCGACGTAAGCGCTAGAGCGGACCCTGATGACAGGGTCGAGTACCCATCTTTGTCCCTGTGAATGGCGAAGCGGCTGTATTGTATTGGAGGTAGTACTGGCATAGGTGTCCGCTTGTGAACACTTGGTAGTGCTAATAGCCAAATCGTTAACAGTCTAGTGTCTGTGTAGACTCTGCATTAGAACTACGTAGTGGACGGGGCTCTAATGACCATTGTAGCTGAAGGGCCATAAAACACCAAGGAAACAAATTCCTCTGAGTGGACACATGGGCGATCTGTTTGGTGGCATTTTGAAGCAGCCGGCTGCAGACCAAAGCTGCAACCCTTGTGCTTATTCATCTTCGGCCTACTGTTCGGTGGGGCACTTCACCGAGCTCTTACACCTGGGGAATTTGGCATCATTTACCTGTTGCATAGTAGAAAGGGTCGTTTCCGTGCAGTGGTGACATCGTACACCACACGGTTAGGGTAGGAGACTGGCTGGATTTCCCATCCGACCGAACTCTCGCCCGAGAAAAAAAACCAATCTACCTTGATCCGGTGTCGAACCTGGAACCACTGACGCAGTAATCGAACACGCTACCCCGTGCGCCATCGAGGCGAGTTCCTAACCTACACCCACGCATTTTAAAATAGCTGCAGGCCCGCGTTGTACAGGCATGATCAAAAATTTCAACTCGAAATCACTCTTTAGTTGGCTGGTTGGTCATTTTTCAGCCGCCCTAAGGCTAGTTTGACCCGGCCTGAGTGAGTAGGGGTAGGTACCATCAAAGAGGTCATTTTACCCGACCCCCTCTGCGCGCTGTTTGCTCCTTGTCTTTACTACAGATGTGGTTCCTGGGTTTTTCTGTCCGGCGGGTTCAGTCTCGGTCCAGCTATTCAGACGGTTCAGAGCGTTGTTTCATCGATGAATCCATGGTTGCAGGTTTGATCCCGGTACCGATCTGGGAGGAGCGGAAGAGGGAAGAGAGAAGTCCCATGTGCACTTACCTTCTTCCGTTCAGAATGAGAAGTAAAGCCCTTGCCACCGGCATCACCGGCCTTCACCGGCATCACCGGCCTTCACCGGCATCACCGGCCTTTTTTGCGGGTGTCGGAGGTCGCCTCCCTCTGGTGTCGGTGACCCAACTGACTTTCTACGACTAAAATAAGGTAGAAGTTGTATAATCAAGAGGCTGTAGTATTAGGTTAATGGTAGGTGACTGCCTTAAAATACCGTAGGCCCCTACAGGTCCCCTGTTGTTGTTGTTTGTTGGAGTTTAAGGTCCCGTCAACTACGAGGTCATTAGAGACCCGTCCACTGCATAGTTCTAATGCAGAGACTGCACAGACACTACACTAATGCGACGATTATTGGGTATTAGCAGTACCCAGCTTTCCAGAGCGACCACCCATGTCAGTACTAACTGGGCTTGCGTTGCTTAACTTCAGTGATCAGACGAGAACTGGTGTGTCCAACGCAACTCGCCGCTCCCTACAGATCCCCGATACCGGTGGTGGGACAAATAGATACTCTCAGTACCACTCCCTCCGACCCTGCCATAGGTCGAAAAAGGGGACCCATTTTAACTAAATGGGCAAAAGGTGATTTTATGGCTTGGAAAGATGATGATATTTTGCTCCTTTTTTTTGGCAAGGGGGGGGGGGGGTAATGTCCTATGATGGAATTAAATGTTTTTGGATCAAATCAATTCGGTCACCTTCAAGAAGAGGAAGAGGAGGAGAAAGGGGTTTTGTGTAAAGAACGCGGGGGTGGAAGTGGAGGAGAGGTAGATTACATTGCAGGAAAAATCGGGTTTGAACTCAATAACCTACTACTACTGGTTTTTGTGAGACATTTACGATTATGTAAATTATATCGATTGTTTCTCTTATGGTCCTTTGCTCTCCCCCTGCTGTCTATAATCTCTTCTCCCCCTTGTAAGCCATACTTCCCCCCTCCTCATGCTTCCACAACCCCTTATTTTACCTTGTTTCATGGGTGGTGGGGGTGGAGGACGACTATTCTTTTACCCCCCCCCCCTTACTAATCCTCTTTCTCCCCGTTTTCTCTCTCTGTCTTACCTTTGAGACCACGATTTACTCCCCTGACATGTTCTCATTTCTAGAAAACTACCCTGACTTCCACTTCCGTTAAGGTCTCTTCTCTCTCCCCCTCTGCTCTCCCAATCCCCCTCTTTTCGTCATAACCCATTCTACCCCCACGTTTAAAAAAATAAATGTGAAATTTATACAACTGATCAACCACATCAAGTTGTATGTCGGATGTGGTCATTCACACCAAGTGGACGACCAGGACTCAATGTAATGAAGTTAGAAAACTCTATACATATAAACGCCCCTTTAAACATCATCTGTTTAGGGCCATAAAAGGAACTGAAAGGAGAATGGGCCGGCAGGGAGAGAGTGCGGGAATGTGGGAGGGAGAAAAGTAACTACCGAACAATGACACACTATGTATATTCTCATAGGTTCAATTCCAGTGTATAGAGAGGGTGGGATAGGGAAAAGTGTAAAAGGGCCCCTCCTCACTCGACACCCACCACTAAATATCCACTTTCCTCCTTTCCCTCCCTCCAATCCTCAATACTACTCAAATATGGGCCCATTTCTCCACACACACAGAAAATGTCAGTGTCTCTTAACGTCTTTGTGTAGAAAAGGGCCCTTCCTTATATAAACTACTTTGTACGTGCATTGGTCACTCTCTGCTAAGGAATCACTTAGGCATTTCACAGTCCGAAGAGAAATAAATTCTACCTAGCCACAGCCTGGAATTGAACCTATTATATGTGTGGTTTACTATGAACCTGCCTCGATGGCGCAATAGGTAGTGTGCTCGATTTCTGTGCCATTGGTGGTGCCAGGTTCGATACTGAATCGAGGTGGGTTGGCTTCTTTCGGGCGAGAGAGAAGTCCCGAGTGGTGTACGATGGCATTTACACGCAAAAGAACCCTCACTAAAAGGCAACGGGTAGAGGAGGCAACGTTTCCAGGTGTAGGAGCTCGTGCCCCCCCCCCCCTTTGGCGTCGCGCTGTAGAGTGCCCAAATGCACAATAGACCGATGATAAATAAGCATAGGGGTTGCTGCTTTGGTGGGCAGCTAGCTGCGAAAAACACCGTCCAATAGGTCACCCTTGTGTCCATTCAGAGGGACAAGATGGGTACCCGACCCTGCCATAGGCGGGGAAAAGGTTGGGGTTGTTTTATATGTGGTTTACTATCTTGGCAAGGTGTAGACACTAGTCCTATGCAGTGTGCGCCATCTAGTAGTACTCAAAGCAGTTATCTTGGCACAGTGTTAACTTGTCCATCACTTGAGTTTTAATGTAATGAAGTCGAGAAGTGACCATTTAATTTTCTGACGAACGATTGACCATTACAAAGAGTAGTGGCACGGGATGGCCTAGGATAGACGGAGAAAGAAGTGGATGACCACTGCAGGTGCAGAGGTTTATATAATATGTATTGATCGAATGGTCATTTATTTGTTGATGTTAGGAGTGAAAGGACATTTGCGAGTTAGAGGCGGAAACGGACGGAGGAAAGAAACGAAGAAGGGGGGAGGATTGTTGACAAATGAGGGTGGAGGGGAGGGGGAGAGTGATGGTCATCTCATGAAATCAATAAAGAAAATACTACTTTTCTTGAAGTGGCGTTTAGCTTAATAGTAACACTTCAAACAATACCTCAAGAAGCTATTCATTTGGTAGGAGGTGTAATGTCCACTTTCTCTATCGCTCTCTTTCCTCGTCCATCGATTGTCCACTACAGATCTTTAATTGCTACCTGGTATTATGAACGTGGGGGTCAGTGTCAAGACGATAACGTCTCAAGATATGTTACTGGTCATTAAGACTCTCCCACATTTGTGTTAAAAAGGTTGCCAAACAAAATGGTCCAAATCTATTTGTTTTAATGGTCAATTCATTTCGGCCAGTTGTGTATGCTTTTTTTTTCTTTCTTGACCAATGTTGTGGTCAAGTTTTGAACGTCAATTGCATCATAGAAAATGAAGGCGGAGTCAATTCTTGACCTCTACAGAACACATCGGACTTTTATGACCTGGCCAGAAGTTTCTTTTTCTTGATGACTGCTGCTTGCCAAATTTTATCCAAACGAAGATATTGGTCACGGTGATGGTCACTCAAATGAAATTTACTTCTACTGGCTACTCTGTTTTCACCCGAGGGCTGAAAGGGTGGGAGAGAGATGACCGAGAGGAAGGCGCAAACAAAATACTGTAATACTCTCATCATCTTCGTTATACAGTAGTTGTTGTGTGTTGAGAGAGAGGGAGAGAAAGAGTTTGAAATCTTTTCTTAGAAATGACCACTCTACTAAACTGGACAGATAATGGTCAGTAAGTTGCCTGACTTCAATATAAAAGTGGGAGGGACGCAACGAGCGAATCACTGACCGATGAAAATCATTACAAATATCAAAAATCTAAAATGGACTCATGTGTGTATTGAAGGAGGGATACAAATTCTACGCCTCACTAAACTAGATTTTCTGGACTTTAGACTGACCACTGACAAACCACTAGAAAACACCTGCAAGTGGGGATTTTGTATGCGTGCGGTCACCAAAAGCGCCATCTATCAACCACTACTGGTAGGCACAATATTAAGGTAGATACCTTAACAATATAATCACCATTAAGGTAACAGCAGCGCCCTCTCCTGACGTCTCAGTGGCGTCGCTAGGGTTGGCGTCACCCGGTGCGGTGATGCCATGATGTCACCCCCCCTCTCCCAAAAAAAGCCACTTCTGCTTTAGTGTCACCCCATTTGTCATGGTGCAAGTGGTGTTACCCGGTGCGGCCCGCACCCCCTAGTGACGCCACTGCGTCGTCTTATAAAGGGAAGCCCTCAAGTGCACTTTCCGTCAGAGGCGTCGCTAGGGTTGGTGTCACCCAGTGCGGTTACGCCATGGTGTCACTCCCTCCCTCCCTCCGAAAAAAGCTGTTCTACCTGCTCTGTTCCGTCTTCTGTTTTGGTGTCACCCCTTTCGTCATGGTGCGAGTGGTGTCACCCGGTGCAGCCCGCACCCCCTAGTGACGCCACTGCAGTTTCCTTCGCTGGTTGGAAGTTAAACGCCGGTTTCTATCGTGTGGCGAGGGAACTGGTCCTCTTCAATGGATCCATGATTGAAGGCTTAATCCTGGTTGAGGCAGATAACGTTTTCATGGGCATGCAGTATTCCTTCCGTCCCCAGGCTGAGACATATAGCCCATTGTTCCATGTGGTGTATGCCATGTCAGTAAGGAACCCTTTCTACACGGAATAAAATATTCGTGTAGGAAGGTGACAAAATTCCGGAGTGGAGGACTTTGCTCTGGTTCCCGGTGCTCATGAATTACCTTCAGCATTGGCGAGACAGACATTAAGTATCCAAATCTATATTGCGTCACTTACGAGCATCTTATTTCGGGGGTTTCCGGTTCCCCTTTTCTGACATGACAGACGCTCTTCTCTCTCTTCAAACCGTTATCTCCTGAATGGCGATGAAACTATGAGAGAGCATTGAAATATAATTAGTCTTTTCATACAATATTATACACTATCTTGGATCTTGGTGCGCGAGCCTGGTGATAGAGAGAGGTTGAATGGAATGGATCCACCAACTCCAGAAGAAGGAGAAGCCTTAGATATGGTTTAATCTTCCTTTAATTTTGTCAAGAAATAGTTTATTGGCTTCTTGATGTCGTCTGATTAAATCTCGTCCCGCAAATATGTGCTTCTTCCTCTTCTTCTTTCACCCTTTTCCCCCCTTCATCTGCTCTCCCGTTGTCGTTGAGTTTGAATGGATATGGAACGGTTCCAGATATTCAGAAACTCAACTGAAAAGGCGGGAATGAAAGAGCAGAAGTCGGCGGATCCACGAAAAGAAGAAGAAGGAAAATAAAACTGTCATCTTAACAATGCCAATATGTAAATGAATGTCATCATCAGTCGCCCCGTTTCAATACTTTCATTATGCGACATGACCTACCATAGACATCATAGTCCCAACAAAAATCAATATTTTGTGTGTTTATATTGTTGTCGGAATTTTTTTTCTTATTTTTTTCCTCCATAAAATTCCTCTGAAGGGTATTGTTAGGCACCCTGTCGTCATCATCATCATCATCATCATTCCCTCTCCAATTTTGCTGTCCTTCAAGCAAATAACTTATTTCTCAATTTTTATACACATGTCAAAAAGACCCGCCTCGGTGGCGCAGGGACTAGCGTGCTCGATTGCTACAGTACTCGTTCTAGGTTCGATACTGGGTTGGTTTCTTTCGGACGAGAGAGAGAGAGTTTGTGTTTTAGGGCCCTTCAACTACAAGGTCATTAGAGCCCCGTCCACCGCGTAATTCTTATGCAGAGACTGCACAGACACTACACTAATGCGACGATTTTTTTGGGTCTTAGCAGTACCCAGTTTTCCCAAGCGACCACCCATGTCAGTACTAGCTAGGGTTGGGCTGCTTAACTTCAGTGATCAGACGAGAACTGGTGTGTCCAACGCAATTCGCCGCTCCCGGCGGCCTGTCGGCATCCGTTTGCCATGTGTCATTTTCACATCAAAGAACCTTCTCTACTATGCAACCCGTGGATGATTTTAAATTCCTGGGTGTAGGAGCTCGGTGGAGTACCCCAACCTATAGTAGAATGACGATAAATAAGCAGAGGGGTTGCAGCTTTTGTAGGCAGCCGACTGTGTCAAAATCCTGTCCAATAGATCGCCCATGTGCCCATTCAGGAGGACAACCTGCAATAGGCGGGAAAATGGTTTGTAGGTGCTTTTTATACAAATGTCAAAAAAAGGAATGGTCGTATTTTATGAACCGCTCCACACGTAACATTGGCCGACTCCTTTTTCCCCTTGGCATAGCCCAGTGGCGGATCCAGCGGGGAAGCATGGGGTCATGCCCCCCAAGGTTCAAAAAGTATAAAAATGAGGCGCACCCGCACAAATGTACACCCAAATTACCTATCCAAAATCTGAAATGCTCCCCCCTCAAATCTCTGCTGGTTCTGCCATTGGTATAGGCGCACTACAGTCACGTGTGTCCCAGACTGCTAGCGCAAAGCACGTGGGTCGCTTTTCAAAAGTGTTCTATTGGTCCACGTGTTCAGCAGTTCTAACACTGTCCAGATTTCTGATTGGTTGATTCCAAAAGTCGCCGTTCCATTAAGTGATGACGTAATACGCATTGATTTGGATAAAATGAATGGGTGCTTCCAGTAACTGATCGCTCAGCTGAGCGCTCAGTGGTTGCTGAGTAGTTGACCTCACGCCGCTCACTGGACGCGACAAACTGAGCGATCGGTCATTTTGCTGAGCAAAGAAAAGTGATGCTCAGGAGGTGAGCGATGCCCAAACCTACGTCATATAACAAAGATGGGTACCAAATGGACAGGCCAGACGAAACTGAGCAGTTCGCTCACTTTAATGGCTAGGCGCTCACCTGCTCACCTCTGAGCGACCAGCCCGTGCTCGCTGCTCTCTGCGTTCCTTGCCCGCTTAGAAGCTCGTGCACGTGTTCGCAATCCCACGTGCCAGGAATCATGTGTCACCATTGTTGACTTTGGGTGTGTATTTTTGCCTGGTTTGGGATAGTCTACCTCTTTATTCCGTAGTTCAGGTTATTGCGTGGTTGACTTTTAAGCTGATGATCACAGGTTCGATCCTGACCCGCCGCGGTGCCGCTCGGCAACTGCACCAGTAGTTCTAGGTTCGATACTCGACCGAGCTTGATTGGCTTCTTTCGGGCGAGAGAGAGGTCGCGATTGTGCCTTCTTTCGGACGAGAAGTAAAACCGAGGTCCTGTGTTGGCGGACGATGGCACTTGCACGTAAAAGAACCCTCTCTACTATGCAACGGGTAGATGAGGAAAAAAAATTCCAGGTGTAGGAGTTCGCCCCCCTGGCGTCGGTAGCATTCCCCAACGAACACTAGACCGACGATAAAAAAAAGCGTAGGGGTGCAGCTTTGGCCGGCAACCGACTGCAGAAAAACTATGACCAATATATCGCCCTTGTATCCATTCAGAGGGACAAGATGGGTACTCGACCCTACCATAGGCGGGTAAAGGGTCAGGAGTTGCTTAATAACAGGTTCGATCCTGGTTAAGTGACATGAAGTTTTTTTCCGGAGTTAAAGGAGCGGACATTATCCCTCCTCGGTGGCGCTGTGATTAATGTGCTCGGTAACTGCGTCAGTGGTTCTAGGTTTGATACTGGACCGAAGTGTGTTGGTTTTTTTTCGGGCGAGAGTAACGCCCCGAGTGCACCTTCCTTCAGAGGAGAGGTAAAACCGAGGCCCGTGTGGTGTAAAATGACATTTGCACGACAATGAACCCTCTCTACTATGCAACGGGTAAATGAGACAAAATTCTGGGGCCCGCCACTTAACGCGGGGCGGAGAAATCGACAACCGGCTGCGGAAACACACTGTCCATTAGATCACTCTTGTGTCCATTATGAGGGACAAGATGAGTACCCGACCCTGCCATAGGCGGGAAAGGGGTTAGGAGTCGCTTTTGAATGGAGTGGAAATTGATCCCCCATCCCTCGTGCACCTATTTGCGTCCCGATTGGGAATATTGTGTACGCCGCTCCATTGCTACAAACAACCCTTTCTGCAAAATATGAACGCAGTTTGGTAGTTTCCGGTTGTAGAGGGTCTCGAAGCAAGCCTCGATAAATCATTTTCGTTTCCAAAAGGCAGCCTGAAGAGAAAATGAATTGTGTCTGGACCATGCAGTCCTATCACACCCTCTTTCATTACACTTTAGAATGCACTTTGTTGCCTGAAATGCCCACTGTCCATCTTCTTTTCCTGTGTCTTTGCCAGTTTAAGGAGGGATTTCTGGAGGTTTCTTCCTACGACAGGATGATGGATCCGGATAGAGGATTAAATCGATTTTGTCATCGTCTTTCACTCTCTCTCTCTCTTCCGTCCCAAATGTTGATTATCATGGGGGGAAGGGGTGCCATTAGACTTGAAGGGGAACGGAAGTGGAATGAGGTGGGGGAAAGGATCGTTAGTCTGTGATGGAAATATTGGCTGTAGTGTTGTTTTAAGAAAAGTGAACCCAAGAAGTTTATGGCTCGTAAGTAATTGAATAAGGCCCCGTGGTTGGTGTGGCGATGGTGTTGGTGGCAGCTGCGATCCTTCGTTCGCACGGATGAGAAGTTGAAACGTCCATGTGATGATGACCACCACCTTCTTTTATCCACAGTAAAATAATTTCCTTTTCCTGAAATTGGAAAAATAAAATAAATTGGTCAAGAGCATCTTCAATTGTGTGTTGGTTGGTTCCTCCTCCCTTTGTCTTAGTTGCAAGTCACTCTTTTTATGGATGGTTGTACCGTAAGAAAACCTGACCAATGGTCATTTTCCTCCCATACTCTCTCTCTCGTCTTTTTCAATCAACTATTTTTCTAAGCAAATGGTCATTTTTGCTGTATTCAATTAGTTCGCATTCTAAGAAGTCAACTGTAACTCTGAAGTTGACTTCTGTAGACTTGCAGCAGTAGTGTCCAGTCTGGTGGGGATGGTGGGAATCTGTGGTCAAATTTTCTCCAAGACATTTTATGACCCTTAAAATAATATATACGACTGACCATTATTGTCTTTAGAGGGACGTATTTTTATGGTAACAATTCAATTAATTGAATTACTAATCAACGCCATTGTTGGGTACTGTCCGTTCCGGACCCCCCCCCCCCCCCCGCCCCTTTCCCTAGTCTCTTTCTAATTCTAATCCATTACGGTGTTTCATCTAATGAACACTAGGAGGCGGTACAATACTGTCTCGAATATCTGCTACTTGACCTATGAGAGTGGTTCAAGCAGTAGCAGCAGTATTCCTCGAAGAAAGCTTCTGGTCCCTACCCTCCCTTCACTTCTTACCCCCGAAGAACCTCTTAAAGGGAGTAGGACCTTAGGGGGTAAGAAGTTAAGGG
Source organism: Trigoniulus corallinus (assembly GCA_013389805.1). Lineage (NCBI taxonomy): Eukaryota > Metazoa > Arthropoda > Diplopoda > Spirobolida > Trigoniulidae > Trigoniulus > Trigoniulus corallinus. The sequence continues at coordinate 7,201,062 of JAAFCE010007744.1, forward strand.
AGAACAGGGCCCTCCATTTCCTTCATCCGCATTTTCAAGGGCAATGAGCAAAACAACAGCAGTAACAACAGGAAGCCCGTATATTTCCACTTCATGAGCATCAACGAGAAAAGGGCCTCTTCAACTTACTTTCTGAACGCTTTAATGACCCAGACAATAGTTGTGTAGTGTATAGTAGTCTTCTGATTTTGCAGACAGGTGGGTAACGAGATCGAGTCTCCCTCCACCCTCAGTTCTGATTAACAACACAACATTTACCCACATTATCTTGCTGTGTTTGTTTTCCATGACACTGACTGCAATTTAAAGTTTTTGTTTCATCTTTCTTTCTACTCTCGTTTTTTCTCGCAAAAATAAGATTTTCATTTAGTTAAGAAATTAAAAAAAACTGCTTGAAAAACACCTTTCTTCTTCGCCGTCTTATTTCTTATGCAATCATTTATTTCCCCCAAAGGTCGGCATATACTCGTCCCGCCTCGGTAACGCAGTGGGTAGCGTGCTCAGTAACTGCGTCACTGGTTCTAGGTTCCATACTGGACCGAGTTGGTTTGGCTTCTTTCAGGCAAGAAAGATGCCTTGATTGCGCTGCCTTGTGCTGAGAAGTAAAACCGATGTCCCGTGTGGTGTACGATGGAGGCCCAGCTCGTGAGTTTCAGGTGCCCTAGGTAGGTGGGTCCACCTGCGTCCTCCCATTAAGTTTAGTGTAGTTCAAAATTGTTTGAGCGCCCCTCACGCCCTTGGCACTCCCCACCAATCAGAGAAGTTTGGGAACCCCATGAGGGCTAGACTACATGGCAGAGAAGTACCTCTGAAACTGGCCAACCCGTTGAAAGTTGCCGCCTTGGTTTGTCTGCCCCATGAGCCGCCTGTGGTATGATGGCATTCCAAGTAAAAGAAGGCAAAATGTCCATGTGTAGGAGCTCGCCGGGCCCTAATGACCATTGTAGTTGATGGGCCCTAAAACCATAACAAACAAACAAACAGGAGCTCGCCCCCCCCCTGACGTCGGTGGAATTCCCCAACGAACAATACAACGACGTTAAATAAGCATAGGGGTTGCAGTTTTAGTCGGCAATCGGCTGCGGAAAAACATTGTCCAATATATAATCCTTGTGTCCATTCAGAGGGACAAGATGGGTGCCCGACGCTGCCAGTGGGGGGAAAGGGCTAGGAGTTGCAGTTTGTAAGGTCGGCGTATACTCCACGTAGTAGTTTTAGTAAGAGGTCTCGCTCTAGTAAGGCTGGTTCGGCACTTGACTGGGGCCTCCATGCTAATCTGAGTATGTCAAGTGACATGTTATTCTTGTGAGTATTTGTCGTAGGGGCCCCAACTCACTGCTTTGCCTAAGGGACCATAATGCTGTTAACAAAGCACTGTCTGAATAAGCACATGGGCGATCAGTTGGACAGTCTTTTGACGCAGCCGGCGACCGACCAAAGCTGCAACCCATATGCTTCGATATCATCTGTCTACTGGTCGTTGGGGCACTCCACCGAGCTCCTACAACTGGGAATTTGGCCTCATCTGCCCGTTACATAGTACAGAGGCTTTTTTTCCGTGCAGTGGAGACATCGTACACACAGACGGTAGTGCACCGGCTGGATTTCCCATCCGACGGAAGGCGCACTCAGGATCCTCTCTCCTTCTCTCTCTCCTCGCTCTCCTTTTCTCTCCTCTTCTCTCTCCTCTCTTATTCACTCTCTCTCCTCTCTCTCTCTCTTCATCTCTCTCCTCTCTCTTATTCACTCTTCTTCATCTCTCTCCTCTCTCTCTCATCTCTCTCCTCTTTCCTTCGTTCTCTCCTCTCTCTCCTTCGTCCTCTCCTCTCTCCTTATCTCTCTCCTCTCTGTCCTTCACTCTTTCCTTCACTCTCCTCTCTGTCCTTCACTCTCCTCTCTCCTTATCTCTCTCCTCTCTGTCCTTCACTCTCCTCTCTCTCCTCTCTGTCCTTC
>JAAFCE010007744.1:7203024-7254490 GCA_013389805.1 Trigoniulus corallinus
CTTCACTCTCCTCTCTCTCCTCTCTGTCCTTCACTCTCCTCTCTCTCTCTCCTCTCTCTCTCTCCTCTCTCTTATTCACTCTTCTTCATCTCTCTCCTCTCTTTCCTTCGTTCTCTCCTTCGTTCTCTCCTCTCTCTCCTTCGTCCTCTCCTCTCTGTCCTTCACTCTCCTCTCTCTCCACGCTCTCCTTTACTCTCTCCTTCGCTCTCCTTTACTCTCTCCTTCGCTCTCCTTCACTCTCTCCTTCGCTCTCTCCTTCTCTCTCCTTCACTCTCTCCTCTCTCTCCTTCACTCTCTCCTTCACTCTCTCCTCTCTCTCCTTCACTCTCCTTCTCTCTCGTTCGCTCGTTCAAGAGGCTAATCTGCCTCGATCTAGTATAGAACCTGAAACGACGGACGCAGTAGTCGAGCATGCTACTTCCTCCGCCACCGAGGCGGGATTAAATGGTTTCTATTTAAGAAACTAAAAAAATTGAGAGGTTGAAGTTAGAAAAATGAAGAAATGGAGAGAATAGCTGTGGAAATACAAGATCAGCAGGTGATGAAAGTTTTCAACTTAGTCTCACTCACTCTCCCTCCTCTCCTGTTTTTTTTTCTCCTTTGAAGACGAGTTAGATCACACTGATCCCTGGACCTGTCATCGAGCGGATTTGTTGAAATCCCTTTGACTGTTACACGTTAAATCCTTTTTCCGATCAGGTTGCTATAGTGATGTCAGATACACACATCTCTCTCTCTGCCTTGCTGTCTATCCTCCCCGATTTTGATATCAACCTAAGGCTGGAAAATAGTTGTAGATAGTATAATAACGATAATAATACCAACTTCTAGATGGATGTTGTTTCGAATGAAAAGTATTAATCCTTTGAAAAGACGATGGACCTGGTGATGTGTGGAGGGAGAGGGATCAAAGCCCACTCAGAATTCCCTAAGACGGCGGAAGATTGACGAAGGAGGGAAGAGAGAGAGAAGCCTCTCGCTGTCTGTGTCACTATTCCGTACACGTTCTTCTTAGCTCTTCCTCTTTACTTCTGTCCTGTTGCTACCCCGTTTACCCCTTTCTATCCCACCCCTATAACCCTCTTTTTCCTACACCTGTATCATTAGCACCCTCTTCCAGTTACATCTGTGAAGCCCTTCTCTCTGAAATGACTGAGTGGCTTACGGTGTGGCGTAGACGTTGCTTATGACTGTTAAATGCAACGCCATCTAGTGATAGCATTTTCGTTAGGAAAATGTTTCTGGTGAGAATATGACGTTCCGAGTTCGACTCCTACAGTCCAACAGGGTAACTTTTGTAGAGGGAGGGACGCTGACTGGAGTCTTATAAAGCATAGGGGACTAGCAATAGTCACGGTCATCTAGTGGCAAACAAAATTAACATCTCCGGGTAGGTGTAGGTGCTCGTCCCCCTTGTTGGTGCTGGCAGAGGTAAACTGCCCCTAACGAATCAAAATGAGTCGACGAGTGACTTTGTTTTTTGTTGGTGTTTTAGGGCCCTTCAGCTACAATGGTCATTAGAGCCCCGTCCCCAGCGTAGTTCTAATGCGGAGTCCGCACAGACACTACGCTGTTAATGACGATGTGGGTATTAGCAGTAGTCAGTGTTCCCAAACGGTCACCCATGCCAGTACTAGCTGCGGTTGCGTTGTTTAACTTCAGGAATCAGACGAGAACTGGTGTGTCCAACGCAATACAGCCGCTGTCCTATACCTGGGAATTTTGCTTCATCTACCCCTTGCATAGTACAGAGGATTGTTTGCCGTGTAGTAGTGACATCGTCCACCACACTACCCCGTTACGACGATTTGGGTCTTAGCAGTACCTAGTGTTCCCAAGCGGCCACCCATGCTAGCACTAGCTGGGGTTGAGTTGCTTAAGTGGGGAAGCAGCTTATTGCGTTGGACACACCCACTTCTCGTCTGATCACTGAAGTTAAGCAACGCAACTATCATGGGTGGCCGCTTGAGAAAATTGGGTACCGCTAATACCCAACAATCGTCGCACTAGTGTAGTGTCTGTGCAGTCTCTGCATTAGAACTACGCAATGGACGGGGCTCTAATGACCTTGTAGTTGAAGAGCCCTCAAACACCGACGAAACAAAAAATGCGTTGTTTAACTTCAGTGATCAGACGGGAACTGGTGTGTCCAGCGTAATACAGCCGCTCTGACAACAAGTGTGTATAGGGGTTGCAGCATTAGGGTGACAGCCGGCTGCATGCGTAAAAATACCATTCAATAGATTGTGCATGTGTCCCAATGGGACAAAAATGGCCACCTAACCCTGCCATAGACGACTGGAAAAGGGTCAGTAGTTGTTTTACCTTCATTTGTTCAAAAAAAGCCAATCTTATTTTCAATTTATAATCCATAAAAACTGAAGTATGGTTTCCGGTCCACCTGCCAGAAATCTTGGACAAAAGGAGTTAGTCACGATAATGCAAATCACACCGGAAGTCCCGTTTGGCGGCGAGTGATTCCGATTGTAAGATCATACACCGAGCAGTTATAGGTGTTGCGCCTTCTACTGAGGTCAATAGAGGTCCAAGCGGCCCTCTGTTACCGAAATAAATATCGGAAATGATAAAACTGTATAACATTTTTTATTTGACGTAAAAGCACGACTAGAAATGGCGTACATGTTTCTATGTCACAAAAATAGCTAAATTTGTCAACCATACAATTTCTACTTCTCATGGCCTATTACTAAAAAAAGAAGTACAGTCAGTAAATTAGGATGAGCAGCAACCAATGTCCAGTGATTCATTGTTTGGTCAAGTAAAAAATGGGGGGCGGCATGTCTTCAATCAAAGTCACGCCAATATGTGAACTTGTTGAAGAAAACACAATGTGTCTTACAAATCGATTTTAAAAATCTTGTATAGGAAGGTGTGCGAAAGTTTTGGGATGCTTTCCCCCACACACCTCCTTTGTATGTGTTAGTTGATTCGCGACAAGTGGTCATCCTACAGTAGAGTGACCATCAACGTGTGAGAAGAATTTCTGTGTGAATTCTTTGGCACAATCGACTAGTTAAAGTGACCAACACATTGATTGTACAGGTCCCATCTATTGTTGCCGTCGTTTGTGAATCTCTTATGTAGGTGGAGCTTTGTGACGTAACGGCTTGTCCGCATGTGGCACATAATGCCATTATGTAGGTGTGGCCTTGTGACATCACATTTGAATCGTTGACGTAGTCACGTGATGTGGCAGCTTGCTTTCTGCACGTGACGTTTAATTTATTACGTAGAAGCCTTGTGACGTACTTGTATTTTTTCTGCACGTGAGATTCAAATGGTATTGTAGTGGCTTGTTTTAGACACGTGACAATTTATGTAGGCGGGGTCTTATGACGCGATTTATCTGCACGTGACCATTATTACGTAGGGGAGGAGCTTTGTTCGCAGCACGTGAGATTCAAATCTGTGACGTAGTGGCTTGGTTTCTGAACGTGACACTTAGTTCTATTATGTAGGCGGGGCTTTGTGACGTGGCTCGGTTTTGCTGCACGTGAGATTCAAATTATGATGTAGGTGGGGCTTTGTGACGTCGATTGATATAATTGGCCAATCGCAATCCGTTACAAATTTGTTCGTAAAAACAAAAATGGCATCCGGATGCCATTGCTGCTTTAATCAAACTAGGAACGATTCCTTTAAAATACCCTTTGAATCCTTCCTGTTTAAAAATCTTGACAAAACAATCCAACAGACCTTTATAAGATGCCACCTGACGAAAGGGCCTAAATTAGAATAAAGTACCTCTTAGGTTTATTTTTATACAAACTATTATAATACATACCTTTCCAAAGGACATTCTTGCTTTCTCGAACCCTTGAATCTGAAGTCTCTTTTTAGCCAGATCCAGAGGATAAACAGCTGCCTTGGAACCGATTCCAGCAATACTACCACAGACCATACTTCGAATCCATCCTAAATTTAATTTTAAAAAACCCGATTTTGAAATTTATATACAAAAAGGCCCTTTTCTCAATCACATTTCATGTACCAATTTGACTATCCGATGGCAGACTGACCAACTGTTCTCCAATATTAACAAAGAGAGTGTACAAGCCGAATTGCAGTCCGGAATAGGGCACTATTTGAATAAGAGTTGGAAGCAGTCCTTTATAAAGGGCTCGAGGTCCTTCTGTTGAATACATGCACCTAGTCGCATCAATCATACTCTTGTATACCTGTATTATAAGAGCAAACATTATGAATTTTCATTTTGGAGCTGGCGTAAAAACATAGGAGGTAACCTTCGTGTGTCAATTACTACCTTTGGTTCACCCTGTCCTACGAATCGTGTCCTAATGACGTCAAAAGGCTGAGCTGAAATGGTTGCCGTGCAACCTGCAACGGCGCCACAACAAAAATGTAAAGTGGGCCGCCATTCAGTGGTCGCTTCCGGTGGTAGGGCATTCCACGCGTAACGAGTGAGGACTTCAAATGTCACAAACTAGAAGAGATAAGATACGGAATAGGTAGAGAAGGAGGTCCACGATGACCATGTTCTTGTAGACAGGTTTTCGGACCCTTTTATCCGAGCAGTGTAACGTCCTAAGGACTCATTCACCAACCTGTGTAACGCCATAAACCACTGACAGTACTTGTGCAGGATTATGTCCTTTCCATAAGGCCTTAAGCCCTTCTTCAGATTTGATTGAGCGGATTCCATGAATTAGGCTATGATATTTAGATCCTTGGTCCTTTTTTATGGGCTCTATTTGGAGCTGAAAAGTATTGTGGCACCTTAGTTGTGTTATTTGGAGAAACGCACATGCCCTATGAGATAATCTGAAGGACCACTGACTTATTATTAATATAATAATTACTTATGGTTCTATTACGTTCAGTGGTCATAAATACGAAATGGGTCACTTTATGATTAACTTCCGTTCGGGATAGAAAACACGTCAGGTGTCCCTCCATCCCACTAACACTCATAAACGATTATCTCAAACACACTAACAACAGAACTAAACATAACAAAACTACAAAAAGTATGGATTTGTATTTTCTGGAAGTACTTTCAGGCCTGGGGGGGAGACCTGCCTCGGTGGCGCAAGAGGTAGCATGCTCGGTTACTGCGCCTGTTATTCTAGGTGCGATACTGGACGGTGGTGGGTTGGCTTCTTTCGGGTGAGTGAGAATTTCCGATGTCATTTGCACGTAAAAGAACCCTCTCTACCATGCAACAGGTAGATGAGGTAACATTCCCAGCTTTAGGCTCACAGCCCCCAGGCGTCGGCAGTGTCCCAATGAACAATAGACCGACGATAAATAAGTATTGGGGTCGCAGCCGACTGCCTAAAATGTCCAACAGATAGCCCGTGTGTCCATTTCAGAGAGACAATGATGAATGCCCGACCTTGCCATGAGCTGGAAATACATTAGTAGCTTTTTTTACTTTCAGGTCCTAGACCAGTGGTGGCGAACCTTTTTTTGAAGACGGGTCACAATAACACGAAAAAAAGAACCAAAAAGTTGTCCATGGGCAAGCACTATTTAATTTTATGAATAAAAAATTATTATTAATAATGAATTAATTAGTTTATTAAAGTAGCAAATAGGGAACATCATCATAATACCCTTATCCCGCCTGTGGCAGGGTCGGGTCTGCGGGATCTAGCCCAGCAGGTTCCCGTCCACTCCCAACACACTAATGAGACTATAAACTAGATACGATTCGCGTTTGGGTCACTTAAAATTGCACGGCGGGTCACAGGTTCGCCACCACTGTCCTAGACAATATGTTGATAACGTGTATCGTGATGCACCCTGTATATTGGAAACACGAAGGACAAGTAGACACTAGCTAAAGCGCCGTCGTCCTTTATTCCATTCAACTCTGCTACCAATTCTTATTATGGGTAGGTGGCGCTCCCTGATAATCGAATGAGCAGGAGGTGTAACTTTCGGTGAGGTGATCGGGGCGGAGGAAACAGCGTAAGGGTCATGTGTTTCGGTCATACCCACGGCCAGTCGGTCACTGTCACATCCCTCAAAGAATATGTCAAAGCCATTCACGTAATGACATCAATTGAAACAATGCTTTTCTCTCTCTCTCTCCTACCTGAAAACGTATTTTTAGGACGTCCAATGGTTGGCATACTGCTCGGGTCATGACCCCACTAACCGCCCCAGCAAATCCATATTCCAGTGACGTCAAATGGATAGAATTCGGATTGAATCCCACCATACCTAACATAAAAGAAATGGGCGATTTAGCTTATAGTACTTGTTGAGGTTCAATGGAAACTAGGTCATTTTAGTGTGGTCACATGACTGCCTCCCTCTTCTAACACTTTGGAAGAGGAAAGGGGGGGCGAAAAGAGGAGTAATATTTAAATCTCTTTTAAAAGTATTGCGTAACCAAATTAACGTTTCTTACCGTAGATTCCACGTGGAATTTCTGTCGTAACTTGTTGAACTATTTCGTAGCCGATGGCGAGGTTGTCCAGCAGAGAATGACAATTAGGAGGACCAAGGGGCACGGGGGATCATCTATTACCGAAACGTCATTCACTCTCATTGAGAGATAAATAAATACGAGTTTACCCCCTTGGCAAAATTTGTCGAGGTGACGTCGTCGGTCGACCTTCTGCTTGAAAGTTCGGTCTCGATCATACAGCCTTAAGTTAAATGTGACTGGAGATAAATGATGAGATTTGAAGTGAATTATCAATCATTAGGAATCCATTTCCTGTCGCCGCCCACCGGTCACTTTCATTGCTGATTTATGCTCCAAAATATCATTTGGAAGAGAGAAGAAGAACCGCACGAGTTCAATTGGAAACCATTGTTGGCGCGTTGCCATCAGCGCACTCTTTTAGTGTTCGAGTGACTAAAAAGGAACGTAGCGCTCCTGCCGCAATCGTATCATTTCGAATGTCGTCACGCGCGCGCGCGAATAGAATGTTTCAACGTTCATTTTTTTTTTCTTTTTCTTTTTTTTTTTTTTGAGATAGAACGTCGCTATTTGTAAGTCATGGAGTTCGTAACTGTTCACCGCGTTTACCATTTTCCGGTAAATTAATATGAGTTAGTTAACTTTAGTTTTAAAACTATTATTATAGGTAATCCTACAGTTTAGAAGACCAAATTATTTATCCGATAGTTGGCGCAAATTGCCACCACGTATGGAGTATAGACACAGTTTGACTGCATTTAGCAGACAATTTCACCTTAGTTAAGCAGGGGCGGATCCAGGATTTTCGTCAGGGGGGGTTGCAGGGGAGGGTTGAGCCATAAGCAGCGATTGGAAACGCAATTTTCATTTGTCAGTGTCAATGTCGACCCAAAATTTAGGGGGGGGGGGTGCAACCCCCAACCCCCCCCCCCCCTTGGATCCGCGCCTGGTTAAGGTACCATTTGTCTCTCGACGATTTTTGTCCCCCTCCCTTCTTCCCAGGACCAAAACACAAGTTGTTTCTGTGAATGACCTCGTATAACCACGAACATACTACCATTCTGTTATTTCAGGCTGAGATAAATGCCCAACTGGAATCCTACAGTTTAGGGATGGCATTGTGCGCCACTAGCGGTCATAATTTGGTCCCCTAAACTGTAGGATTACCTTATTATATTTGTGTGATGATTAATGGAAGTGGTGGATATGGGAGACTGAAAAACACTCACATTTTCTGATTTGTAACAAATTACAGCTCGAATCACATGTTCTGTGTTACGGCGCACTAAAAAAATGAAATTTTCGTTCTGTTTGTTTCTAGATGTGTGCGGTAGATGTCGGTGTGGAACTGTGAGAAGTGCCGGCCGCTATTGAGAAGTGAAATTTGTGTTGTGTGGCGGTGACTTTTTACCAACCAATAGGATGACTTAATCAATGTTTCATCTTCATCCACAAGTTGGTCAACTGGTGCCATCTGGTGTCCGATGAGACAAGTTCGGATGCAGACTGATGATGTTGATATGGGGCTCAAATCGATAAAAGGTTTGTCTATGGGATTTCATTTGTAAGCTTTAACAATTCAATGTCTTCGTGTATGGAATGTTGGAACTTCCTCTTGTGCCAGTTTAGCTGAATTCCAGCATCCGCTAATGGTATAGTTTCATTGTACCCGTTTCAAGTCTGACAAATATCTGTTGGGAAGAGAAGGATGAGGGGAAGAGAAAGAGGAGGAGGTGCAGCAGCAGGAAGAGAAGGGTCATTGAGGATACTTTGTATCATCATCCGTGACTAGGAATTTGGATAATATCTTTGGAAGAGACAAGAGCCGCAGAAAAAAAATATGACATCTGTGGTTGTCGACCAGTTTTTTACGCCCCACCTCCTAGTGGAGATTCGTCGTCGTTTTGAGCCCTTGAAATCATTTATCGGTTAGAGGGACGTGAGTGGTTTCAGTGGTTTTAATAATCAGGAAGAATAACAGCAGCATCTTCTTCGTTGCCGCTTGCACTAAACGTAATTTAACTTAGTCCAACCCAAACATAAATTCATTTATATTTATTATCACTTTGATGTGCACCTGACTGAAGACATCGAGAAATCTTCAAGACTTCTATTGTTTTTTTCTACGGAAATTCTGTGAGAGCATCAGATATTTGGTAAGTACTCTTTCTCTGTGTCATGTCTATGTGCTATCTCTTATTTCTTCATGTCCAATGACAAGTGTCTGCAGAATGAGGAAGTGACAAATTTCTCCTGCCGAGAGTTTCGTAGATTTGTCACTAGATGGCGTTAGGTGGGACGAGCGCCATATCCGAGGCGCTTGGTTCAACTTATGGAACTACAGATTCAAAATTTTGAAATGGAAAAGAACATGGGAGGACGGGTATAAGGAATATCATCTTCATACCCTTATCCCGCCTGTGGCAGGGTCGGGTCTGTGGGGTTTAGCCCTCCACTCCCGTCTATCTCCCACCAGGTCCCCGTTCACCCTACGCACTGCCATATCCTTACGAACAACCTTCTCCCACGTCTGCTTCGGTCTCTCCCGCATGCCCCGGGTGCTTCCAACCACTTGCATTCTTGTAATGGCCTTAATGAGCTCCTTTTCCCCTCTTCTCATGACGTAGCCGTACCACCACAATCTACTGTCCCTCATCCACCCCACCCCCCAGGCTTCCTCCAATATGTATACTCATTCCATCAACTCTCGACACCCCACTCATACACCGCAGCATTCACATCTCGACTCCTTGCATTCTATTTATGTGGCTCTTCCTCACTGCCCAATACTCTGATCCCTATAGCACGTAGGTGTCCTAACCACTGCCCTGTAAAACTTCCCTTTCAACTTGATTACGACCCTCCTATCACACAGGACTCCACTTGCATTGATTCTATGGGTCACATCCGAGTGTCTCCCCATTGCTTTGGACTGGTATAGGGAACACCAACAGTATTAAATGAGAAAGTATAAAATTCATTTCCTGCCGCTAGGTGTCCGCAAATGTTCCCTTTCCCACCTATGGCAGGAACGGCATACAGAAGTACAGAAAGCAAAACACACACAAAAGGTTAGTTAGCCAATAATTCGAATAGTTGCGACGTAACACGCCGTTTGAAATGATGGCACCTGGTCATACACCGATGGTTGGAGCAAGTAAACACCGAGGACCTCACTTTATATGGTAGGGCAGTGGTCTTCAAACTTTGTCGACTGATGGAACCCTTAGAACTATAAGATGTTTTGGGGGAACCCCATCCCAGCTTTAGAAAAGTATATCTTGCCACTGCTAACTAATTTTTATTTTGACTCGCGGAACCCCCAGAGGTGTACTGCGGAACCCAGTTTGAAGACCGCTGTGGTAGGGCATTCCAAGGGGGGAGAGGGTAACAGACATTTGTGGCCCTACTGGATGGACACATGGATGATATTTTTCACAGCCGACTGGCCGACCAAAGCTGCAGTCTTGCGTATTTATCGTCAGCCTACTGTTCGCTGGGGTACTCCACCGAGGCCAGGGGCAAGCTTTTACACCTGGGGGTTTATCTCATCTACCAGTTGCATAATAGCTACAGAGGGTTCTTTCTGGTGACATCTTACATCACACGTATAAGGAGGGTACCGGATTAACCTCCCATCTGACAGAAGGCGTATTCGGGACCTACCTCCATCTCCCTCGGTAAAGAAGCTAGCCCACCTCGCACAAGTATCAAAATTGGGACCACTGAAGCAGTAGTCGAGCCTGCTGCTACGTCCTGCGCCACCAAGACTGGTCTTAAGTCCCTAAATCCCATGGTTTCTATTTCAATAGAATTCCTACAAACTCGTATCTGGTGAGTGGTAGAGTCTGTTCTAGAAATAGATGTTTTCTTAAATCAAGCAGGTACATTCATTTTTCGTAGAAAATGGTTGGGAATAGAAAATTCTTTTTTCAAACGCCATTGATAGGCTTAAGTCATTGTGATGCTTTCTTCCTTCCGGTTCCGCACAACCAAAATTGGTACGAAAGTCATACCGGAAATACTTGCAAAATTTTCTTATCTATCATATTGATAAAGTAGAATTTGTTTGCTACGAATTTGTGGGGGGACGACGACGATGCTTTACCCCTTTCTACTGTGTCTTAACCCTGAAATTCATGGCGAACCATTTTTATCTAAATTTTGTAATGTGACTCTACAAAAGTCGCCATTTCTTTTAATTTTTTGACGTCACTTTTTTTTCCATTTCCTATTTGGAAAAAAAGGTTTTTCTCTTCAGAAAATATCTCTTTCCGACGACGATGATGGCAAGAAAAATATTTCGTAGAAAATATCAGACATTTTTTTCGCCCTCTTCTTCTTCTTCTTCTGTTAGTCTTTTACCGATTTTCTACTCATGTCTTCCCCCCTCTCGAGAGAGCGGTAAAAAGTTGAGCGAGAAAAAAATACGTGGAATTTGAGTTCAGTTTTAAATTGCTGATAAAAGTCGTGTCTCTCTCTTTCTGTCGTTTTTTAGTCTAGTTTTTTTGTCGGCATATGAATGATTGCGGAAGTAGAGGGTTAAAAGATAGAATTTTCAATCCGCCATTTTGATAACTTCTATCCAATTTCACCTACTCTACATGAAAAGACAAACAGAAGAAACTTGGATCCACCCCATCATCAATTTGAGTATTACCACCAATTCTGCCACACTGGTTGTCGACTCAACAACAACTACTACTAGGGAATGTAGAAACAGAAAAAAGGGAAGAAGAAAGACAGAAATAAGAAGAAAAGGAGAGAGAGAGAGAGAGCAGAGGTGGCCTTTTCAAACAATTGATGACCTCCATTTGGTGTGTGACATCCATTTGATTGTCAGTTGAATAGATGATTAATACATTTCCTTGTGCAAGTGTTTGGATTGAGATGGAGAGAGAAGAAAAAGTCGTAAAAAAGCGCCACCGAGCGAGTCCCCCCTTAAACGCGTTCTTTTTTTATCTTGTTTATAGAATGACGCTCCAATTCGATCTACGTCGCTCATTCTCAAACCACTCAGACTCTTTCGAAATTTTTATACTCAACTCCAGTCAACGCGCGTTCTCTTCTATTATACTCCACTTTAGAACTTCTCATTATATGCACGTGCGATTACGTCATCATCATCATGTGCAGCCAAGTTGCGTTGGACGTACCAGTTCTCGTTAGATGACTGAAGTTAAGCAGCGCAAGCCCACGTTAGTACCACCATGGGAGGTTAGTAAAGAACGTTGGGTGCTGCAAATTTCCCCTCTCCTACGTCCTCTACACCTCTACCTCCTCATCTCCCGCGAGCAGCCTCCTAAGGGTTCGGCCTGTTGTGGCTACTTGGCACACTCCACAACCCATGAAATTAATCCAATCATATCCATATCCCACCCGATCCTGCCATAGGCAGGCAGAGTTTCCTATTGGTAGAATTTTAAAATGTTCTTTTCTTATTTCTGACATTCAAACTTGACACATGCGCACTCATCATCATCCACTCTCACCAGGCCTCCGTCTTAACCCACACATTACCATAACTTTACGAACAACCTGTTCCCACGTCTGCATTGGTCTTCCCCTGCCCCGGGTGTTTCCAACCATCTGCATTCCTGTAATGGATCTAACGAGCTCCTCCTCCCCTCTTCTCATTAATGTGTATGGTTTTGGTATTGTATTTAGGAATGAGAGTTAGTCTCGCCACTGCCAAATTGGCCTAATAGGGCTGCTTGCGATGTAGCCAATTAGGGGTACCGAATTTTCGCAAGCGGCCACCCATGTCAGTACTAGCTGCGGTTGGGTTACTTAGCTTCGGTGATCAGACGAAAACTGGTGTGTCACAACCACTTCCAATGGGAGCCGAAGTCTGAACCCCCATGACATTGCGGACGCATGATAACGTCGGCCTGGGGCCCGCTCGAGAATACCTGACGGCCGCCGCCACTGGGGTTTTGATATCCTGCACCGTCGAGTGTCTTTTTTTTATATCTACATTTTACTTTCATTTTCGGGTTTTTCATTCCAGTTACCGGCTCCTAGCGTTTGGTCCGCAGAAGCTATAGTGCCTCATCTACCCCCTCCACCCATGGAAGGGCTGGTTACGTATTCAGCCGCCCCCATGTACAGTCAGGACTGTTCTATCTGCTACCTGGGGACGCGCCACGTAGCAGTTCACGTCTGCCCGGGGCAAACGTGACGCATGCGCCCTGTTTAATAATTAATCCATGTCTGTGTATTTGCAATCCGTCTGCACTTGCGCACCTGACTCTATAATTGATTTTGGTGGATGCGTGGGAGCCTGATACTGGTAATCCTTAAGGTGGATTACCGCTTTGACTTTTAATCCTTTAATGCGCATGCTCTGTGTGACATTATACAAGGCGTAGTGTCTGTAGGATCTTTTTTTAATTACCGTGCTGTCGGCAGATATCAGGATTACCATGGGAATATGTGGTTGTGTGTGTTCGACCTCTGAGGTTATGGTGTGATGGGTTCAAATCCTGACCATGTGCTAACCCGCTCTTTTTGAAGTCATGACGTCATACTAGAGGACGACTTGATTGGTTCTTCGTGGGTTTGAACTGATTCCTGTTGTTGTTGGAGTTTAAGGTCCCGTCAACTACAAGGTCATTAGAGACCCGTCCACTGCATAGTTCTAGTGCATAGACTGCACAGACACTACACTAATGCGACGACTATTGGGTATTAGCAGTACCCAGCTTTCCCGAGTGACCACCCATGTCAGTACTAACTGGGCTTGCGTTGCTTAACTTCAGTGATCAGCCGAGAACTGGTGTGTCCAACGCAACTCGCCGCTCCCACTGATTCCTGGGTGTAACTCGCTCACGTTCTCCAGCTCTCTCCAGCCATAAAATGGGTGCTTATACGAAGTGAGCGGCTACAAAACAAAGCAATTACTAACCCTTTTCCTTTCTATGGTAGGGTGGGGTACCCCCCTTCGTCACTCTGGATATGGACACGTGGGTGATGTGTTGGACAGTATTTTTTTTTACCAGCGGCGGGCTGCATACCGAAGTTGCAACCCTTATGGTTATTTAATCATCGGCCTACTGATGGTTGGGGAACTCTACCGGAGCGACTGTATTGCGTTGGACGCATCGGTCCTCGTCTGATTATCAAAGTTAAGCAACACAATTCCAGCTAATACTCCCATGGGTGACCGCTTGGGAACACTGGCTACTGCTAATACCCAAATAACAGCGTAGTGTCTGTGCAGACTCTCCATTAGAACCACGTAGTGGACGGAGCTCTAATGACTTTTGTAGTTGAAGAGCCCTAAAACACCAATTATACGAAAAAGGGCACTCCATCAGAAGGTTCGATTCCGTACAGTGGTGACATAGGACGCCACACGGAACGGGACCAGCTTCACTTCCCATCCGACGGAAGGCGGACTTCTCTCTTTCTCTCTCTCTCTCTTTCCTCCCCCTGAAAGAAGCCGGGAGCGGCGAGTTGCGTTGGACACACCAGTTCTCGTCTGATCACTGAAGTTAAGCAACGCAAGCCCAGTTAGTATTGACATGGGTGGTCGCTCGGGAAAGCTGGGTACTGCTAATACCCAATAATCGTCGCATTAGTGTAGTGTCTGTGCAGTCTATGCATTAGAACTATACAGTGGACGGGTCTCTAATGACCTTGTAGTTGACGGGACCTTAAACACCAACAAACAACAACAATGAAAGAAGCCAACCCACCTCGATCCAGTATCGAACCTGGAACCAGGCGCGGATCCAAGAGGGGGTTTTGGGGTTGCAACCCCCCCCCCCCTAAATTTTGGGTCGACATTGACACTGACAAATGAAAATTGCGTTTCCAATCGCTGCGTATGGCTCAACCCCCCCTGACGAAAATCCTAGATCCTCCACTGCCTGGAACCATTGACGCAGTAGTTGTGTACCCTACGTTACACCCCTGAGGCAGGGCCTGAAAGTGAGCTGCTACGTCAGAGCACAATTCCTGAATGATCAGTGGGCGATGTCACCAGAAGAATGGCACTTGGGGGATTAAAAAGTATTTTGTTGACTAACCGCCGGTTGTTGATACAATATTTGGAATTTGTTTTCTTTGCCAAGGGGCAGAGATTCCGGAAGGACGATGGGAAGGGGTCAGTCGGTAAATGAATTTCGTTTCTCTCTCTCCCTTGGTAGTTAATTTATTTGTGAAAGGCACTGAAGAGGTATCGCATTGTCCGTTTGCAGGCTATTGTTGCTGGCATGAAAAATTAAAATTTGTTTCTAAGGGATGGAGTATAGAAAACGGATGTGGTTTTATCCTTCATACCTCTGGTGGTCAGTTGTTGTCTTCTCGCCATTTATTAATAATTCCACCGATCTGTTAGAAGAATTTTTTGATGGATTTTCTAGTAATAACAGAATTGAGTTCCAGCACTGTTTCCACGTGAAAGGCAAACGTGTCATGCACTTCCGGTATTGAATACAATTGGACTGTTTTCTCTGCATATATTCAATGGAATTAGGGTGACCACCACAACATTTCTCTCTCCCCTTGTCATCCTGTCAAAAGGATCACACGTTTATACGACATTTAGTTTTGCCCCCCCTCACCCCTTCCCGTTTCTCTGTTGAACGTAATTTAAAATAAATAACTGCGGCAGAAAGGGTTGCACGAATAATGCGTACTGATGCATTTTGGGATACATTGTCCTCATTTAAGTCTTAAATATTCAGTACTGTACCTTCTATTGATTACAACCCACCTTTGTTTGCAGGTCATTTGAATAGTCGGTGGTTCAATCCCCGCCTTGAACGTCCCATTATGTTTTTCTTCTTTTTCGTGGGTTGAATTAAGAATTCTGAATTCATCCCGAAATGTTCCCACTTTTTGTGCCCCACCAATTTCTGTTGATATCTTCTGATTACACTTTAACCCGCCGTGGTGGCGTAGTGGTTAGCTCACTCGGCAACTACGCCAGTAGTTCTAGGTTCGATACTGGACCATGGTGGGTCGGCTTCTTTCGGGCGAGAGAGAAGCCGCGAGTGTGCCTTCTTTCGGATGAGAAGTAAAACCGAGGTCCCGTGTGGGTGTACGATGGCGCTTGCACGTAAAAGAACCCTCTCTACTACGCAACGGGTAGATGAGGCAAAATTTCCAGGTGTAGGAGCTCGCCCCCTGGCGTCGGTAGCATTCCCCAACGAACACTAGACCGACGATAAATAAGCGTAGGGGTGTAGCTTTGGCCGGCAACCGGCTGCAGAAAAAACTATGTCCAATATATCACCCTGTGTCCATTCAGAGGGACAGATGGGTACCCGACCCTGCCATAGGCGAGAAAAGGGTTAGGAGTTGCTTTGCTTATCTTCTGATTACACTTTGCCCTTGTGGTTCACTTTATTGTAAGTTCGATCCTTGGTTCCATGTGGACGGGGAACCGTTGGACACACCAGTTCTCGTCTGATCACTGCAGTTAAGCAACGCAATCCTCGTTAGTACTGACATGGGTGGCCGCTTAAGAAAACTGGGTACTGCTAATCCCCAAAAATCGTCGCATTAGTGTAGTGTCTGTGCAGTCTCTGCGTAAGAACTATGCTGTGGACGGGGCTCTAAGAACCTTGTAGTTGAAGGGCCCTTAAACACCAACGACCAAACAACAATCCATGTGGACGGGTGGAGAACTTCCTTTCATCACGCTACAAGAGGAAAAGTCTCAACTGAGCCTGCTACCATCCCGAATAGGAATTAAGGTCGCAGTTCCTATGCTTTGTGTCCTCTGACAACCTACTACACGCCGAAAAACGCCCTGTGTTCTAAGGAATAAAGTTTTATGTGTAGGGCAGTGGTAAGATTCCCATGAAGTCGTCTCCTGGCGTTGGTAAAATACCTTGAAGTCTGCGTTATATAGCCAGAATAAAACCCAAACTGAAATTTGTGACGACCCTGACTTAGGCCGAAAGATGAAAACCCTCTACGGTAATTTATTGAAGGCGTGCTTGACCTTGACAGTGGGGTAGGCCGGTATCCCACCACAGACAACCCAGCAAATATTCCTGCGGGTTCCAGACGCCTGGCTGGGGTGTGCCCCCAGTCAGAGCATGTTCAGTGGACGCACAGACCCGACCCATGACACAGGTGTTTGACTGTGGCAGGCTTGACTGACCACTGTGACCAGGGTTGCTACTTTCTCGGGGGTAGGTGGGCATCCTTGCGGCCTTCCAAAGAACCCTTTCTGCTTGAGGTAAAATATCTCTGTAGATCGGTAAAAATGAGCACTCGAGTGCTGCAGCTTGGTCCTCCTTTGGAGCTCCTGTCTCGGCCCCTGGTATCGGGAAGTTACCTTCAGGAGTAGACAAGTCAGTAGCAACTCCTAACCCTTTTCCTGCCTATGGGAGGGTCGGGTACCCATTTGTCCCTCTGAATGGATACAGGGCGATATATTGGTCATAGTTTTTTCTGGAGCCGGTTGTCGGCCAAAGCTGCACCCCTACGCTTATTTATCGTCGGCCTAGTGTTCGTTGGGGAATGCTACCG
The DNA here is from genome assembly GCA_013389805.1 of Trigoniulus corallinus. NCBI lineage: Eukaryota > Metazoa > Arthropoda > Diplopoda > Spirobolida > Trigoniulidae > Trigoniulus > Trigoniulus corallinus. The sequence continues at coordinate 7,219,934 of JAAFCE010007744.1, forward strand.
ACGCCAGGGGGCGAGCCCCTACACTTGGAACTTTTGCCTCATCTACCCGTTGCAGAGTAGAGAGGGTTCTTTTACGTGCATGTGCTATCGTACACCCACACGGGACCTCGGTTTTACTTCTCAACCGAAAAGAGGCACACTCGCGGCCTCTCTCCCGCCCGAAAGAAGCCGACCCACCTTGGTCCAATATCGAATCTAGAAAGTAGAAAAGTCAATAACGAAATTAAATTATGAAGGAAAAACGAATTCGGGGCAGAAAAGGAGAGGCGGGTCGACATTTTGGCATCACACGGAAATGGTGTTGAAATGATTCCTTCTAATTGTACTCCATCCTGTTTCTTCCTTTTCGCCAGGGTCCCATTTGAAGATAATTGTTGGACGATTGAACAGGGCAGTTGACTGTAGAAGAGATTGTTATTATCGTTAGCTGCTGATGTCTCCTTCGGGAAAATGATGTGAGATGGGATGAGGAGGGAAGGTAGAAGAGAACAGAGGAGGATCCACACGCACAGTTATAATGGGATGTGGGTGTTTACTCTTTCCCCTAAATTCCTTAAAATATCATCAGATGGAAATGACTATACTAAGGCGAAGAAGAAGAAAAACCAGAGCAGATCAACAGGGGGTGAGTCTGTGAAATCGGAGGAGGGAGGAAGGGGTTTTCCAAATTAGGAAATTAATAATGAGGGAGAGAGAGGGGGGGTTGAACTGTCCCATTTGTGACAAAAGGACACGTACTACAAATTCGTTAAGTGGTCCATCCATGTACGTGTGATCAAGGCACTCATTAGTTGAGATAATTATTATATACGTCGTCTTTCTTACTGTGTCGGGTTCAGTTCAGCGGGGTGGGCTATAAATTAAGGAAAATGTAGAGAAGAGAGAATGAAGCAAGGGGCTCGAAGGGGACCCCCCCCCTCCTCCTTTCCCAACTGAGCAATTTATAGCCTTTTAAGAAACTAACTCAATTTGTAGACGCTGTGGAGCACAGTAGCATTTTTATTTCTTCTTTTCGTCGTCCTACTCCTTTGCTCACACTATTAGTAAAAAAATATGTTCCCCTCTTCCCCTATTGTCCCATCCTCCGTGGCTGTACCCCTTCCTCACCCCATCTCTCTCTCTCTTTCTCATTCTCTCTCTCTCCAGGATTTGATCAACTCCCTTAATACTCACACATTTTTAGATATAACAACGTCTCTGTTTTTTTGTCAACTGTCCCAACAAAATATTATCCTGTTCTTGGACAGTGTTCAAGTTTCTGGTCCCCTTCCCTCTTTCTCCTCTCAATTCGTTTTCTTTCTCTCTCTCTCTGTCTCGGAACCTTTGGTCCCGTGTGTTAAAGGTCTTTTATAGTGTAGTTGAGAGCCAATTGCAACACATCTTGTTTTTATGATTATTCGTCTGCTTCTTCTCTCTCAGCATCCTATTTTGTTTGTGCTTCTTTGCCCCCCCCCCCTTCTTCTTAGTTTAGGGAGGGAGTGACATATTGAGTTGATCAATTTTTATCTCTAAATATTGTCAGGAGAGAAAAGCTGTGCAAAATCTCTGACAGGAGCAGTAGATAATGTGTCCTAAGAGTGCATATTTAAATCCATCCCATCTTGGAATTGGAAAATAGATGTCATATATTTTCATTATGTGTTTCAGGACTTTTTTGCTTGACCTTATTCCTCTCTCTTTCTTAACCCCCCCCCCCCCCCTTTCCCCTCTCTTTCTTCCCCCCCCCCCCCCCATTTCATCCTTTATTCCCCCCCTCTCCATCTGGAATTTGTTGCATTACTGTCCTCTTTGTTGTTTCTCCATGTGTCCTTTAATGGTAATTTAGGGCCATCTTTTGGTTATTGCATTTCTCTCTTCTGTCTCCCTCTCATGTGTTTTAGTTTGAGATTTGGCATAGACAAGTACATAAATGCTATCGACATCGGACGGGGTGAGAAAGGGAGAGAAAGAGAAAGGGTCAGTCTCCTTTTTCTTCTTGAAAAATGTTCCTAGCAGTGGGACCTTGGTTACTTACATCATCAATTCACTCGTTTTTTCTTCTGCTTTGGACTTCCTGTTGTTTTTTACGGTTTGCTCTCTCTCTCTCTCCCTCCCACTCCACGGTTTGCTCTCCAACTCCATTGCTATCATTTATCCTTGACACTTCTCCACCATGTACACCGTGAAGGGGGATTAAATGACCACCTAATGAACCTCATAGTAAAGAATTTGTTTCTCAGTGTAGTTATGATGTGTCACGACCGATATCATCTGCCTACACCTACGCACTCAGTTTTTCTTATGAATCTTATTGAATTTAGTCGGAGAAAGACGAACTAGAGATTCACGCACACGTTGTTGTTGTTTGGTGGTGTTTTAGGGCCCTTCAACTACAAAGGTCATTAGAGCCCCGTCGACAGCGTAGTTCTTATACAGAGACTGCACAGACACTACACTAATGCGACGATTTTCGGGTATTAGCAGTACCCAGTTTTCCCAAGCGGCCACCCATGTCAGTATTAGCTGGGGTTGCGCAGCTTAACTTCAGTGATCAGACGAGAACTGGTGTGTCCAACGCAATTCGCCGCTCTTCACGCACACGGATAGTATGTGAATGACCCTTCTCTCTCCCCCGTCCCAACGCAACAATGCTGTGTATTTTTCGTTGTGTTAAATTAAGCATTAGGATTTTCATATTTTTAATGCGATTGCTGATGACTGGGTGTGGTTCCTGTATGTGGGGCAGTGCTGCGTGAATTAATGGTATATATTTTGTCAAGCTGTGAGGATCGAACCAACTAACATTTAACTGCCTAAATGCTAATCAATTACGTCACGTTGCTAGTATCACCTATTGTCACTGTTGTCTGAAGATGTCATTTATCTGGAGATGGGCGGTGGCGGCGCACGTGCCAAAATAAAAGGAGGTGGTGAACTTGGTGCAAAGAAAACGGATGGGGCGAAACACTTGTCAGAGAAAAAGAAGAGGTGTGGCGATACTCGTGGTGTGAGGAAACAGGGGCGGGGACTCGTGCGGTACAAGGACGATGAACGGAGCGTGAGCAACATGGTGACGCGCGTGGTACAGGCGGCCAGACGACCAGGCGACGCTCGTGGCTCAGACGACCGGACGACGCGCGTGGCCCAGACGGAAAGGCGACATGGCGACGCGCTTGGCCCAGAAGGCGCGGCCATCTTCACGTGACGAAGGCTACAGAATTTTAAGCGTCAACACCTTTTAATCACATGGGATGGCATCTTATTTGTGATTGGTGTAAACGTGAATGACATCATCACTAGGCACGCCTTTTTCTTCGTAGTGTGACAGCTATTCTAAGGGAACTAGTCAATGTTAAATTGAAGTTAAATGATTGAAAGTTTGGTATCTGCAGACATTTCATTTCCACTGTGTTGTATGCGTGTTTTTTTGTCGTGGTGTTTTTGTGCCAGAAGTTGATAGGTTGTGTTAGGCCGCTAGGGACAATCAGAAATGATTGCTTTGAATCTAATTTTTAGTAGGAAAAGCTCTGAGAGTTTGACGGCGTTTTTAACTAGGCAAGGAATGAAAGATGGAGTAGAGGAGATGTATAGATTTTTTTTTATTTCCTCCACCTTCAACTTGAGGACATTTAGAGACTCCCAGTAACCCCCTCTCTCGCTCCCCTACGTTTTTCCTCCTCCAGGGGGTTGTCTATTGTGCATTTCTTCTCCCTGTGGCTCTTCCAAGGCATTTTTGTCATCTTTTTTCCTCCACTCCTCGATCTGTTTTCTTTATTTCCCCTACCTTAGACAAATCCATATTCTTTTTAACATTTTGGCTCATGATTATTATCATCTTTTATTTCACCTACACTCACCACCCATTTTTTAATATTTGAAATATTTTTTTCAAGCTGTGTAATACTCGAGGTAAAATGTTTGACCTCCTCGTTGTCAATTTCTTCCATAAACTTTAATTTTTAATATTTTGTTGAAACCTGCACAACATCATCATTTTGCTTGGAATTTATTGAAAGGTTCATGTTATTTCTTCTCTCAGTTTATTTAGATATTGGTTTTGGATGGTGCTGAAGGGGGTAAATGGTTGGAATTTATCTTTGCACGCACATACCCGCCCGCCTCTCCTAGCCGGTTTAAAATTTTATCCAACCTGTTGTTCACAATGTGGACTAAAACCCACTGACCATACTTTTTTTCCTCTTTGCAAATAGGAAAGAGACTGGTTTTTAGATTAAATTTTCAGTGGGACTGACATAACAGACGTGATGCCATTTCTTATAAGTAGATTCTTAGAATGATGATGATGTTTTTGAATAACTGGATAAGACACACACTCTCTCTCTCTCTCTCTCTTGCTATTACTCCCCCACACACTCTCTTTCTCTCCCTCTGTCTCAGCCATGTTTTTATTCATTTCCATCTTATTTTTTCGCCAAACATTTCATTTTTTTTGCTTACCTTTCTTCAGGCCATGTTTTAGTTTGCACTCTTTCTAAAGTGTACTATCAAATATTCGCAAAATGTCACCTGTACGGTTCTTGAAATGTCCTCTATTGCTAGTGCATTGTATTAAAAATTTATACTCGTAATTTGTGAATCTCTTTGAGGCTCTCTAAGCATCGACTGCAAGATGGCACTGCCACTGACGTGTTCTTTTGTCGGCCCTGACGTTTCATATTGAATTCTGGGTGTTCTACTTTTTTCGTTCAAATTTCTGTCACGTGCTTGTTGTTCTATTCCTTTCCGGCCATTATAATTGTTGCCCATAGTAACATCGCACAAATGACGTCATAAACGGACTTTTACCCAATCGTATTGCAGTGATACACAATTGTGGCTGATTGAAAGAGCTCACTACCTGCTCCTATCCCTTGGTCCACGTCGCTCTCTGACGAATATTACCTCAGTAATTTACCCGAGTGCCGTATGATTCATGACACTCGTGTTTTCAGTGTCGGTCGCTCAGAGAGGGCACATCTGTCCAATCGCAGGCTCGATCCCGACTGAGGTGTCTTCTTTCGGGGACGAGAGAGACAGAGAAAACGAAACTCTAATTGAGCCTTTCTTCCCAGGTAGGAAGTAGGCCGATACTCTCCTGTAATGTGGTGAGTACGAGGTCATCACCATGCCGTTAATAGGGTCGCAGATGTGGGCAAATTTACATTAGTGGTCATCTTCTAATCCACCACGAAAAATTGCCCCTTCCATGGTTCGTCCCGTTTGAGAATGCACAATGTCACCTGTTCACTCAGAAATTGCAGTGAACTTTACAATGCGTGTGAGTGACTTATTGGTTGGCCTTTTTTGACATCATGAGCCTATGCTTGCAGATTCTAACCCGGTTCTGAGGAGGATGGCATCCTTTTCGTGCTAGAGGGAGAAGAAAAGCCCCCAAGTGCACCTTCTTCCGACCTGAATGAGAATATATTTATCGTATGGAATGTGCACAATGCCACCACTGCAGAGTAAATTATACTTGTAGATTGGTTTTAAAAATTGCCGTGTCGAAACTCTCCCCTGGGTGGCAGTGACCGAAATTGCATTCTATAGAGGAAAAATAGCCCACTGTTAATTTAATCATGGGGCTGCAGCATTAGGTCAGTAGCTGCTGGCCAGTGGTGTCGCTAGGGTTGGCGTCACCCGGTCACCATGGTGTCACCCCCTCTCCCGAAAAAAGCCGCTTCTTCTGCTTTGGTGTCACTCCATTTCTCATGGTGTGAGTGGTGTCACCCGGTGCGGCCCACACCCCCTAGTGACGCTGCTGCTGCTGGCTGCAGGGAAAAATAGTGATCAGTGACTCACCAGTGTATTTTTGGTTCCTGAATGTCAAATAATCATAGCGGTTGCAGCATTAGATTGGTGGCCAGCTGTGTCAAAATACCATCCAACAGATCGCTTACGTGCGCTGTGACAATCTGACACCCTACCCTGCCATAGGCTTCTGATTGGATAGTTGGAATTGCCGTTAGCTGCCCCTTGCAATTCTCAAGGTGGGCAATCACACATAGCAAATAAGCTTAGCAAGAAATGCAGCATTGGTTACCCCTTTGTTTTCATCTTAACAGTGGGGGTTTAATTGCGTTATTATAAAATAAAGGCGGCATTATTTTTAAGATTGTTACCAAGAGGTTGAAAGCGCATTATTTCATATTATTCCAATTAATTTCCGACTTGTTACCTACTATCTATTTCCTGTTGTATGTGTGTGACAGTATCTTCCTAATTATCACGCCACGCCTTGATACTATTTGTCTACCCCTGGGTTCTTTCACTTGTTTACACCCGTTTTCCCCTTTTCTACAAGCGAGGCAAAGCAGTTATCTGTTTATGTCAAAAGATGAGAAGACCCTACGCGCACCCCCTTATTCATACAAGACATTAAAATAAGCAGCATGAAAACAGCAGCATCATCATCTCCTCCTTCCTCTCTTTTTAATATATGACCTTATTCAAAAATGGTTCTTCTTTCCCCACCCTCCCTAACACTTGGCACTTAATCTTTATTTTCATTTATGTTTTTGTTTGCGAGAATGATGATGATCATACTAGGAAAAAGAGTGAGAAAAGGGTGTAAGGTAGGGAAGATATTCTTGGAAAAACTGAATGGACGGAAGTAGTAAAATAGGGGAAATTTTTCAAAGATGCGCATCATCTTCCTTCTCCGCCTCCATCACTCTGTCTTTCCTCCTTAAACTGTCTTTTTTTCAACTTCTTTTCATTGTTTTTCATTCCTGCTGCTATCGATGGATGGGATCCTCTTTTTTTTTCAGAAGAAAGAGTGTGTGTGGTGGCTGCACCTCATTCGCCATTTTAGGACCATTCAGAATCTCGTTCTGTTAAACTATTGGTCGTTACTGATAATGAGGTGTTAGGCAGTAAAATTGGTAATATTTGCATAATGAATACCATCGTCGTCGACTCGTGTGAAGAGGAGGGATGATTGTTGAAGCATAAGAGTTCTGAGAAGAACACATAAGGAAGGGTGAGAGAAAGGGGTAAAAGATGCTGAGAGAGGGGATGAGGAAAAGAAAGGGAGGAGAAGAACAAGCAGAGGAGAGAAATGGCAGACTGTGAAATGAACGAAAGAAAATTGGTGAACCAGTTCTGCAGAGGAAGGGGAAAGGGGAAGGATGCTCTCTCCTTTTCCTCTTCTTCTCCATCTTCAGTTTTTCTCATCTTTGTTGTCTTCTTCACTTTTCTCCCCTCTTCCTATTCTTTCCTTTCCCTCTTCCACGTCCCAATCAACTTTCAACTCTTTCTCATCAATTTTACTTCTTTTGTTTGTTTTCGAGGAGGAGGTGGAGTTAAACAACTTTTCTCGATGATAGACGGCGGTGTTGATGGGATGGAGTGTGCATCGGTGCAGTCAAGCATCCATCTTTTCATCGCTGTTATCATCATCATCTTTTCCTACTTTTCTCTTCTCAGTGTTGTTGTCATTGTTGGTTTCGTCTTTTCTTGTCCTGGGACTGATTTTAATCCCCCTTTCTCCTTCTGGGACTAAAATTTTAAACATTTCATCAACCCCTTTTCACTTCTCACTCCGCCGCTTTGGTAGAGTACAATTAGCATGATAAACTACTCCATTAGTGGTTCCAGGTCCAATTTTGACTGACCAGTGACCCGTTTTGGGGTTGTATTACAATGTTTCTCGTGCTGCACCGTAAAAAAAACTCCTTCTTCAGGAAACGTGTACATCGACAAGACTTCCTAGGCTAGTAGCACGCTCGCCTCCTCTTCAACTTTTGGCGTTGGTCAACAGCAGAGAGGCCGATAACCAAGGAATTCAACCTTTGCTACTGACGTTGGCCCCACGACTTTAGATCCGATTCTCATGTGGGACAGGAGACGACGTTCGTCGGATTTTTTTCTAGTTCGATAATCTCAATTAGTGTCGGCCCTTTCTGGTGAGTGAAGAACTCTACCACCTGATCATTTGAGTTGGATTGTCACCTTAGGTCCACTCTTAGTGGTCATCCTTTGTTAATCGCCATTTTTGGCACCCCTTTCAAAGTTGCAGTTAATTACTTTGGAGTTTCAGCAACAAATCCTCCTTCACTATGGTTTTTTTAAATTTTGTATTAGTGTGGTCAGCAGTTTATAGATGTCTACAGAGGCACTGTCCAGAAAAGATGACAAATTTGAATCACAGCACTTATTATTTCATTCTTCACAAGAGCCCTTATGGTCATTTTAGATTTATGTTTGTAGTTTATTGGACTGTTTCTAACATGTTCGTAGGTCAATAATCCTAAGGTGGACCCTCGTCTGTCCCTCGACTCGCCCACCCACTGTCCTCTCCAATGTTATTACTCTTCACGGACCAACTAATAAACGTAGTCATCCATTGGCTTCGCCAAAGTGAGTTGTCCAGCAAAATAATGCGGAGGATCAAATGTTGTACAGAATGCGAGTGGGTCATTCATGGAATCTGTGGCGTAGAGTGAGCTTTAGTTGTCATTCCCCTGGTGTACGTATCTTTTAGATCGACCCCTTCCTGATTAATATTGATTTATAGACACCGTTTGTCTACTGGTTGCCATTTTTCTTGCCTTTGTCACATCGTGACTTGCCCTCATCATTCGCTTCAGAGCGATTTTTTCAGACGACAGGAAGGAAGGGAAGAGGTCATCAATTGCCCTTTCTTCTATCCCGTATGAGACGAAAAGGTGCAACCGTGGTCCGACGTGGTAGGTGTGTACGCCATGTTACCTCTTGGGCGGTGTTTAAAAATTCCGTTCTATCTAGATGACACCGTCATCATTTTTCCTAAATCTTTTCCGCCTATTGAAGGTTCAGGGTGCTCTTTTATCCCGTTGGAACCAGGAATGAGAAGCTCCTCATTACGCCTTGGATGGGAAGGGAAGATGTACTCCCGTGTGGGTTTTACGATTCACTGCTAAACCAAAAAGAACCCTTACTACACAGAGTAAAATATTGGTGTAGTTCGGTAACAAAATTTTTCAGGTGTTGAAGCTCACCCCCCCCTCCTGGCGTCGATGTACTCACCCTTCCTCACGGCGTGGGACACCTAGGGCTTGTTACCTCTCACACCCTCTCGTTGGACACAGCAGTTCTCGTCAGATCACCGGAGTTAAGCAACACAACCCAAGTTAGTATTAACATGGGTGTTTGGCTGGGAATATTGGGTGCTGCTAATTTTCCCTCTCCTACATCCACCACTGCTACCTCCCTCTCACCCGCGAGCAGCCTCCACAAGGTTCGGCCTGTGGCGAGCGGCCCATTGGCGTAACATACAAACGTACTGGGATCGATCCTGCACATATGGAGCTCCAGTGTCAAGTGCCCAAGCCATTGAAATACACCCCCACCCCTTTATATTGTGTTTGGCAAAATTCCCGGATGGTGACGACTCGTTCCACTACCCACCTTCCCATTGCAGACGGACATGAAGTGACCAAATGAACCTCATTTTAGTCTAGAACTGCTCATAATAATGACTCACGTAGTGTTTTATTTATTTTCAGATTTTTCCTCGGACTGCGCTAAATGTCGATAATGAAGAGAAAGCTAATTGCCGGAGCGCCTTCCCTACTTTGAAATTCTGTTCTCTCACGCAGATGGCGTCTTCCGAAATGGGTTCCTTGGTTGTATGGTCCTGCATCGTACTCCTTCTGCGAGTGTCGAAAATAGATGGTTGCCGAATATCGGAATTTTATTGCGACAATGGAGAATGTGTTGGACTGGATAAGTATTGCGATGGACGAAAGGATTGCCAAGATGGCAGCGACGAGGCCCCATTTTGCACCCGTAAGTGTCCCCTACACACAAGTGGGTACTCATGAGGGGAAGGAGGACATGTAATCGACATTGTCCTGTATCGAGTCGTGTCGCATGCCGATGCTCTTTGAAGTTTGACGCAATGCCAATGAGACAGTGGGTTAACGAAGTGGGTTAAGTTACACCCTGTGTACGAGTGGAGGTTGTACCCGGAAACCTGGGTTGGGACCCGGTATACAAGGACGAACTGTTGGGTGCATATTGTGTTCTAATGTTGCAATGCCCTTACTTACTTACCGTTAGGTTATTCCCTTCGTTGGGACTTTTCTTCTACCAAAACCAGGAGCAGGGCGAACCTCCTACACCTTGAAAGATTGCCCCGATTTACACGTAATTTGTGATTTTTAGGTAGAAAAAGTCGTCTTCCATGTAGTGGTGACACCGTAGAACAAACGGTAGGGTACCGACTTTAAATCTTCCCGTTTGGGACAGATGACAGCCACAGCCTCGTTCTCCTTGTCCCCAATCCCCACTCTGCCTTGTTCGCATACAGCCGCTTACTCCCTCTTTTTTTGGCGCTGTAGTATTAAATAACAGGTGCAAATAAATGTGGTCCGTCCCGTTTCAGGTTGCAATCGCACTTATTATGGCGACCGGCAGAAGACGTACCATATTGAAATCACAAAACCACGTCCCACAACAAAATTACCATTTGTGTGTGCTCTCACTTTTATGGCGGGTGGCGGCGACTTAGGCGACATTGTGGAATTGTCCTTCGAGCAATTTCAAGTAGGGGAACTAGTGTCTGCGCCAGCCGGCGACGGCGACGATAACAGCGATGACGCCGGTAGGGGTGGTGGTGGTGGCTGCGTTGGCGGCTACATGAAAATCTTGGAGCGAAATATTCAGCAATCGACGGCGGGTGGCTGGTGTGGCTCAGCCGTCTCCATACCAGTCTATTATAGCGAGACGAATAACGTGACTGTGTTGTTGACGGTGCTGACTCGGGACGATGATCATCGAGTAGGAAGAGGAAGAGGGGTCGGTGGCGTCAGTGGTAGTAGCGGTGGCGGCAGCAGCACTAGTAGTAGCACCAGCGGTGACAATCGATTCAAATTCAGCCTAAAATTTCGGTATTTGTCCAAACAGGATGCGGTAACGCGGTATGGGCCAAGTTATGCCCAATATCATCGCGGAGAATGGATTCCTAGTAGCATTTGTGATAGGAGCTTTCAGGATTGTGACTCTCAGCCTTGCAAGGTTCATTCACCGAATTATCCAGGATTGTACCCACGAAACGTCACCTGTTTGTTTCATATAACGCAACGGACAATTCCACGTGGCAAACACGCATTCGTGGTGGTTCATCAGCGAAATGAGGACAATTTGGGGGTCAAAGCCGAAAAATCACTGGAGGAAATAACGTTTCGATTGGATAAGAAATTACTTTTTGGCGACGCCTGTTCTCACGATTTTATTCAAATTTATGACGGGGCTGACACTTCCTCTTCTCCCATTTTGGCCAAATTTTGTCGCAGTGGCGCTCTGACCCCCATTGTTTCAAGCGGTCCTGAGATGGTCATCGAGTTTCATACAACTGCTTACGATCTTTTGGATATGTACCGTTTCGAATTGGATGTTGACGTCCTCTTCTTCCCGGAAAATGACGTCGGACTCCGGATGGTGGGCCAAAAGTGTGAATGGACCATTTATGCGGACGAGAACAGATCCGGAATGATACATAGCTTACGCCATGTAGCGGCTCCTAATACAACATGTTCTTATGTCTTCAATGGTCGAAAAGATGATGTTGTGTGGGTATACTTTGTAAAACAATTTGTAGACTACAAAGGCGGTCCGGAACCGTACGACCGGCAACGGTCAATCGTTGGAGAACTTTATGACGGGAATCCTATTCAGCAACAACTTGGACTTAGTCGAAATAATGTCACGTTACTTGCCACTTTCGATGACGAAAATAAAGTCAAATTGTGTGTCCATGCTCGGAATTTTCCTGAATTTGTCCCATTCAGGCCTTGCAAAATTCCAGAAGAAAGTTACTTGTCTACTGGACCGGAAATGTTTCTACGATATAATTTTTCACACCAATTTAATTTACATTATTTACGAATGGAAGCTCGGTATGAATTCGTGGATACTTTTCAGAGTGGTGAACCACTCGCATCTTTAGCATCTTCTGTAACATCATCTTCTGCCTCAGTAGCATCTTCCACCTCCTCTTCTTCATCACCATCACCTTTAGATGGAATCTGTAATCGGGTATTTCGTAGTCGTGTATTTCCGGAGGGAGGTTTTACTTCTCCTAAAAATGTATTTTTCTTTGGTCGTGGAGGTAGAAGGAGATCTTTAAGATGTACGTACACGTTTATAGGAACAGAATTTGAAATCATAAGATTTACTTTCTTAAAAATTCGTCTCGGTAACCGGAAGTGTGATACAGTGAGAGATAAATTGTCAAAACGGTATACGTGTCATCGTCCCCATCATCGTCACCATCTCCGTGTCGATAATAACAACAACCGTAAAGATGGTAATGAAGATGATGATAATGGAGTCGAAGTGGCGGAAGTGAAAATTTCTCAAGTGCTACACGGACGTGTTGAGATACCAATGGCTTGTTTATGTCTGATCAAAGACGACGAACAAATCACAGTTGAACTGATGGCGAATGTTGCTCATGTCAACTTCACTGTCACTGGAATGACCAGTCTTGAAGATTTTAACAGTTTCTTCTTTGAAGCTTCTTACCAATTCCTTAGTAACACTCATTGTAATTCTAGTAACGTGTTAGATGGCGATGGGGGCGAAATTTCTATTGTGGCTACTAATGGAGATATCTTATTCGATGGCCCAACTAAACTGGACTGTCCGTGGTTGATACAAGACGATTTTGACAAATTCGTTCAGCTGAAAATTCCTGGTGCTCTACCTAATGAAGTCTGTAAAACAACTAATCGTATCATGGTCTTTACAACTGATGATGATCTGGAACCGCTGGCTATTGTATGTCCAGCAGCACTGCAAGAAAATGGCCACTTCTCAGGGTCTGCTAGTGACGGTGGCACTAGTAGTAGTAGTAGTAGCAGCAGCAGCAGCAGCCGTGGTACATCAAATGCTGGTGGAACATCTCCCGGAAGTAGCAGGAGTAGTAGTACCAGTCCTGCTAACGGTGCCGGCGGTGGAGGAAAGGCAGGAAGTGGACATCACATTCCTTCTGGAGAAATTGAAGTCTTTACCAAAGCCTGGAACAAAACGAATTTACCCGGAAGACGAGTTGTACATTCCAGTACCCTCGTAGTGGAATTTCATGCTAAAGAACCTGGACGATTTTATTTTAAATGGGCAAAAATTCTCAAACCTCGAAACGGTAAATTATTAGGACGAAAATCTAGGAGTGAAGAATGTATTTCAAAATGTCCTGATGGTAGCACTTCCTGTGTGGGTAGCAGCAGCGGTGGTAGCGGCAGCGGCGGCGACAGTGGAAAGAATTTATGGTGTGATACTAAACTTCAATGTTCTCCTAATGGTAATAATATTGGTGGTACTGACCACTGTGTAAGTCCAGCTCAGTTTCCGTGGTTATATGTTGGAATCGGAATTGGATGTGGTATCTTGGTTACCATGATTTTAGTTGCATCTTTGTTGCATCGCAGAAGAGAAACTAAAGCAAAAAAGGGTAAACCTGTACCAACTGATGATTATCCAATGGATGGTAAAGAAATCGATTGCTAATTTCCGCAGGAAGTGATGTTTGCCTACCTCTCTGTCATTGTTATTTCCTACTATTTTTTTTTTGTTTTTCTTACCCTCACATTTCGACACCGTTGCTAGACTGTTAATGTCTCTGAGGATTTCAATTGGTCGCCAGAGGTCGCTGGCAATGGATAATTACATCTTAATAGGTTGTTATTGTTGGTGGTGCTGCTGCTGCCCCTTGAATAATCGGCTGTAGGCAATCACGCACTACAATAGTGCATTGCATAGAAACTAATGAGTTAATGTTGCCCATTGCATCCTCTCTTTCTTTTGCTCTTCAATTCTCGAAACTCGTATACGGATTAATGAGATATTAAAGCTGATAATTTATTATTTTTGTCAATTTTTATTCCAGTAAATATGTGTTCAAATATCTCCATAGTCAACGTCAAATCGCGTGTATTTTTTTTCCCAGAGAATAACAATGTATTTACTATCATTAACTATTCAGTATTAAAATAATTGTGTAGAAAGTCGACAATTTATTTTGTGCTGATGTTTGATTTCTTTTTCTTCTTCTTCTTACAAAGATGTATTTATATCTTAGATATTATTTACCCCTTTACATCATAATTTTGTCTGTCGTGTGATGATGGCGCTGTTGTTGTTGACTTATATCTGTTTTTCCTTCTTTTTGTGCTGCTACGGCTGCTGCTGAAGAAAAAAAAAAGCAGATAATAATAAATAAATTTCAACAAATAAATAAATAACTTTTGTATTGTGTTTGTTGTTAAAATTATTTCCATGTCTGTGATATTTTTTTGTAGTAGACTACAGGATGTGAGATGAAGGAGAATGAGGAGAAGAAAAGGACAAAGGATGGATTGTGTGTCCCCCCCCTTCTCTTTCAACAAAGTATTGTTGTTGTGTTAGTTATTTTACCTCTTAAATAAGAATATTTCTATGATAGGAAAATACTGTTGTCATTCTTATAATTTCATTTTTATCCTTGATATAAATCACATCTATTTATTGTAATTGAAATGTGTGTCCAATGTGAAAAGATGATTTCTAGCAGCTGGAAAATGGATAGGTTGACTAGTGACACGTCTCACGTAACACACGAAATGGCAACGAGAGTATGTGACGTCACGTGGCATACTTCTAATAGCTACAATAGAACGTCTCGAACTCAATGGTGGCATAATAGAACGTAGCCATATTGTGAAATTCGAACTTGTGACGTCATCATGCCATGAATGACTTCGTCACCATATAGAACTTTTGACACGTGAATTTGAAACATCCTATAGTCACGCCTTGATTCCATAATGGATGACACCATGTTATAGAACGTTTCAACAGTTTGAAGGATTCTGAATGCCACGTGACGGTTGAAGACGCCAAAAAGACCACATGGACATGTAGAACATTTCAAACATCAAACTTCTGGAAGATTCTATTAAAGGCGACGTAATCCTGCCAAACACATCAATAATTTGGAGAATTTCAAATCACGTGACGCTAGATCGTCTGACGACCCCACGTAACGCTGGAACGTCTGATAACGCCACATGACACAGACGTCTGACAATGCCACGCGACACTAGAACATCTGACGACGCCACGTGACACTGAAACGCCCAACGACGCCACGTGACACTGAAACGCCCAACGACGCCACGTGACACTGAAACGCCCAACGGCGCCACGTGACACTGAAACGCCCAACGACGCCACGTGACACTAGGGAGTTACATTATAACGTCGACACACGCAATAACATACACAGACCATGTGATTAGCATACGATTTTTAAAAAAATTAAAGTTTTATTGCAGCGTTTCTGCAACGGCCCATACATTAGCGCCACCTACGAGAGACCTCCTCCACCGGTGTGCAACACTGTGGCACTTGTGGGAATAATGAATTACCCCTAAAACCACGTTTACTCTGCATTACACCTGTACTTTGTGGTGCAGCATTATATAAGGGACAGGCTATGTTTTCACAGAATGTTGAATCATTGATAATTTCTGTTTGGGGACAGCCTCAAATTTTTAAATATCTGTTAATTCATTATACCATCTAATTAAAAAAATGATATTAATTAAAAAAAACCACTAGTGCGCTACAAATCCACGCGTCGTAGGCTATATGTTTACTGACTCCGTTTGATTTTCGGACATAAGGTAGCGACACGCGCATGCGCCAACTTTTACGTAGGTCAGAGCATACGTCTGAAAAGCGTATGTCAAAACCTACGTTCGCGTTTGCGCAGTTGAATATTCGTCTGAAATAAAACTCCCTATTGAAACGCCCGACGACGCAACGTGACACTGAAACGCCCAACGACGCCACGTGACACTGGAACGTCAGACAATACCACTTGACACTGGAATGCCTGACAGTGCCACGTGACACTGGAATGCCTGACAATGCCAAGTGACACTCAAACGTCGGATAACGCCACAGGACACTGTGACGCCCAACAATACCACCTGACACTTGACCGTTTGACAATGCCATGTGATCATAAGCCACATTTTTTGACATTTTCACTTTTTAATTTAATCAAATTCTGCACATTACGTCCTTATTAATACTACGGCATACTTGCACTATCGGGGACTCTAGTTCTATTTGAAAGTAGGCGGAGTTACACATACGTTTAGTATCAGAGATGCTATGAAGTTTCCAAAGTAGGCGGAGTTCCTAGAAAAGCGAGGTTTGTACAAACGGGATATTCCTGGCTACACGAGATCATTCACAGAATCGATATGTTTCTTGTTCACGGGGAGGGGGCCTTCGAGCTGAAGGCGAGAAGGCCGGGGGACCGAAACACCGAAAGTAGCGATCATTGTAAAGGTTCTTTCCAAAGATAATTCATTGCATGCATCTTTCACCTCAATCGCTAGGTAAAATAGTAACCAGGTAAAATGGAAAGTGTAAAATAGAAATTACCCCGCCTACTTTTCAAAAACACGTTCCCAAACTCCGCCTACTTTCAAATAGAACTAGAGTCCCCGATACTGCAAGTATGCCAATACTACAATCAGTTTCACCCTACGTTAAATAGCTATTTTATTTTTTAATATCTAAAAATATCGTAAGCATAAGAATAAATGAGGAAATCAGAACGTTTTTCACATTTCCTGTAAAATTTATGAAATAGCGCTTATGATGTTTTACCAGGAAGGTGTCGATATAGAACACTTCAAAAATTTGAGTGATACTAAATTTCACTCGATGACAGCCATCATTTCAGACCTGTCAATAATTTGAATTAGTCTAAATCTCACGTGACACTAGAAGACGCCTACTAATACCACGTGGTCACATAGAACATTTCAATAATTTGAAAAATTCTAACTGGTTACTTTCTTTTCTCACTGTATGACAGAATGTATGACGTGTGAATGACGACAGCAAAAAAGAATGGCTGGAGAGATAGGGAGGGTCATTCTAAAGAAAATATCACTACAAGAGAAGCTAATGAATTTGTATTTCAAAATGTTTATATTGTAAAATAACAGAGAGTAAGAAGTCTATCATTGTAGTCCTGCAAATGGAAGTAAGGAATATTTATGCTTCCTATTTCAACAGTGTGAGTGGTCACCATGAGCTGGAAGTTGAGGGCAGAAGGATGAAGAGAATTTTGAATAAGAAAAATTTATGATGTTGCAAGTATGTGAAGGGGGAAGCTAGCCATGATGTTTATTTTGCATGATGATATGAATAATATTTCAAGTAATGACATTTCCCCTTCTATCACCCTAGTTTTCTTTTTATTTCTTTCATCGAAATGATGTCATCACTGATGTAAAATTTGAACAAATTTTTTTTATATACATAACGACTTCCCCCCTCCTTCATCTTTTCCAGTTTATATCAGCACTTTTTCCTTTTCATCTTGTGAAATATTCAATCAGTGAATGTTGCATATTTTTACAACCACCACACTTTTTGGTGTTACTACCTCTCTCTCTTCTTTCTTTCTCTTTTCTTCAGAAACAAATTTTACGAGGATTTTATTTTTCATAAATATTGGAGAATCTATAATATTTAACGTATTCTCATGTTGTCTTGGGAAGAAAAATTTTGGTAACGGGGAAGGAGAAAGGGGGTGCAATGTTTTTCATCTTTTGCATATATTCCTCTTCCCCTTCTTACTCTCTTTTTAAAGTCTACATTGTATTTATCATAAATTTCTGAATTCAAATGTGGTTAAAACGATACTAAAAATTCATTCTACTAAAAAAAATATCGTGCATATACACCACCCTCTCTTATTTTCATTTTACTTTAAAGCAGAACGATGCTTAAAGAAAAGGCAGAATGATGCTAAAGAAAACTTTTGAACTCTAACTGGCAGATGAGAAGGAGGGATAGGAGTGTACTTCATGATAAATATGAAAATTTGAATAGTTCACGTGCTTTAGTTTTTTTTTTTTTTTTGGTGTGAGAATATTATTAACATATCATACTTTTACACTTGTGTATACATTTTTCTTTTGATGAAGAAGATGTATAAACTATATTTTATGGTTTTGCTTTAAAGGGTTTTTTCTTACTTCAGTTCTGTTTTCTTCTTCTTCGTCCTGCTCCTCCTCTTTTTGCTCTCTTTTCACTATATCACTGTTATCAGACATTATAAACAGTGTTTTAAAACACTTCTTTATAAAAAATAAGTGCAAGGAGGGGAAGGGGCAAGAGAGAGTGAGACAGAAGAGCGTTAGAAAGTTAAAAAAAATCTCTAGCCTTGAGCGTGAGGAGAGGCTGGCAGTTTCTCTCTCTCTCTCTCTTTCTGTTTTGCAGTTTGTGACAACCCTCTCCTCTGCTTCTGTCTTTATTTTATGTGTATTTCAACATTTGAAACAGAAATTGCTTTTAATGTTATTTCTGGATTTTGAATTTCCCCTCTTTGCAGTGTTAAATTATGCAGTGTTTACGTGCAGCATATTTGCTTGCTCCTGCTGAAATTCACATGAATTTCTTTTTATCTTTCTTTCTCTTCCCCTACTTGAAATCAAATGTAACTACTATTACTTCAAACTTGTACTAGAAAACAAAAAAAAATGATGAGATGAGATCTTGAAAAGAAAAATAGTTATAGTAATAATAATAATAATCATCATCATCATAATAAATATATGAATTTCCAATCGTGGTTTTACACGTGCTATAATAAGAAATACCTCCGGATTTTTCCTGCTTCCAAAATTTTTATGACGTCACGCTGATCTGTCTGATTTTCATTTATAATTTGCTGTATGTCCATGTTTGTATTACCTTTCTTTACAACATGCATCTGCAATTAAACATCTTCAATATTTTTTTCTCCATTTTATGTTTTTCTGAAAGAAATAAAGTTCAGAATTTTTAAAAGTGGTGCCAGGAAGTGGTTTAGTAGTGTCGGGTTGAGATCCCACAACATTCCATACATACGACATCATGATAAAATTGTGTTACCTGACTAATGTACCTTGTTCTTAATTTATCTGATGATTTTTATGATTATTTTTTTACAGATCATTTCTTAATTTATTCTCATCCATTAAGTCTCATCCATTCCTCAAAAGGTAAGTTTCATACTTTCATTTTGTGTTTCAAGAGTTTAATATTATTAAAAATCGAGATGGTTTTAATGATATTGTTCAAAATGTTGTGGATAACAACTCCCACGGTCGACTAAATGAGCGAATATGCACTGTGAAGGAGGGAAAATTAATCGGCACATCCTTCCTGGAAGCGAACCTGTAATATCAGAGTTCACACATTGATTTATTCTTTGAGGGTCATTCTTAGATATTTTTTACAATGGAAATTCACTTTTTTTTTACTCAACCCTCTTTTGAATAGAAAATGAGGGTCAACTCTCATGTCCAATGTCATATTTTGATATCTCATTTTTATTTCATGAATAAATTTGTCGCTGGACTGACTTTTTAGATATTCTCTATGCAAAATACATGTTGTAAAAGCGTGTTAGTAAGCATTAGAGATAAAAGCCTAACTCACTAGCGATCCATGCGGACGAAAGCCAAAATTACAAGGAAGAGGGTCATCCATTAATAGCTAATATTGTGAGGTGAGTTTCACATGGAAATCAGTAGAGGGGCCCCCACACTGTGGGAGCCTGACCTCCCTCTGATGGCGGATAAGAGAAATCGCCTACAGAAAAACGTTTGACCAACATCTTCTAAGCAAGGGTTATAACATGGGATATTTAATGTCGACCTATTTACTACTAAAGGTGATTTTCCCGACACACAGGGGCAGGGCAAGCTGTCCTCCGCTTGGAAATTTTACCGATCTACTCATTTATTTCACTTTCCGTGTGTGGAAAAAACTTTCCTGTCTCGGATAGAAAGTAGTCTTCCTATCCGAGACAGCAGGCTTGCTCCAGGAGCTCCAGGTGCCCATTCTGATACACCGGTCAGCAGTTCGTCCATAACCAGAATGAAAGGATGTGGACTTAGTGCTGAACCTTCATGCACTTCAACTATCACTTGAAAGCCTCTAGCATTTCCCGAGTTAGTCCTTACCCTGACTATGGAACCACTGCACTATTCTGATGTATCCTTCCTCCACCACCTTTCTCCTTAATACCCCCCACACTACCTGCTGCAGAATGGTATCATAAGCCTTCTCCAAATCGATTTTTCTTTGCTGTTCTATGCTTTTCTGTCATCTGCCCTAGAATTTAGAGTGGTTCCATTGTAGGCCTCTACTAGGTATGGACTAGAGTAATGGACCCGAAGTTCACTACTGGCCACAGGGGCGGTTGTATTTTTGTCTTATAGTTATGGGTTTTCGTATGCATTATTTCAGTCCAGAGGCCCACCGCATCGACCTACTTCAGTCTTCCAATTAGCAGTCTATTAATTGCATTGTATAAGGATTACATTTTGGCTGACGTGGCTAATGGACCCTTTAGCAGACAATAGGGGAGGAGGGTCTCTCTCCTCTACTAGTGCCTATCAAATAGGGATCCTCCCTTCATCCACGTGGTGGGCAGCACGAGTCATCTTACACAGAAACGAGCCCCTTTTCACACAGAAATGGCATGTGTGACCCCCATCACATTCTTGCCATCATGTGTCCACACCGTCTCTTTAGAAACAAAAGAAACTCCTAACCCTTTTTCTCGCCTATGGCAAGGTCAGGTACCCATCTCGTCCCTCTGAATGGACACAAGGGTGATCTATTGGGCAGTTTTTTTCCGCAGCCGGTTGCCGACCATATCTGCAACCCCAATGCTTATTTATCGCCGGTCTACTGTCTGTTTGGGAATTCCACCGACGCCAGGGAGAGCCGCGAATTGCGTTGGATACACCAGTTCTCGTCTGATCACTGAAGTTAAGCAACGCAACCCCAGTTAGTACTGACATGGGCGGTTGCTTGGGAAAACTGGGTACCGCTAGTATCCAAAAATCGTCGCATTAGTGTAGTGTCTGTGCCGCCTCTGCATCACAACTGCATAGTGGACTGGCCTCTAATGACCTTGTAGTTGAAGGGCCCTAAAACACCAACAAAGAAACAAACCGACGCCAGGGGACGAGCTCCTACACCTGAAAATTTTGCCTCATCTACCCGTTGCATAGTAGGGGGGAGGGTACCGGGACCTCAGTTTTACTTCTCATTCCAAGGAAGATACACTCGGGGTATCTCTCTAGCCAGGAACGAGCCAACCCACCTCGGTCCAGTATCGAGCATATAAACAGTGACTCAGTTACCGAGCACGCTACCCACTGTTCCACCGAGGTAGGACCTTCAGGAACAAGAGGCCGACGTAAAATGGCGCAGAACCAAAATGGCAGCCTCTCCCATAACCTTCCAACAGTTATAACATCAGTAATTTAGCAGGGTGCTTAGGCTGATGCCCCAACGAACTGTAGACCGACGATAAATAAGCATAGGGGTTGCAGCTTTAGTCGGCAACCGGCTACGGAAAAACAATGTACAACGTATTGCCGTCGTGTCCATTCGGAGGGACAAGATGGGTACCCGACCCTGCCATAGGCGGGAAAAGACTTAGGAGTTGCTTTACTTAGTGAATTGCCCCATGTGGTATATGACGTCATAATGGCATCTGTTGTTTCTCCAGTGTTACCAGTAGTGTACGTCCTTCTTTATCGTTAAAGATTGTATATTTTTTATTTGTTTTCATTAAAGAAAATTGCCTTTTAATATCTTAATATTGAAATACTTTGTAATACAATTTATATATTCCGACATAATGTAATTTTTTTTCTTCTTCTTCTTCATCTTGAAAATAATTTAAATTGAAATTTTATTAAAGAAGAAGATTCACATCACTGAAAAGAGCAATGCAATGAAACCCCCCTTTTTTCCATCATATTTAATAATTTATTCAAAAAAATGTAATTTAATAATGAAAATTTTGTTTTAGTATTATTTATTTTATACAGTCTTGCAAACAAAATAATAATTTTAATCAATATTTTCTTAACCCTTTAAAGTATTTCAATTTCAAAAAAAAAATGAGACATATGCACATGCGCCGTTGCTAGTAGAAATGAACTCCATTTTAAGACCCCATATTTTATTAAATTATATTTTTTATAATAGATATTGAGATATGCGTGTGTCGCCCTACAGGGGATAGTGGAAGATAAAAATTTCACCAACATTTCATGTTTTTTGACTTTGATATTCGACCGAAAAAATATATATTTTTATTGAAACCGACGAAGCGCCATTTCTGAGACGTTTACAGCGCCGCAAGGCGTCATTTTGTTGTACCAATATAATAACATTTTAGGTCGAGAAATTGTCAATATTTGTCCTATGCGTTATCTCCTTCTCACCCTTGTTGCAGCCATCACCCAAATCCCTGAAATTTGGTACATACTATGGCATCTTGCTGAGAAGAGGGCGAAAGGTGGGGGGGGGTAATAATGGTCAACTTTCACGTCACGTGCCACACGGCCACACAAAAAAAGTGATAGTTATTATTGGACTGTGCATGAAATTTTTTTCTTTGCTTCTGCTGCTATTAAGCTGTAATTTGCTGTCCACTATAGTGACCGATGGCATTCAAACTGCAGATTGCTTTTTTGCGTCAATATAGTTTAATGACATCCCAACCTGATTATGAATCGATGGACGGCTCTGCTATATCTTTGAATTATGGCCTGTCCATCCCGATTACGAAAATCAGGACGTTAATTTCATGGAGTGCAGATTTTCGATCCTGCCCCAGTTATTTTCTCCTAGTGGGAAGGAGGGCGACAACTTTCCGAATCTTGACAAGACTACTGACATCCCTCTCCTGTCCTAACTTGAAGCATTGCAAAGTCCTGATGGCCTGTCGGCGTTGTTGTTGTTTTAGGGCTCTTCAACTAAAAAGATCATTAGAGCCCCGTCCACAGCATAGTTCTTATGCAGAGACTGCACAGACACTACACTAATGTGACGATTTTTAGGTATTAGCAGTACCCAGTTTTTCCAAGCGGCCACCCATGTCAGTACTAGCTGGGGTTGCGCTGCTTAACTTCAGTGATCAGACGAGAACTGGTGTGTCCAACGCAATTCGCCCCTCCCGGCGGCCTGTCGGCATCCGCTTAATGTCCAGTGCCATCTATCTACAAGTCGGTGTGAACAGCTCCAGGAAGCGTGGTGGTACCCTCCTGAAGTTCCTCATTATCATAATACCCTTATACCGCCTGTGGCAGGGTCGGGTCTGCTGGTTGTTGCCCTCCACTACCGTCTACCTCTCACCATATCCCAGTCTACCCCACACACTACTATATCCTTATGGACAACCTGCTGCCACGTCTGCTTCGGTCTCCCGCTGCCCCGACCACCTGCTTTCCTAAAATGCACCTAACAAGCTCCTCCTCTCCTCTTCTCAGTACGCGTCCATACCACCTCAACCTATTCTCCCTCATTTTTTGGCGATGCCCACCACCCCCAGGCTGCCACTAATAAACTCATTCTTAATTCTATCAGCTTTCGACACCCCACTCATGGACCGCAGCGTTCGCATTTCGGCTACTTGCATTCCATTGACGTGGCTCTTGCTCACTGCCCAACACTCTGATCCATATAGCATAGCCTGGCCTAACCACTGTCCTGTAAAACTCCCCTTTCAACTTGAGACCCTCCTATCACACAGGACGCGGCTGGCCTGTCTCCACTTCAACCATCCGTCATCTCCCCATCCGCCATCTCCCCATTGCTTTGGAACGTTGATCCTAAGTACTTTACCCCTTGAACCCTTTTCACCACTTCGCCCATGGAAAGTAAGGAACCCTGGTAACCCTTCTGAAGATAGTGATTAATAAAGAATGGGGATCAGTGTGGATGAATAATGAAAAAGTTGAAATACGGGTGTAGGGGGTTGAGGTTATCACCAAGGTTGTTTCATCGTACCGTCAAGTTCCGTTGGAAACCCCAGTTCTCGTGAGATCACTGAAGTTAAGCAACGCAAACTCACGTTAGTGCCAAGATGGGTGGTTGGTAGAGAACGTTGGGTGCTGCAAATTTCCTCTCTCCTACATCTCCTACACCTACTTCCCCCTCTCCCGCGAGCAGCCTCCCAGCCCCCTTATGGCTGCTTGGCTTACTCCGCAATCCATTAGTGTAACATAGAACGTACCGTCCCAATCTCGGACTGGGATGATACCCCCAAGGCCGGCCTTAGGGCAAGGCGACCGCCTTCGGCCCCGCGCTGGTGAATTAAAGAATACTTGGTACTGGGTGAATTAAAGAATACTCTAGGGCTGGCCCTGATACCACCCCTGCAAGATGACTGTTATTTATGGTTGGCGCGCCTGTGTGCTGACTGTTTGTTGTTGTTGTTGTTTGAGAATTAGCATATTTAGTGAGTTAGTACGGTTATGAATTTGAAGAAACACTAGAGGAAAAGTTTTGTCACGACGTGTAAATGAGACACCGTAGATTTGATAGCATTCCCGTGGCGGAAATAATGGCTGACACTTGGAAAAGTAATCGCTATGACGACGTACATAAATAGATGGCTGTACGACTCCCAAATGGTGATATTCATTCGTCGTGTCGACAAAATAAGCACCCAGATTAAAGACATTTCCGTTGTGCTACAACCAATTAAAAGGACCTACGCTGGAATTACTCTAATTTTAAAATCACTGGCGTCCTTGAATAATAATAATAATAATAATAACAGCATACGTACACATACTGTATATCCGTCGTGTCTTAAATGCACATTAAAATGAATTCGTAATTTTGACTTTTCAAGTTGTCGTCGTCGCCGTTCGGATAATCCGAATTAGGCCATTTTTAGACGGCGTCACAAGCCATATTCTGAGGCCCCTCCTTAATATTCACAGATGGGACTTAAACATTTACGTTGTTACTGTAATTATAATTATTTGTAATTGCTGTCGTTGTGCGCCATAGTAAAACGCCTTCAAAAGAATTAAAGGCATTTGAAGGCTCCTCCATTTAGGCCCATCACATGAACGAGTTTCCTGTTCTCTCTTCCCCCCTCTCTCCCCTCCGTCCTAATTGAAATTTATGAACCCGCCTCGGTGGCACAAGAAATAGCATGCTCGATTAGTGCGTCAGTGGTTCTAAGCAGTGGCGTCACTAGGGGGTTGCGGGCCGCACCGGGTGACATCACTCGCACCATGAGAAATAGGGTGACACCAAAGAAGAAGCAGCTTTTTTCGAGAGAGAGGGGGTAACACCATCCGCACCGGGTGACGCCAACCCTAGCGACGCGTCTGGTTCTAGGCTCGATGGGAGCTGCGAATTGCGTTGGACACACCAGTTCTCGTCTCATCACTGAAGCTAAGCAGCGCAACCCCAGCTAGTACTGACATGGGTGGCCGCTTGGGAAAACTGGCTACTGCTAATACCCAAAAATCGTCGCATTAGTGTAGTGCCTGTGCAGCCTCTACATAAGAACTATGCTGTGGACGGGGCTCTAATGACCTTTGTAGTTGAAGGGCCCTAAAACACCAACAAACGGCAACAACAACATCTAGGCTCGATACCGGATGGCTCGAGGAGGTCCTGAGTGCGCCTTCCATTGGATGAGGAGTAAAACTGTTGTACAATGTCATTTGCGCGTGAGAGGACCCTCTCTGCTGTGCAACGGGTAGACCCGACGATAAATACTCATCGGTCTACTGTTCGTTGGAGAATTCCACCCACCGACGCCAGGGGGAGGGGGGGGCGAGCTCCTACACCTAAAATTTTTGCCTCATCTACCCGTTGCATAGTAGAAAGGATTCTTTGACGTGCAAATGCCACAAGGGACCTCGGTTTCACCGCTCATCCGAAGGGAAGGCGCACTCGGGTCTTTTCTCTCTCGCCCCAAAAGAAGCCAACCCACCTCGATCCAGTATCGAACCTAGAACCACCGACGCAGTTACCGAGTACGCTGCTCACTGCGCCACCGACGCGGGTTGAACTCGTTAACTAAATGACTAATAATAATAATAATACTGCAGAATTGATATTATTCAGCAAATTCATGAAATTTTTATGATGTAAGCAGAAAATTACAGTATTTCTTTCTAAAATCATCATCATCATTAAAATTAATGGCCATAATTAAGGCTGAAGTATAACGTGAATCCTAAATCTTCACAGGGTGCTTATTCTTTTTATTTTTTAAATGCCGCATTTTTGTGTGTATATCGACTTTTAGTTAGGCGTTTGACATAATATACTTAAAAAGTATTATACGTTAACAAGACGAAAACATTAAATTTTTGTGTATTTGACTGATAATTCGTATAATTTCCTTCTTGAAAGAAAATGGCGACGCGTGGGCTCCGTCGCCATTATTGTTTTCAATCTATAAAATTTGCATAATTTGTATTTTAACTAAAATAGCGTTAGGGAGGATAGCAACAGCGAAAAGGGGAATGGAGCAGATGGAAAATATTTACCCCGTATGGTAATACACCGTCGTGATTGTTGTTGTATCGTCATTATTAAAAACTCGTCGAGATAATACGGCTGTTACTTTGGGAGTTAACGAGTTGAGAGAAAGAAAGATAGGCTTATAGACAATTGTGTCAATGGATGCATACAATGTAAAGTTTCTCTTCTCTCTTCTTTTTTTCCACATAGAGATGATGAGAGATAGGTCTTAATGGATGCATTATTAAGATCTAAATCAATTTATTCCTTTTTTAAACTTACGCGTATGCTACTTCTGTTGGATTCAAAAAGTTTTCATTATCCGTCTATTGTTAGATCTGTTCGTCAATGACATCGGGCGACGAAGCGGGTTTCATAACAAATAAATCGTTATATTGAAATATGATTAGATGCCGCCCGTAGAATCCCGTCTTAATTATTTTATCACCTTCTTTCACTTTTTATACACAAAAACGTAGTATTGACACACATTTTAGTGTTGTAATTAGCGCCACATTGTTGATATCGAACTTCTTCGTGTCCCTAGTTGGCAGCCATTATGACGAGAAGAGCGTCTCGTGCGCGCGTGCGGCTGTTCCACTTTGCGGACCCGGCTGTTGAATTAGAACGTCGCTCTAGTATACGGAAGCAAAAAACATTCTAAACTGATGCCAAGTTGACGAAAATGGCTGCCGACATTCTTTGCAAGAACTAAGATCGCTAAAAAAAACATTGCGGAAATTGAAGAATGTGCTATATGACTTACGTAGGGAGAAGAAAAGATTGATTTGTATGTTTTATGTAGGCATAGTTTAGCTTTAAAGCAATTTTATTTAGTCATAGACTGGGGTTAAAATCACGATTTTGGGTCATGAAGAAGAACAAGGTGTGCATACATGTTTGTCCAAATAAGATGCTCGGCGACGTATTTGTCTTGAATTATAAGTTGCCGGTAACTGTCTTTTTCTTTCCATCTCTACTTTCTCCTTTGTTTTGATTATGTAGAAAAATGATGATGATGGATTAGAGGATGCGTTACAGATTAGGAAGATTATCTTAGTGAATGATGAAATCTAAAATGACACGTTTTTTTATATCAAATTGTATCGTTTGGGAGATTAGACGATACGTGATGTTCGGTTGAATGATGATTATTGTTTTTCCACTCCCTTTTCTGTCGTATGTAATATATAAATCTTTGATGGTGGTTAAAGTTGATATTCTTGGGAAGAGGAGCAAAGTGTGGGTGTATGAATCTGGGGGTTTTTTTTCTTGCTTGACATCACAAGATTTTGTTGTTGCTATTGGTCAGTTAATGTCCATCCTTTCCATTCAGTAGCGTATTTCTCTCACATACTTGACGTGTCCCTTTTTATATTTCCCTTTCTCTATAAAGAAATATGATCGAATTGACAAGTCAGCATAGAAAAAAGAAGCCTTACAAGATTTCACACTTAACAACCCTCCCGTTATTTATTTTACATTTCATCTGACCATTCCGTCGTCTGAGATTTGAAGTTATAACCCGATTAAAAAAGTCCATGAACGTGAGACATTCATATGTGGCTATAAGGATAATAAGGTCTGTAACTAAAAATAAGATATTTTATTAGTCATCCTGGAATAGTTTCGGTTTACAGAATTTTTAAAAATTGCCTTGTTCGCCAATTTTATGGATAATCCTAGCTTTTTTTTTGTATGAATGAGTAGGGCATGTCGTTAACTAGCGCGGAGAAGAAGCCAGAAGCCTGTAGGAGCCCGATTTCCTGAATTATGGGGTTAGAACTACTCCAGGTAACCCATTTAAATTACATGACGTTAGGGTTCATTAATAGAATTATTCCTTTTCTGTTAAAAATGAGTATTCGAAAATGACCTAACCTATGCTACCAAATGGGGCCTAATGAATAGATCTGTCCATTTTCTTTTGTCGGCCCTTCAAATACAACGTCATTAGAGTCCCGTCCAATGTATAGTTCTAATGCAGAGACTGCACAGACACTACACTAATGACACGATTGTAAGGTATTAGCGGTACCCACTTTTCCCAAGTAGCCACTCATAGCAGTACTAGCTGGGATTGCGTTGCTTAACTTCCGTAACCGACCTCAGCATACCCTAAGCCAGTGGTGGCGAACCTTTTTTTGAAGACGGGTCACAATAACACCAAAAAAGAGCAAAAAAGTTGTCGGCGGGTCAGTTGCAATCACTATTTAATTTTATGAATAAAAAATTATTATTAATAATGAATATATTAGTTTATTAAAGTAGCAAATAGAGAACATCATCATAATGCCATTATCCCGCCTGTGGCTGGGTCGCATCTATGGGTTCTATCCTCCAGGTCCCCGTTCAACCCACACACTATGATGTGATAAACTAGATATGATTCACGTTCGGGTGGGTCACTTAAAATTGCTCGGTGGGTCACAGGTTCGCCACCACTGCCCTAAGCTAACCTGTCTTAACCCAACTCAGCCAATAACAATGATTAATGCTTACTAATGAAAATGAATAACAGCAGCGCCTGCTGCGAACAACAGACCAGAGGCGTAGCTAGAGGGGCAGGAGGTTACATATATCCCCGGGCGCCAAAATGAGGCTTATAACGTTACATTATAATAAGTGGACAAGGCTAATACATACATCAGGGCGCAAAATATCCTAGCTATGCCACTTTCGTTGTTTTTGTCTTTTACCTAACCCTAGTGTAATGCAATTCAAATGGGTTACCTGGAGTAGTTACAATTCCACAACTCAGGGTTGTGGGCCTCTAAAAGCATCCGGTTTGTGTTCCACGTTAGGCAAGAACATCACCTACTGACTTATGAAAAAATTCATCCATAAAATTGGTAAACCGAAACATAGCCGTAATCCTTTATAAGTCTCTAACTATCGTAATATGAAAATATTTGGTTTAAAAGATTAATTTATAAGGATTGATTATTCTTCTGATTTTTATTTCCCAACGTTCGTCGGTCCTTTTACTTACTGGTTGTTGCTAGGCTAAAACGTGAATTGCCCTCTTCTTGGAATTAGTCGCGTTTGGGGACTAGTCATAAAATCTGAAGCATTAAGAGGTTCACTTTTGGTGGGTCCATAAAAACTACTATTTTAACTATATCGTCCAATCGCGAAAATGAATTTCGCGACGAGGACACTCAGAGAGAAAGATAGGGAGGTAACAAAGTGTCTAGTCCATAAAATTCTTGTTCTTATTTCTTTTAGTGGACTAGGGTTTTACGTCATTCGTTCTCTATGTATGAATAGCTAACACTTTTTCTCCTGTATTGCAGAGAAGGAACTCTTAAAATTCGCCATGTCCACTAACGGTCACTCTACTCAATAGTGGTCTTAAAGAGGATGCTGTAACATTCAGATCCAAATTGTCGAGACTGGTGTCTAACGCAAACCAAATGTGAGGTTAATAGTGGTTAACATGTTTTAATGGTTGAAAGACAGCGGGGCAAGGTTCGATCCTGTGCATTATTTTTACCTCTAATCTTAGTTGGCTGTGCCACACTTTTAATTAATAACAATTATTTTTATTATCTTTCTAAATAGTATTGATAGTGGTTTTTAAAGTATATTGGACACTGTCCCAATGGCTGTACATTAATATCTGATGACCAACATTCGGACATGACCATTGCAAAATGTAGAGATGACGACCACGAGAAGTAGTGGTCATTTAGGACATTGTTACGTTATTGATTCGCTCAGTCCATTCGTCCGTAATAATCGCGTTTGTCATATCAGTTAGTTTAATTTTGTAGTCATCGTTCAGTGTGGTATAGTGTGAGTGAACGTTAGATAAGGTGGCGGTCACGGTAGCAGCGGCGAGTGGTCAAGCGACTATTTTGACGCATTTAGAGAAGGCGGTTTCGACCCTTTCACTCCTTCTTTTCTCCCTGCTTTCTTCCTCTTGCACCTTTCACTTCCCCCCCTTTTTGATTTTCTGGTTTGAAACCATAACGAGGGAAGGAGGTCACTGTATGGCGTTGACGAATTGGGGTAACATTAGACTGACCATGTTCTAAATCTCTTCACATATATACTTTTGGTCAAACCATTGAAATGACCATTTTTTTATTGTACTGGATAGTGTTGGTCTTAGGGTGGTGATGACGACGTGAAGGGAGGTGAAATGATAAGGGAAGAAGAGCCTAATGGTGTTTGACCAGACGACAGAGGTGAAAGCAGATATTCTAAATTCTATTGGTCAGTCTGTAATGATAATAATAATAGTCAATATCAGACATTAATATTGTAAATTTTGCACGATGCATCGCATCGCGTAAATGATGGCAGTTTTATGTCTCTGCCTTCTCCCTCTCTTCGCATATTTTAATAATAATAATAATACTACAATACTGGAAATTGGAAAATCAAGTGGACATTGAAAGAAAAAAACATAAATTTTTCCAACAAGGGGTTAACATTGGCTGGACGTGTTCAGGAAAGCTGAATATTGGTTTGTTGTTATTCAAGTACGAATCCTCTCCCTCGCTCTCTCCCCCCCTCTCTCTGTCTCCAACAAGGAAAATGATTATTTTAATTAGATTTTATTCATTGGATTAAATTGATATCTCCTCTCTATCTCTTTCTATGTATTTCCAGCAGTTTTACAAATCACAAATGTTCTGCATTGAAATGCGAGAGACTACAGCATTTCGTTAATGATGTTATGATGACGACAAAACTTGAGAGGGGATCAAGTCGATCTGAACGGAAAAATAATAAAGGCTCGCTAGTATTGTATTTATTGTTCAATATAACATGCCTTTTCATCTCATCATCATACTCCTTTTTCCCCATTTCGCGCACTGCCCAGTACTCCATTCCATATAGCATAGCCGGCCTAGCCACTTGCCCTTCAACTTTATTGGGACCCTTTGTTCACACAGGACTTCCCATTGCCTATCTACATTTCGTCCTCCCTACACTGATCCTATAGGTCACATCTCAATCTATTTTCCTATTGATCTAAAACACTGATCTTAGATAAGCCAATATAGATTCCTGAACCTTTTTCACTATCACGCTTCCACTGCCTACGTCTCCCTTACTTCCCTGCTCTTCCCATTTCACAGCGAAATCCTAGTTGGATTTCATTTCACTAGGTTCGTATCTGGCTTAAAACGTAATGGGGCGTAAATCGCACGTGTTTTCCACGTGGTTTGTGGCGCGCCAAAAAAAAAAGAGATAAAGTCCGCACGTGCTGTGGGAGTGGCTTAAGCCCGCCACACACGATCAGTTTGGTGTGTCAGTTCGGTGTGTGCACATCGATGTGTTCAGTTTGGTGTGAAGGAATGAATTGCACACACGATCAGTTTGGTGTGTCACGTAATTATGTTCCTTTTCCTGAAACGTCATGTGACGTCAGTTGATTCTACCGTTACCATGGTGCAGTCTTTTAATAATGACGTTTATCCGCGTTTGGGCATGCGCAGAACAAAAAAATTGAACAATTGATGTGAGCAACCCCCACACACGCTCAATTCGGATTGACGTCCATCCAAATTGACACACCGATGTGATACAATTTCTTCAAACCGTCAGTTAAAATTTTTGGTGTGAGCAAAAAAGTTTTTTGCACACACACGTCAGTTTGGTGTGTGGCGGCCTTTATATGATCACTTTGGTCAATTTTAAAGATCGTAGGTTGGAGGGGGGAGTAAAGAAAACGTGCACGGATCACGTGGCTCGTAGCACTAGACCCACCGAGCTCAATCACGTGAGCTGATTACCGTATGACAGGCTGGTTTTCGCGCACGTGCCAATCACTTGAATTATCACGTGCTGCTGATGAATTTAAAGCCCGCCACACACGATCAGTTTGGTGTGTCAGTTCGGTGTGTGCACATCGATGTGTTTAGTTTGGTGTGAAGAAATGAATTGCCCGCACACGATCAGTTTGGTGTGTCACGTAATTATGTTCCTTTTCGTGAAATGTCATGTGACGTCATTTGATCGTCCGCATCAACCAGTAATTCTACCGTTACCATGGTGCAATTTTTTTAAAGATGACGTTTATCCATGTTTGGGCAAGCGCAGAACAAAAAAAGTGAACAACTGATGTGAGCAACCCCACAAACGCTCATTCTAACTGACGTCAGTCCGAACTGACACACCGATGTGATAAAATTTCTTCACACCTTCAGTTAAAATTTTTGGTGTGAGCAAAAACTATTTTTGAACACACACAACGTCAAAAATATCTTTCTGGAGGAACTCTGTCGTGCAGTGCAGTTGTAGTTACGTGTCGTGCTGCTGCAGTGCGAATTGCGTCATTCAGATGCAATGTAAGTATATTTTGCTGTGCAGTGCAGTGCTGTTCTGCACTAGTGCGGTTCTACCTTTAATGTAAAGGCAGTAAGAGATAAATTTCCTTGCATTTTTTCTATTGGCTAATCGATTATTATTATCATAACGGAGTTAAATACTGGGGTGGGGGGGTTGAAACTGCAGGGGAGCGGCTGTATTGCTTTGGACACACCAGTTCTCGTGTGGTCGCTGAAGTTAAGCAACGCAACCCCAGTTAGTATTAACATGGGTGGTCGCTTGGGAACACTGAGTACCGCTAATAGCCAAAAATCGTCATAACAGCGTAATGTCTGTGTAGACTCTGCATTAGAACTATGCAGTGGACGGGGCTCTAATGACCTTTGTAGTTGAAAGGCCCTAAAACACCAACAAAAGCAAAATACTGAAACTGCAGCGGAGACGAGAACATGTTACGTCGGCGTGTGATGGTCATCAGGAGGTGGTCAACTCTGAAACGTTGAGCAACAGTTGTGGTTTTATAACTTCCCGTTAGTTGAAGTACAGTATTTGAGGAGAGCAGAGTTGAAGCGGAATAGTTTTCCATAGGAAATGAGGTTCAGCGTGAGTTGGTGGAGGTGGTCCTGGCGGCGGTGTTCGGAAAGGAGAGGAGGAAAGGGGGGGTAGAGGGGTAGTATCAACAGTTGATCATTGATACCTTCTTGCATGGTTGGTCAGTGCAGGACATTCTCCACGTCATGCTATGAAGGCTGGTTTGCAGTGGCTATTTTCGGCATTGGTGTCAGGTTAGGTAGGGGTTCTTGTTTCCACTCTCCCTCCATCCATCCACCTTCATTTCTCCCTTTTCGTATCCCCGCCTTGTCGTCCTTAGCAAGCAGTTATTGACTGATGTTAATGAAAGCGGAGCAACAACCAATCGCCAAGTTTTACTGGTGATATTGGAAACGGTCTCGTTTTCACACGCAATAGTCTGCCCGTTAATCTGTCGTTTTCGTATTTGAAATCGGATCGTTAGGCAATAAATTCATTAGTTTTTTGGGGAATGCTCTCGAAATTGCGAGTTGGATTTTAATCCTGTGTGTATGTATATATGCATTTCATCGGATGTTGTTGTCGTTAGTGCGCTTTTGTTGTTGTCGAAAGAGAGAAAAATGAAGAGCGTTTGTTTAATCGACAGAGAGTTTGAGGACAAATTATCCCCACTCTTTAATTGGGTCTTTTATTGTTCTGAAGTTTCATTGTCTCAGCCACCCGTTGACAATATAGTCGACAACGTTTGAATGTACTTCTTGATGTTGACGAAGAGGCACTCGCTCACTCTCTGAAGAGTCTGTGGGACTCTTTAAAAGAACGACAATTTGTAGTTGGGGTTTAATGTTTGTGAGCAAACTGGGACAAGGGGATGAAGCTGTAGACCGACCCCATTTTCTTCTTTCTCTTCATGGTTTTCTAGTTCAAAAAGGAAATGCAATGAGAAAACCAATATGGGAATAATTTCCTGTTTAGGGGCTTTAACGTATTTTTCGAACTGCCCATCAGGATAACAGTTCGTTTTTTTTTTTTACCTTAAATCTGTAATTCTTTCAATATTGACTGGTTTATTCTTTTAGGATTCCTGTCTTGTCGTCTACTTTAATTTCCTTTCATGAAAATTTACTCTATATTTTTATACTAAGGAATGGCTTCATTAAATGGGAGCGAGAACGCGTAGAATAGTAACAGAAAAGGACACACAGAAACCTCTTTTTCACTGTCTCTCTCTCACACACACTCTCTCTCCCCACACACAGTCTTTCTCACATACACACTGTTTCTCTCCACACACACACAGTCTCCCCCACACACACACTGTCTCTCGCTCCATACAGACACTGTCTCACACACACACTGTGTCTCCCCCATACACTGTCTCTCCCCCATACACTGTCTCTCCCCACACACACACAC
>JAAFCE010007744.1:7254590-7350880 GCA_013389805.1 Trigoniulus corallinus
CCCCCCACACACTGTCTCTCTCGCACGCACACACTCTCCCTCCCCACACACACACGCACACACTGTCTCTCGCTCCATACACTGTCTCTCCCCACACACACACGCTGTCTCGCTTCATACACACACTGTCTTTTTCTATTTGTCTCACTGTCTCTCTTATCTCTCTACTTCTGCTCTCTTGCCGTCTACTTGTGTACGATATGGGGCCTATGGCTGTCCCTCCGAGCCCTGTGCTTTATTCCCTATCTGGGTTTCCGACTTATCGAATGTACTAAAAGGAAAAGAACGTTGCTCAAAACCCGAAATTGTTTTAGAATTGAAGCGTGATTCTCATTAGAACGAGATTTGGAATGGTTAGAACGAAAAGTGTGCCAATGGGTAGTTGTTATTACTGCACGTGCTCTTCTTTTTCAGAATGTTGATTGGTTGTCCCTCCATGAAAAGAATTTACCCACTTAATGACCAAAAGAAGAAGAATAAGAAGAATTAGAACAACTGACGACGTCAGTCATGTACGGTGGCTTAGCGTTGAATTGTTGTTTAGCTAATGTGAATTTCTAAATGACAGAATGCTGCTGCTGCTGCTAGGTTTAGAAAGTAGTGTAGTGATGATGGGGACGACGGCGCTTCGCTTTTTCATTCATTGCCGTTGCCATGGTGACTGCTGCAACTAATCGCCTTAGTAGTGAGCGAGAGAAAGATTTATATCTGTCTGTATAGTAAAAGAGTGATTGTTGTTTTGACAATTTTTGCTTTTGTTTCTTAATTGTATCACATTTCGTGAATCGTTAGGCCACGCCCGGATTTTTCTTTCTGTCCTCTTCCGCCTCCTTCTCCTCCTAGTTGCAGGTTCACCAGCCCTTTTCTGCCATATCATGGCGGCATATCTTTCTCATTTTCCGCCCACTACTACCATTTTTTATTTAATTCATCGATGGATCCCTCGTGTGTTTTATTCTTTCCTTTGTTTCCTTCCACCTCTAGTTACTTCACTCCGTCCAGTCTCTCTCCTCTATACACCTTGCCCCCTACCCCTCTTCCGCTTTCCAACCCCAGCCCCGCACCCGTTTTTTGGGGTGAAGGGGGGTAGAAACGATAACCATCAAAACTAATTAACGTGAGAGCAAATGGCAATTTAAGAGAGGCTCTATGACGATCGTTGTAAGGAAGCGCCTTAGCAAATTGAATGGCGTGTCATGCTTGAGGTTAGTGACTCTCTACCCTTGTTTCTCCTTCTTCATCTTCTTTCTCATCCTCTCACCGTCGTTGTCGTCATCATCATCGTCGCCTAGTTTTTTTTCCGTTTCTCCCTCCTCCGTTCCATTTTTTTCTTCATCTTCTAGTGGTTCGTAAATCATCATCATCTTCATCATCATAATTCATATCAGGTTT
Organism: Trigoniulus corallinus; assembly: GCA_013389805.1. NCBI lineage: Eukaryota > Metazoa > Arthropoda > Diplopoda > Spirobolida > Trigoniulidae > Trigoniulus > Trigoniulus corallinus. The sequence continues at coordinate 7,255,983 of JAAFCE010007744.1, forward strand.
TTGTTTCCAATGTTTTGTTTTGCCTCTCGTCATCTGTCATATTTTGCCATCCATCATTTCTCTAATTGTTTTGATTGAAATTCTTCTAGTGGAATACGAGGATGATGATGATGATGAATGGGTGTATTGTGAGTATGCAAATATGCTTAATTAAAAAGGGCCGGAAGGCGATCGTCTTCTACTATGGAATGACGGCGGCCGCCATTTCTGGATTCGAATTTTAAAATATTATTCGTCCTAAGGCAAGTCGCAAAATGAGACGCAGGGTGGCGAAGGGGACGCAGGGTGTAGGAGACCTGCGAAATTCTGCTAGCAGGCAATCTCCGCACATTGAATCGCAGTTTTTCACCATGCTTGCATCAACTAGCAAAAGAACTTCTCTCCTTCGCGCCGCTTTTTGTTATTGTCACGCCAACTTCACGCAGGAAACTGCGGCATTGGCACTGCGCTCCGCAGGGTCCCGTGGCGTACGCACTGAGTCACGTCACCCTGCGACTTAACATGCGCAACTACACACTATCATGTGAGCCGCAGAAATTTATGGTGAGTCACCCTGCGTCACCTGCGGAGACTGTGTCTCATTTTGCACTCGGCTTAAAAGAGGTCGTTGGATCCATTACGGGAATACAGGTGGTTGGGAGGACCCCCCCTGGGGCAGGAGAAGACCAAAGCGCACGTGGAAGCAGGTGGGACGTAAGGATATAGTAATGTCGACCGGGGTCTGGTGGGATTTTTGTCTGTTCTATTGGCCTTTAGGGCCCTTCAACTGCAATGGTCATTAGAGCCCCGTCCACTGCGTAGTTCTAATGCAGAGTCGGCACACGCTGTTACGACGATATGTGAGTTAGCAATACCCAGTGTTCCCAAGCGGTCACCCATGTCATTACTAGCTGGGGTTGCGTTGCTTAACTTCAGTGATCAGAGGAGAACTGGTGTGTCCAACGCAGTATAATCCCCGCTCCCACCTGGTGGGAGATAGGTAGGAGGAGGAAGGCTAGAACTCACAGACCCGACCCTGATATTGGTGGGATAAGGGTATGATGATGATTGATGAAATATATGACCCCCCCTCTTTTTCTCTCCTTCCGCTCTATTCGTTCTTTTCTTTCCATGTTCTGTTTCGCTCTTCTCCGCCATTCAGAGTCTTGTGGAACGTCTTCACGTGCCACGTGGCATCTAATTAGAAGAAAATTGATGAATGACTTGTCAGGGATTTTTCGAGGGGCCATTCGCGTGACCTCTACCCTCTTTCCACCCATTTTTTTAGAGCGTCGTTCTGCTGTTATTATTATTTTTATGCACTTGACACGAAGTCATTAATTTGTCGTTAGTTGCGTTGTAGTCACCTGCTGTGATGCGCGCGAATGCTCCCTGCTATTTTTATATGTGGTCATTTTGAGATGGTGGTTTGGCCTTTGTCGTCTCCATTGATTGGCGAATGTGGCGCTGTCATCCTACTTCTCGTCTTTTGAACATGTGTTTTTGATTAGGGCAATATTATAGGTGTCGAGGTTTTCTTTTAAAATTGTCCTAGAAGTTGAGTGTGTGTGCTGAATGGCAGACTGGGGCTAAAAGGGGAGAGGATGTGTCACTGACGATGGTTTGCACCCCGTTGTCGATTGACCCGTTGATCCTATTTGGCGACTGCTTTCAGCATCCTATGGTTTGATGGATTGGCGTTTTATGTTACTGTCCGGCTCGACAGCTGTGGTTAGGGCTTGCAGAATTTGCCTACAAACTTTATGTTGTTGAGACGTCTGTAGGTATCCCATGTAGGACTCGCAGGTATCCCTTGTTCCCTCATTCTGCCGGGAGCGGCGAATTGCGTTGGACACACCAGTTCTCGTCTGATCACTGAAGTTAAGCAGCGCAACCCCAGCTAGTACTGACATGGGTGGCCGCTTAAGAAAACTGAATACCGCTAGTATCCAAAAATCGTCGCAATAGTGTAGTGTCTGTGCAGTTTCTGCATCAGAACTACACAGTGGACGGGGCTCTAATGACCTTGTAGTTGAAGGGCCCTAAAACACCATCAAACAACAACAACAATTCATTCTGGCTTGATTGAATGATAGCACGTTACTCTAAAGGTCGATTCTTTCTGGAGTTCTCCTTTTCCGAGAATGGCACATGAAGGGGGAGGTTGCTTTACCAATTTTCCTCTCGCTCTGCCGGCCCTTTCTCGTTTTATCCTGGCCTGTACAGAACAGAGATAGTCTCTCGTCTATTTCTTTCATCTAAAGCAACTATGGAGTCTATATTTGATTACCGTCGCTCTTTTACACACCTTAACACTTAACTGGCCCTTAAGGGGCTGAAATAGTAGATACTAACACCGAGAGAGGTTATTGCACGATGTCTGGAATGATGAACCACGCTTGTATTTTCATGTTAACTCCCCCCACCTTCTTCATTTTTAACCCCTTTTTCTTCGTATACTCTCTTCTCTCTCTCCTTAGATGCACCTTCTTGTCGACGTAATTTTCACATCCTTCTTCAAAATATCTTGCTTACCCTCTTCTACATCTATTACCCACTTCTCTCTCTCTCTCTCTCTCTCTCTCTCTGAGCTTTCATTCCCCTGTACTTTCTGTACTTTTAACCCCCTCCCCTCTTCTTTAACCAGCAATCTTATTACCTATCCCAACATCCCACGAAACATTATCTTAAGACAAGTATGCAATCTCATTGCTGAGGAAATCGATACTTTTTCGAGGATGACAGATTTTTCACTTCCTTCTCCTTTACCCCCTTCCCTTCCCCCTCGAGTTATATACTTACCGACTTTCTTCGTCTTATACACACACACATAGTAACCTCCTGATACCCACTCACCCCTTTCCTGTCTTATAAGATGCAACGTCGTCCTCCTACTCATGTTCCTCTTCTGCTACAGATGTTGCTACATTGTTTCGTTTTCCTTGACGTTGCTTGTGCTGCTGTTGCCGTCTTATCTTCAGCCACCTCCTCCTCATATGTTCTTAGTGCGAGTCTTCATCATCGTTGCATCTTGTCTCTATATAACGCAGTAAACCTTTCTCGCCTTGAAATTTGTCACCTCTTTTGCTCTTCTTTATTTGTTCATATTTAAATTCAATCATTCCACATTTTTGGTCTTGTCATTCTCCCCCTCCTCTTGTCTCTCGCCGTCATCTTTGTCTCGCTCTCTCTCTCTCAGGCACTTACTGACTTTGGCCAAATAGCTTATTTTTGTCCACGGTAAAATATTTCGGCAGTTCCCCCCTCTCCCTCTACCTCACTCCCCGCCTCTCTCTCTCTCTCTCTCCGCCTCTCTCCCTCTCTCCGTCTCTCTCCCTCTCTTATCTTCGTCTTGATCCTCGCCGCTCTTCTTTATCACCTCACCCATAGAAATAGCAGCAGTAGGAGCAGCAACGCAATTTTAGAGGCACTCCAACATCATAATGATCTGTTTGTACGAGCGCCATTTGATCGCACATTTGAAAATGGAGGTGTTCTAACCCGAAATTCTATATTGCTAATGACGCCAGTTGTGTTGTTATGGTGTAATGATGATGTAGAACAACGCACGAGCGACTGTTAATAGAACGACGTTGCCATGGCGAATTGTTGTTATTGTCAAATTCGAAAAAAGAAAATTGTCAAAGAGGGTGTATTGAGGTAGACGTCATTTGACCGATGCGCCGTTGGAAACTTTAAAATGAACACATTTCTTGATTAAAATATGCGGCGGCATCAGAAGGGAATGAAATAAGAAATTGATGAATTTTGTTGTTTATTAATCGTTAATAATAAACGAAGAGGAAGAGTAGGCGGAAGAGGCGTGGTGCCTACGTATAAATAGGCGGAGTGTGAAATGGTGGTGTGGAAAGAAAAATGATTACAATATTTATTAATGTAGATGTCGTTTTTCTTTAATTTCGGGTATTTAATAGCGGTCTAATATGAAGATTTAGTTGTGGCCCATTTAAAAAAAAAATATTTATGGGCAAAACCTAATTTTAATTAATAAATTTTGAAGGACGAAATCGATGCCCCTGGGCAAATTGACATGACCGGCCAGTTTCCCTCGCTTCTATATTTTCTCTTCTCAATTTACGAGATTGCCTTTAGATACCTTTCTCGACCTTAGAAGCACCAGAGCTTTAAATAGAGGCAGAGAGCAATCACACCCAGTGCACTTTTTGTAGATGCCCCCAACTCACACTAAAGAAACAATGTTTATAATTTGGGACTAACGCATGGGGAGCGACTTATTGCTTTGGACACACCAGTTCTCGTCTGATTGTAATTCACTACACTATAAGCAGCCTTATTTGGCCAATATGGCAGTGGAGAGACTGACTCATTCCTACTTATGAAACCATAAAACTCCTAAACCCCTAAGCTATAATTATTGTGTCCCCCACCCCACAATGCTAGCGCTGGTGGGCTCTTTCTTTGAGGAAGCCCTCCACTCAATCCTCTCCAAGGCTATTCCATTGCCGAATGGCCAAGCGGCGAATTGCGTTGGACACACCAGTTCTCGTCTGATCACTGAAGTTAAGCAGCGCAATCCCAGCTAGTACTGACATGGGTGGCCACTTGGAAAAACTGGGTACTGCTAAGACCCAAAAATCGTCGCATTAGTGTAGTGTCTGTGCAGTCTCTGCATAAGAACTACGCGGTAGACGGGGCACTAATGACCTTGTAGGCTCTAAACCTCGGGGCTCTAAAACACTAACAAACAACAACAACAAGCCGAATGACCCTTAGTAAAAAAAAAAAAAAGACCAGTAGTATGAGCCTGTCTGTGCCTTAATCTCCTTCAATTTATATGAATGATCCTTTCTCCCCTTATACTCAGCCAGGGACACACTTCCAACCAGCGGTCCACTGCACCCCAGCAGAAGTTAAGCAACGCAACCCCAGCTAGTACTGACACGGGTGGCCGCTTGGGAAAAGTAGGTACCGCAATACCCCAAAATCGTCTCATTAGTGTAGTGTCTGTGCAGACTCTGCATTAGAACTACGGAGTGGACGGGGCTCTAATGACCTTATAATTGAAGGGCTCTAAATCACCAATGAACGAACGACTTAGTCATGCTGGTGGCTGGGGCGCTGTAGTAGCGGCTATAGTGTTGGCAACTAAGTGTGGAAGCAGAGGCGATAGTTGATGTAAGTGCAATATGTAACTTACCTTGTCAAGTAATAGAGATGCAGATTTGGAGTGAATCTTGACGATGTAGATCCGGGTTTCATTTGATATAAATCATCGAGCGTGGAAAAATGAGATAAAATATTCCCTAGTTGACGTCTTGATTACCTAGTCTTGAGAAAGGGAGCGCTATAAAGGTGAGGGGGGAGAGAAAACGAAGGAAGTGAGGGGGGGGGTTAAGCAGAAGTAAGCCTCTCTATTTCCGTTTGCGAACCTCCATCTTTTTCCCAGGCTTTATTTCAACCAGAGAGAGAGAGAGAGAGTAATGATGGTGAAAATAGTGAGAAGGGAAACAAATACAAAGATAAAATTTGATTTCAATTAAAAATACCCCCTCCTTCCTTTTCACTTGTCTCAAAGTACTTGATTAAACAATGAAACGATGACGATTAAGAAGAAAAATGACTTGAAAGAGTAACAAACGGGTGGAATTAAGGATAAAGTCGTTGGGCTGAGGAGACACCCGTCTTGAAGAAAATTCTTGGATTTACATTCCCCCCCTCTCTCTCTCTGAAGCACAGTGTGGTGCGGAGGGCGTGCAGTGGGAAAGAGAGAGAGAGAAACGGAACACCCACGAACCCTTCCCCTGTCTCACTTTCTGAAATACACTGCAAAACGCGGAAAGGGAAGGGGTAACATACCTCCTCTCGCCGTTCTCTCTCTCACCATCTGCAATGCGGTGCGGAGGAAGGGGTTGGGAAAGAGAGAACGGGACGTCCCACTAACCATTCCCCTCTTTCTCTCTTTTTGAAATACCCAGCAGGGTGGGGAAAGAGAGGGAGGGATAAGAAAAACAAACACACACACAGAGAGAACCTGGACGTCCCACACACCCTCTTAATCTCACTCATCCTGCCGGGTATCTCAGAAAGAGAGTAGGAGGGGAAGGGTTAGTGGGACGTCCCGTTCTCTCTCTGTGTCTTTCTTATCCCGCCCTCTCTTTCTGAAATACCCAGCAGGATGCGGAAAGAGAGGGAGGGATAAGAAAGACACGCAGGGAGAGAGAGGGAGAACGGGACGTCCCACACAATAAGATGGTGTGAGAATCGGATTGTTGCAATAAGATGATAGCTGTGTATAAGATGAAAGAAATTTGTCGTGAGAATGTCTTTGAGAGATAAGACGGTCTTATTCTCTTAACCTCTATTGGGTATTTATATGGCATCTTATTGAGGTTTGAGAATAAGATTGTGTGCATGTTAAGATTAATCCTTCAGAATAAAATCCTTAATCTTTTAGAGACTATGTATAAATCACCTAAGAAATTTTAGCTGAGAGGTAAAGAGTGAGGGGGAGGGGGGGTTAGGGAGTGCAGAAAATAATAATAAAAAAATTTAGTGGTAGGTAGTGGCAAAGCCTCCTTGAAATAAGCAAAGAAAAGAGTTTCATTGTCTTTAGAAATGAATGGATGTTCAAGAAAAAAAAGACCGATGATGGAGCGCCGCCGCCTGCCGGTTTCCGAATAAAAAATAGGATGTGGAATGTAGATTAATTCCTTGACTCTTGTGACTTGGTACACCTCATTCAAATACCACTGCCTGCCTTTTTTTCCTTAGTTCCACTGAGTTGCATCAGTCGAGACGAGGTGCATTTTAAAGCAACCGTAACTTCCTTGGCTTTGTTTCTATGGTAACGAGTCACCTTAAAGCATCTTAGAAAAAATTGTAAAAGGATTGGAATTTAACCCCCTTTTAACGTTTGGATTCATAATAATATGTTTTAAAATTTATGAAGTTATCAGGTGTGATAAAATCTACATCGGTTTTGAAATTTATCCTTTGATATTAATACTTATTAAACTATATTAACTCTTGATTTAAACGTTATCTCATCACAGAATTGCTCCTCGCGCATGTTCCTGGCTCTCTACGTTAGGGTGACAATGTCCCAAACAGGAATGAATGCCACTGCCCAGCGACTCGTTTGTTGGTTGTTTTTGTTTGTTTGTTGGACATTATGGTCCCGTCAACTACGAGGTCATTAGAGACCAGTCCACTGTATAGTTCTAATGCATAGACTGCACAGACACTACACTAATGCGACGATTATTGGGTATTAGCAGTACCCAGCTTTCCCCGAGCGACCACCCATGTCAGTACTAACTGGGCTTGCGTTGCTTAACTTCAGTGATCAGACGAGAACTGGTGTGTCCAACGCAACTCGCCGCTCCCTTGTTTATTGGTGTTTTAGGGCCCTTCAACTACCAGGTCATTAGAGCCCCGTCCACAGCCTAGTTCTTATGCACAGACTGCACAGACACTACACTAATGCGACGATTTTTGGGTATTAGCAGTACCCAATTTTCCCAAACGGCCACCCATATCAGTACTAAATAGGGAAGCACTGCTTAACTTCAGTGATCAGACGAGAACTGGTGTGTCCAACGCAATTCGCCGCTCTCTGCGCAGCGGCGTCGCTAGGGTTGGTGTCACCCCCCCCTCTCCTGAAAGAAGCCGCTTCTTCTGCTTTGGTGTCACCCGGTGCGGCCCGCACCCCCTAGTGACGCCACTGCCACTGCCTGCTAAGTAAGGGCCTGCATCATCTCACCTGCGTACAGAAAACTTCCCTTTCTACACGGAATTAAATGCGTGCAGATGGAACCAATTCCCAGATGTAGTAAGCTGATTGTGAATCCATGCCTGCAGGTTCGATCCTCGTCGAGGTTGGTAGTGCCATTTGGACGCTAGGGAATTACAAACTGCTCCCGAAATGAGAAACGCTGTCCTAATCTCGTATTAGAGGATGTGTAAACGGTACCACTGCAAGGAAAACAGTCCTTTCTACTCCATCGTCATCTTTTCACGCTTACGACACCGTCGGGGGCCAACGTCTGACTCATGAGCGATCTGTTGGACGGTATTTTGACGCAGCCGGCTACCAACCCAAAGCTACGGCCCGTATTATTTATCGTCGGCCTGTTTTGATTCTTTGGGGCACTTTTCCTCCACCGAGCGCCTTCAGCTGTCAATTTTATACCGATCTTGACGTTTACCAATAAAGGGTTCTTTTCCGAGTAGTCATCACATCGTACACGCCTACTGAGGCCCCTCGCTTTCTTCTGCCCGGTAAAGAAGCCAAACCACATCGTTCCAGTTTGTTTTGTTGGTGTTTTAGAGTCCTTCAACTACAATGGTCAGTAGAGCCCCGCCTCCAGCATAGTTGTAATGCACAATCTGCACAGACACTACGCTGTTGGGACGATTTTTGGGTATCCAGTGTTCTAAATCGGTCACACATGCTAGCTCTAGCCGGGGGTGCGTTGCTTAACTTCGGTAATCACACGACAACTGGTGTGTCCAACGCAATACAGTCCAGGATTGAACCTGAAACCACTGATGCAGTAGCCCTACACGCCACCTCCCTACTTCCTGGGCGGTATAAAAAAGCCCTTTATCGGTGGAGTAAAATACCCTTCTAGAACAGGGAAGATTTCTGAGATGCAGCAACTCGTGGTACTTCCTCTGGCTTTAGCATATTTGTTTGCTTCGTTGATTTTTTAGGGCTCTTCAGCTACAAGGTCATTAGAGCCTCGTCGACTGCATAGTTCCAGTGCAGAGACTGCACAGACACTACACTAATGTGACGATTATTGGGTATTAGCAGTACCCAGTTTTCCCAAGCGGCCACCCATGTTAGTACTAGCTGGGGTTGCGTTGCTTAAATTCTGGCTTTAGACTCGCTGCTTGTTGTTGTTGTTGTTTGTTGGTGTTTTAGGGCCCTTCAACTACAAAGGTCATTAGAGCCCCGTCCACAGCATAGTTCTTATGCAGATACTGCACAGACACTACACTAATGCGACGATTTTTGGGTATTAGCAGTACCCAGTTTTCCCAAGCGGCCACCCATGTCAGTACTAGCTGGGGTTGCGCTGCTTAACTTCAGTGATCAGACGAGAACTGGTGTGTCCAACGCAATTCGCCGCTCCCCGCTGCTTGTCATATGTCATGTTGCATCCATCACAAAATCTCCTCCCCCTCTCTCTCTCTCTCCCCTCCAGTGACTACAGTTAAGGGACATGTGGTGGACACGTTGGATTTCTTGGCGGAAATAAGCGTATCGGATTAAAAAAAGGGCTCAAGACCTGAGCTTCAGTGGTTTAAAGCAAATTGAAAAGAGATCGCCTACAGTCCACTGAGTGTTGGTCGTTTTCTTCAATAAATTTATTGATATGAAAACACCAGGATGCCACGACATGTTTCCTTTGTTATCATCATCATCATCGCCTTCTTCCCTTCTCCTCATTCTTCCGTGTGTTATAACCCTTTTCCTTGCCACCCCCTACTCTGTCCCTTTTCTATTTTGTATCCATCATGTGTATCATACAGATAAATTTCTTGTCCAAAGGATAAATCCCAACTTCAAAACTGATTTTTATCTTTCTTATCTAAGTCATGTCTTACTATTTGCCTGTCCTCCTTTTCTTCTGCTCTCTCTTAGCCTCCTTTTTATTTACTAACCCCTTTTATTTCTAACTTTAAACACCTCCTACCTCAATTTGTCTAAAGAGAGAGCGAGAGGAAATTTTTCGGAGAAGAGTGAAACGTATCCAAAGTCTTAAGGATTAAGGATGCTGTCATAAATCTTATTTTGCTCCTGCTTTTCTTCATCTTCATCTTCTTCTTGTTCTCCATCTTTTTTTTTTTACAGTCATTTGTCTGACAGCTTTTTTCCCCAAATTTGTAATGGGAAAGAAAGGAGTGGTGGTGGGGAAAACAGCGGTTGAAAAGTAGGAGCAGGGAGGAAGAAAAAGGGGTTCGTCCTGTCTAGTACTTACTTTCTAAGAAAAATATTAAATTTCTTCTAAGTTCCGCCTGTAATGTTTTCAAGAAATTTGAACTTTTTCACACATTTTATGCCAGAAAATTAAATCAGGTGACAGTCGCGCATGATTGTTAAGAGGTGCAAAGCCTTATCTCGTTTTCGGTCGGCTCTGATTTAATTTTCCCCCTTCTTCTTCTTCTTCTTCCTCCTCCTCCTTATCAAAAATTGTCTTGAAAATTTAAACTGCAAAATCGAAAAGAGACTTTTAACAATTTCAACCTCAAACCATAAAAATGACGTCATAATTGCATGCTCTTTGTTAGGTGGGTAGTACTTATTGCGTTCATTCAGTTGCTGTATTTTCAAAACAGTCCACATCAAGTCGATCTTATTTTTTTTAAAAGAAGTAAAAGCAAAGCAAAAGCAACTCCTAACCCTTTTCCCGCCTGTGGCAGGGTCGGGTACCCATTTGTCCCTCTGAATGGACACAGGGTGATATTTTGGTCATAGTGTTTTTTTCTACAGCCGGTTGCCGGCCAAAGCTGCACCCCTACGCTTATTTATCGTCGGTCTAGTGTTCGTTGGGGAATGCTACCGACGCCAGGGGGCGAGCTCCTACACCTGGAAATTTTTTGCCTCATCTACCCGTTGCGTAGTAGAGAGGGTTCTTTTACGTGCAAGTGCCATCGTACACCCACACGGGACCTCGGTTTTACTTCTCATCCGAAAGAAGGCACACTCGAGGCTTCTCTCTCGCCCGAAAGAAGCCGACCCACCACGGTCCAGTATCGAACTTAGAACTACTGGCGCAGTTGCCGAGCGTGCTAACCACTACGCCACCGCGGCGGGTCGTTTTTCTTAAAAGAACGCCACCTGGTGACAAGCAATTTTATGCAATAGCGACAGGTTGGAATATGACGTCACATTTTTGAGCCGTTGACGTCATTACGACGTGTTGTGTGTAGGTGTTTGCGCGTGACTGCTTCCATAAACCACACATGGAAAATTTCGTTGCCCGTGCCTTATTTTAAAAATAATACGTGGCTGTTTTTCCCCTCACAAATTGCACGTGACTGTTTTCAGAAATTGCATGTTACTCTTCATAGGCCTCACGTGACTTGTTCCTCAAGCTGCTCGTGACTGCCCATTCACAAACTGCACGTGGCTGTCTTTTCAAAGACTACACGTGACTGTTCACAGACCCAACGTGATTTTTCCCACAAACTGCTGCTGACTACAGCACGTGATTATTTCTATCTGCTCCTTACCAGTTCTGCGCCTGATTCTTAAAGCTCCCTCCATACACGATCAGTTTGGTGTGTCAATTCTGTGTGAACACACAGATGTGACACACCAAACTGACAGGGAGCGGCTTATTGCGTTGGACACACCAGTTCTCGTCTGGTCACTGAAGTTAAGTAACGCAGCCACAGCTAGTACTAACATGGGTGGCCGCTTGGGAAAACCAAAAAAAATGTGAATTGACAGCGTGAAGATATTCTTCTATCAAGTCGGTTGTTGTTGTTTGTTGGTGTTCTAGGGCCCTTCAACTACAAAGGTCATTAGAGCTTCTTATGCGGAGACTGCACAGACACTACATTAATGCGACGATTTTTGGGTATTAGCAGTACCCAGTTTTCCCAAGAGACCACCCATATCAGCACTATCAAGTTGGGGTAAAACATTGGACTGACGTCAGGTAGGTGTGAGCGTGTTCAGGGTTGCCCACACCAGACGTTCTGCACATGGCCCCACCATGGAGAGACAGTCATTTGTTTGTTATGTACGTTAAGGGCACCCATACACAATCAGTTTGGTGTGTCACATCAGTGTACACACCGAACTGACACACCAAAGGGATCGTGTGTGAGCAATGTATGCCTTCACACCAAGCTGAACACATTGATGTGACAAATGAAAGTTCGTGTGGGGGGGGGGGGGCTTTGCAAGAGGTTGTCAGTTTCCGCTCTGTACACGTGATTGTTACGTGATCCTGCACGTAAAATGCTATTGCATAATACATGGACCTTGCATATGCATCATCAGCCTAAAATACAGAGTGTTTTGAGCGGCTGAGGAGAAAGAGAGCTCCAGCCTCCGCTTTGGCACCTTAAATGCCTTTAGCTTGTTGTCATTGTCGAATCCAATGCAGAAAACTCCACATTATATCCAACAATGTCTACTTTGTAAATGATTATAGGTTAGTGGCCATGTGGATTCTTGCATAAACCTCTGGCTGTTTATCATGACAAGAGTCAGTAGCCAAGGAAGGGCACCAATGCCGTTCAGAAATATTAGGAAAGGAAAGAGAGGGCAGCATTGGAAGGCAGGCAATCACACATAGCTTCAGTGCATTTCAGTGATGCTTTCCTCTTTCTGCTGTTGGCAGCAAAAACATTGCTTGCTCTCACTTCCCCCTTCTCCCCCTCTCTCTCTGTCTCTCCCTTCCCCTCTCCGCCCATGGCCTGTGCAAACATTTCACCTTCAATTTATTACTGAATTGAAACCTGATTTTTTTTGGTTTGGATAGTGCAATAATGTGATATTCCTCGTCCAGTCGTTTTCTTCTCTACTCGTTTGACCCGGTGCATAAAATTTCCATAATTTTTTTTATTGTGTCTTTAAAAATTGGATTAAATAAGTTCGCCGTGGATTCAAATACTTGTTATTTTCGACTTGAATTTTAAGAGTACAAAAAATATTTGGGGGGTCGTCTTCCTGAAGCGTAGTTTTTTTCTCTCTCCAGTTACACAGCATCATTGGTTAGACTTTAGTAACACCCATTTTTGTATTGGATGTACATTTCTTAGAAGAGAGTTTGAGAAATGGCCTCTGTCTGAATTTCTTATGATTTGCTTTCCTTCTCACTCCATTTCTTAATTTCTCTCCCTCTCTCAACAAGGCGAGATAAGACCTTTTATTCACTCTATTTTATTATGATTATTTTAATAGACAATAACAATTTATTTGATAGATTATCTTTCGTTTAAAGATATTTCACGACGAATAACTTCTTGATTACTTTTATTCCTCCCAAGTCCTGTATAGGTCTAAAATTTTTTTTATGCAAAAGGCATCCATCTTGAGATCCATTTCTTTAATGAAGTAGTTAATATTTATAAAGAATTAACTTCATCCCTTGAAAACTGATGACTTTCCAGTCGCAAAATTTGATCTAAATTATTCCAAAAGTGGATTTTCATATATATAATAAACATTAAATGAAGTTAATTTTCTCTACAGACACTCCTTGATTACGAATTAAGCAGCCAAAATTTTTTTTTATAAAATAAATTGAAGCATCTGGCGTTTAATGCAATATGGTTCCTATGCAGTTCTCCGTTTTTTTTCGAATGTCCCTTCTTTTCAAAGATGGAGTAGGCCAGGCAACGAGACATTCTACTTGGCTGTTACATTCCATTAGAATGTTGGAGTGTTCCACGATAGAACTCTCGCCAACTCACGTTTTGTTCAAAATCACATGACGTTGCATATTTTCAAAAAACACGTGACGTAACAAGTGTCGTCCTATTCGTTGTTCAGCAGCACGTGATCCCCTTTCCCGTTAGAATCTTCGTGTTGCTCCATGTTGGAGTAGAACCACGTGGCACTGTTATTAGATTCGTCATGACGACAAGTTGTCATTGGCAACGTGGCGCTTCTGTTCTAACATTCGTGACGATTCAAACGTCACATGGTACGTCATGTTACATTTTTAGTTATTTTGTTTTATTTGTTGGTGTTTTAGGGCCCTTCAACTACAAAGGTGATTAGAGCCCCGTCTGTAGCATAGTTCTTATGCAGAGACTGCACAGACGCTACACTAATGCGACGATTTTTGGGTACTAGCAGTACCCAGTTTTCCCAAGCGGCCACCCATGTCAGTACTAACTGGGGTCGCGCTGCTTTACTTCAGTGATTCGCCGCTCCCTTACATTTTTAGAACACTTGTCGAACGTAGAACGTTTCGAAAGGCGGGCACGTGATGTACAATCTTAACAGGCATGCGCAGCAGAAGTCACGTTATTCATACTCGTCATCTTCATACCCTTATCCCGCCTGTGGCGGGGTCGGGTCTGCGGGTTCTGGTCCTCCACTCCCGTCTATCTCCCACCAGGTCCCTGTCCACTCCGCACATCGCCATATCCTTACGGACGACCTGCTCTCATGTTAACTTTGGTCTCCCCGTGCCCCGGATTCTCCCGACCACTTGCATTCCTGGTATGGCCCTAACAAGCTCCTCATCCCCTCTTCTCATTATGTGACCGTAGCACCTCAGCCTATTTTTCCTCATCTTTTCGGCGATGTCCACTACCCACAGGCTACCTCTAATATACCCATTCCTAATTTTATCAGCTCTCGACACGCCACTCGTGTACTGCAGCATTCGCATCTCGGCTACTTGCATTCTATTTACATGGCTTTTCTTCACTGCCCAGCACTCTGAACCATGTGTAGAAATACTGTTGCTGCGTAATACGTCATCAACAGCTTTTGATGACGTCGACTTTTTCACGCCGTCATCGACACCTTATCTCTTTTCAGAGTTGTAGCTGTCACACCGGTGTATTTTTCCACATATTTTGCGAGCAGGTGAATAATTTAGTAGATCGAGTTATCTGTGAAGGAGAGGGAGGACCCTGTTACATTTTCGTCATAATATCAAATTTAAATTTTCATCCATTTTCCTTCTTTCCGCCTTCTGTTTCGCTCCCTGTCATCATCACCTTGGGTTTTTTTTTCTTGAAATTTCTACTTCCGCTTTCATCACTTTACTGCAAAGATTCTTGGAGGGGTTCTGAGACACGTTATTTGATTATGTTATACGTTTCATTGAATGAAGTTTTGAATCTTTTAAATGCATAATAAATCAAGTTTACATTTTTTAAGGTGGGCTTATGCTTCGTCTTCTTCCTTTTAACGCCGCCATCTTGTTCTGCTGCACCAAAGACATTTTAAGGATTTTTATCTCTTGTCTCTCACATTTTGTCTTCCCCTTTTGCAACGGAAGTTTTATTTTTTGTGATCGTTGAAAGAGCTTTAAATATCTGCCTGAATTGTTCCTTGATTTTTAGATTTCGATGGGTGAGAGAGGAAAGGGGGAGGTGCAGCAATAGGATACTTTTTTTTCGGCCAGTGACCTGATTGATTTTACAGTTGACAGTTTCTGGTCTGTGCTGACCTTTGTTAGTCGTCTCATAAATATTTTATTCTTCTTCACTTTTGTCTCTCCTTTCTTTATTGTTTTATCGATGCTCACTTTGACCTGCTAGTTTCCTTTAGTGAGCAAGGGCTACTACTACTACTACTAACCCCTTCCCCATCATTTTCTAGGTCCCCTTTGCGTCCTCCTCTACCCTACAAAAATTGCAGTCACCACCAGCCTTCTACATCCTCTATATTTACTCATAATGATGATTGGTAGCGTGCAGGCTTAAGGATGGTGGCCTTATTAGGAACCCTGGCATCGGTGTTCTTCCACGGCATCCAGTTACACGGTAACCTGGGAAATTGGGCTAATCGATACCCCATTCCTTTACATGTGGAGAAGGGGCTATGCGCAGTTGATATATAATTTACTAGAAACTACCTTTATTCCAATTTGGGGCAAATGTTCCTTCCTGCTTTGAACCAGACTGTCTCCGATCTCAGGTGGTCATTTACTAACGTCTGCAGTTCAGGGCGCAGGCAGGTTCCGGTCTGGTTTAGGCCGGCTGACGGTTTCTATAGGACGAGAAGGAAATCACGACTTCCGTCGAATGAAGAGTCCTACTGTAAGATGATGTACTGATTTGGTAGCTTGCTTGTTTGCTCCACTTACGAATATCCTGATCTCAGGTTCGATTCTTATATCGAGGTCATTTTTTTCGGACTCTATGCAGCGAGAGGTTTATATCCCTGCATATAATAATCCTACCTCGGCTGCTCAGTATGGGATTCATGAGTTCGTGATTGCAGCATCGATCCTGGTAGCCAATGTAGGGGTGGGTGCCTTCTTCTTTCCAATGACAGAGAAATGGATGGATGTCCTAAGTGAACGTACCTCTGTTCTCTCCGAATGGGAACTTCAGCTCTTTCTACACGGCAGAAAATACACAATTAGAATGGCATTACAATATAGAGGTGTAGGAAAAATACCCCAACGAATTAAAATAGGCAGGACGATAAATAAGCATAGGGGTTGTAGCACTAGGTCAGCGGCAACCGGTTCCCTGAAAATAAAGTCCAACAGATCACTAATGTGTGTCCCAAAGAGACAAAACTCGGCACCCGACCCTGCCATAAGCGGAAAAGGGGGTTATTAATGATGATGAAGATGAAGTTAGTAGCTAAATAACTCGTATTTGAAGATGCTGCCTATATATGGGGGTTAGGGCAGTGGCGACAGAGTATGGAGGGAAGGACGGCAAAGAAAACTCTGAGGGTGTACGGGAACAAGCTTAACATAGAGAGGGAGGTAATATATGACAATACGTGGGAAAGCTCACTTCTGTTTCGGGCAAGAGCTGGGTCACTGGAGACGAAACAGAGGATGGCAAAGATAACAGGTGGAGAGGAGGGCTGTGGATTATGTGGAAATCAAGTGGAGGATGTCAGGCATGTGATACTGGCCTATCCAGCGCTGGACCACTGCAGGAGGGGTTGGGGAACCCCCACATTGAAAGAGGTGCTGGGGGTGATGGGTTCTGGGGTGGAGCGGCTGGAATGGGTGCGAAAGACAAAGGTGTTGCCAGGGTGCTGGTGGAGATCTAGGCATATGGGTCTAGCATGAAAAAAAAAATCTCACTAGCAAGGTATCCGTCGCAAAGGATTACATATTTATATATATCCTTTGCGTGAATAAGCCTTCAATAGAGGCATGCATGTATTTTTCGAGTGTCCCTCGCAGTTTTTCCTCTTCTTTAAAAGTATGGCGTGTGATACTGAATATAATCTCATTGTGTGTCTTGAACAACGAGAGAGAGCCAACACATAACGCAGATATTTTTTATTGCATTTGGTTAGTTGGTTTCTGGTTCAATATAGATTTATGTCCAGCATAGCAGAGTTGTAATGTTGAATGGGAGGGACTGTAAAAGAGAGGTGAGTGGGGGGAGGGGGGAATTGAGGCGAAGAGGAAAGTAAAAGATGGGGGTGTAAATAAGGAGGAAACTGGACCAAATCACAAAAAAACTGCCTAAGAATTCATAATGCAGTTGCATACTTTTTGAATGGACTTTGTGTGGTAGAGAAAAGTCGATCGTATTTCATTTTTATTTCAGTTCAAAGACCTAACACAACTTCCCCCTTTCCCTCTCTCGTCCTCTCCGTACTCCTATCCCCCATCCCAACTCCAGCACCAAACCCCCCTCTCTCTCCTTTTGCCTATGAATGATGTCCACTGTACTTCCTTTTTCAGCCCTTCTCAGTTAACTCTTCAGTCTGCTGACTTGCATTCAAGAAAAGAAAAAAAAAAGGGTTGATCGTGAAAAGGGCCCTTTATAAAAATTTTAAGAGGGAAGGAGAAACAGAGGGGTGTGTGTGGGAGAAGGAACCTAATTGAACAACTGACAGTTTCTCATGATTACTATTCCTTCCTTATAAATATCTTCAAGATACGACCAACGCAGAATTAAATTTCATTTTCTAAGATGTTACCCAAGTGGGGGAGGAGGTACAAGAGGAGGACCCTTGACCAAATGGTCCTTCAAATTCTACTCTGCAACAATGATTAAGCAAACATTTACGAAGATTTTCTTAATCACTTTCTTTTGAAGCAGCAATATGCGCCTCAAGATGGGAATAAGGAAGAAAGAGTTAAAGATGTAAGAAATGAGGCGTGGTCGTCTCATGGACGGTAGAGGGGAGTAGAGGCGGGGCGGAGTAGAGTAGAAGGAGGGGGGGAAATAGGAAAGATACGGAAAGAGAGGTGAGGAAGGGTTGAGGAAGAGTCTCCTCCTTGTATAAGAAGATGCTAAGATAACATTTCAAAGCGACAGACACTAACTAGCAGAGAGAGAGAGACAGGGGAGAGAGAGAGAGGAGAGGAAGGGGGAGGGGACTGTAAATGATAAAAAGACGAAGAAAGGTGTGGCCTTCGTCATCTTAGCTGCCGCCAAAAGGCGACATCATCATCATCTTGATGATAATGTTTATGCAAACTACGACTCAACTTTCATCATCACGCCGCCGCCGTCGCCGCCTATAGCTTTGTTTATTTTATTGTTGTAATGATAGGAGAAGAGTAAATTGCGACTCCGGAACTACAAAGCGAAATTAACACTTCACTTTTGGCCTTAATTTGAAAGTCAAAGGAAAGAAAAACAGTTAAGAAACTTGGTGCCAAGCCAAGAAAACGTTAACAGCCAGTCAGTTAGCCCGTGAGAGCGACAGAAAGCGAGAGCAGCAACATGAAACGGAAGTGAAAACAAAGCAGGCTACATGTTGGTTTTCTTCCTTCTATGAAACATTAAGGGGGTAGGAGGAAGTAAGACCAAGAAGAAAGGGGGGGGGTAATAATTCCCTTAACTAATTCAATACTCTATAACAGTTTTTAATTTAAGGAGGCAGAGCGAAGGCGGAGAGTGGGCGAGCGCTTTAATGCACTTCCAGACGTAATGGTTGCCATTTCGCTTCCACCCTCCGTTCTTTATCTTGCTGATGCCGCAGGATATCACGAAGGTGACGTCACTCCATCTCTGGTGCAGTCTATAACTATAAATTGTAAAAATGGTAGCCATCTAGTAAGATTATCAGAAAGAGAGAGAGAGAGAGGAATCGAACCCCTAACTCTTCCATCCCAATTCAGGAAGAAGAGCAAAACAAAAAGACACGTGTCATGGCTTGTGTAATTTCGTAACGTTACCATGGATACACGAATCAAACAACGTAATTCCACAGCACGTGCATGTAACACGTGCATAAACAGAATATCAAAGAAGATAGGCATAACACTGCACCCCAGGGAGGGCATGGAGGGGGCAATAACACTTCAAAGACTTGTGCAGGACAAAGTTAAGGAGTGGGGGTTGGGGCAGTGGCGACAGGGGATGGAGGGAAGGACGGCAAAGAAATCGTTGAGGGTGTATGGGAACAAGCCTAACATAGAGAGGGAGGTAATTTATGACAACACGTGGGAGAGCTCACTTCTGTTTCGGGCAAGAGCTGGGTCGCTGGAGACGAAACAGAGGATGGCAAAGATCACAGGTGGAGAGGAGGGCTGTGGATTATGTGGGGACGAAGTGGAGGATGTTAGGCATGTGATACTGGCTTGTCCAGCGCTGGATCACTGCAGGAGGGGTTGGGGCACCCCCACCCTGGAAGAGGTTCTGGGGGTGATGGGGTCTGGGGTGGAGCGGCTGGAATGGGTGCGGAAGGCAAAGGTGTTGCTAGGGTGCTGGTGGAGATCTAGGCAAAGTGGTCTAGCATGAAACGTCTCCCTAGCAAGGTTTCCGTCACAAAGGATTATATATTCATATTCATACGTGCATGTAACGTGATCACGCCATTCTATAGTGCTTATTTCCAGCTCTAACCTCGATGACGTAACAGTGGGCAGCCACTGATTGGTTAATACTGAGACCCAGCGTAGTCTGACATTTAAAATACGGATATCATTACTTGGCTCGCAGGGCCAACCCTAAATCGTTCCTCAACACGAAACATAGCGAAAGGGCTCGCTAATTAGCTCAGGTGTTAATTGCGTCGCATTTACGTACTGGCAGTAACCATGGATACCACGTGTTGAATTTCAGACTCTGAAATTCGTAATAGCACTCGTGTTCGCAAGCAAGAACGTTCACGTGCTACGCAATAACATTTTGGTAACCATGGTTACCCCCTCGTCGAACTACAACGTCACGCCTAGGCGTTCATTCATTCGCTAGAAAACGAACGGTTTGTACACGTGCATCAATTCTGACGTCAGTTACTGACATCAGTTTCTGTCGTCAGCACCGTGGTACGTGTCAATTGTTGTTTATATCGCGGTTGCCAAAGCAACCCAATACCGCGTGTTCAATGCGCGCGCAGGCATTTCACGCAATCTTGGAGTCTATACGAATTATACTATGGCCACATCTGGATCAACAAACTGCGTACGCTGCCAGACTGTTCCGCCTGCGACTCGACCCTCTGCCACTCGCCTACACCGGATGCCAGCTTGCGTAGCTGGAACATTATTAAGATAATGACAGTGAAAAGAAACTCAATTCGCCATTTATGAACATTATTTGCATTCGCCGACTTCATTTCACGAGCCTAATTAGAAAATTGTTATTCACTGTGGTGTTGTCGTGTAACGCCAGGTGGGTAACATATTGGTTTGAAACAAATGACAGCGACGCCCCTTAGAATGGAGTCGACCGATACTTGGGCACATTTCCCTGTCTGTTTAAGGCGTGTGAACGAGCACACGCCTTCCCTCAAGTTACCCACTCGTCCGCCACCATCCGCAAGGCAAATCTTAGAAATCACCTGGCTTCTCTTTCAATCAGAGATACATTTATTGAGGAGGGGCGGGGGGGAGTAGAGAGAGCGAGAGAGAGGGGGATACAAATGTTTGTTCAAATATCGTCATCACCCGGGTTACGGAGATAGTGACGACGAAGCTTCCGTATTTATTACAGTACTTACATTGTTATATTGATATTGAATTAAAATAAACTTTCGCTAGAAACACGGCCTAGTTCGATCAGAAAGGAAAACGACAACTGCTAAAACCAATTTCCGGTTCGACAGAGTGAGAGAGAGAGAGGGGGGGGGACGAGGTGGAGTGAGGGCTGGGGAGGGAACGGCGACGAGAGAAGCAACAAACATTTGCTACAGTTACTAATATAAGAGCGTGAATAGTTGTAAAATATATTGCACAACGACTGCCAATGTAATGCCATACCATTTGAACGATAATTGAAACCTGTGTGGTGATGCCACTGCGCGACAGTCCGCAGTCCTGTGTGTTGCAATCTCACCTGCAACTAGTTGCGCGTTTGGCACATGAGCAGAAACGTTTAGAGCATTCTCATAATTATGCGTACATTAGAGGTAGCCTGGGGGTGGTGGACATCGCCCAAAAGATGAGGGAGAATAGGCTGAGGTGGTATGGACACGTTATGAGATGAGGAACTCGTTAGGTGCATCTCAGGAATGCAGGTGGTCGGCAGCATCCGAGGTAGGGGGAGACCAAAGCAGACGTGGGAACAGGTTGTCCGGAGGGAAATGGCAGTGTGCGGGGTGGACGGGGACCTGGTGGGAGACAGACGGGAGTGGAGGGTTAGAACCCACAGACCCGACCCCGCCACAGGCGGGACAAGGGTATGATGATGATGTCATCAGTCATTAGATAATATACTGTAGTACTGTATAGGTTTTTAGGGGTAGTATAGGTTCTCTCCACTGCCAAATTGTCCTAATAGTACTGCTTGCAGTGTAGTCAAATCATCATCATACCCTTATCCCGCCTGCGGCAGGGTCGAGTCTGCGGGTTCTAGCCCTCCACTCCCGTCTGTCTCCCACCAGGTCCCCGTCCACCCCACACACTACCATGTCCTTACGGACAACCTGTTTCCACGTCTGCTGCGGTCTCCCCCTGCCCCGGGTGCTACCGACCACCTACATAGCTGGCAAGGACCTAACTAACAAGCTACTCCTCCTCTCTTCTCATGACGTATCCATACCACCTCAGCCTATTCTCCCTCATTTTTTCTGCGATGTCCACCACCTCCAGGCTACTTCTAATATACGTATTCCTAATGTAATCTTGCATTCTATTGACGTGGCTCTTCCTTACTGCCCAACACTCCGATCCATACAGCATAGCTGGCCTAATCACTGCCCCACAGAACTTCCCTTTCAGCTTGATTGGGACCCTCCTATCGCACAGCACTCCGCTTGCATGTTTCCACTTCAGCCACCCCCATTGATTCTACGGGTCACATCCAAGTCTACCTCCCCATTGCTTTAGAACGTTGATCCTAAGTACCTTACCTCTTGCACCTTTTCCACCAGTTCGTCCCTCGAAGGTGAGAGGGAAGAAAAACGCCCAAGTGTGTGCGTTACCACGTGACTGCGTACGCATGCGCAACAGAATTAACCTTGTTTTAAGCCCCCTTCCCCCCTCCTCCTCCTATCAAACTTCCATTTTTAATCTCCACCTTCTGTCACCAACGGATGTGCAGAATTAGAAATTCAAAAGACCAATCAACCCACTTCCTCTCTGATGTCACGCGACACCTAGCGGTAGAATGAAAAAAAAAATGCGAAACAAAAGCATTTAATAATCCTTTTCCCGCCTGTGGCAGGGTCGGGTATTCCTCTTTGTCCTTCTGAATGGACACGTGAGCCAACTATTGGACGGTATTTTGACGCAGCCGGCTAGCGATCAAAGCTGCAACCCTTTTGTTTATTGATCGTTGGCTTACTGTTCGTTGGGGCACTCCACCAAGCTGCTACACCCAGTGCCGGATTTAGATATCGAAATGCCCTAGGCTATTTCAATTTTGAGGCCCTTTTCAAGTCCTTTTGAATCCCTTTTCTTAAATTTTGAAGCCTGCTAAATGTTGAGGCCCTAGGCTTCAGCCTAATTAGCCTATTGGTAAATCCGGCACTGCCTACACCTGGAAATTTTGCCTCATCTACCCGTTGCATAGTAGGGAGGATGCTTGGACGTGAAAAGGACATCGTACAGTACCAAACGGTAGAGGACCGGCTTGACTTCCCATCCAACGAAAGGAGCACTCGGGGCCCAGCCTCTCCCTCTCTCTGTCGTGCGATAAAGATACCAACCCACCTCGAACCAGTATCGAACCTGCAACTACTAATGCATTACTCGAGCACGCTACCTACTGTATCACCGAGGCGGGGTAGAATGAAAAAAATATCAAGACATCACGTGACGTGTATCATTCGTCTTCCAATGTGACCAACTATCATGACATACTGTATTCTGTAGCCGTTGCTAGAAAGTTCCCATGTGGCCACAACGTGGTGGCGAGATAGAAGACAATGGACACGCTGTAATTGGCGTCATTTGTAGCGTTCTGACAGGAAACCCCTAACAAGTATAAAGAAAATCCCTATTTTGCACCTGAATACGTAATAAGGGTGATACAGAGGAGGACGATAAGAGGGGATGGTTGAAACTACTTTAAATTGTCTTTTAATGTTTTATATCTAATATAAGATTACCTTGAAGACGGTCAACTTTTATAAAAAGAAGGGACAGGGGAAGCAATGGCGCCACGATGGCATCTTTCCTCTCACCTGTCACTATTCATTAAGTAATGCCATCTATATAATTATAAATTTCAAATTAGTAAACCTAATTATAACACACCTGGAACCCCACAAGAATACTTTTAATGAATGGACGAGAGGAGGCGAGGGAGGGAGGAGTGAGGAAAGTGAGAAAGCGAAGGCAATTCTCATTTTACGTCAAACTCTTTTCTGTATATGCATGAGTACCACGAAAGACATCATGACCGGAAAGGATATCTATAGTCCAGTTTTCTTTTCAAAATCTTAAGTTATATACGAACAGAAAGGGTTTACTAAGAGAGGAAGAGTGACCTCCCTCCACTCCTCCAGTCTTCCCTAGAGGGACGTGGCCAGAAATGGAAAAAATAAAGGGGAAAGAGAGAAAGTGAACTACTAAAAAGTAAAAGGTCATTTCTGAGATGCAAAACTTAAGTGCATTTTAGTGGCGATCGACCAGTCGTCGTCCATCTTGGTTTAGTTTCTAAAAAAATGCCATCTATCCATCCATTTCTGTCACTCAAAGGGTCAGTCGTGAGGTCGAACTTCATTTTCTATGATGTGGAAGAGAAAAGAATAAAAGGGCCATTGCCATTCATCCGAAATATTGTCCAGAATTCTCCTCAAAAGAAATAAAAATTATACTAAGTGACCAAAACAGAAATACCGGGTAGAAGGAAAGGGGAATGATGAGGGTTGATTCAGAAGCCGGCAGCTGGACGGAGCCCAGGGAGAGTGTACCGAGGAAAGTTTAGGCAGACCACAAGAAAGAAGGGGTGGGCGAATAAATGGAGGGGTACAGAAAATTCAAACGACGACGACGATAATAATAATAATGGCCTTTACATTCTTTTTTGTCCAACCAAACTATTTTTTGAAGGTCATTTCAGAATTTACTGACCAATGGATCTGTAATAACAAAATTGAAATTGTTTAAATGACCACATTCACTACGGTCAGAAAGAAAGGGGAGGGGAAAAGATATGATTTCTTTTCCATAAAATTTTTATGATTATTATTATTTCTCTTGTTGTTAGTTGAAGATCAATCTTTTTTTTACTTTTTTTCTTTAATCAAGTTAAAAACAATTTCTTGAAATTTTCTTCTGGAACAGAGAGGGGCCATTTTATTTTCTTAAAAAAAACAGGGGGAAAATATAAGAAAACGCGATGGTCATAAAGAAATATGAGGTTTCTTCCTTCTCCTCCTCACTTCTGTTCATCAGTCGGTCAGTTACGTTTTAGTATTTAGTCAATTTTAAGGAAGAAAGTGACCTTTTCTTTATAGCATCTTATTTTACCCCGTCCCCTACCTCCATTTCTTTATAATCTGAAATGACCTTACCTGACCCCGGAAGCTCATAAACACACACAGCCTTTACCAAGAGAAAGTTATCATACATCCCTATTTCTCCAAAGTCACGTCTAATTTCACATCAACCTAGAACGATAACTTTTATTATATCCACTGAACTTTGACCTCAGCCGCCCCTATTCTCATATTAACCGGCAATCTCCAAATCAGAATGTACTGGACACTGTCGTACTCGCGCGTCAACTGAGGGTTACAACAACAATCCTGTGATTCAGACCGGTGTGTGTGGTCGCCCGCCCCGTTTCTGAATGCATGAAAGAAGGATGGAGCGACACCGAGCCCACCGTCTTTAACCCCGAATTGGGATTCAAAATACTAAGGACTCCTCACCCCAGGGATGTCCAGAGACGTTGCCCAGGCCCGGAAAAAAGTTTTACTTTGACTACATACATACGAGAAAAAAGTAAGTTATAGTGGAATTATGTCCCAGTCACTGTGAATTTCAGACTCGGGGGAGGAGGGAACTGTACCCCCATCATCGCCCCTCTCCTACACCCAGCTCTCCCTTTGTACTGCCTATGAGAGTGGGGGGGTGACCTCTCCTACTACAACTGAGAAATCCCCCGGATCTAAACCTGATCTAAACCCTGATCTACCCCGATCCAAACCTGAACCCACGAGTAGAGCAGTGTTCCTATCAACCATCCAAAACAGAACCACAATTTAGGAGGGCTATGGCAGAGAATATCAGAGAGGGGGGTTGGTCGTCCTGGGACCCAAAAAAAAAGTTCCTTCGGACACGCAAGTTGATCAATTTCCTGAAACACAGACCTCTTTCCTGAACATCGGTTCCAAGCGTTTTTCCTTCTCACTTTGAAATTTTCTACGGACGCCCATTCCGGACACTGAAGGACGCGCCCTCTACCGTCAGTCCTGTTGCCCTTAGCAACAACAGATTTCGAAATTTGGCAGAACGATGCTCTTCCTTCCAGGAACTGTCTACTATAGTATATATCTTAAAGGAGAACTGTCCTTACCCTTTCCTTCAAGTCCACTTCCGTCCCCAGGGCCCCTAGTTCAACACCAACCAACACCCCTCCATCCCGGGTGGCCTTCCCGTCTACTAACAGATCCTTATTTTTGGTTAATTTATCGACTATGCTTAATTGGATGTCTAATTCGCATTTTCTTCTTGCACTTGCAATATGTCGGCCGTTGCTCACCTCTCTCTCTTTCTTTCTCTCTACTCTTACCCCCCCCTTCCCTTTTTCTTGAAATATTTTAATATTTCATTAATGAATTCTGATTAAAAGTTTCAATTGAGGTCTAATTTCACATGAAATGTGAGTCAACTTCGCTAAGCGAGAGAGAGAGAAAGTGAAAAGAGGATGGGTGGAAAGACAAGTAATAATAGGCCCTGGGACTGCGAAGGAGGGAGGAAATGGGACAAGAACTGCAAAGGGAGAGGAAGTGGAGAAAAGGGGGAAGAGGAAGGAAAACGGTTAAAATAGTTTTATTAATGTCTTTCTGGTTTCCTAGCTGACATAAAACATGGGTGTTCACGACAAACGACTCCGTAATGCGGAGACATTCATTATGCATTGGACCTCCTACTTCCCCCCCCTCTTCCTTCTTGCCTTTAATATGTTATTACCCAAGAAAAATCATCAAGAAACATACACGGGACGGTGAGAGAAAAATCACTTCAAAAATGAACCTGTCAACCCCGACAGCCCCCTTCCCCTCAGTTTCATATACAGTATCCTACTTTCGGTGGATGAATGGAGATGGGGCGATAGTCCCACAAACAGACAATAGAGTGGAGAGAGAGAGAGAGAGAGAGATGGGACTAAAGATACTCATTGGCTCTTCATCATTTTTCCACTTTCCGAAAATTCTGTCTGCCAGAGGGTGAGGGTAAAGGTGAAGGAGGAAAAGGGGCAGAACGCATTCAACCCTTCTCCCTGTCTTAATCTAATTAAAATATACTCCATCTTCAATCTAGTGCCCTTTGATGAGGCATCCCCTAATAACTAGCAATATATTTTATGTCAGGACTCTCTATTAACAGCTATATAAGCATTCCACCCTCACAACACACTCACACATTAACCCTGTTACTGTACCCTTCTGTTCCCTCTTTCTCCCCTACCCCTTACATCTTAGAAAAAGACGGATCACGTGATCTCCTAATAAATCTCATCATTATAAATGTAGCCTTACCTAATAACGGTTTGGCAGGCTATAGATGGTGGTTGGAGCACTAGTGCCCCTCCCTCTCACACCCCACCCCCTTCTCCCGACCATGATGGACCTCGCTGGACATGCATCTACTTGATCATTTTCGTTTTCTCTGGATAGCTCATTTTCTTCAGTCCCCCGCCCCCGCCGCTCGTCATTGAAGATCGATCCTGTCCAAAGTGAGGAGGAAGGGAGTATGTTAAGGAACCTTACACTCGCCCAGGAGAAGGTAATGAGGGAAGGAGAAAGGGACGGGACGAGGTGTTCTACAGTGCAGATTTACTCGCATGATAATAATCCGTGTAGACCAGGGGTTCCCAACCTTTTTTTTTTTTTTAGATCGACCCCTTTTAAAAGAATGGGCTTAGTTCATAGACCTCCCCCCTTAAATTTTTCTCTATAATTTGCACCATCCCGCCTCAATGGCTCAGTGGGTAGCGTGCTCGATAACTGTGTCAGTGGTCCTCGGTTCGATACTGCACTGAGGTGGGTTGGCTTCTTTTCGGGCGAGAGGGGTGCCTCAAGTGCTCCTTCCTTTGGATGAGGAGTAAAACTGAGGTCCCGTGTGGCGTACGATGGCATTTGCACGTAAATGAACCCTCTCTATTATGCAACGGGTAGATGAGGCGAAATACCCAGGTGTAGGAGTTCGACTGAGTGCCCCATTGAACCAAAGGCTAATGCTATGTAAATATTGAGGTTGTAGCTGTGGTCGGCAACCGACTGGGGAAAACACTGTCCAATATATCACCCTTGTGTCCATTCAGAGGGACACGATAGGTATCCAACCCTGCCTTAGGTGGGAAAAGGGTTAGGAGTTGCTTGTTGGTCCTCGAAGGAAGTAAGGAGCAATGCATTAAAATAAATGTTTAGATGTCGACCCCCAATCGACCCCTTGATCATCATTGACCCCCTTTAAAATTCCATCGACCGCCAGGGGGTCGATACCGACCCCATTGGGAAACCCTGGTTTATACAAAAACCGACATTTTATAAACAGGTTTTCCGGTTTCATAGTCTTCATTAACAAACGGGTGTTGAAACTCGATTTTCAAAACCGACAAACCCTAGTGCACACCCTCACGGCATCAACTCCCATTTGGGACGGAAGTCAAGACAGGTTCACGTCCCTCATGCTATTTCGTACCGAAGTGGCGGAACCAAAGAAATATGGAAGGGGACAGGGGAAAAACTTCAACCCCTAAAGCCCCGCCGTCCCGAAGATTTGCACTGTCTGTCCAGCGTCGCCTTTTTATATCTTCCTATTACATGCCCATTCTCCGTGATGAACGCCACATAGGCCTTACGATTTGACCAGTGTCGTTTGCTCCCCTCTCCATCCCATTCCAATGCCGGCCCTCTGTTCACCCGGCACGTCCACGGGCCCGCGTGACATCGTACACCGTTATTTAATGTCCCGATCTCATCATCAAATTGATAACATCAGACCAGTTGGTATAAATGGGAGCGGGGAAGCGAACCTACGTACTTTGGGCTCGACACAAAAGTGCCCTCTATTAGCTAAGCCACAAGAGTTGTAAATGAGGTAAAGACGAATCACTCCACAAAATTAAACGGGACACCCACATACGGTGGAAAACCTCCTTAGTGAAAAAGAAGGATGAGGGAGAGAAGTGGGTAAGAAAGAAAGGGCTAGGGGAAGAGGGAACGCGGAGGACACAGACGTGGGGAAAAAGCGGGAGGCTCGGGGTAGTTCTTATCAATATCTTAAATACATTTGTGACGTCATTTTTATATGTTATGTCGCCACTGGCTTTGCTGCTTATCCCCAAGTAGGTATAAGTCTAGGGCAGAAGAGGGTAGTGGTGGTGGGTTAGTAAGTGAGAGGGTGGTGGGAGAGATCGATATCGGCCCCAAGGAGAAGATGGAGGGCAAGAATGAAGAGAAAAGCAGCTTGATTGCATTTCGGCGTTGTTGTTCTCATTCCATTGGGACCATTACATCTCCCACATGCCCTTACATAAGCCCTACTCCCTCGGTCCCTCTCCACTCCCCTGCCCCTTACACAAAATTTCATGTCGACTTCTATAGAGTGGTATATTGAATTTTTCAAGCCCCACTTTTTAAACCCCAGCTCCTAGTTATCCGCCCTTTTCTATTTCGAATTGTCTACTTTCTTGATTAACGCCGAAATGGCTTCATCAGACAATAATTAAGTGACCTAAAGGGCGCCATTTTGAACCTTTCCTACTTTGCGTAATTAGGCACAACTACGCAAAATGAAACACTTTTCTTCCTTTTATTTTTATTTTATGTACCTATACGTCAATTTAAGACCATTTACCGGTTCTCGTTTTTGATTAAACGGGCCTAACCCAAAATGCATTCTTTATATCCAACTGCGCTAATTTTTCTTGTGCCCCAGTTTTTGCATCCCATCCATCCCATCCCACAAAATAGGAGCTGAAGACCCTTCTCGGTAGCGTAGGAGGTAGGCGTGCTCGATTCCTACGTCAGTGGTTCCAGGCTCGATACTGGATCAAGGTGGGCTGATTTCTTTCGGACGAAAGAAGTCCCGAGTGCGTCTTCCATCGGATGGGAAGTAAAGGCGGTGCCCTACTGTGTGGTGTAAAATGTCTTTTCACATAAAAGACCCCTCTCTCTACTGTTTAACGGGTAGATGAGGCAAAAATCCCAGGTGTAGGACCTCACCTCCTCCTAGGGCCGATTGAGGAGAGAAAATCGCCCCAATGAAGAAAACACGCCAATGATAAGTAAGCAAGCGTTAGGCCAACAGCACCAGTCCCCCTTCCACTGACCCGTGTACGTCTCCGATTCCACAGCGGGACGAATAAATATCCGACCCCGCCATAGACCCCGAGAAAAGGGGATTTGAAATGATTAGCTGTCGGCAACGTAGGGAGATTTTTACAGATTACTTTTGGATTTACTTAGCATCGCTCTGTCTCTTTCTACAGTTAGATACTGATACGCCACAGGGTGGCGGTTACGGGGAGGTTGAATGAGGTCACGTTGGGGGGGGTCACCAACTTCTCATCCGGGACATTCCGTCTCCCTGGAGTCGAGTAAATGAACTTTTGCGCAACAGATAACCCGACCCTAAATAGTCAATTAAATCACATGCCACAGGAAACCTCATGTGACCCTTCGCCTCACGCCGTTGCCTTATGGAAGATGATTTTTCTCTGTCTCGGGCGGGGCAGGGCGTGCCAGGAATCGAACTCAGAGTTAACCTCTCAACGCTGAAGGCCACATAACGTCTGTTAGGCAGAGTGTGTATACGTTAGAATGCCCACTCTAGCAATCCGTGGTGTTGCTGATTTGACCTTTCTTAGCCGGCAGCGAGTGGGGGGGGGGGGGGACAGAGAGAGAGAGACATTCCAACATTTAGAAAAAGGGAGTTCAAGTCCCAGTACGGCCACCCATCCAATGAGACGCACTGCAGTAGACTTTCGGCACCAATTTCTATCTCCACCATGCTCAGATATTGAAGTGTCCCAGGCTTATCAAAGTTAAAAGCCATTAAATCAATTTCCATACATGCACTATCTCTAGTGCATATCATCGGGTCCCTGTTTGGGGCTCGATATGTGCAGATGGGCAGAGGTGGAAATGGAGAACACCGACAGGGGACGATTTCATTTTTGTGCCAGAAACGATACATTTTAACGAAAAATTTAGTTACTTATTCAATTCACTGCCTGAAAAATCATGCTCTCTACGGGCCGGTTATCTATCAACATAGTTCCTTCTGCCATTTCCTCTTCTCCCCACTTCCTTTCACTAACCCTCTCTCTCTCTCTCTCCCTCTGTGGCTTTCATTTTCTAAACTCCGAGTCCAATTCCCTAACCGGTTATCGAGCAGCACATCTCCATTTATATACAAGTGGTCAGAATGATGGATTGATACTGAAATCACTGCAGATGTTGTCAATTTCACTTTTTAATCTCGCCTAACATCTCCACCCTTCATAGAAAAGTGCATTCATCTACCTGTAAACACCGTGCACCTTGGTGGGCCAGACCCAGGATCCGATGGGACTAAAAAAAAGTAGTTTGGGGGGGGGAGGTGTAAGAGAGCGGGATCGATCTTCACCTCAGAGAAAGAGAGAGAAGACGACGTTCGTTTCTCATATTCTTTATGTGCACAATAAAAACGCATTGAAAAAAACCAACGATTTCAAAATGCCAATTTATGAGTTGCCCTTCTAACCCTTTATTACCATTTTTTTTAAAAAAAAAAATAAATAATAAATTCAATTAAGAGTAAAAAAAAACAGGTAGGTGAGGCAAAATTTCCAGGTGTAGGAGCTCGCCCTCTGGCGTCGGTAGCATTCCCCAAAGAACACTAGACCGACGATAAATAAGCGTAGGGGTGCAGCTTTGGCCGGCAACCGGCTGCAGAAAAAACTATGTCCAATATATCACCCTGTGTCCATTCAGAGGGACAAATGGGTACCCGACCCTGCCATAGGCGGGAAAAGGGTTAGGAGTTGCTTTTTTTTGCAATTAAGAGTAAAAAAAGATCCATTCAGTTTTATTTCTTTTCCTGAAATAATTATATGGCTCAAAGGTAGCGTGGTGTTCGACCGAGGTGGGTAGGATTCTTTCAGGCAAAAATTCTTTCACGCCAAAACTCCAAGGTGTAGGACAGGGATTCTGAAAGTGGGCGCCACGGCTACCTCACAGGGGCACCGAAAAATATTCCAAATATCAGTGCGAGGGTCAGCACCTCGGCCATAACCAGAATGAAAAGGTATGAACTAAGTACTGAACATTGGTGCACACCAACCTTCACTTGGAAGCCTATAGTACAACCAACAAAAAAAAGGAAGGTCAACAGGGTAGGTAGGGTGCCGTGAGCAAGCCAACATTCAGAATAGGCGTCGCCAATTGGGAAAATGTGGGGACCCCCCCCCCCCCCCTGCTGTAGGAGCTAGGTGACCCAACGAACAGTAAGCCGACGATAAATTAAGCTTACAGGTTTCAGCTTAGGTCGGCCAGCGGGCTGAGTAAAAAATAAAGCGTCCAACAGGTCGCCGCCCGTGTGTCCATTGTTGTTGGTGTTTTAGGGCCCATCAACTACAAAGGTCATTAGAGCCCCGTCCACAGCATAGTTCTTATGCACACAGGCCTGATGCAGAGACTTCACAGACACTACATTAATGCGACGATTTTTGGGTATTAGCAGTACCCAAGTTTTCCCAAACGGCCACCCATGTCAGTACTAGCTGGGGTTGCGCTGCTTAACTTCAGTGATCAGACGAGAACTGGTGTGTCCAACGCAATTCACCGCTACCGTCTGTCCATGCAGAGGGACAAAAATGGGTGTCCTATCCTGCCAATGGCGGGAAAGGGGTTATTAATTGCTTTGAAATAATTATAATTGGTGCCATATCTCTCTCTCTGGCAACCGGCTGCAGAAAAAAACTATGACCAATATATCACCCTGTGTCCATTCAGAGAGAAATGGGGAGATAGATTCGGATGTGACCCATAGGATTAATGCAGGATGGCTGAAGTGGAGGCAGGCAAGTGGAGTCCTGTGTGACCGCCGGGTCCCAATAAAGTTGAAGGGCAAGGTATACAAAACGGTCGTTAGGCCTGCTTTGCTGTATGGCTCAGAGTGTTGGGCAGTTAGGAAGAACCATGAAAGGAGAATGCAAGTAGCAGAGATGCGAATGCTGCGCTATATGACTGGGGTGTCACGAGCTGATAGGGTCAGAAATGATTACGTCAGGGGCAGCTTGGGAGTGGGAGACATCGCTGAGAAAATGAGGGAGAGGCGGTTGAGGTGGTATGGGCATGTGATGAGGAGAGAGGAGGAGGAGCTGATTAGGTCCATTACGGGTTTGCGCGTGATTGGGGGCACCAGGGGTAGGGGAAGACCAAAACGAACATGGGAACAGGTGGTGCAGAGGGACATGGAGGCGTGTGGAGTGGAGAGGGACTTGGTGGGGGATAGGCGAGAGTGGAGAATAAGAACCCGCAGACCCGACCCCGCCTTGGGCGGGAGGAGGGTAAGATGATGATGATGATGATGATGGTGTCCATTCAGAGAGAGAGAAATGGGTACCCGACCCTGCCATAGGCGGGAAAAGGGTTAGGAGTTGCTTTTTTGGTGCCGTATCTCTCTCTTTCTACACCTATCTCTGTGGCCCGTCCCTAACCCTTTAACAGTTTTTAATGTGTCCGAGAAAGAGATGCATCTACTACAATAATATATGTACTTCTTAGATTATTAAAAGAAAATAATTCCACTTAATTGACCTTTATGTAAAAGGAGTGATGATTTATCATTTTGGCGATGAACTTAGCTGTGCAGGATATTAAAATTTGAGGGAACAGTGACGGGGGTGTTGAGAAAAAGGGGTAGGTAGGAATGAAAGGGCTTTATGATTAGAGTGGACAAACTGAGAGGACTTGCGTCATCATCATCATCATCGTCTTCTTCTTCCTGTTCAATATGATGAACACACATAGAGGTAATTAAGAGAAAGTGCTCTCCATATCCACATTTTTGATATTATTTCCCCTAGATTGTTTATCATCAGCATCATCATAAACAAATAACAGCGGTCACTAAAGGGTTGAGGGAAGAAGTGGGGGGGTGGGGGTGGGGGAGGAGAGTGAGGGTCACGTTTGATAATTAACATTTTACATCCTGTGTGTTGTTTTCCCAACTGAGAGATAGAAAGATGATGATAATGAGTAGGAGGAAGACGAGGAGAAAGCCAGCTGTAGCGAGAGAAAGAATAAGAGGGCATCATTATTCTTGTGCGGTTTTGAACCCTTCACCCTCACCCTCTCTCTCTCTACTGCAGCATTTGTTTGCACATACGACAGCTTTCAACATATTTACTACAGCTCGTTCCGATTGTGTGTATGCGTGTGTTTTTCGTCCCAGCACCCACTCTCTCTCTCTCTCTTCTTCGCCCTTGCTTAGCCCGTATAACGTCCCTCACACCCCCAATGTCATCCCATCATCACGGCGGTCACTTTGGCAGTTGTGTCACGTGTCACCTCCGTCATTAATATAAGGCGCTAGTGTTGAAACTTAATTTGGGCGTCATCAAGATATTACCATGGGGACGAGTAGGTGGTGGTTGTCCAATTCCTCCCTCCCTTTCTACTTCCTTCCCGCCACACACATACCACTCGATCTAACTTCCGCTCGCTATCACTGACACTAGAGGTCATCCATCTACATCGAGTGAGTTAACCTCTGACCTCCAAGTCCGTCTCAACCCGATGCCACCCTTGCCACTGATGTTCTGATAAGGCTTAGTTCATCATCATCATCTTCATCATCACTAACCCTTTATCCAGGAGCCTATGGGGCCATTTCGTGCGGGGGGGGGGGGGGGGAAGATTTTTCCTCCACCATGTGACGCCAGGGGATTCCTACACCTTGAAATTTTGCCTTTCCGCTCGTATCATGTAGAAAGGGATCTTTTACGTGCAGCAGTGGCATGGTGCACACCACAAGAGGCCACTGGCTTTACATCCCATTCGGGTTGTAATTAGTCGTCCCACTACCAGGTAGTAAACAGCCCAGTAGCATGGTTTGATTCCATCCCGGTAGAAGTTAGAAACCCTCCGGGGCAACATAAAAAGGACGGGAAAACAACAAACACACTCCTTTCGTCCCAAATGGGAATTGAACTTTTTTTTTCTGTCGGTATTGTGCACTGTCTGTGTTCTCTCACCTTTTTAAACACGGAAAATAAAATGGTGTATCGCCGAAATATCCCCCAGATGTAGGTGGGGGGGGGCAGAAATCGGACGTTTTGATTCCATATTAGGTGTAGGTAGGGTGTCCTCTGGTTCCTTTCATCTCAAGGTACACGGGTTCGCTTCTAGCTCGGGGTGGATTACTCCACAGCTGAACCTAAAACAAAACCCAACCATTCAGTGTCTGTGTAAAGCAAACGGAATCTACAAATTAATGAAAATCAGGGGTTCAAAATGCCGAAAACAACAACTGACCTCGAAAAAAGAATCGATCCAGTGTCCAGTGTGAAGTTATTCCCGCAATATAATCCTGTTATGTGTTTAATGTGTCACTAAATCGCCATATGATATCATTCCCGACTCGCATAAAAATACATCTGACCATCAATTATCTGTGACGTCACACGAGTTCAACTCTTGGTTCATTGTTGGAATGCATGGGAAGGAGAGAGGGTAAGGAAGGCGATGGATTGAAAGCATTTCAAGAAAAAAGGGGATGACAGGGACAGAGCCAGACCAGTCTTCGGGTGTGTGAAACTCGAATGATCCACCCTTACCCATTTCTCTCTCTCCCTCTAACACTATCCTGTTAATATCAAAAGAAATACGAAGGAAGTAATTTCAAGCGCCCTATTGTTGACCAATCCACCAATTTCATTATACAACCCAATGGTCACTTTAGCGTCTAATGGATTGGTGGACTTCCCTAATGGTCGATTCTTGAAAATATTCGGCGACAGATTCAAGACACGAGTCCAATTGCAATATTTCCTCGTCGACCTCTCCCTTCCTCGCCATCTAACCCTTCCCTACACCTATCTTTAACCCCCCTCCCTCACTCTCCTTCTTTAACTTGTTACTGCTAACGATGTCATGGAGGAAAAAATAGGGTGTTATATCCTAGATTAGCGCCATTTCTTCGTTTCGATCGAAAGAATGTGATGTCCAGTGCGCGAGCAGGGAAGAAAGAGGGAAGAGGGTGAGGGCCCCATGGTGGTCACAATATGCCAGGAGATGTTGTCTGTGTCTGCGTGTGCGTGGGGTGAGTTGAAAAACAACAGTTGGTTAATGACTAGAAAGTAAGGCATATAGGGAGAGTGAAAGGGGAGGGGAGAGTCAAAGAGATAGGTGTTAAAGTGGACTTAACACCATCAAATTGGTCATCGTACAACTGGAGAGGGAGGAGGGAATGAAGGCTTTATGAAGTAGCAGCAATTCTATAACATTAATAACATCCCTTTCCACATTTCTAAGGTGTATCAGGACCTTATCACTCTGGAGTGTGTGTGTGTGTCTGACTGCACCACTGTCCACTGACGGGCGTCAAAAGTAACGACCCCCAACACCGACCCCCACCCCTCTGTGTCTCATGTGACATGTTTATTAGTGAGGTCGGTCTAAATGATCATCATCATTATTGCAGTGCTACATGGAAGTGGGTGCATGAGTTTCTCCCTTTCTCAGAATGAGGAGTAGGAGGAATGAGATGAAATGACCAGTGGTCATTCGTTATTTTAGACGAAGTTAATAGTTGTTAGTACAGTATATTTTTATTTTCTTATGATGAAGCCGCAGGAGGAAGGAAAAAAAAGGTGTCTTGTGAATTTCAGAAAATGTAAGCTTGTGTTGTTTTATTCTGAGATATCAACCCCCCCCCCCCCTTTTTACCCCTTTCTTTCACCCCTCTCACAACTCCAGTGACGGGAACAGTACATTTACTTTGATAAATAAATATGAGCTTTATATTTTAATATATACTGCCACTTGTCAGAAAACCGTTAAAAGAATTATTTTTTTAAAGAACCCTCTTGTCCAAGACTAAATCCATATCACATTTATGATAAACTGCTCAGTGCCTAGCGTACGTTTCTCCACAACTTAATATTTAAGGTTCGATCCCCACTTAGGGGTCAGTAGGATCAATAAATCACTATATAAAGCAGCGTCGTAGTAGCTGAAAAAAAAACCCACAAACCGTGCATCAATTGAAAGTATACTTTACTCTGGAACTCAAAGTGCTTAGGTTCAATCCTCGCTGGGACGTCACTACTGCAAGTCAAAAAAACCTCTTTCTACACGCAACAGCGAAACAAAATCGGAGGATAGCCGGTTGACAAAATTATCAAATATAGAAATCGGTCACCAACCAAGACTCATTCCCCCATTCCGTGGGTCAGTAACCGTCCCGAAACATAGATTCCATAATGGACAGAGTTTTTGATAGCTGATAACTGTAAACACGACCGTCTCTTATTGGTCGTGGAGAAGGTTCATCTGTCCGGTTAGCGGATGGGTACATTTTCTCTGCCCCCTCCTCCACCTTCCTGCCAGTGAATGGCGGTCAAGTAGGCCTAAAAACGGATTACTGACCAACAAACCGCTATTCCGATCCACTGCATATTTATTGGGGAAGGTGATGACCAGCTAGTAGCAATGAACGGGAGAAACATGTACTACGGTGGCTTGTCAGTGATCTTTGGCGAGGCTGGACTAAGTGACTAGCCAGCCAGCCGGCCGGTTAGGAGGATTGACCGTGTGCGCACCACACACAAACACATGCTGCGTGAATTCCTCCACTCGGGTTAAAGATGGATACCTTAATATCTTGACGGTGAAAAGAAAAAAAAAACTTAAGTCCAAAGGCTCCCCTGCGACAAAAGGAAGCAAGAATTATTTTCTGTTAGAGATGTTGCCTGCCCAGTCCAGCAGCGACCTGGGGCCTAACATCCATTCTGCGTGCCGTAAATAATAAAGACTATTATACATCCTACTTCTCATACTGCGACTTTCCATTTTCTTCCTATATCTCTTAAGACAGAGAAAGGAAGAGAAAATAAATAAAACATGGCTGCATGTTTCTTAAAAGGTGCATCTTAAAGAATTTCTTATTCCTTCTCGTTCTTCTTTTCTTTTCTTTTCTACTTCCGTTCATTTTTATTTATGAACCATGTGGTCAACATGCTGACACGCTTACCACGAAAAACTACTCCTATCATTTGTATAGTAGGAATAATGGTTGCTTGTTAAAATTGACAAAGGGGTGGACAGACCCAGGCAGACATACAGAAGAGCAACAGACAGACATGACGCGACACAGTAGGAAGAAAGACAAACACGCAGACAGACACGCAAAACAAACACGCAGACAGAGAGAGAGACACACAAGGAAAACAGACTAGTAATGAGTCATAAGAGATACAGTGATACAGCAAACAGACAGACAGAGACACGGGAAGCGAAACACACAGGCAGGAACATTGAAGACAGAGAAACACAAAAGACAAACAGGGCGACAGGCAGCGAGCTACTTAGCAGACGAAAAAAGTGAAGAGAGGGGAGTTTGTTGGTGTTTTACGGGCCCTTCAACTACAAGGTCATTAGAGCCCCGTCCACCGCGTAGTTCTTATGCAGAGACTGCACAGACACTACACCAAGCGGTCACCCATGCCAGTACTAACTGGGGTTGCGTTGCTTAACTTCAGTGATCAGACGAGAACTGCTGTGTCCAACGCAATTCGCCGCTCCCCAAGAGAGGGGAGGACTGCGCAGATAGAAAGGGGAGACACATGAAACGGACAGCCAGTGCCATTACAAAGACTCAAGATAGAAATAGAGAGAAAATTGTTGTTTATTGGTGTTTTAGGACCCGACAACTACAGAGGTCATTAGAGCCCCGTCCACAGCATAGTTCTTATGCAGCGACTGCACAGACACTACGCTAATGCGACGATTTTTTGGGTCTTAGCAGTACCCAGTTTTCCTAAGCGGCCACCCATGTCAGTACTAGCTGGGGTTGCGCCGCTTAACTTCAGTGATCAGACGAGAACTGGTGTGTCCAACGCAATTCGCCGCTCTGATAGAGAAACGGGAAGTCGGCAAAGAAGGCATCAGACAGACAGATTGACGTTGCTGAAGAGGACAAAGAAAATAGTTGAGAAAGATATACTGTATATCCAAAGACAGATGGAAATCGGCTGAAATGTGCATACTGGGATAAGAAAGTAGGCCGAGACAGAAAACACCATTGGCAGGGTAGTTGAGAAAAGAGAGCGAGAGAGGCAGGACCAGAAAGACATTCAGGCAGAGATGATGGGAGACGCGAGATTAGAAGGCAAGACAGCAATTCGAGCTAAGCCATAATCTTAAATGCGAATTGTTTTTTTTTAATGTTGCCATTTTCACGGCAGATAAATTTTATAGATTTTTTAATCAACATTAATAAGCGAGGGATCACTTTTAATCGGGCCGTTTAGCACTGCCACCTACCTATCACTTCTCACATTGTCTCCATTCTTAGATCCCTCCAAATCTCGCGCTGTCTTTTTCCTCATGGCGTGCCATCACATGTTTTTGAACCCTTAAAAAACGTAAAGGACGTAGGGCCCTATAAAATATGGTGGTCTTAATGTTTATCAAAATCTCTGGCGATATTGTCTTTAACTCTAGTATATAATTTATACTCCAGGCTGTGAGTGCATTTACTTTTTTTCCACACGTGTTTCTTTTTGTGCGTGATAATTCACCATTATTTATTTGTGAATAATTTATTTTTTTTTTTAGCAGAAAAGGAAACACACAACATCGAAAGTGTAGTTTTGTTATATTCAAACTTCAGCAGTAATATGCATGTAATTTTTTTTTCTTTGAAAATGCATTAAACCTTGAAATCTTCACATGTGAAATTTCAAACATTATAATTATTTATTAGTTGTTTTCTTGGGCTTTTATATCATCTCAATGCTAATCACGTCGCCATTAACAAAAATTTTACCTTATATATATATATAATCTTAAAAACAGTAATAATTTCAGAAGATTTTCTCTCCTTACTTTTCGAGAAGAAGGGCTAACTCAAAGGATCAAACATAGGACAACTGCAACCAAGAAAATAACTGGTTGTGAAAGACGAGGAGGAGGGAGAGGGGACAGGGTATCTAATTCTATCAACTTTTAATATTCTTATATTAATAAATTTCTTGAGAAAAGCTTTGTATGGAAATCTTAGCATTTCTAAGAATTGTATCCAAATGCAGTTTACTGACTATTTATTAACGCCATTTGCGTGTTTAATCGTCTAAGTCATAGAGGTCATTCATTCACCTTCTTACAGGAAGTCAAACAAGGGAGAGGTGGACACTTCGCCAACTACGGATCATGAATTATTCACAAACGGTCTAGTTTGGTTTATTTAGTTAGTTAATGTCGGTATAACTACTCTGAATGTCAATTGATTGATACTAATAAGGATCAGATCTACACAATTTTTTTTCGTCCATTGGTGACACTGACACCCCCACACGTTAGGTTACTACTTCCCATTCCATACGGAATTCAACCTTGTCTTAGTACCGCTCCTTCTCCGCCAGAATTGAACCAACCTGCAAAAATAAAAAAAAAAAGAAATTTCCCCAACTCTACTACTTTGAATGCAGAAATACTGTCCCATAGACCATTGCTCC
Organism: Trigoniulus corallinus; assembly: GCA_013389805.1. NCBI lineage: Eukaryota > Metazoa > Arthropoda > Diplopoda > Spirobolida > Trigoniulidae > Trigoniulus > Trigoniulus corallinus. Next base: position 7,295,880 of record JAAFCE010007744.1, read on the forward strand.
GCAACCGGTGTGCATTGAGCCGATACAGGTGTGAAGCTTTTGATGTGCCACGGAATTCTATGAGGAACTTTAGTGTGCCGTAGGTGAGAAAAGGTTGCGGAGCACTGCCATAGATCGTATGTTGACCCCAGTCAGCATGGACCGTCATGGTGAGTCAGTCGTAGCCACGTTTTGATTCATTAGTCTTTTGGTGACAGATTCGATCCCAGGTGGACATTGCGTTGGACACATCAGTTCTCGTCTTTTCACTGAAATTAAGCAACGCGACCCTAACTAGTACTATAGTGCTCGCCACGAAAGTTAACACATTGGTGGGAGGCAAAGGATGAGTCCTCTTCGAAAAATAGGGAAAACATTGAAGTTGTACTTGCCATTACTGAATGAAGCCTGCCATTTGACCTTTTTTCAAACCTCTAATTTTTGTAGTGAACGTTCTTACCTTCTACCTCCCATGTGTCATCTTTCGTGGCGAGCACTATAGCATGGGTGATCGCTTGGGAACACTGAGTACTGCTAATACCCAAAATTCGTCGCAGACTCTTCATTTGAACAACGCACTGGACGGGGCTCTAATGACCGTTATAGTTGAAGGGCCCTAAAACGCCAATGAAACATACCAAATCGATTCCAGGTTGAGATGGGATGATGGTCTCTTTCATCTACACCGAGAAAGAAATGTGGGTAGAAAACACTGACATTCCCGGTGATGGATCCATTGATAGACAAATCAACTTTAAACTGACCCGAACCTACTTCTCTCTTTCACTTGGTATTGAACTGTGAACCTGCATTATGCTGATGGGGGAAGGAGAATTAAAAAAAAATAGTCAGAATAACAGTAGGACTGTCATACGACACCAACATTTTCACTGAATAGCCACCATGTACTCCACATCTCAGAGGAAGGAGAAAGAAAGGAGATTAGATGAAGGAAAGAAATTAAATTTAATATGATAATCAAATGACTGAAATGTAATATTCCGCAGGTGTGTAGGTGTACAGTATGTGTGAAGGATAACAAGGAAGGAAGGAGGGGGGAGAGAAATGAAGAGAGGATTAGGAAAGAGTTAACATTACCTTTTCCATCCCTCACTCTCCCAGGTCGTCAAAACGTTCATCTTCTCACACTTTTACCTCTTCTCCTATCACAAATCCTCCATTGTCTTATCTTTCCTTGTGCTTAGTGCATGCGACTTGCCTCGTAAGCTGATTATTATGAATGTTAAGAAACCATCCAATTATAGAGGCATAAAGGGTTAAAGTTAAATATACTTTAAAAAGATTAATGGATGGTATTCGCGCCTGTGGTCAGTTTATATTTTTATCATCATTATCTGAACCTGTTTCATCTCTCGCAGCACGATGTATAGGTTAGGATTAAGACATTGACCGCTAAAATGGGGGAAAGAGGAAAGGGCTGGCAGGGAGGGGGGTGTCTGAAAACCAAGGGGGAGGAAGAGAGAGAGAGATGCTTAAATCGCCGTCCTCACGTTATTATTAATTGGGGTTGGAAGGTTAGCATCCATAGAGATGAGAGAACCGGCCGCCAGCTGGCTTTAATAGGGTGTCGTCTGGAGACCATTTGTCTAAAGACCTGTTTAGTTGTTTTGTCTCTCCACCACCAGGCAGACAGAAAAGGGGGGGAGAAGAATGGAACCCTGGCGGTGACGGCGCTTTAGAAAAAGTCTTTGCATTTTAAAGACACGTCATACACCCCTTGTTGTTGAAACTACAAATTCTGGCTGGACGTAGTAACATTTGGTATCTCTTTATTTTTCGCCCTCTCTTTTCTCTCTCTCTTCGTTTCTTTTTCCTCGACTTCACGATCAATATTGGCTTTATGTGTCGCAAAACAAAACAATTTGAGTTTTATGTCTCCTAAATCTTTATAGGATTACAAAAAGGGGAGAGCGGGGAGGAGAAGAAAGACCTAGCAAGTACTAGTCTGTTGTTGTACTAGTATTTAAATTAAATATGGATTTCAAATGCAGTTATCCGAATCATACAATAATCGTTATGTTCCTTTAAAAGAAAAAAATAAGTTAAATATGGTATAATAGGAGACAGATTATTTCGAAATGAAACACAAGAATTAGACAATAAAATGAAAGGTAATTGCAATCAATAACTCTTTTAAAATTAGGTCTCTTACACGCGATTTCAACTCTCCTCCCTCGGCTTATATTATTTTAGGTTTTAAAATACTGTTGGTGGAGAGAAGAAAGAAAATATATAAAAAAATGTAACCGTGTGCGGCGGCAGGCAGCCACAGTACAACCGCCATGTTTCGCCATCTCAGTAGTATGTACGGTTATCTTCAAATGCGGCTTTAAAAATGTGATCATGATTGATAATGATATTTAAAAACCACTGAAATACACCATTACAGGTCTAGTCATGAACCCTTGAAGAAGGTTTTCATTGACGATTATAGCAGGTTTGGTCGTTTTTCGGTCCTATTTTTCATCGAATCGTATAGTATGAATGAAATTGGAAAGGAGGAGAATGAGAGGGTAGCAAGCAATGTGTGCCGTGTGTGATATTATTATCATTCAAAAATCCGATGTGCTTTTTTGCATGAGTGAATTAAAATAAAGCAGTTAATAAATCGACTTACCATATTAAAAAAAAAAAAGAGTACGTCGAGGTAACTTGAATGTTCAATAAAAGCGCAATGTGGATTAGCTAACTACACTTGCTGTAACTGTTGATGAAATGGCGGACCAAAAATTCGAATTTTTTCCTTTCGCGTTCTATTTTTTTTTTTTTTTTTAAATTTGCGACCAACGCGACGGTTAGTCTCTGACGTCACTGCTTGAGCTTCGTTCCAGTTAGCAATGTCAATCACGCGCACGTGCGTCGGGTGGGTGGAGCTTTCCTAATGCACTCTTTCAAAACGATTGGTTTAGAAAGAAAAGTAGGCGTCCCAGTCTCACAGCCAGGGAACGGAAGAAGAAAAAAGAACGTTAGTGCATTATAAAGATTCGATTAAGATGGCGACCGCCCTCAATAAAGACCCAATTTAATTTATTCTTTGAAATCGTTGGCATCTTCAGTCTCGTAACTGATTGTATACAGTTTATGTATTTATCAACGGCGGACAAATATTAGGTATCTAGTTTGTATATACTCGTAATCGATTTGAAAAAAAAGAAAGTGATTATTTCTCTTGTTTTAGGGCGAGAAAAAAGAACGCTAGACAGTTCTTTTTTCTCTTCTTCGATGAGTTTCGAAGAAGAATGCTTTTCTTCACTAATTGCAACCGTATAAGTCATTCATCTTCTGAAAATGGTCACTAAAAATGATGCTGCACACATAAAAACACATCTTATATACTGTATGGTAGGTGGGATGAAAAAAATACGAGTTAATCATTTACATAATGACTATTAAGATAAGGCTATTTGTATGCTCGAAAATCTTTTATTCTTTCCCCCGCCATTTTTATTTGGTTATAGAATGTGCCGAGGCATGTTCATATAGTATGGAGGATCTATTTTTTTTTTTACCGTGGCATGTGTTGTTATAAAAGATATCTAGTTTTTGTTGTACATCATCTGAACATTGTTGAAATGTTTTTAGTGTTTATCCAAGTAGAGAGAGATATATATCGAAACCGAAGTTTACACTGCTTTGATGGATCTAATGCTTAAAAGGCCCGGTCTGTGACGCGTTATCTTTTCATGTTTTCATAGTGTCGTCCTAAGATGGCCCACAATCATTTAGAAAATGGGTTTTTCCCTCCCCTCTTTCCCCTCCTTGGGCGGGCAACAGTATCTTGATTTACGTCTACGATAAGCAAAATAAATATAATATCCGAAAACAATGAAAAGAGGAAAGGGGGTGCGTCAGTTTTCGTAATGGGGAAATCGAGCTTACTTGCATTTTATGAACGTTCCTCATTCTAAGAATGAGTCATTTAGTTTCAGTAACCGTATCATTTTAATGCATTTATATGGGACCTATATGGTGCTTTTAGTCCTTTAGGCTTAGGACTGTTGTATTGTTGTGTTCTGACTGCACACTATCATGAAAAATGGGTTCAGGATGTATAATCCCTGGGAATATTTTTCAGACGTAATAAGGAGGCAGAGAGAAAGAGAGAGATGAAGAAGAAGAAGACGAGAGGAGCATTAATAAAATTTGTCACACATTCTGACAAGTTTTATAGTTTCTAGCTAGTTAGCTAGAGCTATATCTTCTTGCTCAAGAAAAATGTGAGTTTTACTAGTAACATTTATTAGTTATAGCTATGACAGTGTTTTTATATACATATTTTTATTATAAACCACCAACCTCTCTTTCTCTTTCCCCGCCTTCCTAAGAGAAGTTGGCTTGAAGGGTAAGAGGCAGAGAGAAAAGGGAAAATAAAGGGCTTAAATTGACCATATTTGTAGATGAAAAAGATTCACTATAATCTTTTCTCTCGTTGCATACATGCATTTTATTTGGGCCAAAAAAAAAAAATAATCTCTTTTACTAAAGTTGGCATTTCTGTGTTTAGATTACTAAATTGAGTCGGTGGAAATTATTTTTCGCCACCCCTTCATGACCAGATCTTACTTTGCTCTACCCCTCTCCTCACTTTCTAAATGCTCTTTTTTAGACTAAAGAAGGAAATATATTTAAAGATAAAATTTTAAAGAGAATTCAGGGATGGAGATTATGCCGAATTTGTTTGGGACAGTTTTTTTTATACAGTTTTAGCAATACAGACTCATTTTCTCTCAGCAGATGACTTATTGTCGCTGTTCTCTCCACCTTTTCACTTATACCTTTTTACCGTCCCAGATGTAATGTTTATGTATGGTTTGCCGTCTATCTGGGCGTTTTCTTGTAAATTTCATCTTAAGACTCTAATATTATAGTTTTAAAACATTTTTTTGAGCCCCCAAGAAAGACAAAAATTATTATCTTCGAAAGGATCTTTCCTGAACTTTGTGTGTCACATAACAAAATTGATGATAAATTACATGTGTTATACAGAAAGAGAAGCAGGTGTAACCAACCTAAAGTCAATTTATTACCCCTCCGTTTTCTCTCTCTTTTTCTTCCCTTTCTTCATCATCTCCAACACTTTTGCCGCCTTTGGCAGGGTCGGGTGCCCATTTTTAATCCCATTGAGACACATGAACTAGCTTTTGGCGATATTTTGACGCTACTGGCTACCAATCTAATGCTGTAACCCCCCCCCCATGCTTATTTCATCATCATCATACCCTTATCCCGCCTATGGCAGGGTCGGGTCTACGGGTTCTAGACCTTCACTCCTGCCTATCTCCCCCAGGTTCCCGTCCACCCCACACAGCCCCTTCTCTAGATGAGATTGTTCTGACTGGGGGCACCTCCAGCCAGGTGTCCGGAACCCGCAGAAATATTGGCCGGGTTGTCTGTGGGGGGATGCCGGCCTAACCCACAACCCCCATGCTTATTTATCGTCAGTTTATTTTTCTTCTTTCTCTCTTTTGCCCTTATCTGCTGCCCAAATCGTCGTAACGGCGTTGTGGCTGTTCAGACTTCCTATTAGAACTACGCAGTGGACGGGACTCTAATGACCATTGTAGTTGAAGGATCCTAAAGCACCAGCAAAATAAAAACCCGTAAGGTACTCTGCTCGTTATTTGTCCAGGATTGAACCTGTACATCACGAAACTGATTCTAATTCGCACTGACCGCAGTCTGATAACTCTGCTTCTGTTGAATGGCTTTGGCGATGTTATGTGACACTTTTATTAAAAAAAAAACGGAAGATCAGGGATGCTTTTTATGTGCAGGTATTTGATGTAACCTATTCGTCCACGATCACTGACTGGACAGTAGACATACTCGAATCGGATCGAATCAGGATTGATTTCGATGAGATGTACTATTCGGACATATCTGATGTCAATGCAACTATGTAGGTTGGGTTTTATATTGCAAATTTGTCACAGTGTAAACTGGTCAAGTAACGATGACGATTGGTTTGTAACTGACCGTTTAATGCAATCAAATAATTATATTGTTTTTCTTAATTGAAATCTTAACGCCATTTTGGGGGACTCATTTCTCCTCTTCTTCCTCTGACTTATAAGGAGTAGTCTCAAAGAGAACTTTTCTTCATGACTTAAGAAAGCAATCCGGAATGACTGATGACCACTATAATTAAATTGGCCTCTCTCCCCCTTTCATCATTTCCACCCCCTCTTTCGCCTCGTGTCCAATGGCACTTGTGTTCCTCGGACACTTTTGTGCTTGAAGAGTTGAACGGAGTAAAAATGGAGAAAGGTCCATCAACTCTTGGTTGTTTGAAGTTGTTATGGTCCGATTTTTTTAAATGTTTTTTTTAGAAAAACGACAACGGGTAGAAAGGGGTACTCTGCACCGAAAATTTTGACTGGACGTTAGGGATAATAGTATGTCCTTAGGGAAATTACGCGTTTTGACAAGTGAATTTGTCGATGTTAGGATCTTAATTCATTGGACACATTTGATTGTTAAAGGGAAGGGGGATTAAAAAGAGTTTACGTGTTAAGTACTGAAGGGAACTACGAGAACAGATGAAGAGGTATCTTTCTCTTCTTCCTACTTTTCCCTCTCCCCCCCCCGTGACCTCTTCTTCCTTCCTGTCCTCCTTCTCCATCATGAGTCTTTCTTTCTCATCAACTTGTCATTGAAAACACGTCGTGTCCATACGTTTTTCTTCTGCTCGACAGTTGTAGTAGCTGATTAGATTCAAGACAGCGAGACGGATTAAAAATCCTTGAGAGGGACGATGATCTTCATTTCTTCTTCTTCCTTGACCCCCCCTTCCCTCCTGCCCCCTCCCCTATTTCCCCTTTCTTGACATTACTCACAAACTTACCTATTCCTCAACTGAGAGATGATAGCAAGGAAAAGATCAGAGGACAATAGAGAAACTTAGTAATCAGGGCTCGTGAACTTAAGGTCCTTTCCACTACTTCCTACCCCCCTTTCCAATCCCTCCTCTCTGCCCATCCCTCCCCATCTTCATCAACTTTGAAGGATGTCAGCGTGACACGTGCTCTTCTTACTTTTAAGTCTTGTTGCAGACTCAAGATGACATTTAAGGGCCGTTAAATGTGTGATGCATGGCGCGTCTTAGTAACAGGAAAAAATTTTCTTTGGATGCTCCACTGTCGTCCATTGTCAGTTTTCTTGTCCCTCTCCCCCCTCCTTTTTTTCCTACTTAATTAGATCACCCCAGTAGATGGACAGGTTGCTAACCTTGTTAGTTCGGGGATGCGCGGTCCTGTCTTCCTACTTTTTTATAGACACTAGTAATTTGTTTTTTCTATCCTAGATGTGGAAGGAAGTAAACCCGCCTCGGTGGTTCCAGATGGATTGGGTCCTTTCGGGCGAGAGAAAGATCCGCAGTGGGCTTTCCGTCCGATGGGAAGTGAAGCCGTGGTCAGGTGACCCCTCTCTTCTATGCAACGAGTATTTCGGCGAAGTTTCCAGGTGGAGGAACTCGTCCCCTGGCGTCGGTGAAGGAAAAGTGCTTCATTTTAGAAAAAGAGGCCGACGATAAATAAGCATAAAAGTTTTAGCATTAGATCGGCAGCCGACTGCGTCAAAATACCATCCAAAAGATCGCCCATAGGTCCCAGTGGGACAACAGTGGATACCCGACTCTGCCATAGGCGAGGAAATAATTTTCTTTTTGCTTTAGATGTGGAAGGAAGGCATGGGTGCTATAGTGTCTTTACGTTGTCGCCACTTCCCCTTAAAAGGAACCCCTTCTACCTGAAGAAAATTATATAAGTAACACTTGGGCAAATGTCTTTTATAAACAACTACATTCTTAGGCTCAGAATCGAACCTGTGCACCCTTGGTTCAACAGATGAATTGTTACCGTTTAGGTTACAGTGGCGAGTTGGAACCCCTTTTCAAACAGCCAAAAATGGCGTCACGCAGACAAAAACACAACAGTCATATTTACGTCATTATCTCCTAAGATGTATTTAACACAAGTGTGTGGTTCACAGGTTCGATTCTGGACGTGATCTGCAGTTTGTTTAATTCGAGAGAAAGCACTTGAAATCAGCCCTTAGTGAATCCATAGTTGCAGAATCGATCCTGGCATCGGTAGTGGGCGGCAAGGAGGGGAAAGTCAAGCGTCACATTGTTCCTTTCGGCTTCCGAATGAGGAGTGAATCCCACGTCCTTTCTTGTGGAGAGGGTTTGTACGATCTCACCTGCTGCACGGGAGAAGAACCCTGGACTTAGACTGGCAAATTTTTCGCTGTAGGAGCTAACTTCCACTGGTGTCAGTTAAGGACCCCCCCCCCCTTCCCAGAAAAGACCATCCAAAGTTCGGCTCGGCTAGTGTTTTTGATTCCAGTGTGGGACATATCTGCACCTGACCTCCTTGTCACATAGTGGGAATGATTACGCGGGTTCTTTACGGTGTCGTCCCTTACCCTTTCCTCCCTCCCCCTTAGTAGCACCAATTAATTTGTAGTTTCCAAAAAAAATGGCGATGACAAGGACGTTTCATTAAAATGTCCGGTGCTGAGTTTTGATGCTGCTTGGGGCACACTGAGATTGAAATGAAATTAAATGTGGCCTTCGTTTTGTTGACCTTTTGACCCAATCAACTTAGTCAGTGGCTGGTTGCCTAGATACGGATGTAAATAATCGAACATTTTGCGGTTAGTTAGGCCAGATTATGATTTCCAAAGCGGAATACATATATAGTGCAATCACAAAGTTTGAGAACAGTCAATTATTTCTGAAACTATGGATTAAATTATTTAATTGATCTATTAAATGCAACAAAAATTAGCCCTTTCGTGCCCCCCTCATAGAGGGGGGAGCGGAAGAGGCTAACTTCCAAATTTCTCTCAAAAGTTTTTTGTTGTTCCTCTGCATGGATAAATGGGTGATCAATTGGACGATATTATTTTTAAGCAGCCAGCTGCTGACCAAAACTGCAACCCCTCTGCTTATTGATCGTCGGCCTACCGTTCGTTGGGGGAGTCTTGGGATGCTCCACCGACGCCAGGGGGGAGGGGGGAGGGGGCGAGTTGTTACACCTGGAAATTTTGCCTCATCTACCCGTTGCATTGTAGAGATGGGGTTTTTCCGAATCCGTGCGGATGACTTGGTACACCACACAGGGCATCGGCTTTACTTGCCATCCGAAGGAAGGCACCCTCGGGGCTTCTCTTCCCTCTTAAAGAAGCCAACCCATCTCATTACAGGCAGGATCGAACCTGGAACCACTGATGCAGTAATGGAACGCGCTATCTCCTGCACCACCGAGGCGTGTTTAAAAACGTCCCCAACAAAAATTTATTATAATTTTTTTTAACAAAGAATCAAAAATTTAATAAAATTTTGGGGTTCTTAAATTTGGAAGTTGCCGCCCCCTCTATGAGGGACAACAGGGGTTAATTTTTGTTACTTTTAATAGGTCACTAAAATCGGTTAGTAGTTTACCCCATGCAATTTTTCATTTGAACCCCCCCTAGTTCCGGAACTTTATGATTGCACTGTACATCTATCACTATGTCGTGGGATGTTTGGAGATGTGTGATTTGGGAAATATGGCTTCTATCCAAAGGGGCATAGGGAGGAAAGGGATAGGGGTGTGCTTGTGGGGGGTGTGTGTGTAAATGTTTTCAATCAATAAAGTAAGAAAGAGTTAAAAGAAATTAATAACGGTCGATGATTTATTTGTTAGTCCTGTTTCTGCTCATGCCTGAGATTGTGTTCTACAGAGACTCCCGATTACGTCATTCTAAGCAGGCACATGGCTGAACTAGATTTTGGGATATATTTGTTTTACTTTCCCCCCCTCGCATTCTTTCCTCTTCCCTAGTCTCCCCGCCCACACACACACATTTATACGCTGTTATAATATCTTTATTCAAATTAAATCTCCAAAATTAACGGAGATCTCTTGCTGATATTAAAGTCCTTTTGTTCTTTGCCAGTTTTGTCAGCTCTCAGATTCCCACTGTGACAACCATTTTGTTGGCGATTCGCCCGACCTCCTTTGGTGACGTCAGCGACTCATAAATTTTTATTCATCTCTTTTTTCTTCTTCCGTATTTCAGGTGATGAATCTTAGAAGAGAAGGGGCTTCGTGGGTTCAGATATTCAGAAGTAGCGACCCCTTACGGGTGAAGCCTCGATGGTGTACTCGATTACTGTTGTGGTGATTTCACGTTTGACCCTGGAAAGGGAGATTGATGAGAGACCCCAATGCGCCTTCCGTCCCGTCTACCGATGTAAAATGAAGCCGTGGCCCTCCCTACCGTGTAGGGTGTGGGCTATGTCACCACTGCACGGTAATGAACCCCTACTACATGGAAAGTATAATGTAGTTCGGTAACAAAGTTTCCAGGTGTAGGAGCTCACCTCCCTCTCACTGGTGCCGATGCAACTCCTAACCCTTTTCCTGTTTACGGCAGGGTCGAGTACCCATATAGTCCCTCTGAATGGACACAAAGGTGATGTATTGGACGGTGTTTTTCCGCAGCCGGCTGCCGCTATGGTTATTCATCGTCAGTCTTCTGTTCGTTGGGGCACTGCACCGAGCTCCTACACCTGGAAATTTTGCTTCATCCACCTGTTGCATAGTAGAGCGGACTCTTTTCCGTGCAGTGGTGAAATCGTACGCCTCACGGGACCTCGGTTTTCCTTCTCATTCGAAGGAAGGCGCACTCGGGGCTTCTCTTTCGCCCGAAAGAAGCCAACCCACCTCGATGCAGTATCGAACATGGAACCACTGGCTCAGTAAATCGAGCACGCTACCTTTTGCGCCACCGAGGGAGGTCCCACTGGGCTCGATGCAGGAAATAAAATAGGCCGACAGTACATAAGCAGGCAGTTGGCGGCAGTATTACCGTCCAACAGATCGCTCATGTGATCCACTGAGAGAAATCTGAGTACCTGGCCCTGCCATAGGGAGGAAAAGTATGGACAGAGACACACCGTGCTTTGTAGACGTTTTGTTCCGGAATGATATGCTCCACCATGACCTCGAGCCATCTACAGGGCAGTAGTTATGCGAGCTCTATGCTGCATGGATTAGAGTGTTGGGCTGTCCGAACGAACCATGACATGGCGTGGTACATGGGTGGGGTGTCGAGAGCAGACAGAGTTAGGAGTTTATTAGGGGTAGTTTCGGGGAGGGGGAACATCGCGGAAAAGAAGAAAGAGAAAAGATTGGGGAGGAGGAGGAAGTGGCTAGGCCCATCCCAGGGATGCAGGTTATTGGAAGCACCCGGGGTAGGAAAGTCCTAAGCAGACGTGTGAGCTGATTGCACGAAGAGCTATGACTGTGTGGGGTGGAAGGGAACCTGGTGAGTGATAGGCGGCCTTGCGACCCTGCCACAGGCGGGGTAAGGGCATGAAGATGAGGCGAAATAATTAGATTATGCCGAACATCGTAAATCTATTTCTTCTTGGTGTCGTTTGAATATTTCTTATATTTGTCTTTCTCCTTTATTTAGATTAATAGTCATAATCACGTTTGATTTAAGATCAAGTCTGTGATCTCTTTTCTTTCACCCTCACCTCTCAGTCAAGGGGTAAGATTAGGGTAGTTTTTTTTTTATTTCTCTACTACCTCCCTCCCCACAAAAGTGAAAGTGGAGAGGGATTAAGGGGGAGTGGGGGTATTTGAGACAAGGCTCTGTACCAATTTCATTTTTTTTTCCTTCTCAGTATAATTAGAGTTAACTGAGTTTCAAAGACTGTAAGGAATCTACGTAGCCTATATGTAAGAATAAGATGAAGGAAAGAGAAGATGTGAGGAGAATGGAGGTACGGATGAGTAAAAAAAAATTAAAATTAAAAATTCGGAGCACATCTAAGACATTTTGGCACAAAGTCCCATCAAAGGTTCATCATTCTTAATTCACTTGAAAGTATCCTTAACCCTTCTTTTCATCCTGCTCCATTTTTCCTCTTCTCTTCCCCCTTCTCCTCTTTCTTCTTCTTCTTCTTTGCTAATGCCTCAGGTTTTTGTCTCATACTCTCGAAATTGATGAAGGATAGAGCTCCGCATAGGTTCCCGTATTTTCTACTGACAGGTAAAATAACATTTATTTTTATCTTCATTTATGTTTCTATGGTGCTGCAGGCAGGAAGAGGATTTGAGGAGAAAGTGGGGGAGGGAAAGGGGTAAATGACAGTGGAGGAGGGACGTCTTTTAAAATGTGTACTGCTGCTCCTCCCTCCTCTTCCTCCTTCTCGCTTTTATCCAAAGTTTCATCTTCAGATGTAAAAGTCTCTCTGAATAGGAAATTGTGTGTTCAGAGGAGGTGTGGAGGGTGGGATGGATGATGACGTTAAGGGGAGAAAGGGTTGAGCTCTAGCACAGTGAGAGAGAATGGGAAGTAGATAGTCGCTTTCAGACAATTTATTGCGTATTTTTCTTTCTTGCCTAGGAAAATTCATTCTATCAATATTATGCAGTGGATCTACGGATATAAAATATGGTGAATTGATTTAAGAGTTTGTATTTTATTTTGTTTTATCCAAAATAACTACTTATCAATCGATGATGGCTTGAAAATGGTAATTTTCTTTCCTCTCTACCTCCCGTTTCAATTTTTCCTATATATATATCTATGCTAAAGACACAATGCGTGAATGTCCCTTTATTGCTGTTTTTGACGTCATGCGGTTACGTCATCGCCTAACTCGTGTGGCGTTGAACGTTCCATTCTTGGAGTAAGCCATAGTGCAGCCGCTCACTACCGTTCGAATGACGAACTTGTTGTAGCCGCTCAGTGTTAACCACGTGGTTCGTAACAACTACATTTCATGACGTATTGAGTTCGACACGCGCTGATTGGTTAATTATTCAGGCTAGATCAAGCGGGTAGGCATGCGCATATCAGCGCAACCATTCATACGTCATCATGTTACGAGTAGGTAGCGAAATTCAGTGAGCGGAAGTTTAGCGGTTTGGGACCTCTTTATTCTCTACCTTAATAATAAATTAGCGAGTTCTGCACGCACTTTATGTCACGTGGGTTTTGTGTATGACGTCAAGCTCTTATCAAACTTTAGAACGGGGACAAGTGTAATTCTTTTTTTTTAAATTCAAATATAAGAACGTGTGACGTAACTTGTTCAATTGGACTTTGGAGTTTGTGATCGGTTGATTGAGTTACGTGGTGTAACATTAAACCACGGTGGCGGAAATGCTGCAGTTTCTTTTATTATTTCCTAATTTTTTTTTAATTAAAATCGTTTCTATCCCGCTCGGCAACTGCGCCAGTAGTTCTAGGTTCGATACTCAGAGGAACAAGATGGGTACCCGACCCTGCCATAGGTGGGAAAAGGGTTAGGAGTTGCTTTTTTTTTGCTTTTTTTTTCCATTGTTTTTTTAAAAGATGATCTGCCAGAAAAAGTTGAGTAAACAGTCGACATTTCAATTCATGGGGTAGGCCGGCATCCCACACAGACAACTTTGCCAATATTTCTGCGGGTTGCAGACGCCTGGCTGCGGTACCCCAGTCAGAGTATGTTCAATGGACCCGCATACCCGACCCTGCAACAGGCGGGATAAGAGTATGATGATGAAAATGGTTTTCATCCAAAAAATGCTTTCTCGTGAACATTTTTTCGAAAAAAAAGTTAAGAGTGACTTGAAATATTTTTAATGTTGATTTCTTCATTCAGCGTTTGAATTCTTTTTGTATTCTGGGGTTGTCGCTGGCTACTTTTTAAGATGAGATTTCTGCTCAGTGTGCACAATTTTTTTTTTTTGGTCTGACTTCCGGAAAGAGTATTGAAGTAAAAATTTAAAGTTTTTTGCCTCTTGTTCACGCAAACATACGTTGGAAGTTTTCGACTCACGTTCCATCCAATAAACCATTATAAACATACGGTCATAATAGGAAGCTGTTGCGTAAAATGTCTACATATAGGCCTATATATTGAAAATAGGAAATTCTGAAAAAAATCTTACTTTTTTCTGATCAGCAATATAAGACTTTTTCGCGGAAATACTGCAAAAAATTCAACTTTTTAATTCAGCCTATGGACAGGAAAAAAAAAACTATGAAAAGCTTCTTTTCCAAATGTCTAAAATTTTCCAGAATTTTCCTATGCAATATATGCCTTAAATAATGTCTGTTACTTGCAATTTTTCTGACCTTTTTTAACTTTATATGATTTTGTAACAAAGTCAGATCGAAATTTTAAAATATTTTCCCCACTCCACATCTGTTTTTATTCAATTTTACTGCCCGTGTCCTTCAATCAAGGTTTCACTTACCAACTATTGTAAAGTACTTACGAAGTTCCTTGCATGGACATCCAGTTGCCGCCCAAGAGACTAGAGTTCAATTCCCGAACTGTAGAAACAATTTGCTTTTGTATGTCCCATAGGATGCAAATCCCGCCTCGGTTGTTGTTTGTTGGTGTTTTAGGACCCTTCAACTACAAGATCATTGGAGCAGTGGTTCTCAACTTTTTGAAGTCAGGGAACACTAAACTGACATTTTACTAGCACTGAACACTTACAATTCAACATAAACTTTAAAGTAGGTTGTACACTTTCTACACTTGGTACTTACTACATCATCATCATACCCTTATCAAGCCTGTAGCAGGGTCGGGTCTGCGGGTTCTAACCCTCCAACCCCGTCTATATCTCCCTCAGTTCCCCGTCCACCCCACACACTGTCATATCCTTACGGACAACCTGTTCCCACGTCTACTTCAGTCTCCCCTGCCACGAGTGCTACTGACCACGAGCTCCTCCTCCCCTCTTCTCATGACGTGTCCATACCACCTCAGCCTATTCTCCCTCATGTTTTTCTGCGATATCCACCACCCAAGGCTACCTCTAATAAGCCCATTCCTAATTCTATCAGCTCTCGACACGCCACACATGTGCCACAACATTCGTATCTTGGCTACTGGCATTCTATTTAGGTAGCTCTTCCTCACTGCCCATCACTCTGATCCATTTAGCATAGCTAGTCTAACCACTGTCCTGTAGAACTTCCCTTTCAACTAGATTGGGATCCTCCTATCACACAGGACTCCGCTTGCCTGTCTCCACTTCAGTCACCCCCTCCCCCATCGATTCTGTGGGTCACATCAGAGTGTCTCTCCACTGCTTTATTTGTGCATTAAATTTTTTTGCGGAACACTTGAAGTTGTTTCACGGAACACGCTTTGAGAACCACTGCATTAGAGCCCCGTCCACAGCATAGT
This sequence comes from Trigoniulus corallinus, assembly GCA_013389805.1. Lineage (NCBI taxonomy): Eukaryota > Metazoa > Arthropoda > Diplopoda > Spirobolida > Trigoniulidae > Trigoniulus > Trigoniulus corallinus. Next base: position 7,311,073 of record JAAFCE010007744.1, read on the forward strand.
TCTTATGCAGAGACTGCACAAACACTAAACTAATGCGACTGTTATTTGGGTATTAGCAGTACCCAGTTTTCCCAAGCGGCCACCCATGTCAGTACTAGCTGGGGTTGCGTTGCTTAACTTCAGTGATCAGACGAAAACTGGTGTGTCCAATGCAATTCGCCGCTCCCGCAGCGGGTAGCGTGCTCGGTAACTGCGTTAGTGGTTCTGGGTTCGATACTTGACCGAGGTGGGTTGGCTTCTTTCGGGCGAGAGAAGGCGTGTCAAAAGCATTGGCACGTCAAAGAACCCTCCCTACTATGCAAAGTTTCCAGATGTAGGAGCTCGTCCCCTGGCGTCGGTGGAATTCCCCAACGAACAGTAGACCGACGGACGATAGATAAGCATAGGGGTTGCAGCTTTGGTCGGCAACCAACTGCTGAGAAACCTGTGTCTATTCAGTGAAACCAAAATGTCGCTAGAGTCACTTGCACATTAGGCGAATCTGATTTCACCACCCCATCTGTAGTCGAAGGTCAGTAGGTCAGTCAGGCTGTCGGTTCTGAAGACCGACGCCATAGTGATACCTATAATATAACCCATGGCTTTGGGGTGTGATTTTCCTCTATTGATTTCCGCCTAGACGTGATCCTTCACTTCTTGAGCTCAAATCCAGTTACTGAATTGTTGTTGTCCAAATGACAGGACTCGGCCCGCGTTCATTCTGAACTTTTTGTTCAACTTTAGACTTTAGAAATGCTGTTTCTATTGATATATTTTTATCAGAGTTATTTTTTTTGCCTGTTCAAGATGCAGTCTCGGGCAACTTCCAGCGATTTTTCTACCCAGTTCATAATAATGTTCAAACCGGAAGTGAATGACATACTTTTGATTTCCTTTATATATGCTGTAGATTTAAAGAGTTCATCTTCCATTTTTTTAATTTTGCAACTTTTATATAATAAGACGAGATTGTATCCGGGGAATGAAAATGTTGATTGTCACTTATTGGTCATCTTCAACCCTTTCTTCCTTCCTATTGCAGAAGAAGAAAAAATTCAGTGAACTCCTTTAGGTCATGTCCTTTTCCTTCATTCTGTTTTCTCATTGGTCTTCTCCTTATAATGTGTTTTGTGTGATAAGAAACTCGGTGAGAGAGCTGATGAGGTCATTGTAAACTTGCGTCAGACTGACTGACTGACCACAGAGTCATAATTTACGACGTGATCATAATTTGCACTATTGTCCGGTGAGAAATAACGCCACTTCATGTTCCCCAATTTACATTAATATACCCGCCTGGGTGGCGCAGAAGGTAGCGTGCTTGGCTACTGCGTCAGTGGCGCCAGGTTCAGTACTGGGTTAAGTTAGGTTGCCTTCTTTCAGGCGAAAAATAGAGACCCTGTATGCGCCTTCCGTCGAGAGGAAAGTAAGGCCGGCTCTCGGAAAGAACCCTAGGCAGTGTGCAACGAGTAGATGAGTCGATATTTCTAGGTGTACGAGCTTACTCCCTGGCGTCGGTGGAGTGCCCCATCGAGCAGTACACCGACGCGACGATAAATAAGCATAGGGTTGCAGCTTTGGTCAGCAGCTGGCTGCGTCAAAAGGCCGTCCAGCAGATTGCCCATGCGTCCTTGCAGAGGGACGATGATGGGTACCCGATCCTAACAGACGGAAAAGGGTTAGTAGTTGCTGTTTGTTTTGCTCCAGTGTACACTAACTACTAAGAGACTATTCAGTAGCACGGGGAGAGAGAGAGAGTCTACACAGTGCGATGTCTTAACCACTTAAGTGAAAGAACGTTGACCCACCTCTGAGACGAAGTCCAGACAAATCACTAATTACCTTCGCGTCCGAAGATTTTCACTTGCACTAGCGTGTGTCTCGCCACTCGAATATCTGATGTGGTAGAAGGCCTTATTGGAACCCGTAATGGCAAAATAAAATCAGATTACTATGTCCCTAAAGACTGGTTGGTTAACTGTACGTCTGGTAGACGGGACGGACCATTTGAGACCTCCTTTCACTGCTGACCTGGAATATTCAAGAAATTTCTTGAGTGTTTCAGCCATTTGCAATTGTTGACGTTATAGCGTTTTGGAACGTGTGATGTTACTATGACGACGCTCGTGATTTTTACCGTTAAGAAACGTTGCCATGGTGATGCGTCCATCACTATTCTATTTCGAACTTCTTCACACGCAGAGAGAGAAAAAAAGGAATTTTGGAACAACAAAATGGCGGAAAAGAGAAATTCAGATATTGGAGTGCATATTGAAATCGTATTCAGATTGTAATGATGCGGCGGGTGTTTGACTATCCAACAAGGTGTTGTAGTCGTATATATGTTGTATATCTTTGACTTTATTATGGTGCATATACCGAGAAATGAATGTAAAGCTGTTTATATATATACAAGGAAAGATAGATATTAAAACGAGATCTTCCATATAGAAGATTGACGCAGACGATAGAATAGAAAGACCGATTCTCTAAGAAAGTTGAAGGTTTGACAAATTCTTTTTTTTTTTCCTGCCTCCCATTTCATATCCAATATTTTTATCATCGTATTGCTTAACTTAGAATAAATTCGTACATCATCGAGTGAACTTTAGATCTTAATCGATTAGCATTCAATGATGCATTTGGTAACGATATGAGATCAATGTGGTCAGTAGCAAATTCTTTCCGCCAGTTGCTCGTTCAATTCAAGATTGCCATTAAGGCCCGGTGCACACATCCGATTTTTACTCGTGCGGCGCCGCTGCGGCATCGTAATTACGTACGGCATGGGATACATTAGTTGCAATGGGGGAGTGCACACATACTTCCGGCTCCGCATATCGGAGTTGCTTCTGAAAATGCCCGCTGATCCCTACCGAACCGTAACGTCACCGCACCCGCACATCCGATCACGGCCTATTGAGTGCTGCACATATCGTACAGTAAGTGCGGTTTCTTAGTTTTGCGATTTCGTAAGCAAAAAAGGCACGCCTTCTGTAAGGCAAGGCGCAAAATGAGACGCAGGGTGACGCAGGGTGTAGCAGCCCTGCGAAATTCTGCTAACAGGAAATCACAGCACATTGAATCGCAGTTTTTCACCATACTTGCATCAAATAGCAAGAGAAGTTCTCTGCTTCGCACCACTTTTTGTTATTGTCACGCCAACTTCCCGCAGGAAACTGCGACATTGGCACTGCGCTCTGCAGGGTCACGTGGCTCAGGCACTGAGTCACGTCACCCTGCGACTTAACACGCGCAACTACATACTATCATGTGAGCCACAGAAATTTATAGTGAGTCACTCTGCGTCACCTGCGGAGACTGCGTCTCATTTTGCGCTGGGCCTAAAGCCCGCCACACACGATCAGTTTGGTGTGTGCACATCGATGTGTTCAATTTGGTGTGAAGGACTGAATTGCCCACACACGATCAGTTTGCTGTGTCACGTACTTATGTTCCTTTTCGTGAAACGTCATGTGACGTCATTTGATTGTCCGCATCAACCAGTAATTCTACCGTTACCATGGTGCAATTTTCTAATAATGACGTTTATCCATGTTTGGGCATGCGCAGAACAAAAAAAGTGAACAACTGATGTGAGCAACCCCACACACGCTCAATTCGGATTGACGTCAGTCCGAATTGACACACTAATGGGATAAAATTTCTTCACACCGTCAGTTAAAATTTTTGGTGTGAGCAAACGAGTGATGATGGAAACCTTGGTTCGATCCCGGATTTCGTCGGTGTAGTTCTCGTTCGATTCGAGCATGCCGTTACTCTGTTCTGGTAGGCTGTATAAGACGTAGTGAATAATGGTTCGGTAACATTTATACGTATTGTAGCTCGATTTCCGAAGGCACCACTACTTCACCCAGAGTCAGCAACTCGGTTGTTTAGATGTTTACTGGTTCAAGTTTCGGACATGGCTGCGGTTTTCATTTTGTAAGTTTCTTGGTCAACGTCTTATGAATATGAATATGTAATCCTTCGTGACGGATACCTTCCTAGCGAGATCTTTTCATGCTAGACCCATATGCCCAGATCTCCACCAGCACCCCAACAACACCTTTGCCTTTCGCACCCATTCCAGCCGCTCCACCCCAGAACCCACCACGCCCAGAACATCTTCCAATGTGGGGGTTCCCCAACCCTTCCTGCAATGGTCCAGCGCTGGGCAGACCAGTATCACATGCCTGACGTCCTCCACTTGATCCCCACATAATCCACAGCCCTCCTCTCCACCTGTGATCTTTGCCATCCTCTGTTTCGTCTCCAGTGACCCAGCTCTTGCCTGAAACAGAAGTGAGCTGTCCCACGTATTGTCATAGATTACCTCCCTCTCTATGTTAAGCTTGTTCCCATACACCCTCAGCGTTTTCTTTGCAGCCCTTCCCTCCATACTCTGTCGCCACTGCCCTAACCCCCATTCTTTCACTTTGTCCTGCACGAGTCTTTGCAGTGTTATTACCCCCTCTTTGCCCTCCCTGGGGTGCAGTGTTATGCCTATGTTCTTTGACATCCTGTTTACCCTCCTCTCCCAGTTGGTAGATACCCTCATGTTGTTTACCCATGCATTTACCTGCCATACTGGATTTTTCCTTCTCTAGTCCCCATATCCTGCATAGGTATACCAACTTACTAATCATTTCCCTCTGTTCAAATGTAGACCACCCCATGTCCCCCTGTATTGCTTCAACTGCTGTAAACCTATTTCCCCCTAAGGGAATCCTACCTAACCTTCTCTGGGCTATTTCCATACAGTCCATTACCTTTTTACTAATGCATAGAACCTCGTTTCCATATGTTAGCCCAGGTACTGCTACAGCTTTCCATAGGCCCCTAACCATTTCATACCTTGAGAATGAATCAAATGCCAGTTTCCTCTATCTCCCTCTCCCCAAGCTTGATTGATACCTGATTGCTAGGCAGCATATTATCCTCTCCTATGATCATCAGCTTTGTTTTGTCCTGACCAAACTCTAACTGAAAATCCCTACTGTACTGTTCACAGATATCCAGTTCTTCCTGGAGCTCTCCCTCTGTCTCTGTCAGCAGCACTATATCATCACATTGGAAGATGGTAGGCAATTTAATACCATCCCCCAGAGAAAACCCCAGCCCTCTATCTTGGAGCCTAATCCCCAGTTCATTGATGTACACTATGAATAGAATTGGTGATAATGGACAGCCCTGTCGCAGCCCCTTGTCCACACCATCTGATTAATAGGGTCCTTAGAGATAGCACAAAAGAGGTAAAGGAAACAGCATATATTTCTATGGTACGCCCGATTTTGGAGTATGGCAGTCCAATTTGGTTCCCCTTCAGGCAGGACTTATCTTGGGAGGTTGAAAGGATCCAAAGGAGGGCAGCAAGAATAGTACTTAATAGGTTTTCTCACACAGAGAGTGTATCTGCCATGATTAAGGAACTAGGGTGGGATACATTAAGGCAGAGGCATATATCTCACAGCATTAGCCTTTTTATAAGACTGCTGCTGCTAGGATGTAATGGACCGTTGGCTGGAAGGGTGTCCCCAGCTGAGTATAAAGGCGGAAAGGATCATCAATATAAATTGAAAGAGGTTAGGGCACAGACAGACTCATACTACTGGTCCTTTTTGCCAAGAGTCATTCGACAATGGGATAGCCTTGGTGAGGATAGGGTGGAGGGCTTCATCCAAGGAAATCCAACAATAGCTGGTATTGTATTAGGGGAGGCTCCTGAATTATAGCTTAGGGTTTTAGGAGTATTATGTTATCATAAGTAGGATTGAGAGTTAGTCTCTCCACTGCCATATTGGCCAATAAGGCTGCTTGCAGTGTATAATATTAGAATTAGAATCTGTCCTGTATTTATTCTCTCCCAATGGAGATCATACCTAGTACTCATATATAGCTTCTGGAGCAGCTCCACTAGCACCTTATTAACCCCGTACTTGGGAAGTCTTACATGTAACACCTTTCTCTCTTAAGTAATCCTAGGATTGCTAATTCATGTAGATATTTTGTATTTGTATTTCAGAGTTTCTCCCTTTTTCTCTCTCTGTGTGTAAAGCGATGACAATAATTATTACGCCTGAAAGAGTTTTAGGGGACAATAATGTTATGAATGTCTTTTAAGAAACATGGCGTATTTCTGGCATGTATTGTGTGGTTTCTTCTTATTGTTGTTGTCGAAAATGGCGTGCCCTCGAAGAAAATATTCAATACGAACCGAAGTGTTTGCATTTGAAGGTTTGTCTGGCTTTTCATTATTTTACTGAGGAAAAGTGAAGAGAGGGGAAAAAAATTTCTTTTTGGAGGAGATATAAAGACAACGACGACTATTTTATTATGCAAAAGTATTGAACATGAAAGCAAACAGAAATGCTTCACTATTTTAAGTTTTTGATGGAATCTTTCTTTTGACATCTTCATCCCACTTTTGTCTTGTGTCGTACGTCTCACTCACTTCACAATCCCCCTCCCCTCTACTGTTACCCCTATTTCTTCATGCCCCTAACCTTTAGGGCACAATTCCTGTCGACTTGTTTGTCAGACTCCCTTCCCCGAAGCTACATTACCATCTGTTTCTCTCTCTCTCTGTGTGTGTCGCTCTCTCATTCTTTCGTTCCCTGAAATTTGTTTTCTGAACTCAATTCAAAATTTGAAATTCGCTTATAAAATTTATAGAAATCCTTTTTCGTTTATCTGTAGTCGTCGTTCAACTTTTGCATGCATAATGTGAAGATGTCGAATGTTGTATTTTTTGCTGTTTTGTTGCTGTTCTTCCTGCAGAGGGCGCAGATTTGGTAAAGTGGCTGTCATATTCATTCTAGGAGCTTGTTGAAGATTGAAGCTGCTCTTTCAGAGTTACATGCTAGGGTTCGATCCTGAGAAACCTCACTTTCCCACCTTTCCTCTCTGAAAAGATGAGAGGTTTACTACATTCTTCTGAGGTTTAAACCAGAGTCTACTCTATCCCTCGATTTCTTCAATATCCCTTCAGAGTTCCAGAGCAGTGGGGAGATAGACTCGGATGTGACCCATAGATTTTTGTTTGTTTGTTTGTTGGGGTTTAAGGTCCCGTCAACTACGAGGTCATTAGAGACCCGTCCACTGTATAGTTCTAATGCAGAGACTGCACAGACACTACACTAATGCGACGATTATTGGGTATTAGCAGTACCCAGCTTTCCCGAGCGACCACCCATGTCAGTACTAACTGGGCTTGCGTTGCTTAACTTCAGTGATCAGAGGAGAACTGGTGTGTCCAACGCAACTCGCCGCTCCAGCCCATAGAATCAATGGGGGATAGTTGAAGTGGAGACAGGCAAGTGGAGTCGAGAGAAAGAGATAGCACTGTGAGTAGAGGGCATGACTAGGTTTCCCATGGAAAGGGAGAAGTTGGTTTCGGTTTTCCATCCTTCAATTGTTGGACACACCAGTTATCGTCTGATTACTGAAGTTAAGCAACACAACCCCAGCTAGTACTGACATGGGTGGCCGCTTGGGAAAACTGGGTACTGCTAATACCCAAAACTCGTCGCATTTGTGTAGTGTCTGTGCAGTCTCTGCATAAGAACTACACTGTGGATGGGGCTCTAATGACCTTGTAGTTGAAGGGCCCTAAAACACCAACAAACCAAACCCAATATAGGAATGAGTTTATTAGACGGAGCTTCGGGGTGGGGGACATCGCGAAAAAAATGAGGGAGAGTAGATTGAGGTGGTAAGGAGGGAGTTAGGCCCATTACAGGAATGTAGGAGGTTGGGAGCACCCAGAGCAGAGACCAAGGCAGACGTGGGAGGTTGTTGTCCATAATATGATTTGTTTGTTGGTGTTTAAGGTCCCGTCAACTACAAGGTCATTAGAGACCCGTCCACTGCATAGTTCTAATGCATATGCTGCACAGACACTACACAAATGCGACGATTATTGGGTATTAGCAGTACCCAGCTTTCCTGAGCGACCACCCATGTCAGTACTAACTGGGCTTGCGTTGCTTAACTTCAGTGATCAGACGAGAACTGGTGTGTCCAACGCAACTCGCCGCTCCCATAATATGGTATGGTAATGTGTGGGGTCGACGGGGACCTGATGGGAGATAGGCGGGAGGGGAGGGCTAGAACCCGCAGACCCGACCCTGCCATAGGTGGGATAAGGGCATAATGATGATGATTATTCACTTCGGATTTTGTAGATCAGTAGTCCGTCAAGGAGGTCAAAATGTAATTTGAGGTTCCACCATTATTGCTCAGTTTGTAGAGTGTTGAACTCGTAGAGGTCATGGTGACAGGTTCGATCCTGGCCAAGGTGGGTGGTAGCACCTTTCAGTGAGAGAGAAAGTGACACACAAAACACTTTTAGTATAATTTAAATGTTTTTAATGATTTTCGCTTATTATTTACAGGAAAAAGTACACACACACGCACATGCCACTCATATACAGTATTAGTTTTGTCCTCTATTGAATTAATTCAAGAAAAAGAAAACGGAAAGGTAAAAAGAAATGTAATGACGTTTTAAAAGAATCATTCACCAGTTAGTTTTTATTTATTTCTTTAAAATATAATTTAATTTATTGTAGACTAGTGGACGAGTGTCTTCCGATTGCAATCCCACATTTCAGGAACCTCTTTTCTCCTTTAATACTATGATTGAGAAACGTTTTCGTTTTTCAGTAGGTTAAATGTTGAACGGATGTTTTATATTTGCCTAAAACAATGTTTGCTGAATGAGATTTTGTTTTAGTGAAAAACAAAACAAACTACTACAAACAATTGACAACATTTAAGTAAACTGTAAATAGTCTGGGGAAAAAGGCCCTTCCCCCCTCCTTTTTCTGGAAAGATATTTAATACAAATGCACATTAAAATTCACTGATGTTATGAATTTAAATAACTTTAAACTACAGTAATTTAAATGTCGGAAATTTATTTTTGAATGTTTTACTGACTTAAGGGACATTCACCAAAGACTTATTTTTGGGCTAAATGTATGACACCCCTTTCACACACACACACAGTCACAATTATATAAACACGCACTGGCTGAAGGGGGGAAGTTGTTTTAAAACCCTTGACGACGATTAAACAAAATTGTTTACGCAAACATCAAACAAACATGTTTGTCAACAAATACGAAGTAAGAAATAAATTGTGGAATTTACGTGCGCTTGTTTGCAGGACTTCTCATACTGCATCTGTGTAACCAAACTTGTTGGTAACACCACATGCACGTATTCGACAACCATTCAATGTTTGATTTTTGTTTGACAAACATGTTTACTTTATTTACTGGTTGTTAGAGAGGGGCACGGAAGGGTTGGTCCTCTTTCTTTCTGAAATAAGTGTTGTGCGTGTTTTCGATTTTGTATGTGTTTGTTTTGGTTTTCACGCTAACCCTCTGCTTACTTTTCTTCTTGTTGTTCGTTAAAAGAAAGAGGAAGTTGCAGCAACCCAGGGGCGGATGAGGGGGGAAGCACTTCAAAAAAAAAGTGCGCCGGAAATATTTTTAAATATTCAGAATCCCTTAGTATAAATCTAGCAAGCAATTGCAATAGGCCCTCTACTGACCCTTAGACCAGGCATGTCAAACTCGTGGCCCCCCGAGGGCCACCTCGTAACATGTGCGTTGTCATGAGGGTCATGCAGTGTTGACCTTTTTTTTATTTTGGAAATTTGTTTTTAAAAGTACCAAGACAATTGTCGAAATGGTATTTAATTAACAATAGTTTTAATCAAAATATGGCACCCCATTCCAACTATGCCGGGGGCAACTGTCACCCTCTCGTTACGCCTCTGAGTAGCCAACTGCATATGTATACTACATGATATCGGTTGTGAGGGCCGCAACTCTAGGCTTCTAGGGCCGCCACTTTGACATCCCTGCCTTAGACAATGTCCTAGCTTCAGTAGTTTAGCCAACTGCAGATTGGACTAGCTGTATAGAAATGGGGAAAGCAAAGTAACAGTGCCTCATCAGTTGCAAAGTTGAATCATGCATCAGTTGAAATATGCGCCCCATTGAAGCACTGAGGGGGGGAGCAATTACTGCATTGCTCCCCCCTCTGGATCCGCCCCTGAAGCAAACGTTACTGTTTTTTTTTTTTTTGTGTGTGTGCTGCTGTTGTTTCAAAGGGTTAAGGGGGTATTGAGAGATACAGATAGGGAGTTGATTACAGTAATAATAATAATTAGTAGAAAAAATGCTTAAAAATGTCACAAAACATCTTTTATCAAAAAATTTTTTTCAGAGGAAGCTGCCTGAATATCTTTTTTTATTCCCTTTAATCTCACTCTTTAATTTACTTAAATTCTTTTATAATTTTAAGAGATAAAAATGGCATTTTTTGGTTGTTGTTGTTTTGTTTTACATTAAATATAACATTGAAGGAATGTGATTTGTCAAAAGATATCACTATATTTATATAGATTTTAATATAGATATATATTATATATTTTTCATACCCAACATATTTAAGCAATATTTTTGTTGTGTGTATATAATAGTAATAATATTTAATAATATTTTGTTTGATAATGAAAAACAACAATAATAACAACAACGAAACATAACGCCCTCTAGCGAAGTGTTCGCACATTAATGCGAGATTGTTTTACTTTTTTTTTGTTTACTGAGCGCTGAAGCACGTGTACGCATTGGCCACCATGTAGCACCATACTTTGAAAGATATTTAATTGGCTGCCGTTTAGGGCCCATACCTGAAACATACTCAATGGCCCCTCCATGTAGTACCATACTTGTGACCATAATGACCACCATGTTGCTCCTCCATACATGATTTGTAACGGCGGGATACGTACCATTGTACTGGTCAAGAATAGTCACTTTAGTTCTCCATAATCCTACCCCGGATGTGTAGCTGTGGATATTTTTTTTCCACCCCCAACCCCAATTTTGTTCTTGCCCACACCCCCTCCCTTCAATTTCTTGCCCCTCTCCCCTCGTGACTCTTGTCATTTGTTGAAACTTGCAATAAGATGGCCAGGTCATTTACAGAAGCTCTTCTGCCCAGCAACGGCGTGCCATAAATCAAGTAACAGCTTGAATCACCACCACCATTGACCAATGTTTCTCCCCCTTCCCCCCACATTTCATTTTACATCGTCCTTTATTTTTTGTTCTTACTTGACCCCCACCCCCTTTTTTCCCGTCTATATCAGGAGGAGTGGAAGATGATGATGATGATGTTGCATTTGCTGCCAAAGATATATATATTATATATATTTGTATACGAGTTTCGTTGGTTTTGTTCCCCGGTGCTGATCACAGATTGTGGTCATCCAGGGTCAGAATCGTGGCGGCACTTCTTACAGCATTTGTGAATGAGTAATACGAAGCATAGTGCCAAGATTGCGCCCCCGGCGGCGCCTAATCCAATGGCTAACCAATTGATGGTTGTTTCTTCCCGACGACACAAGTCTAAGTCTTCGTCTGATGCAATGTCTGCAGCCGCTGCAGAAACTGCCGAAGATGAGGATGACGACGATGAAGATGCCGATCCGAGATTTGAACCCACGACCGGACAGTTGCGCACACCGTTGCACACTAAATCTTGTGGGATGCACGTGTTTGATCCTTCGCAGATGAAGAAACAGTCGGTGGAGGCTGCTGCCTTCTCCATAGTGAATTTGCTGTGATGTTCCACCTGGGACAATTCCGTCCATACTAATTTAAAATTCTGCGTGGTGACGTGTAACGATCTGAATTCTACGAGGATGCGATTGGCCGTCAGACTTGTGGAACTGATGATGGGGAATTCAGTTTTGGAGTCACTTCCGCCACAAATGACGTGGTACACGTCTCGTCCGTAAGAATGTTTCTTGCTGGGTATGCGAATTTCTATTCGATCGACGCTGCAGTTCTTATCGATGTCCACGTGTTCGAATCTTAGGTAGACATCTTTTCTCATACTGACCTCTATTGTCCAGATACACCTTATGGGCGACGGTTTTTGGGCGGTGGCAGAAGTGGAGCCGGAAGTTGAGGAAGAGGATAAAGGATCGTCGTGTGGATAGTCGGCGTAATAGCCATCGGTCAGATCCGGAAATATGAGTTCTCCTTGTCGCTGTATGTTGAGTATGGGCCTGCCGCAGCCATATCCGTGCAGGAATTCGTAAAGGCCTTGGAAGACGGGTTGGTTGATCCTTGGAAAGTATTTGTCCGTGTTTCCGGAATCGATGTGTAGTGCTACGTCCATGGTCGGACCGGCCGACAAGAAGGTTACTGGACTAGTTGTGGCAGTGCCGGCGTGGTGAGATGCTGCCATAGGCTGTTGCATCATGGACGAGTCACATATGCAGTACTGCTTGGAGTTGTTCTCGCGAACGTCCGTGATGAGAATCTTGTCGACGTCGTCGTCCAGGCAACTGATGCATTGCTGCTGAGTGGACTGAGTAAAGTTGATGACCAGGAACGTAAGCAGAATACGAGAATAGGCATCAGCACCCCCACCCCCACTACTAGTGTCGCCACCGTCACCCGTGTCGATGGTGGCGTCGAACCGATATTTACACGTCAATCGTTGTTTCTTTAGAAAGACTAAATTATTCAATGGCGACGAAAAGATTCCGTGTCGGAGAAATGTCATTGGTGGTTTGGTGAGCAGGAGGGATGATAACGATGATGCTGTTGGTGGAAATGACATCATTTTATCAGATGTTGTGGAAGCGCCACTGGCGGATATTGAGGTGAACTGTTGCTGTTGTTGTAACAATGAAGGAGATGGCAATGACGTCATTAAGAAAGGAAGAGGCGGAGATCTTGATGACGTGGACATTGACGTCACTGTAAACATTTCGTCACACTGAGTACTTGCTATTGGCGTACCGTGCCGGAAGGCGTTAAAAAAATCGAATAGGATCCAATAGTCTAGGGATGAACCGAAATAGGATCCGGATAAGCTGATAAACTGGACATATATGGCCGGACCGGTGGACACGAAATCGCCAATACTGGCTGCTGGCGGTGATCCCGTGTCGCAGAAGGACGTGATCAATTTGGTGTCATCTCGAGTGTTACTGTCGTAGATGGTCAGTGTCTCGCTACACTCGCCACTAGGACGGATGGCGTGCTTTTGCTCGTTCACCCTGAACTTTTTAAATCGTAAGCGGATGACCTCGTTCGGTTCACCCAGGATTGTGAATCTACAACTGGTATTAGGCGGATACCAAGTGGACAGTGAGTGAAGGCCTCGATCACTTTCGGACAGCTTACTACTGCTGTGGAACACTGCGTCACAGGATCCATTCTCGATGGTGGCACCCGAACCGAACCGCTTGGTCTGCGGACCCACTTGAAAACTGAAGCCTGTACTGAGGAAAGGACCGGCCGGCGAACTGACAAACACTAAAAGGAGTTCCTTACTACTTCCTATAATGGAATATGGGAATTTTCCTCGCCCGCAGAATACTCCTATCAAAGGACTGTGTTCTGTCCTGCCGTCATATATCTGGACGTAATCGTAAGGACAGTCTGTGATGACGGAACGCGCCGGACACATTATAAGATCGGCACAACGCTGACCATCGATGTCCACTAGAACATTCTCTGTGTGCAGGGTGATGTATTTTTCCGGCGCTTTGACGTGATATCGACAACGTTGATTTCTGGGATAGATCCCTGGATATCCCGGTGACTGAATGAAACACAAACCGAGCACACAGTCCTCAAAAACTCGATCACATGTCGTGCCGTTGACCAATTGACCACGGCGGCCTGGATAAAGTTGAGGGTTCGGGCCGTGTCTCGGGAACAGTTGCAGTTTTCGTTCTCCGCTTGTCTCAAATGCAAAATACGTCTCTTCTGGAAACAAATGAAACAAAGATGTTCGTGAACACATTTGAAACTTCAACAGTATTCTTACCGCAAGTTGTCATTCAACCACATGCCCTACAACATCTACCCTTGTCCCAGTAATTTCCTTCCCTTCCTTAATGGTCAGTCATACCCCTTTCCACCTCTGGATCATCGCCCCTCAATTTTTATAGACTATTCTGCTGATTAGCGGCATTTGTCTCGACCCTGATACCCCTTTCGAATGACGCAGCCCGTGCCCCTTCTGACGTCATGAAATGGCATCCCTTCAACTTCATTCCTTTAAGGACCGGTTAGCGAACTTGTTAAGCAGTAGGGCAGTGGTTCTCAATCTTTTTGAAGTCAGGGAACACTAAATTGACATTTTACTAGCACGGAACACTTACAATTCAACATAAACTTTAAAGCAGATTGTACACTTTCGACACTTGGTACTTACTACATCATCATCATCCCTTATCCCGCCTGTGGCAGGTTCGGGTCTGCGGGTTATAGTCCTCCACCCCCGTCTATTTCTCCCCCAGTTCCCCGTCCACCCCACACTGTCATATCCTTACGCACAACCTGATCCCACGTCTGCTTCGGTCTCCCCCTGCCCCGGGTGCTACTTACCACCTTCATTCCTGGCAAGGACCTAACGAGCTCCTCCTCCCTTCTTCTCATGACGTGTCCATACCACCTCAGCCTATTCTCCCTCATTTTTTCTGCGATGTCCACCACCCCAGGCTACCTCTAATATGCCCATTTCTAATTCTATCAGCTCTCGACAGGCCACACATATGTCACAACATTCGGATCTCGGCTACTCGGATTCTATTTACGTAGCTCTTCCTCACTGCCCAGTACTCTGATCCATATAGCCTAGGTGGTCTAGCAACTGTCCTGCAGAACTTCCCTTTCAACTACATTGGGATCCTCCTATCACACAGGACTCCGCTTGCCTGTCTCCACTTCAGTCACCCCCTCCCCCATTGATTCTGCTGGTCACATCAGAGTATCTCTCCATTGCTTCATTTGTGCATTAAATTTTATTGTGGAACACTTGAAGTTGTTTCACTGAACACCATTGTTCCGCGGAACACGCTTTGAGAGCCACTGCAGTAGGGAACTGTTTTCTATTGGCTCCTTTAGTTCACTTTGCTACGCACTAGGTGGCGTTTCAGTCGTTGCTATGATACGAAGTTTCGTTTTTTGGCGATAATCTCACTATTGGGTTAAATAACGGGTGTGGCGAACCTATGGCAAGCGTGCCGGGGATGATACTCAGAACAATATTGCTGGCACGTGGCATGTATATATGCAGGATAACCTATAAAAAGCCAAGCCAATCGATTGGTGGATTTTTTTGTCAGTGTTGTACAGCCCTTCAACTACAAAGGTCATTAGAGAGAGCCCAATCCCCTGCGTAGTTCTAATGCAGAGACTGCACAGACACTACGCTAATGCGACAATTTTTGGATTTTAGCAGTACCCAGTTTTCCCAACCGGCCACCCATGTTAGTACTAGCCGGGGTTACGTTGCTTAACTTCAGTGATCAGACGAGAGCTGGTGTGTTCAACGCAATAAGCCAATCGGATAGTAGAAATTCATTTTCCTGTAACAGACCGGAAGTAAGGGTGCCCTACTATATATTCCTGTAACAAACTACCTGGTGCGTTAATACATCAAGAAATACGTATAACTTTTTAAATTTTTGGCCCGCCAGCAGAAATAGGTTTGCCACCCCTGGGTTAGAAAATTGTGCAACTACTTGTTTCTAGGCTCGAAAGTTGAATTACAGTTCGTTGCTATGCAAATGGCGGCATCCTTCCAGAATGATGTGTTCTCTAGTTCAGAGAATTCGACTTTGCACCATATCCTAGACAACTACTTCTTACAGGTTGCTAGGATACAAGCGGAAGCGTGTTTTTTTCTTTTTTTTTTTTTTTTGGCAGACCGGTGAATTCTTTTCCTAATGTCACGTGCAACTGAAGGTTATTGCGCATGCGTAACAGGTTTGTTTTCGGTTGCTCGTTTACCTGCCTATTGTTGTTAGGTTCATCAAACTAGTAAACAAGTCTGCGTCATAAATCATCAACAAGTATTCACCTTGAATCGCTAAAATGGGGCATAAACTTTGGGGGTTCCCCCTCCTCCCTCGGACACCTATTTACAAAAGAGTAGGCGAGCGACGAATTGCGTTGGACACGCCAGTTCTCGTCTGATCACTAAAGTTAAGCAGCACAACCCCAGCTAGTACTTACATGGGTGGCCGCTTGGGAAAACTGGGTACTGCTAATACCCATTAGTGTAGTGTCTGTGCAGTCTCTGCATAAGAACTATGCTGTGGACGGGGCTCTAATGACCCTGTAGTTGAAGGGCCCTAAAACACCAACAAACAAATACAAAAGAGTACTGTATTTTGGACGGAAAGGAAGAACGGAATATTGTGTTGGACACGCCAGTTCTCGTCTGATCACTGAAGTTAAGCCACGCTACCCCAGTTAGTACTGACATGGGTGGCCGCTTGGGAAAACTGGGTACTGCTAATACCCAAAAATCGTCGCATTAGCTGTGCAGTCTATGCATTAGAACTATGCAGTGGACGGGGCCCTAATGACCGTGTAGTTGCATCATCATCATCATCATACCCTTTTTCCGCCTGTCGCAAGGTCCTCCACTCCCGTCTATCTCCCACCAGGTACACGTACACCTCACACACAAACATATCCTTACGAACAACCTGTTCCCACGGCTGCTTCGATCTCCTCCTGCCCCGGGTGCTTCCAACCACCTGAATTCCTGAAATGGAGCTAACGAGCTCCTCCCCCCCTCCTCTCATTACGCGTCTACTAATAACCTTGTATTTGAAAGGCCCGAAACTCCAGCAAAACAAAAAAAGGGGGGAGGAATTTGTAGTAGAGAAATGACCACATAGGTCAAAAATATTAATCCCGAGACCTCTTCATCTACCGGTAAGAGAAAGATGAGATTGTACCCTCTACCAAGTGGCCACTCCATTGACGGAACAGACTTGTGATGTCAGTAAAGGGATTTGGACTAAGAGATAGAGAAGGGTGATAAAAATTGTGGGGTTTTTAAGTAGTAGAGGGATTTGGACTGAGGGGTAGGGAAGGTTTTAGGCCTTTTTTAAGTCAACTATTTCCCTCCCCCCCTTCTCTTTTCGCCCCTTTAGATGCAGTGCTGAAAGGGTTTTAATTTCGAAGAGGTATTTAGATTTATGAATGCACTTTTTCTTCTGTTTTCGTTTTTTCTCCGAATTTATTTAAGAAAAAAATATTTCTTATTTGATATCAGTTCCTTACAGACATTTCTTAAGTCTCGGCAGTGGAGAGGAGAAAAGACAAGGCAGAGAAGGGCAATTCATGCATAACGTTTTCTCACGATTCGCGTTTTCTCATCCTCTTATTAATGTTAGGCTCCCTTGTTGTTGTTGTTTGTTGGAGTTTAAGGTCCCGTCAACTACGCGGTCATTAGAGACCCGTCCACTGTATAGTTCTAATGCATATACTGCACAGACACTACACTAATGCGACGATTATTGGGTATTAGCAGTACCCAGCTTTCCTGAACGACCACCCATGTCAGTACTAACTGGGCTTGCGTTGCTTAACTTCAGTGATCAGACGAGAACTGGTGTGTCCAACGCAATTCGCCGCTCCCTAGGCTCCCTTAAAGGTGGTAACTCGCCTGAGTGGTGGAAGTGGCCTCAGTGATTCGAGGCGTCTTTCGGACGAGAGGGGAGCGGCAAATTGCGTTGGACACACCAGTTCTCGTCTGATCACTGAAGTTAAGCAACGCAACCCCAGCTAGTACTGACATGGGTGGCCGCTTGAGAGAACTGGGTGTAATGTCTGTGCAGTCTCTGCATTAGAACCATGCAGTGGACTGGGCTCTAATGACCTTGTAGTTGAAGAGCCCTAAAACACCAACCAACAACAACAATCGGACGAGAGAGAGAGAGAGAGAAACCGAAAGGAGACTTCCGTCGAATGGTAAATAAAGCTTGTGCCCTAACGTGTGATGTGAATGATGTCATTTGCAAGGAAAAGAACCCTCTCTATTATGCAACGGGCAGATGAGGTAAAATTCCCAGGTGTTGGAGCTGGTCTCCTACGGACCAACGATAAATAAACAAAGAGATTGCAGCTTTCGTCGGCAGCCGGCTGTGAAAAAATACCGTCCACTTCATCTCCCATGTATCCAGCGAGAGGGACACAGATGGGTACCCGACCCCTGCCATAGGGAGCGGACATATTGCGTTGGACACACCAGTTCTCGTCTGATCACTGAAGTTGAGGGTGATCGCTTGGGAACACTGGGTACTGCTAATACTCAAAAGTCGTTGCAACAGCGTAGTTCGGGGTATCTTCCGTGTGGTGAACGATGGTATTTTCGCGTAAAAGAACCCTCTTTACCGTGCAACGGGTCGAAAAGACAAAATTCCCTGGTGTACTAGCTCGCCCTCCGGCGTCGGTAGAGTGCCCCAACGAACAGTAGACCGACGATAAATAAGCATAGGGGTTGCGGCTTTGGTCGGCAGCCGGCTGCGGAAAAACACCGTGCAATACATCACCCCTGTGTCCTTCCAGAAGGGCAACATGGGTACCCGACCTTTCCATAGGCGGGAACGGAGTTGCTTTTGTTGCCCTATTTTATTTGCATTTTTTTTTTACCGAGTTGTGTATAAGCAGGTTCGATTCCCTACTACTATGTGATTTTTATTTCTTTAAAAATGGGTAACAGAAAGAGGTTCACTTTGTGGTTTGTTTGCATCAAATCCGTTGTTCCCCTCTGCTTTCCTCTCTGGGGAAAAAGGAGTGCTAAATTGCAATGGCGCTCCCACCAGGTGGTAATCAGACATTCTAATCTACCTTTATTCTATTTTTTAAAAAAAGTTTGTCCAACGCCATCTATTGGCAGATTACTGCAACTGCTTTTGTAATTCATTTTCGGTATTAATTTGGTTATCTGAGGTTACCTTTCAACATCATTTGCCTAATGGTCAGAGCATGGGCTAGACAAAAAAAGAAAGGGTGCAGATACAGACTCTTTCTACTTCTTTTCCGGTAAGAAAGGTACCTTTTATTAGGATTGGAATCGGTGCACCTTGAGCTGGAGTACTGCTAAAGACATTTTATGTACTGTAATTTGGAAAGATTTTCATAGTTGTTAAGTCTGGATTTAGGAAATGGACAAAATAATGAAGGGGAGGGGGACCATATATCAATTTGTATGCTGGCCACTGACTGACCAGTTATTATAGAGTATGGGCGTGTTTTTTGTTTTGTTTTGCATTTTTCTCAATGTACTTTAGCATCATTCTGGCAGTAAACAGATGTTGTCTTTCTCTAAGCATTGCGATCACGTGATCATAACCCTTCAGTCAACTACCACCTCCTCTTTTTCTTCTGCTTCTCGTTTTTCTTATCATCATATTCTTCACCATTCATCTTTAATATAAAAATAAACCATTCGTCCCCTCCTCATCTAATTTCGTGCTTAGAAAGTGAATGTAATCATCCACATAATGATGTCCCTTTCTCCATTCTCTTATCTTAGGGGATTTTTTTTCACCTCTCTTGTGGCCCTTTAGGTAACATCGTATTGTGTTCCTGACGTTTTATTCGCCTGTAAGCTGTCACACTCCCTCTTCCCTCTCCGCCCGTTTAATAAAAGGAGAGAGATCATTATACCAAATATAACAAAATGTTTCACTCTCATTTATTTGAAAAAAAATTTGACATCATTTTGGATATTCAGTATGGAATGTCATATCGTTAAAATTGTCAACAATATTTCCTTTATTTTTTTATCTATGGTTCACTCATCTTTGTTGATATTTTCAGAAAATAATATTTTAATTCAAAATATACTATCATAATATGCCTGTAAGTTAATCATAATATGCATCTAACACTACCACTCAGAGGCGTAACAAGAAGGGGACAGTAGCCCCCGGGCTCAGTTGCTTCTTTGTTTGTTTGTTGGTGTTTAAGGTCCCGTCAACTACAAGGTCATTAGAGACCCGTCCACTGCATAGTTCTAATGCATAGACTGCACAGACACTACACTAATGCGACGATTATTGGGTATTAGCAGTACCCAGCTTTCCCGAGCGACCACCCATGTCAGTACTAACTGGGCCTGCGTTGCTTAACTTCAGTGATCAGACGAGAACTGGTGTGTCCAACGCAACTCGCCGCTCGGCTCAGTTGCAAGCGAGCGTCACGAGCACTGTAGAGCCCTCATGACAACGCATATGCTACCAGTGTGGCCCTCGGGGTACCCCAAGTTTGACATGCCTGGTATAGATTATTTAAAGTAAGTCTTTCTATTTTTAAAGGCAATTTACGAGCAGCAGAGGAGAGGTGGTGGTCCTTCACCGGAAAAGCTTCACTGGCCCCCTCCCTCACATGGGACGATGGTTTCCTGTCTGAAGGAAAGGTGCTACAATAGTGCTACCGAGATGGAGGGGCAAGAGATATCCATACAGGCTTATCCTGGCCTCTTCTTCCTTAAAAGAGATGGTCCATATTTCGGTTGTTTGTTGCTGTTTTAGGGCTCTTCAACTACAAGGTCATTAGAGCCCCGTCCACAGCATAGTTCTTATGCAGAGCCTGCACAGACACTACACTAATGCGACGAGTTTTGGGTATTAGCAGTACCCAGTTTTCCCAAGCGGCCACCCATGTCAGTACTAGCTGGGGTTGCGCTGCTTAACTTCAGTGATCAGACGAGAACTGGTGTGTCGAACGCAATTCGCCGCTTCCCCTATATCTCGGTCCTGTTCCACTAACATGTAAAAGGCTCATGATCTTAAGACAGAGACCCGCTTCGGTGATGCATAGGTTGGGTGCTCGACTACTGCGTCATTAGTTCCGGTTCGGTATTGGATCGGGGTGGGTGCGCCTTCCATCGAATAGGAAGTAAAGCCGTGGTCCCGTGCTGTGTATACGATGCCACTGCTGTACAGAAAACAGTCCTTTCTATTATGCAACGAGAAGATCAGGCAACGTTTCCAGGTGTAGGAGCTCGCCCCCAGACACCGATGGAGTGCCCCAATAAACAATAGGCCGATGATAAATAACCACCATCCAGCAGATTGCTCATGTGTCCCAGAGGGACAAAAATGGACACCCGACTCTTACCATAATTGGGAAAAGGGTGGACTCTTCAGTCCTGAATGAGAAATACAACCGGTGTCGACAGTGCCCCCTTTGTACATGCAACTACTAACCCTTTCCGGTCAAGGGTAGGGTCGGGCGCGTCCCTTTCTACATGGTGCTCAAAAAATATGTATAGATTGTCAACATCATCTTCTCTGTTAATTAAGTTACGCTCTTCGACTGTCTAGGGATCGAATCTACATCCAAGTACTACTTAGTCGGTCCAATTATTTTGCAACTACGACTCCTCTTGTGGCCCAATGCTTTTTTTTTTCGTGGTGAGATTTAAGGACGGAGGTGAGATGGGGGACTTAATAATAGGTTCCTCCACCTCACCTTCAGCTTTACCCTAATTCCATTAACCCTCTTCCAGTTTTAATTTAATATTCATGCTGAAAAAGTATATTAAATATGGCAGTTTTTTAGGATGGATGCGAGAAAGATGACTGCTGCTTCCATACACATGCACATCACTTGCACTCTTGGTCTCCCTTTTCCCACTCTTTGGCCCCACGTAGCCCCAAACCCACTCTCTCTCCCTCCCTCTCTCCTCAACCACCACCTTCAAAAGGCAATTTTTATTATCAGCACTGTTTTCAATCAAATTCATGTTCCTGATGTGGAGGGGTGGAGTGAATGATAAGACCAAGTAGGCGTGTTAAGAAAGGCGGAGACGGAAGAAGGAGTGTCTTATATATTTTTTTTTTGCCGTTTAATAATGTACCATTCTAAAGTATACGTGATGATGTTCGACCTTCGTCTGGCAAATTGAATTTATTTCTCGTTGAATATTGTTTGGAAAGTTTCAATAATGTTTGCATGAAATGAAGGGTGTTATTTGATTTAGATAAGGAAATGTGTGAGTTAGCGCAGAAAATAATGGCAAAGCCCCCCCTCAAAAAATCTCTGGGGTAATTTCCCGTATGTTTTATATATTATTTTTATGCACACACCTTCATTTTTCCATATCTATTAAAAAAAAGTTGATAAAATGAATAGTAGGAAGAGAGAGAGAGAGGAGAAAGAGTCGAAGAAAGGGAACCCAGGGAAAAGGATTTTGAGAAAGGAGACAACTTCATTGTATGAATAATTTGGGATATTTGTTACTTTTTTGTATTCCATCTCGAGAGGAAAATAGTGCGGAAAGCTAAGAAAATCCACCAATTCTTTGTCTAGTGGTCGCTATTTGAAACAAAGTTTATATTAAATGATCAGATTGTGGATCGATACTGGACCGTGGTGGGTCGGCTTCTTTCGGGCGAGAGAGAAGCTGCGAGTGTGCCTTCTTTCGGATGAGAAGTAAAACCGAGGTCCCGTGTGGGTGTACGATGGCGCTTGCACGTAAAAGAACCCTCTCTACTATGCAACGGGTAGATGAGGCAAAAATTTCCAGGTGTAGGAGCTCGCCCCCTGGCGTCGGTAGCATTCCCCAACGAACACTAGACCGACGATAAATAAGCGTAGGGGTGCAGCTTTGGCCGGCAACCGGCTGCAGAAAAAACTATGTCCAATATATCACCCTGTGTCCATTCAGAGGGACAAATGGGTACCCGACCCTGCCATAGGCGGGAAAAGGGTTAGGAGTTGCTTTTGATCAGATTGTGGATTCGAGCTTCAGCGTCCAACCTGATTCATTTTCCTATTTTCTAGAGCAGGGGTGGCGAACCTATATCCCGTAGAGCAATTTTGTTGGCACGTGGCAGGTACATGTATGGGTAATCTACTGTATATGAAGCCAAAGCAGTCAGCAACTCCTATGCCTTTTCCCGCCTATGGCAGGGTCGGGTACCCATCTTGTCCCTCTGAATGGACACAAGGGCGAGATACTGGACTGCCGGTTGCCGACCAAAGCTGCAACCCCTACGGTTATTTATCGAAGGTCTACTGTTCGTTGGGGCATTCCACCCACCGAATAAAGGCGGGGTGAGCTCCTGCACCAGGGAATTTTTGCCCCATCTACCCATTGCAAAGTAGAGAGGGTTGTTTTACGTGCAAATACCATCTTACACCATAAGGGGCTTCTCTCCCTTCCCCCAAAAGAAGACAGCCCGCCTCGGTCCAGTATCGAACTAATTGCCGAGCGTACTACCAATCAATTGGTGAAATTTCCATTTCCTGTTACAGACGGGAAGTAAGGATACCCTACTATATATTCCTTCAACACACTACTGTATCTGGCAGGTTAGTAAATCAAGAACTATAACTACAGT
The DNA here is from genome assembly GCA_013389805.1 of Trigoniulus corallinus. Lineage (NCBI taxonomy): Eukaryota > Metazoa > Arthropoda > Diplopoda > Spirobolida > Trigoniulidae > Trigoniulus > Trigoniulus corallinus. Next base: position 7,334,258 of record JAAFCE010007744.1, read on the forward strand.
ATTTAAATTTTTGGCACGCCAGCAGAAAAAGGTTCGCCACCCCTGTTCTAGAGGCTACTCTAATACCGCATTTACACATTCGCGAATACGACGAGTCGAATGACGAGGCGAGACTTTCGTCGAAATGTTCGTATTCATACTTTGGATGAAAAATGGCTGTTCGCACATTCGCCGAATGTCTCGTCAGATGGTCATTCTCCAATCACCTCGTCGCTAGCACCCTTTGACTCGTTTTGTCTCGACAGCTAGTCATTCTCAAATCGCCTCAGGTCACTCGCGCCCTTTGACTCGTGTCAAAAAAACCGCTTCCAACACGAGCGCCACGAATGGCGAGGCGAACCACGAGGTGAATGACGAATGTAGTGTTCACACATTCGTCGAACATGCTCGCCTCGCCACTCGTCTCGTCGTATTCGCGAATGTGTAAATGCGGTATTAAAGGCTGTTCTCAAAAGCAACTCCTAACCGTTTTCCCGCCAATGACAGAGTCGGGTACCCATATTTTCCCTCTAAATGGACACAAGGGCGATATAGGCCTACTGTATTGGACAGTGTTTTTCCACAGCTGGTTGTCGACCAAAGCTGCACCCCCTACGATTATTTATCATCGGTCTACTATTCGTTCGGGCACTGCACAAGAGCTCCTACACCTGGAAATTTTGCTTTCTCCACCCGTGGCATAGCAGAGAGGGTTCTTCAACGTTCGAATGCCATCGTCCACCACACGGGACCTCGGTTTGACTTCTAGCCCGAAGGAAGGCGTAGTCCGGGCATCTCTCCCATCGGAAAGAAGCCAGCCCACCTCGGTCCTGTATCGATCGAACCTAGAATTACTGACGCAGTTACTGAGCGTGCTACCCACTGTGCCACCGAGGGGGGGGGTCTAATGCTCCCTCTTATCTTTAAGAAAAATGAATTTTGATATGTCTCATTGTCTTACCTGTGAAATTCTCCACATAAAATATTATTTTCACCTGATTAGTTTCAGAATAGAAAGTTTGTTTGTGGTCATTTTCTCCACAGAAATAACCAGGTGCTTGCTTCAGAAACGCGTCCGGTTGATTGCCGTCGATAATCTGAATATAACCGTCCAGACAGGTGGTGGCATTTATTAAACGTCCGATTTTAAATTTGGAAAATCTAGAATTAAAAGAAAATTTAAAAAAAAAATTAATAATTTCATAATTGAAAACAAAAACATCGCAATTGCCTCATCCTACCTCCTCATCTCCTGCGAGCAGCCTCCTAAGGGTTCGGCCTGTTATGGCTGCTTGGTTTAATCCCCAACCCATTAGAGTAACAAACCATACGAGCGGCAAATTGCGTTGGACACACCAGTTTTCGTCTGATCACTGAAGTTAAGCAACGCAACCCCAGTTAATACTGACATGGGTGGCCGCTTGGGAAAACTGGGTACCGCTAGTATCCAGTAATCGTCCCATTAGTGTAGTGTCTGTGCAGTCCCTGCATCAGAACTACACTGTGGACGGGACTCTGATGACCTTGTAGTTGAAGGGCCCTAAAACCCCAATAAACAACAACAACAAACCATACATACTCATTGAGGCACTTGCATTCTTCTTGAAATGAACACGTGGGTTTTATGCACGTGACCGAACTTGGCGGGAGAAAAAAATCACGTGATTTAAATTTCGAACTTGGAGGAGGCGTGTTATAGCGTCATGGATCACGTGTTGTTCTTCCCGCGCGAAATGTGCTTTAGTTTATTATTTGAGCATGCGTCCTCATACCTAGCCACGCACGTGTTTTTGTGGGTGCGGTCAACTTTGATTGTATTTCGCGTTTTTTTTTTTTTTGCGCAGCGTCATTAATCACGTGTCATTTCTCTCGCGCGAAATCTCAACGTTCTGTAAAGAAGTTTACTATTTGAGCATGCGTCCACATCCCAACACGTGTTTTCGTAGGTGTGGTCGAATTTGGCGGGGAAAGGCACGTGATTTTTATATCTCGCGCGGATTTTTCTGCAACGTCATTGATCACGTGCTTTTTGTTCCTGGCGCGAAATCTACAACTACACGTGGATCTATGCTTTCTTGAAGGTTATTTGTCAACTTTTTATTGATTTGAAAAGAAGTAAACGTCTTTAGTTACAATTTTTATTGTGATTTCTGTATTTCAGTAGAGATTTTTTTATTATTATTAAATGTAGACGGATGTGTTCCTAAAGCGGACGTGGGAGCAGGTGGTGTGCGGGTTGGAGCTGGAATAGGTGGGGAATAGGCGAGAGTGGAGGAGTAGAACTCACAGACCCGACCCTGCCCCAGGCGGGAGGAGGGTGAGATGATGATGATGTAGACGGATGTTTGGGATGAATTTTGAATATGTGTAGGCCTTTTTCTCTCTCCAAACAATTTCTGCTGCAATCTCCATCCCCTCCCAGGTTTTGTTACTGTTCAGATACTGGAATGAAGACCTTGAAAATTTGTACACATTTTCCTACGCAAATTTCCTTTCTTAATTTGCGTGTTTATCAGTTGTGTCTTAAAGTGTAGGAAAAAGTAGAGAAAAGATATTTCTTCCGGTTGAAGTCCGCATAGAAATTAATTAAACTAACAATGTTGAAGAAAAGGGTCTCTTTTTCCTTCTCCCTCGACGAAATCACTTTTATGGTCTTTTGAGATTTCTTAAGTCTTTAATGAAGGAAAAGACGAGCGAGTAAAGTCGATTACGGACGAGGACTGTTCAGAAATGTAAGGAAGGTCTTGAAATGTTAGGACTAAACACGTTTTTCCAATGGAAGAAACCATTACTTTGACTTGTTTAACTGTATCGGGGTGAAATCAAGTTCGTTACAGATATGTGTTTTGTTTTTTGTCCATTATTATTTTTTTTTCGTATTATTAGATCTAGGCAAGGACCTTTGCTAGATTCCGTTGGGACATACACTTTCTATTCGACTCGAAATTCCTTCCGGCTTTGAAAATGGTTTTCATCCCTAAATCATCGACTTTCCGACTCTGAAATAGATGATAGTGAAATCATGTTTTTCGTCTGTACTAATAGATGGATTTTTTTTGAAAACTTTATATTGAAATAATGCAAAGAGTTTCTTTTCTTATAATGCCGTATTTCTTTTTTTGAATATCACTCTTCTCTTCCTCCCTCTCTCTCTCTCTCTCTCCATTTAGTTTAACTTTTTCTTGAATCTTTAAAAGACTTGATTAGTAATGGGACAAAAAAGAGAGAAGATCTCTTGAAAGAAGGGTAGTACCTTTTATCTAACCCCTTGAATAATATTTAAAGTTGCTCGATGTTTCACTTGAGTTAATTCAAATATTAAAATGTGTTTGCTCAATTTAAAAAACATATACAGTATGCATACGTGCTTATTCTACAAATCCATTTCTTATGTGAATGATTTTTAAATGGAGGCCTCCGTAGTTCTCTCAACCTGATGAAGAAATATGCTGACTTCGATCCTTAAATTTGTTTGAAGCCCCCCCCCCCCCTCTTACCGACTTTTTTCCTTAATCGTAATACCCAAATCATATTTCAGTATAGCTACTGTAAATATCTTCTGTAGGATGTTTGATAAAGATTTCGCTTTAAATTTATTGCTGTTTACTGTTGCTGGTGACAGAATAAATGGGCCCAAACTAAGCTATGTGGGATCCAGCTTTACTGTCATTTTAGTCCTCTTAACAATATTCTTTAACCCTTCCTTTCTTTAATTGTCCACCTGTTTATAATGGCTCGTTGTAGAGGTTACTTTCAGACCGGTATTCAAAATTCATGTTAACTTTTGTTGGTGTCTTAAGGCCGCTTCACAACAGCAACAGGAACGGGAAGAAAAGTTAAAATCCCAAATGCCAATGGCGACTCCCACAATAAACGGGAATGGCAAATGGCAACAGATAGGAAAGTTGACCAACTTTCCCGTTAAACGTAAGCCGTTTGATCAATGGGAGCACACCTCCATCACGGGACGTACTTGGCGCCCCTCCCTTCTTCAAACGACATAGCAGCGTTTTAGAGGTGCATGGTGTTGACTTTTTCTTTTATGGTTGCTTCCCTTATCCAATTTGCGTTTTGTTTGTGTATGCCTTGCACCTGCAGGGGTCTACTTTTTACTTTGTGTGTATGTTCTTCACAAACGTGGTGGGTTGCCGCACCCCCATACCAACTAGGGTGTTTTTGCTAAATTCCTTCCCGTGTATTCGTTATGGGGGATATTGTGGAGCTTGCTTTCACGTTGGGATTCCCGTTTACCTTCCCATTGCTGTTGTGAAGCGGCCTTTAGGGTCCTTCAACTACAATGGTCATTAGAGTCCCGTCCACTGCATAGTTCTAATGCAGAGTCTGCACAGACCCTATGCTGTTAATGACGATTTGAGTCTTAGTAGTACCTAGTGTTCCCAAGCGGCCACCCATGCTAGTACTAGCTGAGGTTGCGTTGCTTAACTTCAGTGATCAGACGAGAACTGGTGAAGATTCATATTAAGAAAATTAGATTTATGTCCATAGATAAAACCCGCCATGGTGGCATAGTGGTTAGCTCACTCGGCAACTACGCCAGTAGTTCTAGGTTCGATACTGGACCATGGTGGGTCGGCTTCTTTCAGGCAAGAGAGAAGCCGTGAGTGTGCCTTCTTTCGGATGAGAAGTAAAACCGAGGTCCCGTGTGTGTGTACGATGGCGCTTGCACGTAAAAGAACCCTCTCTACTACACAACGGGTAGATGAGGCAAAATTTCCATGTGTAGGAGCTCGCCCCCTGGCGTCGGTAGCATTCCCCAACGAACACTAGACTGACGATAAATAAGCGTAGGGGTGCAGCTTTGGCTGGCAACCGGCTGCAGAAAAAACTATGTCCAATATATCACCGTGTGTCCATTCAGAGGGACAAATGGGTACCCGACCCTGCCATAGGCGGGAAAAGGGTTAGGAGTTGCTTTTGTTGTCCATGGCTAGAATTGTTCCTACATTTCATATAGGGGAACGTCCTAGCTAAACGAGCTGTGTAGCATGCCCATGTGACACACGAGAGACACGTGTTCTACTGCCACATGGAGATGATTCCGGCCTCGTCACTATGTCGAGCCATAATATCGACTCATAATTTTTTTGAAATGAATGCAAGATTATTCTCATGATTAACCAATCAGCAAAGCAGGGTCCTTGCTTATGTGACGAAGAGGATACACTAAAGCACTGGTGTCACTAGGGAGTGCAGGCTGCACCAGGTGATACCACTCGCACCATGGCAAATGGGGTGACACCAAAACAAAAGAAGCAACAGAGCAGCTTTTGGGGGGAAATGGAGGGGGGTGACATGATGGCGTCACCACAATGGGTGACGCCGACCCCAGCGACGCCTCTGCACTAAAGCGTGGTTCCCTTGCATGCGACACCGACAAGTATAGCGTGCTAGCAGACGACAATCCACATAAACTGATGATGTAGTTACACTACCATTCTGTAAAGTAAGCACGAAATCAATGGTGAAGTGGAGTTGAGAGTTAGTTAACTGCATTTGTCAATGGAATGTGTCGCTCGAATTTGATTGGCTGTTTGAATTTTTAAATAGTCTTCTGTTTACTTTTCATTGGTTTATTTATTTTTTCGGTTTTGGCGCCACCAAACGTTCATTTTAAAAACTATTAATTGCTTACGTGAATTCGCTCATGCCAGGGAATCAAACCAGGGGCAATTTCTGTTAGCGCCTGTGGTTTACGTCATAATTATACCGTCTGCTCAAGTGCTATTCTCATCAGTGCCGCGTGCCAGGGAACTAGGCTTAAGTAAACGATTTGGAGCGCCTATATCAGATCAACCGTTAATTTACAATCACGTGACTAGTACCACGCACGTGCATACTACTTTCTAATTAGAACGTTTTGACGTTCTCACAATTCAAATTATTCGAATCAGATAAGGAAAAAATCTAAGAACGCCTTAATTAAGGAAATTACAACAGCGTTCTGACTTGTGGACTTTCTCTCGTTTCTGCTAGACTTTCAGGTTGCTAGTCAGTTGAATAGTGGAAAGGGGTGTGTAACAGCAGCACATAGCAATTTGAAATGAAATTACTACTAATAGAGGTTGTGAAAACCAACGTGGATTTCAAGAAAATAAATTGCTACATTCAATTTGAATCTCTACTTTGTGATTGTCCCTCGTGTGCCATGCAATTATTTGTTGAGAGAAAAGGTTGGGAGGGGAAGGGGTTGTTACCATTGTGAATAGTGCGAAAGAGAGAAAGGCAAGTTAGTTATTTACTGAATTTATATCCAAATTTATTTATAATTTAAAGATAGATCTAAAAAAAGTTGGGCTAAAAGGGTGAGGTGGTGGTAGGGAAGTGAAGTAAAAAACCAACATACGAACAAAGAGGATGATGGAATGCGACATCACTACTCCTTACAATTCAAGTTGCAAGTTGTTGACTATTAGGTGGTACTTGAAATTTCAGGCAAAGGAAACAGGGGTGGAATAAAACATCTTCAAATATATATATATTTTTTCGTTTCTTTTCCGGAAGTACCTTCTTTTTCTTCCTACAATCACTATTTCTCTCACTCGAAGGTACAATCTTTCTTCCACTCAACTCCTTATACATTTCTTTTGATCTCAAATGATAAGTCTGTTTCACAGTTGAAAATTTCTACTCGAACTTGTTCATTTGTAAAGTGGCTAGGAATAGTATCGATCCGTATTCATGTAGATGTGTTTGTGTGTGTTTTTTGCGGGTAAACGGATGTAAGAAATGAAGGTGTCAGAGAGAAGAGGAAGAAAGGAAGAAGACATACATAAACACAACCGCGATATCTTATTTTATTGTCTCGGGCAATAATTTCGCCTAAATGTGGCTAGCACATAGCTGATGTACTGTATACATTTTTTTTTTGGTAATGGGAAGTATGGTCCCTTGACAAATGATGCTATGGACACCATCTTTGTATCAAATGGATCTGGATTAGTGATAAAATAAGGCTGTAGGATCAGTACTGAGGTATTCCCCTCCAACTGTGTTTCTAAAAATATACCACTCGTCCCTTTCCTGTACGATAATTCATTTATGGGTCATTCATCTTCCGTTTTTCTTTAAGTCCTATTTGGACCCCTGTTTTTCAAACTACGCACCTCACACACCGACTTTCTTAGGTCCCTAATCCCTTCTTTTTTCTTTGAAGACCCAACTTCAAAATAAGTCTTTTACTCGATCTGTATGGCAACCTAATCTCTTATTTCTCCTTTAAAAATTTTCATTACTCTCTTGGAGACATTAATTTCCAATGAATTGACTCTCAGTTTCATTTTCAGTTGAAGAGATTGTTGGGTGAGAGGATCTGAAGATAAAAGAGAGGACGAAATTTACATATGGACCTTATTTACCAAGAGACTCTCTCTCTCTCAACTCTTCTGGTTTGGACCTTTGCTATAAACACTCTCTTTCTCTTTCACGGAATGCTACTTGGCAATAAGAGCATCAAACTCTTGGATTTTTGAGGTCAATTGGATTTAAGGATGGCGAAACAAGAGGGGGGAGAAAATTAATGACGTGAAATGAAAGTGCCTTTCATTTGTAAATCAGCAGAAATAGAGAAACGAGAGAGAGAGAAAAAAAGAGGCCCTTTGTTGCGTCCAGCCATTTCCAGTTTGGAGAGCTAAATAAACCATCTTTCTAAAATGGTAATAAAATGAAATTTTGCTCTGCTTTTCCTTTTGTGTTGCTGTTCAACTGTCAAAGGTTAAACAGCCTGATAAGTTAGAGAGTAGGAGGAAGCAGGGAACGCAACTCACTGTTTAATATGTAAACAACCACTGAATGAAATACATTAGCTAAACCACCATTTTGCTATCACCCTGTACCAAAGTAACAAAAGAGCGCCATAGTGCAGACTCACGTGCAAAAGACGTTTTGCCCACTCAGTTTCGCGCGGTTTTTCTTCAGAACACGTGCTTCCACTAAAATTGCTTACAATGACGTCATCAAATTCACCACGTGAGTAGCACGTGGCACATAGTCGCTCGACGAAACGAATGAGTTCTGCAACCCGCCTCCCTAGTAAAGGACATCACCGAATTGGTTGACATCGCCATCTTGCAACCAATCGCAGAGCAGCACGTGCTTTTTTTCCCGCCAAGTACTTTTTTGCCAGCATGAGCACAACAGTCATCATTATACTGAATCATCATCATCATCATACCCTTATCCCGCCTGTGGCAGGGTAGGGTCTGCGGGTCTGCTGAACATGCTCTGACTGGGGGCACTCCAGTCAGGCGTCTGGAACCCGCAGGAATATTGGCTGGGTTGTCTGTGACGGGATGCTGGCCTACCGTCATCATTATACTGAATGCCTTGTTGAAATGAAATTGATGACTAGTATATGGTCTTCAAAATTGACCACTTCTCTAAGGATGATGGGGGAATAGTGGGGTGGCAGGGAGCTAAGGGGATTGCTGAATAAATGGTCTAAAAAGGGGAGCGTTTCAAGTCCGAAAAAGAATGATGATGAGTTTGAAAAGGTGTCTCTTTTTCAGATATGAAATCCCTTTCTTTTTCCTCTTAGATATATCTTGTATAGATTTTTCCCTAGAAAAGAGGAGTGAGGGGAGGAGTGGAGCAAAGGCGAGGGGGTGGAGGGGGTAAGATGTAGATGTGAAAAAAAACGTTGATGGCGGGAGGAGGACCATCACGGATATAAAATAAAGTTTTTTGTCAGTGAAAAATGAGGTTTAAAGAGTTGCTGTTGAAGTAGGAACACCCAGGGTGGGATGAGAACTCGTGCAGAGTAGGCACTACACTTTCTCTACTGAGAAAGAGAGAGGGAAATGGAGGAAGAAGGGGATGAGGAGTGTTGCAATTCTTCTTTTCTTCACTTTATTGGTTTTCTTACTTTTAATAAAAACATATAAATAAAATCCACGTTCCGAAATAATAGCTCTGAGAGAAGTAACTTTGGTGTAAAAGATCCCAAACGGCGAATCTGTTTTCTTGAAACAGATTTTAACCTCAGGTTTTTTTTTCCTCTTTTTTTCTTCTCATGTTACCCTGGCTCACCCCTCTCCTTACTATATACATCTTGCACTCTGTTTCTCATCCATAAAGCCGTTATGGTTTGTGTGTCTATCACAGGGTGTCAGTGAGAGGGTAAAAAAAACAGCACCGAGAAATAACAATTTTTCAGTTAAGATAAATTGGATTATTTCCATTCCAATCACGTCCAATATTCCAGCTTGATTTAGGTCTATAAACATCAAATGCCTAGTATATATATTAAATTAAACTTTTTTGCCTCATAAGAATGTAGCTGTGACGATAAGGGGAAGAGGCGTGGTCACAGTAAGGAGAGAGAGAGGGATACTGTGGTTTGGCTGTGGGTGCTCTGCTCGCTCCAAGCAAGATACGTGTGGGAAAACGGATTATTGTGAACCTTGTTTGCTTTCTCTACTTACGTCATTTTTCCCTTTACCCACACCCTGCCCTTCCCTCCATATCAACGTTTCCCTTTTCTCTACCTCTTCATTCATCTCTTCATCTTCAAACATGTAGATTCCAAATCATAATAGCGTTGTCGATAGCCCTAAGTGTTATTAAAACTCGACGACGTCATTACTTCCGGGAACTTGAGTTCGAGTCTCTTATCTTTTCACTGGGTATGTGTGTTAGTTTTGAACGATTTCTTACGTAAACATTGTCATTTTTCATCACAAGAGCATCCAAACGCTTGCCAACACTTGCTATTTGCACTTTCTCTCTCGCGCGCGCGACGTACTGCCACAATATATCGATGCTGTTAAGCTTGGTTCCCTGGCACACGACACCGACGAGAATAGCGCGCTAGCAGACGACAATCCACATAAACTGATGACGTAGTTACACTACCATTCTGTAAAGTAAGCACGAAATCAATGGTGAAGTGGAGTTGAGAGTTATGCCTAGTTCCATATCACCGCACTTCAACGCTAATCACGTCGTCACTGATGACATTTTGATGACGTTTTGTGCTAGTGCGTTATGAAGGACCGCCAGCGCAATTCCTTAAGTGCAGCGCTTTATTTGGAGTCACCGCACGCCGCCGTCATGTCTTACATTATCCTCCGCCATTTTTGAAGCAGACAGCTCAACCGCCAGCCAATCAGAACGCAGCGTGACGTGCGGGACGCTATGTGAGTTGACCACTGGTCAACTCAACTACCGTCCCGCATAGCTGCTCTGCGACACCCCAAGTAGCAGTGTGACGTCACCATTTTTTCTGCTGTATCGTCTGATTCAACGGTAAAAGCGTTAGCGTGTGGGTATACGGAACCAGGCATTAGTTAACTGCATTTGTCAATGGAATGTGTCGCTCGAATGTGATTGGCTGTTTGAATTTTTAAATAGTCTTCTGTTTACTTTTCATTGGTTTATTTATTTTTTCGGTTTTGGCGCCACCAAACGTTCATATTGAAAACTATTAATTGCTTACATCAATTCGCTCATGCCAGGGAATCAAACCAGGCGCAATTTCTGTTAGCGCCTGTGGTTTGCATAATAATTATACTGTCTACTCAAGCGCTATTCTCGTCGGTGTCGCGTGTGTCTATTTAGACATCGATATCACTCCAGGTTCTAGATGCCTTCCAAGGGCATTTGCGTATGAGTAGGGAGATTTAGCAATGCGTTTTTTGAAACGTACGTTACGGTTAGCAGACGAAAATGGAAACGCGCAGCCGTGAAGACCAGCTTGAGATACGGAGCACGTACAATTTGATGTACAATTGCCTGACCTATGGAGGACCTTACCATTCAGCGTAGCATTTGAAACAATAGAGATTTTTCTGGCTGCAGTTCTATCCAACGTACATTATGCAATGCAGACGAATTGTCAACTGTGCAAACTTAAATATGGCGTGCATCTGAACAGTTCATGATTCGTCTGTATTGCATAACGTACGTCAGATAAAACCACGGCCAGAAAACACTCTATTGCTTTTCAGACAAATCACTAGGTGGCGCTCATTGCTTAATTGTAAGTTTGTGTGAAATCGTTAAGCAAAAATTCGTTTTTAACAATTTATCATACGTTGATCACGTGGTGTTCTGATGCTTTATGCGTGCGTACGTTTTACCTACTACTAAATCTCCCTATTTAAACATGGGAAAAAGCACATGCACGTCGTTCAAAGGCGGGAGCGTTAACGTGCACGTGGCTTCTAAGTGGGACGAGAACGTGCACCTGACCTTGAGGTGTGAAAAATTGTGCATGCGACTTCATGGCATGAAAAGAACATGCATGAGACTTTGAGGTGTAGAAAAGAACGTTCACCAGACTTGAGGGGGGGGGGGTGTGAAGGCCCCAATACATGATCAGTTCGGTGGGTTCACATCGGTGTGACACACCAAACTGACGTGTGTGTGTAAAAAAAGCATGAGCTCACACCAAAAATTTGGACTTCTGGTGTGAAGACATTCTATCACATTGGTGTGTCACATCGGACTGACATCAGTTAGAAGTGAGCGTGTGTGGGGTTTGCTCACATCAGTTCTTCACATTAGAGGTTCTGCGCATGCCCAAACATGAATAGAACATCATTTTTAAAAACTTACACAAAGGTAACGATAGGATTACTGATTGATGTGAACAATCAAATGACGTTTAACAAAAATGAACATAAGAATGTGGCAGTGCATACTTTCACACCAAACTGAGAACAGCAATGTGAACACCCCAAACTGATTGTGTATGGGGGCCTGTACAAAGGCAGTGCACGTGATCAAGGTTCGAAAAGAACGTGTAGGTGATTTCAGTGAGACATTGTCTTCACGTGACTCAACAGGTGTTATATTGAACGTGCACGTGATCGTTATGTGTGAAACTGTCGTCGACGTGACTTCATGGCGTGAAAAGAGCATGCACGTGACTTTGAAGTGTAAAAAAAAACGTGCACCAGACTAGGAGGTGTGTCTAAGTAAATGCACGTGGCCAAGGTGCGAAAAGAACGTGTAAGGGGTTTCGGTGAGAAAATCGATGTGCACGTGACTCAACAGGTGTTAAATTGAATGTACGTCATATGGCATGTGCTACTTGCCTGGTGTGAATCAGGCTTTAGTGATTAGCTTTTCAAACGCACATGACTAGTTGATGCTAATGTACACGTGGCTGAACCATTCAGTTACAATGAACACGTGATTGAGAGGGTGACTGTCACGTGGTTTTGAGATGTCATGCTAAACGTGCACGTGACTGAAGAGGTGATAATGCCACGTGATTTTAAGATGGAATATGAACGAGCTACTTTAAGGAATGACTGTGAAGCTCCACGTGACCCATTTGTTGAAAGAAAAGTGCACGCGTTTCGAGGTTCAAAAAGCCACGTGTACTTAATTCCTACGCGTGCCAACGAAGCTGCACGTGACTTGAGGTGAAGAAAGTTGCACTGGTGACTAGCAATGCATACGCTCACGTGACCAGAAAGTGTGAAATAGGAATCGGCTCATGGGTTACTACGGTTTAAAAATGAAATTGGATCGAGACGTGGCGCATGCTCTCTGGTCACCATATCTATTCGCGACACGTTCATCACTTTGATCACGTGGTTTACAAAGTGAGGGTCGTTCACTCTTTACGGGTTTTGTAGCTGCATGCATTTTTGAAGGCGGAACAGATGTGGTAGGTTCGATTCTAAGGTATTCTTGGTTCTAATCGCCTGTTTCGAGATATATTACAATGACAATCAAGAGACGTGTACGGGCTTATTATTTTGACTATAAAGATGTTGATAGAGAGATCAATGAAAAGTTGGCGATTGTCCATTTGACCTTGACTCTTTGATTTGCTGACCTATCCCGAATCTCTTGTGTCAAAATGTTGAGTAAGACACCAAGTAAAAACAAACAAACGATGCAAAGATTTGTAGCATCGATTTCTGTTGCTAAGGAGTCGTAGTAGAGTTTCGGGGCGTTTAAACTTAGAAAGGACAGGCCAGAGGGTGTTTAATGATTGTGGTGCGCGCGTATGTCCACTTCCGAGAATATCAAACAGCTGCAGTATTTTTGAGAGCAGACTGAGATCTGTCTCTAAGTGGACAATAACAATGCTTTAATTGGACCCAAAATAATATCCGAATTATCCTTTCGCAAATAAGTACAAGCAACCGTGTTTTAAGATCGTTGCTTTTTAATGGCTATTATTATTTATTTTTCTGACCGGAAATTAGTTATTTGTGATAATGTGTGGCTTACATTATAGGTCTTGAAAAATAAATTAGGCGCTTTTTAATGAGAAATAATGATTATGTTGACTATTTAGATTGAAACCCGAAATTTCGACTTCAACATAAAGTTACTAAGCATTGTTATTTAAAAAATACAAACCGGAAATAAAAACAAAATTTTATTAATGTATGATCGATTGCGTTGAAGAGAGAGAGAGAAAGATGAGGGGGTGTTTTCCATCCTCTTGCTGCCTTTTGCTTAAATATAATTTGTTATGCGTGTCGTATCTCTTAAAAGAAGTAAATTTCATATAAAAAAAAGAAATATATTTAGTTGTGAAATCAATCAATATTAATGTACCATCGTCAAGAGAGGTTTTTTTCTGCATTTGACTGCATGATTGTTGCAATTTTCTGCCGCCTGTTAGTTTTTTTTTTCTTTATTTTTCAAAACCGCCATTGCTTTTCCCTAACTCTCTAGTTCATCGTTAAATTGTGGTTGAAAGGAGGCTGCAAAGGGCCACCAGATAAAACTAACGCCTTTCAGTTTTTTTACACTCAGAAATCTACAGTAACAAAAAAAAATCAACGATGACTCGTTTTTAATGAAAAATTCATGTATTTCTTTCTACTATATCTTTTTCCTCTTCTCATCTCTCTCTCTCTCTTAACTTTATCTGATTCCTGTATTTTTTATCTAGTCTTCATTTTATTTCTTTATTTTATCAGAATACAGGGCGGTAAAAAAATAAAAGGAGAAACAAAACTAGAAGAAAACAACTCCGTCTTTACTTCCTGTTTTGCTTTTTCTCCTCTTTCTACACAGACAACAGAAAAAGATACAGTTTTGTCTTAATTTTTAGCTAGCATTTGTCATTCGCGTGACCCGCCTCGGTGGCCCAGTAGGTAGTGTACTCGGTAACAGCGCGGGAGCGGCGAATTGCGTTGGACACACCAGTTCTCGTCTGATCACTGAAGTTAAGCAGCGCAACCCCAGCTAGTACTGACATGGGTGGCCGCTTGGGAAAACTGGGTACTGCTAATACCCAAAAATCGTCGCATTAGTGTAGTGACTGTGCAGTCTCTGCATTAGAAGTACGCAGTGGACGGGGCTCTAATGACCGTTGTAGTTGAAGGGCCCTAAAACGCCAACAAACAACAACAACAATCGGTAACTGCGCCACTGGTTCCAGGTTTGATACTAGATTGAGATCGCTTGGCTCCTTTCGGGTGAGAGAGAAAGAGGGAAGGCCCGAGTGCGCCTTTCTTCGGATGAGAAGTAAAACCGAGGTCCCGTGTGGTGTACGATGGCATTTGCACGGCAAGGAACCCTCTCTACTATGCAACAGGCAAAATTGCTAAGTGTAGGAGCCCGCTCCTTGACGACAGTGAAGTGTCCCCAACCAACAGTTGACTGACGATAAATAAGCATTTGGATTGCAGCTCTGGTCGCTAGGCGGCTGTGGAAAAAGGCCATCCAATATAGTATCCTTTTGTCCATGCAGATGGACAAGATAGGTACCCGACCAGTTTTCGCCTGATGACTGAAGTTAAGCAACGCAACTCCGGATAGTACTAACATGGGTGGCCGCTTTGGAAACCTGGGTACCGTTAATACCCCAAAATCGTCATCTTAGTGTAGTGTCTGTGCAGTCTCTGCATTGGAACTACGCTGTTGTTTGTTTGTTGGTGTTTTAGGGCCCTTCAACTACAAGGTCAGTAGAGACCCGTCCACTGCGTAGCTCTAATGCATAGACTGCACAGACACTACACTAATGCGACGATTATTGGGTATTAGCAGTACCCAGCTTTCCCGAGCGACCACCCATGTCAGTACTAACTGGGCTTGCGTTGCTTAACTTCAGTGATCAGACGAGAACTGGTGTGTCCAACGCAATTTGCCGCTCCCAAACTACGCAGTGGACGAGGCTCTAATGACCATGTAGTTGAAGGGCCCTAAAAACACCAGTTGAAACAAAGGAAAGTCATAGGCAAGAAAAGAGTTAGGACTTGCTTTGCTATTTGCCATTCGTATATAGAATTTCTTTGAATAAATTTTTAATGACAACAAAAGTACCCCTTGACCCGCCGCGGTGACGTAGTGGTTAGCACGCTCGGCAACTGCGCCAGTAGTTCTAGGTTCGATACTGGACCGAGGTGGGTCGGCTTCTTTCGGGCGAGAGAAAGGCCGCGAGTGTGCCTTCTTTCGGATGAGAAGTAAAACCGAGGTCCCGTATGGGTGTGTGATGACACTTGCACGTAAAAGAACCCTCTCTACTACGCAACGGGTAGATGAGGCAAAATTTCCAGGTGTAGGAGCCCGCCCCTTGGTGTCGGTAGCATTCCTCAACCAACGCTAAACCGACGATAAATAAGCGTAGGGGTGCAGCTTTGGCCGGCAACCGGCTGCAGAAAAACTATGACCAATATATCGCCCTGTGTCCATTCAGAGGGACAAATGGGTACCCGACCCTGCCATAGGCGGGAAAAGGGTTAGGAGTTGCTTTTTGCTAGTTGCTAACAAAAGTACGGGTCTCTAAGGACCTTGTAGTTGACGGGACCTTAAACACAAACAAACAACAAAATCAACAACAAAAGTACCACTTTTTTAAAAAAAGAAATATATATTTCAAATTATTTGTCTTAACATTTTAATCAAAAACTAGCATCACATTTGCATAAAAGGAGCAAAGGCATGCGAAGACCTTCATTGTTTCTGTCTGTCTGCTGGTTGTGTGAGGGTTTTTCCAAAAAAAAACCATACTTTTTCATGTTTTTATGATTGCAAAGATATTTTCAAAAAGAAATGATGCAAAAATCCGCAAGAAATGACGTCATCATTGACTGAAATGGCTGCTGCATTCAAATGTCTTATTTTCAAAAAGTAACTACACTGATGGTAGTAGTAGTCGTAGACAAAACAAGGCGTTATTTCTTATTTGTTGATATGAAATCTTTATTGAGCATCTTAAGAAAACAATCTTTTCTTTTTCATAACCGTCGTCACACCATCTTAGTTTCTCTCTGTCTTCCTCGTACATCTTTTATAAATTTATATTTTTCACGTGTTCGTAACTTTCTGAACGCCCCTTTCCTAGTTAAGAAAGCAAGTGACTTTACCGCCAAAACCACCAGGTGTTTGTTCGATGGCGGGAAATATTGCACGTGCTAACGCGGCACGCCCTTTTTTTGGAACTCACGTGACCCTCGTCATTGCTTACGTAACGATGACTGCTTACATCAACGATAGACAAAAGAACAAACAGCAACTCCTAACCCTTTCCCGTCTATGGCAGGGTCGGCTACCCATCTCTATGCCGCTGAATGGACACAGGGGCGATCTGTTGGGGAGAGGTTGTATTGCGTTTGACACACCAGTTCTCCTCTGAAGTTAAGCTACGCAACCCCAGCTAGTTCTGGCATGGGTGACAGCTTCGGAACACTGGGCACTGCTAACACCCAA
>JAAFCE010007744.1:7351280-7401714 GCA_013389805.1 Trigoniulus corallinus
GTGCCTTCTTTCGGATGAGAAGTAAAACCGAGGTCCCGTATGGGTGTGTGATGACACTTGCACGTAAAAGAACCCTCTCTACTACGCAACGGGTAGATGAGGCAAAATTTCCAGGTGTAGGAGCTCGCCCCCTGGTGTCGGTAGCATTCCTCAACGAACACTAGACCGACGATAAATAAGTGTAGGGGTGCAGATTTGGCCGGCAACCGGCTGCAGAAAAACTATGACCAATATATCGCCCTGTGTCCATTCAGAGGGACAAATGGGTACCCGACCCTGCCATAGGCGGGAAAAGGGTTAGGAGTTGCTTTTTGCTAGTTGCTAACAAAAGTACGGGTCTCTAATGACCTTGTAGTTGACGGGACCTTAAACACAAACAAACAACAAAAGTACCACTTTTTAAAAAAAAGAAATATATATTTCAAATTATTTGTCTTAACATTTTAATCAAAAACTAGCATCACATTTGCACAAAAAGAACAAAGGCATGCGAAGACCTTCATTGTTTCTGTCTGTCTGCTGGTTGTGTGAAGGTTTTTCCAAAAAAAAAACAATACTTTTTCATGTTTTTTAAAATTGCAAAGATATTTTCAAAAAGAAATGATGCAAAAATCCGCAAGAAATGACGTCATCATTGACTGAAATGGCTGCTGCATTCAAATGTCTTATTTTCAAAAAGTAACTACACTGATGGTAGTAGTAGTCGTAGACAAAACAAGGCGTTATTTCTTATTTGTTGATATGAAATCTTTATTGAGCATCTTAAGAAAACAATCTTTTCTTTTTCATAACCGTCGTCACACCATCTTAGTTTCTCTCTGTCTTCCTCGTACATCTTTTATAAATTTATATTTTTCACGTGTTCGTAACTTTCTGAACGCCCCTTTCCTAGTTAAGAAAGCAAGTGACTTTACCGCCAAAACCACCAGGTGTTTGTTCGATGGCGGGAAATATTGCACGTGCTAACGCGGCACGCCCTTTTTTTGGAACTCACGTGACCCTCGTCATTGCTTACGTAACGATGACTGCTTACATCAACGATAGACAAAAGAACAAACAGCAACTCCTAACCCTTTCCCGTCTATGGCAGGGTCGGCTACCCATCTCTATGCCGCTGAATGGACACAGGGGCGATCTGTTGGGGAGAGGTTGTATTGCGTTTGACACACCAGTTCTCCTCTGAAGTTAAGCTACGCAACCCCAGCTAGTTCTGGCATGGGTGACAGCTTCGGAACACTGGGCACTGCTAACACCCAAATCGTCTCAACAGCGTAGTGTCTGTGCAGACTCTGCATTAGAACTACGAAGTGGACGGGGCTCCAATGAAGAGCGGCGAATTGCGTTGGACACACCAGTTCTCGTCTGATCACTGAAATTAAGCAGTGCAATCCCAGCTAGTACTAACATGGGTGGTCGCTTGGGAAAACTGGGTACCGCTAATACCAAAAAATCGTCGCATTAGTGTAGTGTCTGTACAGTCTTTGCATCAGAACTATGCTGTGGACGGGGCTCTAATGACCTCTGTAGTTGAAGGGCCCTAAAACACCAACAAACAACAAGGGGCACCAATGACCACTGAAACACCAATGAAAGCCACTCTAAACACCAACGAAAGGATCTGTTGGACGGTAGTTATTTTGACGCAGTCGGCTGCCGACCAAAGCTGCAACCCCTATTCTTATTTATCGTCAGTGTACTATTGTCTGTTGGGGCACGCCACCGACGCCAGTGGTGAGCTCCTACACTTGGAAATTTTGCCTAATTTACCCGTTGCATAGTAGAGAAGGTTCTTTTACGTGCAGATGACATCGTCCACCATTCGGTTGCGCGCCGGCCTTACTTCCCATGTGACGGAAGGCACACTCGACCCCTCTCTCTCTCTCTCTCTCTCTCTCTTGTCCGAAAGAGGCCAAACTACCTCGATTGAGTATCGAACCTGTGGAACCATTGACACAGTTCTCGAGCCTGCTACCTCCTGCACCATCGAGGTAAGCTGTCGACTAAAGTCGGGTTGGACGAAAGGATTGTTCTTAAAATACGAGTATTGTACAGGATGGAGTTTCAGGTCGATAAGGCGGGATTTCAAAGACAGTAATGCAATATTTTGAATCAGGACAAAGAGGTTGTTCTTTACTCAGGTCAGACTTGTGGCAAAGTCAGGAAAAGGTCACGGGTTCACATTATAATTTAGTGTTAGAGAGAGAGAGAGGTCGTGTTCTCAGAATGAATTCATTTGGATAAATTACTGTACCTCTACCATCCATCATGTCTTAAGAAATACAAACGGTCTTATTCCTTTTCTTCATTCCATATATTTAAATAAAGTTGTTAATTAATACTTTTCTTAATCCGTTTAGCAAATTTAATTAAAGGAAAATGTAAACAAAATCATTAAAATGTTTTCAAAGGGTTGTTGAACTGTGTATACAAACATGTGATGATGAGAAACTCTTCTGGTGTGCAATCAAAATACACTCCCACAACGTCATATATTGAAAGCACTTTTCATCATGCCCTCATCCCGCCTGACAGAATCGGGTCTGCGGGTTCTAGCCGTCCACTCCCACCTATCTCCCACCAGGTTCCCGTCCACCCCACTCACTACCCTATCCTATCCTATCCTCACGTACAGCCTGTTCCCACGTCTGCTTTCAATTCACTTCATAAATTGAAAGCACTCCACAGCTCGAGCTGAAAATTTCAATCAAGAGACTTCAAATGTAATTAAACGCGTAATTAATTCTACTTTTTAATTTTTAAATTTAGTAACCGCTTCACCCCTTTCCTCACGCTCGTCGCACGTGTCCTATCATAAAACTAAATACTGTAAATGGTGCGGGAGCGTCAAGTTGCGTTGGACACCAGTTCTTGTCTGATCACTGAAGTTAAGCAACGCAAGCCAAGTTAGTACTGACACGAGTGATCGCTCGGGAAAGCTGGGTACTGCTAACACCCAATAATCGTCACATTAGTGTAGTGTCTGTGCAGTATATGCATCAGACCTACACAGTGGACGGGTCTCTAATGACCTTGTAGTTGACGGGACCTTAAACTCCAACAAACAAACAACAACAATGTAAATGGTTCCCATAGTTTCTGAAACACCCTGTATGATATCGATATCGTTTACGTACCCCGCGTTATCGATACAGTGATATAGGTGCATCACGTCACATCCTCCTGTCTGACGTCATCACTACTCTACGCCACAGAATACTGCACGAGCTGTTCTTTTCATTCACGTGTTTGCACGTGTCGACCACATTTCACGCGTTGCTAGGTTTACATCACGTGATTCATGCCCGTGGCACGAGAATGATTTTTTCATTGAGGGAGATCGAGCACGTGTTCTGTGACGTCATATTTAAATATCCGCCCAGCCCCTTCCTCTTACAACCAAGTTAATTAATAAACCAATGAAGAAATCCTTAAGCAAATGACGCTTTTGGAACTATTTCCATAGCAACGCGATTCTAACGAGCATCATGGTAATGAACTCCCTGAAGGACCGTTCCTACATTACTGAAGAAAAACACATTTGCAATAAGTTGATTCAATTGGAAAATATGTAATCATCATCATGCCCTTATCCCGCCTGTGTCAGTGTCACATCTCCGGATTCTGGTCCTCCAATCCCGCCCATCACCCATCACATTCCCATCAACACCATATAACGTTCCAAAAAATAACCCTCTTCAACTACAAGGTCATTAAAGGCCCGTCCACTGCATAGTTCTAATGCAGGAACTGCACAGACACTACGCTAATGCAACGATTTTGGGGTATTAGCGGTACCCAGTTTTCCCAATCAGTAACCCATGTTAGTACTACCTGGGGTTGCGTTGCTTAACTACTGTAACTAACATTAGCCTAAGATTTATTCTTTTAACTAGGGTGACCCCCTTGCTACAGCTCACTGCTCAATACCATTCCTACTCCGTTTCGTCCCCCTTCACTAGCAATATATATGGTCTTTCATCCCTCCCCAAGGGCTCTTGATCTATCCTCCTGCCACCTAGGTTCTTGTAAGAAACACCTTCGGATCCTAAGGACTTCTCCTGTTTTTCCTGTAAAGGACCCCACATTCCGCTTCCCTAATCTAAGAGTAGCCCCTGCTCCAGATGAGATTGCTGTGACTGGGAGCACCCCAGCCAGGCGTCTGGAACCCGCAGAAGCATTGGTCTGGTTGTGTGTGGGTGGATGCCGCGGCCTACCCCACAGAGGGCAGTCGGTGCATTATCTACCATAGCTTGCTGCTTGCTTGTTGGTGTTTTAAGGCCCTTCAACTACACGGCATAGAGCCCCGTCCAGTGTAGTTCTTATGCAAAGACTGCACAGACACTACACTACGCAAATGCGACGATTTTTGGGCATTAGCAGTACCCAGTTTTTCCCAGACGGCCACCCATGTCAGTACTAACTGGGGTTGTGTTGCTTAACTTCAGTGATCAGACGAGAACTGGTGTGTCCAACACAATTCGCCGCTTTCTGGAGGTCTGCACCCCATGACATTGCGGACGCATGATAACGACGGTCCGGGGCCCGCTCGCTTACCCCTGACGGCAGCTGGCACTGAGGTTGTAATCCCCTGCACCTTAGGTTGGAACCACCCGATAAGAATATACTGTAGTTTAAAATTCGATTAGGGCGCCACCTGCAACATTTGGCTTTTATTAAATTCCGGTTTGTTGCCAATCTCTTGCCTGCTGCCTGACCGTAAAAAAATGCCTTGTGTTTATTTTCAACAGTGTTTTATATATATTCATAATGGTGAAAATAATAATATAAAAAAAACTATTTCTTCCGTTTCGAAATGACATTTTCCACAAAACGGAAGTCAATTATTATCCCCTCTTTTTATGTTGGTCCGACTAGACGATGTAGTGTTTTTTTAAAGCAATTTCCGGTTTTATTTTGTCTGTCGTTTTCCAGAACATTTTCTTTATAAAATTTATATCAAACTACAAAAACTATATTCAGATATGGCTCTATTTATTCATTTTTTTTTAATTTATGATATTATGGATATCTTATAACTTCCGATTGACAGCAAGCGCCACCTAGATTTCTTTCTCTATAACCGTTCATTCCAACTGTGGTGACACGTGATTGATGACGCAATTTATCCAAAAATATTTCTCAATCTTCTGAAGATCAACTAAGTCAGGCATGTCAAACTGGATGTACCCCTAGGGCCACATTGGTAACATTTGCGTTGGCATGAGATCCTTACAGTGCCCATGGCGCCCGTTTGCAGCTCTATCTGGGGGCTGCTGTCCCCCTCTCATTGCGCCTCTGAGTGGCAGGCCACATATGTAAACTACATGATATTGAATTGTGCGGGCCGCAACTCAAGGCTTCAACGCAGTGGTGTCACTAAGGGGTGCGGGCCGCACCGGGTGACACCACTCGCACCATGACAAAAGGAGTGATACCAAAACAGAAGAAGGAACAGAGCAGGCAGAGCGGCTTGTTTTTGGAGGGAGGGGTAACACCATGGCGTCACCGCACTGGGTGACACCAACCCTAGCGACGCCTCTGCTTCAATGGCCACCATTTTGACACCCCTGTATACTAAGTCCTACACTCACGTGACGTGTGAAGGGTCACTAAACCCTTTACGACGTAAGAACCCCTAGATTGGAATCGAAACTTCAATCATGAGATCGGTTCGGCAGAACGTTAACCACTGACATGCCACAAAATACCCATTTTAGATAGATGTTAAGACACTGGCATAGAAAGAAAGAAAGAAAATGGGTTTTCTCTCTCTCTCTCTCTCTCTCTCTCTCTCTCTCTCTCTTCCCATCTACAACAGGGCGGCCGAGGGTAAGAACAAGGTAGAAGGTGGCCCCCAAAATGTAAGAAAGGAGGCGGAAGGGGGAGAAAAATACAAAACGCCAACTTCACTATTACAAACGCAGATAAAAATATCCAAAATTTGACGTCTCTCTAATACAGCCTGTCAACCTATCAGTTATTCATATTTCTAAAAAGGCGAACCATCCAAATGGCCACTGAACACATAGGTGGAAGGATGGAGGTGGACACAGCCCTCCCTCTAACCCTTCATAACGAAATTGAATGGCCAACATTTCACTGTCTACTAACTGGTGTAGTGGGCGGATGATTCTCTCTTTTTCTTGTGATTCTGTCAATTCTAATATATAAATTTTAAGTGCGAATGGGTCGTAAGCCTCCGGAGCAAGAAAACAGTGAGGGATGTGCAAGTTGGGGGGGGGGGGGGGGGGGGGGGGAAAGGGGGGGGGGGGGGGGTAGTAGTCAAAAGGAGGGAGGGGGTGAGAGAAAAGATAAGAGAAAGATGGGTGAAGAAATATTTCTTACTGCATCAGATTCCGTAAGCAATTGACACGTCTTTAAAGTTCAATCTCAACACGTTCCTCATCCCCAACACCCAACTATCACCTCTTCAGCAGTGTATCATTTTAGGATGTGAGAAGAGGGAGGGTGATGTAGGATGATAAGAGGGGTTGGAATAGAAATGCGGGGGTAGAAGAGAGAAGGTTAAACTAGGTTTCTGACACTTCACTCTCACAAAATTGGGTTCATTTGAGTGGAAAACGTTGTTATTACAACTCCGTCTTACTACTTATCTATGTAGACGATACACCCGCTATCACGACACTCCACATCAACCTTGTTACCCTCGTTCTCCACCAGTCCTGCTCTCCCACCTCCACCTTGGTCGTGCAGAAGGCTATGTCCTAAGTGGCAGCGTCCAACGTGAGCGGGCGTGTACATGTCACTATCTTACTCAAAGCGGACAAACCAATACATTTAAATAGCGATGTCCAAGGTGGCCACGTGGAGCATCATGCCGCTACCAGGCAGAGTGAACTGGTCGCTCGGGTTGGCAGCAGAGACCAAATTTCAAGGGAAAACATCACTAATGACAAGCAAGCAACTCCTAACCCTTTTCCCGTTTATGGCAGGGTCGAGTACCCATCTTGTCCCTCTGAATGGGCACTGGATGATATTTGGATAATACACTAGGCTGCTACCGTATATTTCTTCAGGCGGCTGCCGACCAAAGCTGCAACCCCTATGTTTATTTATCGTCGGTTTGCTGCTCAGTGGGAAACTTCACCGACACTAGGAGTCGAGCTGCTGCACCTAGAAATTTTGCCTCATCTACCCGTTGCATACTAGAGAGGGTTCTTTTAAGTGCAAATGCCATCGTACACCACACGGAACTTCTGTTCTACTCATCGGAAGGAAGGCGCACCCGGGGCGTCTCTCTCTCTCGCCCGCCCCAAAGAAGCCAACCCACCTCTGTCCAGCATCGAACCTAGAACCACTGACGCAGTTACCGAGCATACTACCCACTGCGCCACTGACGCGGGTCCTCACTAATGCCTGTGTAGACCTACAGGTCCTACCTCCTTCAGGGCCAAAATAATAGGGTCTCATGACTTAACTAGCACGTGGCCCCATTTGTCCTAAATCAGGCATTGCATGCATTCTTTCATTCTACCTAATCTCACCAAACAAATGATGAAATTCCCCCAATGCATGCCGATTTTTTAAACGAACACGCATTCTTGACATCTTTGTTTGATACTCAAACACACTTAAAGAACTCTCCCACGCTGGACACTGAATGGTAGGCTGCCACTTAGGACATAGCCTAACCTTTCAGTGTCTACCTTCCTTCCAGAATCTTGACCACACGTCATCAGTGTCCACACCTCTCTGTATAGGTTTACAACTGCTGTGCTGCTCATTAATTGCTAAAATACTGTTATGTCCCCCCCCCTTGGAAGCGCACAAGGTACTATGCTCGACTACTGCGTCGGTGGTTTCAGGCTGGATACTGGATCCGGGTAGAATGCGATCCCGAGATGTCGAAAGAGTTCCCGAATGCGATTTCCGTCGGATGGGAAGCAAAGCCGTGGCCCCATGTGGTGTACAATGTAATTTGCACGTCAAAGAACCCCCTCTACTATTCAACGGCTGGATGCGACAAAACTCCCAGGTAAGCTCAGTGGAACGCCCTAACGAACAGCAGACCGACAATAAAAAAGCGCTAGGGGGTTGCAGTTTTGGTCGGCAGCCTGCTGCGTAAAACTACCGCCCTACAGATCACCCCTGTGTCCATTCAGAGGGACAAAGATGGGTACCCAACCCTGCGGACAAAAGGGTTAGTTGTTGCTTATAAGCAATAAAATATAAATGTGAACAATTATGCCCCAATTAGAACAAGATCACGTGTTACAGAAGCACATGTACCGTGTACGAGATCTCCGCCCTCTTAGAACGTGCAACAGGTATTGGTTGGCAATGTCATGCGCGCTCACCTATTGGGTGATTGATTACCTTTTGTCTGTGATATACTGCGTGAGAAATCCACGCCCTCTTAGAACGTGCGAACGGTTATTGGCTAGCTACGTTCAGAAGTGTGACGGGCACTCTGATTATTGGATAGTATGCGAAACCACGTGTTCCGCACGTGAACCTACTCTCCTATGCCATTCGCGTAATATAGTGACAAAAGTTCGCCCTGATTGGTTGATAGTGATGGATGAAAGGTGGGATGTTTGTAATCTTTGCACGTGCAAGCGATGATTGGTTGTAATGAACAACGAGAGGCGTTATCTTAGCAGTTGTGTAGCAAGCGAGCTCATTTTACGAATGTGATGTGTGACGGTCATGTGAAGGAGACAACAGTTGAAAGTTGTTGCTGTATAGGTTTCTTAAGGGACTACAGTTTATTAATCTTTGAATCAATATCACTGCGCTCTTTATATCTGTTTTTTTCTTCCTCTGAGCTGCATGAATGATAAGCGATGATAGGGCTCTTTCCGCTTGTGTGGATGCGCGCACCCATCTCTGGTCTCTCCCGTACCCCCATTCCAATGTCCCTTCCCGTCTCTTCTTATCTCTATCTCTGCTCTCACGCCAGCGATACATTTTTTCCCCTTCATTTCTTACCCAAGACAAGACGCTACCGTTTTTTTTAATACTACTTACATCTACAACGTGTTGGAAAAAAAACTCGAGGGTAAAAAGGAGTGATAAGTAAAAGAAAAATTTAGGTTGTTATTAAGAAGTTAATCTCCTTATGCTTAACTCTACCTAATAATATTATCTCCCGTTTGTAGGACGGGTTAATTAAGGCGCAGTAAGATACCCTAGTAGCATATAAAAATAATAATAATAAGTCTAGTTATCTGAATACATCATTTATGCATAGTAAGTAAATTTTTCATTCAAAAAAATTAATTAAAATAATGAGGTGGATAACTATAAAAAAAAAATTATAACACCAACGTATATTTGGGATGGCTCCACTGTTTACTAAGTGTGAAGAAATAGAATGTAAAGAGAACGATGGGTGGCGCCATTTAAAATATTCGCTCACGTGCAGCTCGCGCATCACGTGACAAGCATAAACCGTGTGACAGCTTCAGACGGAGAAACGTGCATTTCCTGAATACCTACAAAGTCGTAAAATCTTGGAAATAAATCTAAAAATACAGAGATTTTTTTTTCCGCTTTCCATTTTCCCCTAGAATTTAGGAGAAGGTACCTCACAAATGTCATACTGATGATAAAATATTATCAAATCAAACATTAAAACTGCCGCTTAGGGGCCTCCTCTAAGTGGAATTTGTGATTCGTTTAACATCCCTTCCACTGCTAGTATAAAACAAGATGCCATAGAAAACAGAAAATAAATTTCTGGATAGTTCATATTTTACGTCAAGGTGTCCAAATACACGTGAAGAGAGAGAGAGAGAGAGAGAGAGAGAGAGAGAGAGAGAGAGAGAGAGTGAGGGGGGATTACGGCAGTGTTTACTGTCGTCCATAAAGAAAGTTTGGCGGAAGTGTTTATTTTCCACTCTTAATAGCATCAGCCGAGAGCGTTGTAATTGGTTTGTTATACCTAATGACACGTTGATCTCATTCGGGTTGCATGTGCGCACCGCAGTCGGGTACAGTGCATCATGAGTAGGGGAACGGCGAATTGCGTTGGACGCACCAGTTCTCGTCTGATCACTGAAGTTAAGCAGCGCAACCTCAGCTAGTACTGACATGGGTGGCCGATTGGGAAAACTGGGTACTGCTAATACCCAAAAAATCGTCGCATTAGCGTAGTGTCTGTGCATTCTCTGCATAAGAACTATGCTGTGGACGGGGCTTTAATGACCTTTGCAGTTGAAGGGCCCTAAAACACCAACAAACAACAATAATCATGAGTAGCTAGGATCTCACCTCGGTGGCTCAGTGGGTAGCGTGCTCGATAACTGCGTCAGTGATTTGGATATTGGACCGAGGTGGGTTGACTTCTTTCAAGCGAAAGAGAGAAGCCCCGAATGTGCCTTCCTTTGGAAGAGATGTAAAACCGAGGTCCCGTGTGGTGTACGATGGCATTTGCACGTCAAAGAACCCTCTCTGCTATGCAACGGGTAGATGAGACAAAATTTCCAGGTGAAGTCACTCCCCCCAGCGTTGGTGGAATTCTTCAACGAACAGTAGACCGACGATAAATAAGCACAGAAGTTGCCGCCTTGATCGGCAACTGGCTGCGGAAAAACACTGCCCAATATATCACCCTGGTGTCCATTCAGAAGGACAAGATGGGCACCCGACCCCGTCATAGAGACGGGGAAAGGGTTAGGAGTTGCTTTGCATCATGAGTGGCTGGGATGTGAAGCCTTTTGTTTGGGGTTGCAATGTACTGCTGCGACCGGGTACAGTTTAATAACCAATTTTAAAATCGCATCTTGGCGGCGAAGCTGTGCAGTCAGAGTCGGGTACAGATTGAGTTTTCGGGATATAAGCTGCATTTTTCGGCTTGCAACGTAATGCTACTGTCGGGTACAATTTGACAACTCGCCATAAACAGTGCCTTGGTAAGGATTTTCATTTGGTAAGGAACTTTTCTCAGAATTTGGCACAATAGGTTCGATTCTAGACGTTTCTTCATGTGTTAGGGTTAGTGTCAATGATGCAAGCTAACTTTTGAAAATCTTTCCCATCCTCATTCTTATTGACCCTATTCCGTCTCAGACGTTCAATTGAAGACGTGGTCGTTTTTGAACTCTCGGTATGCAGGGGGTTCGATCCCAGTTCAGAATGGGAATTTACTCCACATTCAATTTACCTAACTGCTTCCTCTGCCTGCCCAGTAACACTTCTATCATTGCACCACATTTATCTATTCTGGTGTTGGTTGTTTGTTGGTGTTTTAGGGCCCTTGAACTACAAGGTCATTAGAGCCCCGTCCACAGTGTAGTTCTTATGCAGAGACTGCACAGACACTACACAAATGCGGCGATTTTTGGGTATTAGCAGTACCCAGTTTTCCCAAGCGGCCACCCATGTCAGTACTAGCTGGGGTTGTGTTGCTTAACTTCAGTGATCAGACGAGAACTGGTGTGTCCAATACAATTCGCCGCTCATCTATTCTGTCATACCTTGGGGCCCACCAGGAGCAATCCAACAGTCACCTGACTTCATCTTCCTCTTGTCCAGTTTCGGAATCAGCCTGTGTGTAGTGTGTAGAGCAACACCATCAACAATTTAACTTGCCACTATATAATTTCACGTTCCACACTGTGCCAGTGTCATTATTAATCATCTTACTCCCTCATAGCTGTTTTGTACTCTTTCTTTCAACATCCGGTAGAAATATACTCCTATGTATCATCTGACAGTGGTGTGTGTATTTGGGTGTCCTACAAATGTTTTTTTGGCGGATTTCCAATTAAATTTAACATGATATTAATAGGGGTAAAGGGAGAGAAGAAAAGGATGGGAAAATCGATTATATTTTTTGGATACGTGCAGCCGACAGGTTTCCAAATTAACAACACAACAAGTTAAATGTAGATGAAAACGTGTGACATGACACTACACAGGTGTCCACACAGAACAGAGGTGCATTGTGGCCCTTAACTTTATATCTTTGCTACAAAATGTCAAGACATTTAGAGAGGTGAGAATAGATAGGAGAGAGAGAGAGAGAGACAGGTGTAGAGTGATGATGTGGATGAGAGGAAGAGAAGGGAGAGAGAGAGATCTGAGAGGATGGAGAGTGGGAGTAAATGTCAAGGTGAATTAACTCTTTAACATAACTAATTAGGTGCCAGGTCTTAACATCAAAACTCAAGAAAGTGCTCATTAAACCCATCTACCAATTTAACATCCACTACTTGTTTGAGTAGACTGACATTTCTAAGATCTTTTTCTTCTTCTCCTTAATTTGATGTTTGAAATTTCTTCATAGAATCTTAATTGGGATCTTTTTTTGTCTTACTCCTCCTACTCTCTTCCACATTTCAGAGAAATTCATTTGATTTTCAATGAAATTAAGAGGTGGAAGGGGTCAACATCAGCCTCTTAAAGATAATCCAAAGACGCCCCCTCTTGTTTCTTGACGTAGTGGTACATATCACCCAATTTTTATCCTTTGATTCCTACTCCTTTTCTCCTCCTCTCATCTAACAATATCCCTTCATCAATCCTCCTTATAAGCTTTGTTAAACTTTAATTTATCCCTCTCCTCTCCCTGAAATGTTCTGGGATAATGACAACATCAATCCTGACCTCCCACACCCTTTATTTTCTTAAAGATAGCGGTGTGATAAGAATGAGAAATCAATCTCTGTGATTGTAGGCTACTATTTCTTCAAAAACCCCCCTCATTTTGCTTTCTCTCCCTTCCCAGTTTTCTCAGCATCATTACCTCATCTTTTCTCCTCTCTTCTGGTCAGTAGTGTTTGATAGATACATTCTGTCAGTTTGGATGTCCATCAATTCCCTTTTATTAATTTTGGACACCAGAATTTTGGTCACAAGTCTTTATTTCCTCTCGTCATCTTTCTTGCCAGATGACCACTTCTTCATCAAGAATTTCTTTGTTGTAAAGTTTTACACAAAGGGTGAAAGGACAAGGAGAGAAAGAGAAGAGTGAGAGGAAAACCTTCAAAAAGTAGTGGTCAGTTTTCAAACAAAACTGACTGTTGATCTTTTAACACAAGTACAATTGAAATTTTTGAGATATTGAAAAAGGAAATAACCCTTTTTTCTCCTCTAATCTTTTTTTTTTGATCCATTAAACTCTTTCTCTTGTTAAATCTTTAATTGAAAGGACATAAGAAAGGGGTTAGTGTAGAGTAAGAGGGGGGTGAACATCTTTCTAATAATTTCTATATCCAGAAAAAAAAACTTGTTTGACCAATTTGAACACTTTCTTTTGATAAATGACCAATCATAAACGATTTTTGTTCAAAAAAAAAAATATAAGTGAGGGGGGATAAAGTAGATGACTGTTGTACATTTTTTTTAAAAAAAAAAGTTACCCCCACCAATTCAAAATTTGAAGTTTTTACAGGGCTATATTCAGCTTGAAAATGGCGATTGTTAAAAGGACTTGTGTAGTTTTAATGATTTATATTTTTATTGCAATGACTAGTGTAGAGAAGGGAGTAGAGTGAGGTTGATTGGATGTTGGGGAAGAAGAGGGGAGAGGATAAAACGCTAAAGCTGCCTTTGGGGTAAGGTCGGCGTGTGGAAAATACAGACTCTGCCCTGAAGGAATCCAGAGGAAAGGGACATAATATCGAATCATTTGATTAATCCCTCCCTGTCCTCCTTTTAAAGTAGCTGTCGTCAATTTTATGTGACTTTTCCTATCAAACGTAAATGGCTCCCCGTCAGGCCCATTAATAGCATTTTCATGTTGTGCTATTACCAATGGACCCCTTATCGCTCTCCATGGTCACCCAACCCAACGACTCCTTTCCTTATTTGAAAAAAAAAATTTTATCACTACTGTACATTTCATTCCCTAAATGTACCCCTTCCTCTCTCCATCCCTCAGTTATTATCTCGCAACTTGCAACACATACACACATATTTCAAAATATGCTAATAAAATTCAGTAATGGACCATTAAGAATTTTAATAACTGTTAAAAGTTTATTAGGTCCTCGAAAATGGACCACTTTTTTTCAATTTCACAGCCTCTGTGTTCGATAATGGGGCAGTCATACAAACGGCGACGTTTACTAGATTCAGATGTAACCAGCCCCGACTCGTGACCTTCAGACGCCCTAGGCAAGAAGGATCTATCGCCACCGCCATCCATTAAATTTAATGCAGTTCTAAATTGTCCGAGCGTCCCTCACGCCCTTGGCATTTGTCCCAATGCTAATGCATAGCTAAGGCTCTGCAACAAGGTGCCTCGAGAAAGCCAACATTTAGAAAAGGCCCCATCAATCATAGTTGGGAACCCCAGGACTATGAACATTTTACATGACGGATAGACTGCATAGCAAGGATGTACCTTTGGAATTTGGCCGCCCATATGAAGTTTGCCACCCTAGGCAGCCGCCTAGGCTTGCCTGCCCCATGAGCCGCCTCTGGATGTAACCCATACGATCACTGTAGAGTGGATGAAATGGAGACAGACAATGGGAGGCCTGTGTGAACGGAGGGTCCCAATAATGTTGAAGGGGGAAATTGTACAGGCTACTGGTTTGGTCAGCTATGCTATATGGATCAGAGTGTTGGGCAGTGCGAAAGCGCCGTGACAGTACTTGCTTCGTTGGTGTTTTAGGGCCTTTCAACTACAAGGTCATTAGAGCCCTGTCCACAGCATGGTTCTTATGCAGAGATTGCACAGACACTGCACTAATGCGACGATTTTTGGGTATTAGCAGTACCCAGTTTTCCCAAGCGACCACCCATGTCAGTACTAGCTGGGGTTGCACTACTTAACTTCAGTGATCACACGAGAACTGGTGTGTCCAACGCAATAAGCCGCTCCCGCCATGACAGTAGAATGACGGTAGCTGGATTAATTTGATGGGTTAGGGAGTATGCCAAGAAGCCATAACAGGCCAAACCCTTAAGAGGCTGCTCACGGGAGATGAGGAGGTAGGTGTAGAGGACGTAGGAGAGGGAAGATTTGCAGCACCCAACGTTCTTTACCAACCACCTATGATGGTACTAACGTGGGCTTGCGCTGCTTAACTTCAGTGATCTCACGAGAACTGGGGTGTCCAACGCAACTTGACTGAAATGCGAATACTGCGGTACATGGATGGGGTGTCGAGAGCAGACAGAATTAGGAATGAGTGTATTAGGGGTAGTTTGGGGGTGGAGGGGACATCGCCTTAAAGATGAGAGAGAATACACGGATGTGGTATGTGCAAGTGATGAAAAGAGGGGAGGAGGAGGAACTGGTTAGGTCCGTTACAGGAATACAGGTCACTGGAAGCCCCCGGTTTGTTTGTTGGTGTTGTAGGGCCCGTCAACTACAAGGTCATTAGAGCCCCGTCGACAGCATAGTTCTTATGCAGAAACTGCATAGACACTACACTAATACGACGATTTTTGGATATTAGCAATATCCAGTTTTCTCAAGCGGCCACCCATGTCAGTACTAGTTGGGGTTGCGCTGCTTAACTTCAGTGATCAGACGAGAACTGCTGTGTCCAACGCAATTCGCCGCTCCCGGAAGCCCCCGGTACTGAGAAAAACATGAAGAGATATGGTAGTTCGTGGATCGGATGGAGACATTAGGGAGATTGAGCGAATCGTCCTCGTATACGATACACCCGATAGCAGGCGAAAAACCTAAGGCGCATGCTCACCGCATGAATATCGTTTCGTTTGGTAGCTAGAGTTGGGTACCATAAATTGGCCATTTATCGTCCTGGTTAGTGTACCCGACGATATTTGGTGAGCATGCGTACTTAGGTTTGTCGTCTGTTATCGGGTGTATTGTCTAGGCTCTAGGAGAATTAGAATTATAATTTACTTAGTTGGCCACTGAATGGCGCTAGCTGAATACCATAAACCATTTGCTCAAACTGATTTTTTGATGGCGTCTCTTCTTTGGTCTTGAAATCGTCTCTTCCTTATCGCTTGGTCCTCTCAGGACGATTCGCCACAGGCGAGACAAAGATTAATATACAAATACAGATGGTGTCCCTCGGACAGAGGCTAGAAGACATGTAACCTTTTAAATTAACCTTACGATTGAGAGTAGGATGACGTCACTGGCGCGCACGCGAGCAGTTCCATAGCGCACGTGCATTTTATTTCGTACTGTGAACAAGTCACGTGATGCAATTGGTAATTTAAATGGTGCACGTGGAGTAATTCCACTTCTGACGTCACGATGGCATTTGTGACATTGCAGGCATTGTAGTCAGTTGTCGTGAGTTCAATTCCGAGCAAATATCAAAGCGCCATGCGGATTTTTTTTCCTCCTCTTTTGTTAAGAGAAAGATAGGGGAGTGTACACCGACTCACTAAAGTGCATATGAAATAATATATTTACTTACTTGACGGCAATGATCCAATCCTCAGACAATGGAGTGGCTGGAATTTTATACCAACACAAAAGAGGACGCCCACGATTTAGTGACGTCATAATGGGACTTCGCACTTCTTCTGAAACATCCACTGTTTTATTGCAACGGTCCCGTGGCCGATCTGCAATTTTAGTAGAAAAACAGTCAAAAAAAAAATGTAATAACGATGGCGATAATTTCTTGAGATTTCAAAAGATGAAGAAAGGAAGTTCTTTAACCTTCCTTTCGTTCCACAAACAGCTTTAAGACGTTATATTGATTTCTCACTTTAAGAAGAAAAAAAAACCATATTTTATGGATAAGAAAAGGGGTGAGGGGTGAGAGAGAATTCAGTGAAACGTGATTCCGTCATATCGATGCCATTTCAAACACGAACTCATATTATTTTCCTCATACTTTTCTTTAAGACTATCATTTCAACTTAAAATTTCTTAGAAAAATTTTTTTTGTCATTAATAAACGATTTCAACCGCAGTCAGGATCGAACCTGTGACGTATTCTGACCTCAAAAGCACACTAAACGACAGAATAATAATTTTCAGATATTTATTATTTAAAAAACAAAAATGATAAAGTATTATTTTTAGTTCTGAATTTGTGCATTAATACTGTATGCCCCGCCTCGGTGGCGCAGTGTGTAGCGTGCTTGGTATCTCTATCACTGGTTCTAGGTTCGCTACTGGACCGAGGTGAGTTGGCTTCTTTCAGACGAGAGATAAGCCCCGAGTGGGCCTTCCTCCAGATGATTAGTTTCAAGGGTTGGGGAGTAAGCCAGGCAGCCATAACAGGACGGACCCTTAGGAGGCTGCCCGCGGGAGATGAGGAGTTAGGTGAAAGGACTAATGAGAGGGGTAATTTGCAACACCTAACGTTCTTTACCAACCACCCATGTTGGTATTGACGTGGGCTTGCGCTGCTTAACTTCAGTGATCTCACGGGAACTGTTGTGTCCAACGCAACTTGGCTGCAGAAGTAAAACCGAAATTCCGCATGGCGTACGATGTCATTGGGGAGTTTTCTGGCTACTTTTCTATCCGACGTACGCTACGTAATTCAAACGAATTGTCAACTGCGCAAACTCAGATACTGCGTGCGTCTGCGCAGTTCACAATTCGGCTGCATTGCGTAGCGTACGTCGCATAGAACCGCACCCAGAAAACTCTCTATTAGTACGTCAAATAACCATCTCTACTAGGCAACGGGTAGAGAGGCAAAATTCCCAGGTGCAGGAACCTGCCCCGTGGCGTCTGTGGAGTGCCCCAACGACAGTAGACCGACGATGAATAAACGTAGGGGTTGCCGCTTTCGTCGGTAGCCGGCTGCGGAAAAATACCATTCACCCGGTGTCCAATTTTTTTTTGGATTGTTTGTGTTTTAGGGCCCTTCAACTACAAGGTCATTAGAGCCCCGTCCACTGCGTAGTTCTAATACAGAGACTGCACAGACACTACAGTATTGCGTACAGACACACTACAGTACTAGCAGTGCCCAGTTTTCCCAAGCAGTCGAGCGGGAAATTGCGTTGGACACACCAGTTGGACATTAGTGTAGTGTCTGTACAGTCTCTGCATAAGAACTACACTGTGGACGGGGCTCTAATGACCTTCTAGTAGAAGGGCCCTAAAGCAAAAACAAACAAACATCCCAAGCAGCCACCCATGTCGGTACTAACTGAGGTTGCGTTGCTTAATTTCAGTGATCAGACGAGAACTGGTGTGTCCAACGCAATAAGCCGATCTCCCAGTGTCCAACATGGGTGCCCGACCCCTACCATAGCTTTCAATGTGCCCCGATAGGGAATTTCGGGATTATTTTTCCCCTAGTATCATTGGAAACCACCTTGGCCTAATATTTTAATATAATTATTTGAGTTGGATAATGAAGATTATGCAAGAAAAGATTTAATAACAAAGTCATTTAAAGTAATAAGCAAATAGATGGGTTGGGGAGGAAGTAGGGAAAACGTGTACAGTATGTACAATCACTATAACATTGGCGGAAGAGGAAATGTTACTAGAGTTGTGTGCAAGACAGCCCCGTGGCCCGTTGCCATTATTGTATTATTGTGTGTATATGAATTTGTGTTAATAATAATAACCTTGATGTGAAGACGGGGATTTGAATACGGTATTAAATTCGTTTCATCTCATTAATTATGCTCTTCTTCTTTATTTACTCCGATATGTTATTTAATGCGGATAATTTATATGTGAATGAAGGGTTAGATGAGGTGGGGTCGACAGAAGGATGGAGGGGGGAGGGGAGCTGAGACTGAAGAGGAGATGAAGGAAAAGAAGAGATATCACTTTTTTATTTCTTATATACGTCTATTCCACATATTTTATACCTCTTAATATTTCTCATTTAAAATCTAATGATAAACTAGGGACGTGCTTTTATATCTATAATTTTGATACATCTCTTTTATATTAATATCTATATTTCAAGATGGCGGGCGATAGACATTCATTATTTCTTCTTGTTACACTTTGTATATTTTTCTTCTTCCTCCTCCATTTCCTCTTCTTTTTTCTCCTTTTCACAGTGGACTTATAATTCATTTTTATTTTCATCCGTACAAAAAGCACCCTGAAAAAGTCTACAACCCGCCTTGGGAGCGGCGAATTGCGTTGGACACGCCAGTTCTCGTCTGATCACTGAAGTTAAGCAGAGCAACCCCAGCTAGTACTGACATGGGTGGCCGCTTGGGAAACCTGGGTACTGCTAATACCCAAAAATCGTCGCATTAGTGTAGTGTCTGTGCAGTCTCTGCACCAAACCTACACTGTGGACGGGGCTGTAATGACCTTGTAGTTGAAGGGCCCTAAAACACCAACAAACAAACAAATACAGCCCGCTTTCATATGCCCTAATAAATTGAAAACTGAAGTTTAGCATTGTAGGTTCGAACCCGCCCAAGGTGAAACAACATGCAAGTCTTTCTCTGTCTTCCTTGCTCTCCTGTCCTGCTTTTGAATGAAATGGAGGGGGGGATCGCTTTGACTTTCTCCTTTCTAGTTATTTTAGCACCGTAAACCTCTGGGTGACTCAGGGATAGAGTTTACATTGTAACCTCTCTATCGGTCCATCTCCGACAAAGGTCCACTTTTGAAGAACGGAACATTCTCTGGCAGCCTACATGTGCTGTATTTTGGTTAACCCCTAATCAGTCCACCCCTCTGACGAGTTCACTTCTGTATATCCCCAAGGGCAGACCGATTAGAGAAGTTTCACTGTACTCCTTTCTCTGAATCACAATGCGTAGGATCGCCTCCCAGTGCAGATTTATTTTCCTACCAACATGACCACCCCAGACGAAGAAAGGAAGTTCTCCCGTTCAACTCAGATCTGTGTCATTTGGTTATTGTCTACTCTAAAAATTATTTACCGACGTGAGAGAGTGGGCAACCTGCTTGGTGGTTCAATAGGCAGTGTGCTCGATTTATTGCACCAGTGGTTGTAGGTTCGATACTAGATAGAGGTCGGTTGGCTTCTTTCGAGTGAGAGAGAAACCCCTAGTGCGCATTCTTTCGGATGAGAACTAAAACCGAGGTGTCGTGTGGTGCACAATGACATTTGAGCGTCAAAGAACCCTCTCTACTATGCAACAGGCAGATGAGGCAAAGTTCCCAGGTGTAGGGGCTCGCCCCCTGGCGTCGATGGTACTCCCCAACGATAAATAAGCATAGGAGTTGCAGCATTGGTCAACAGCTATCTACAGAAAAACACCGTCTAATATATCACCATACTGTGGTTATTAATGCGAGATAGAGAACAGTACAGACAAACCTCTCATCTACAGGCCTCCCCCATCAACGGATTCAGAGGAAGAGGTGGTAGTGAACCCAAAACCGGCTCGTCCACGAGATTCCATTGACACTCTGTTATAATTCGTTGATCCGACAGATAATCCTTCCATTCAAGTTTATTATCAACACCTCCGCAACATTAACAGAATTAATAATTTGTGACCAGTACAAATGTGGAAAACAATTAAAGTTAGATTCATTTTTAAGCCCAAAACTACCTCAGCCGTCTCTCCAACACCTGGTTTGTTTGGTTGTGTTTTAGGGCCCCTACAAGGTCATTAGAACCCCGTCCACAGAGTAGTTCTTATGCAGAGACTGCATAGACACTACACTAATGCGACGATTTTTGGGTATTAGCAGCACCCAGTTTTCCCAAGCGGCCACCCATGTCAGTACTAGCTGGGGTTGCGCTGCTTAACTTCAGTGATCAGACAAGAACTGGTGTGTCCAACGCAATTCGCCGCTCCCCAACACCTGGTCAGTGCATCCCAAGCATCAGCACTGAACAAATACTTGTAGTAGCCACCAGCAGTGCTTAGCTACCAGTTCATAACTACTGATAGTTATTATTGCGGTTTTATAACTCAAAAGAAAAAAATCCCTTCCCACCTCGGGACAATCGGCTCCAAAGGACCACCCCTCCCCCTATTAGTCCGTAGATGAGAGGTTTGTCTGTATTTTACAATTTCAAAATTATTTTTTAATGTATTTCTAACACTGGAACTAACTCTTTTGTTCTATTGAAATGCCCATACTTTTCCGCCTGCGGTCTGGAATATCCCTGTTGGTTATTGTTATTGTGCAATAGGTCAAATACCATGCAGTAGTATAACCAACAAAGCATTAAATTACCTGCCAAAAATTTCAATCTGGTTGTATAATGTGGTGTTGTAACAATAGGATAGGCCGGCATCCCCTCACAGACAACTCAGCCAATATTTCCCTGTTGTTTGTTGATGTTTTAGGGCCCTCCAACCACAGAGGTCATTAGAGCCCCGTCCACAGTGTAGTTCTTATGCAGAGACTGCACAGACACTACACTAATGCGACGATTTTTGGGTATTATCAGTACCCAGTTTTCCCAAGCGGCCACCCATGCCCGTACTAGTTGGGGTTGCGCTGCTTAACTTCAGTGATCAGAGGAGAACTGGTGTGTCCAACGCAATTCGCCACTCCCTCAATATTTCCTGCGGGTTCCAGACGCCTGGTTGGGGTGCTCCCAATCAGAGCATGTTCAGTGGACCCGCAGACCCAACCGTGCCACAGGCGGGATAAGAGTATGATGATGATGGCGATGCTATATTGCTATGCTCATACTTTAGAATGTTGCTCGCAGGCAGGAAAGCATTTGCACGAGCTTTGTGCCCTTCCGTAAACTTTCAAAATTGTTCTAATTTTTTTTTAAAAAAAAGAATAGAACTCAATGACGCTGCCACGTTCTTGATTTTATTGTTGTTATTGGCAACGGCGACCATTCGGAAAATGCAGTTGCGAATGTGACATTAATGACGTGAACGCTGACTATTGCTGACACTTCGATGGACACAACTTTAATGAGACTCGCTACTAAGTGTATGTATGTGTGAGGAGGAGTGAGAAAGACGTGGTTTGGTTGGTCAGTATATTAAGTAAATAAAACTAATTAATTTACTGTCCGAATATATGACCGACACATTTTCAAATCTCCCTTTTGAATATAAAGTACTTTGAATGACACATCAAAAATTCGAGTCACGAACCGTAATGCCGTTAGTTAATCTACATGACTTTCAATACGACATTTCGACTTATAATCGAGATCAATATTTTAGAGAGAGAAAGAGAGAACAATTTCTGATTAAAAAAGAAATATCCGGTAACAAAAAAGCAGGAAGGATGGAAGTGGAGAGCGAGAGAGATGGGATGTGGAGAAGAGACATGAATGAAAGACGATGGACA
This sequence comes from Trigoniulus corallinus, assembly GCA_013389805.1. Classification (NCBI taxonomy): domain Eukaryota; kingdom Metazoa; phylum Arthropoda; class Diplopoda; order Spirobolida; family Trigoniulidae; genus Trigoniulus; species Trigoniulus corallinus. Next base: position 7,373,380 of record JAAFCE010007744.1, read on the forward strand.
GTGAGTTACCTGACTGGCCAAGCTGAAGAAGAAACTTTCGCTAGTTTCTCTCTCTCTCTCTCTCTCTCTCTCGCTCTCTCTGTATTGACCTCTGCCATCAGTGCAAAGTTTCGATCTCTGAAAACTTCAAAAAGAAATGATAACAACTTACCCCTTTGTCCAGACGTCGTCGATACTATCCACAACAAGAGTAGAGTGACCCAAAAAAGTCCACGGAGCACTGAAGTATTCGTAAATTTGCACATTTTGTGAAATGATGGAAATGGACGACGACGACGAAGACGACTGTCGTTGAGACAATCATTGAAAACACCGACGATGAAATTGTATTATTATTATTTGTTTCACCATCCAACTGAGAACAATAGCAACTTAGCAACAACAACAACAACAATACTAATAGTAGCTTCTTGAAATGAGTGAGTAACGAGTTGCAAGAGCACCATCCATTAGGCACAAACAACCATGTTGAAATCTCCACAACTCGGACAACGATTCTGAACAGCAACACTCGGACAACTGAAGTAACTCTTCTTGATACTTGAAATGGGACACATGAGTAACTCGTCCTTACGATTCTCGTCTCTTCCATTAACCAAATTGGATCCTTGATTTGCACAGTTTTGATAATAAGAAGGATAGCAGCAAGAGCACCAACAACAACAACAACTGCAAGAGTAAAAATCATGATGACCATCACCGTGAGACAGATGATGATGACGCCGACCAGCACCAAACCGTATACCAAAAGAAAGAGCACTACGAATAGCAACGATGACAACAACTTCACGGCAGAAGAACAAGGAGACGACGACAAGACACAAACCATCAAAGGGGTAAATGATGATGTGTTTTTCTTGATGACGCTCATCATATCGATTGAGAAAATAAAGTTTCTCGACGTCGTCCTCATCATCCACTATAAAAAATTCAACAGTATTGGTGGTGACGGTGGCGACGGTGGTCTTCACGGTGAAAGCACAACTAATGACAACCAGGACGACGACGACGACAACGACGATATTGTTATTATCTGGACGAGGACGAGAAGAAGGAAGAGGAGGAGGAGGAGGAAGAAGAAGAAGAGCGTGAGATGGACAAGGCCTTAGTAGTAGAAGAAGAGGAGAAGGAGCTGCAGGCTTAAAAATCACGGTGTCGTCATCCCCAAACTCGCCACGACGACCACTTCCAACTCCACCACTGTCAGCAGCAGTAGCACAAACAACACTCCAATCGACGTCCACTACACTGATGTCTGAAATACAACTCCAACGATATCTGATGGCCATTATTTTACTTAAAATAACTGTGTATCTTCTTCGTCTTCTTCTTGAAATTAACTCTTATATTTCCATCACTGATGATGTTTTCATCATTCTTTTTTTTTATCACTCAAGTTGAACAGAAGAAACAGACAAAATGATGGAGAATGAGAGAGAGAGAAATGCACGCACAGGTTGAAGATGAGTGGGTCGGCACCACGAATCTTTCCACAATACTCTTTATTAGTGGTATAAGTAACATAACGCCATCATCATCATTCCCATCTTCATCATCCAGGAAAAAATCGGTGATTTCTTGACAGTATTCCTTAACAGTGACTTACAAACCGACGCCGCGTGAGGAAGAGCAGTACGACGCTAGCATTATGAGGTCTTTTGAATCAAAGAAAACACAACGAAGTAGCACAAAGGTCACATCACATGTCCAGTTGAGAGAAGGGGGAGGACAGCATGTCCCCACACCTTGTTCTTCAACAACAGCACACTTAGGTAGTCACATCAAACTCCTCCAAGATGTGACGCTGACGACAATGGTGTGTGTGTGTTGGGGGTGCCGTGTATTTTTCAATTTCCACTCTGAAGAAAAAATTTAAAATATTTGTTACAATTTAGCAATTCAAATTAATATCTAAAAATAGAAATCACGTTTTCACATTTGAATTGCCAATACATCTATGTAAGAGAACAAGGAGGAAGGGGTGAAGATAAAATAAAAAAAAAAGTTGCAATAATCACACAGACAGATAAAACTCACTTACTTGTTTCAGATCAAAAATTTATCAATTTGTGTAAATTGTCTGCATCTTTAATCAAAAAAAAAGTTCACACAACAATTCACTAGCATCACGAAGAAGTGAAGAGATGCATGCTTTTCCTCCATCCTCTCCACTCCATCATTCTGGCTGCTGGCTGTGATGAAGATGATGATGAGACTTAAGTCATTGGACTCTTCGTCGTTGCCTTCGATCGAGTCGACCGACAACGACGGCGACGACGGCCCCCACGACTAACAACAACTGCTCTTCTCATTTCACTTATGTGATGTGCTTTTTCCGAGATGTGACCATCACCACCACTACTCCACAACTGCTGCTACTACACCCTACAGACAGAGAGGGAGAGAGAGAGAGAGCACACAGACACGCTCCCGCCAACCGCAGAAAAAGCCGAGTGATGAGATGCTGTGCTCTGCGCGATCACCATCACCACCAGCACGATGATGATGATGCTGCTGCTCTCTTTTCATTTGAAGGTTTCATCTCCACCTCCGTCGCACTTATCTTCACATTTTACCACTAGTCGCGCAGTACTCGTCCAGCGCAGGCGCAAGGCGCGCGTGCACATTTCGAGCGACTACCGTCTTCTTTTTTCTCTCTTTCTCTTCTGTTTCGTTATCTCGCGCCCGTTCTCGTATACCGCGAGACGACTCTTCTTCTTATTCCGCGGTAGTTCCATTCCATCAAGTTGTCAAAGAGCGTTACTTGGAGACGCTGCTGCTGCTCCTATCTTGCTAGCTCTCTCTCTCTCTCTGTCTGTCTTTCATCCACTCCGTTAGTGATGTCTCTTCTACACTCGCGTCGTTGATTTTCTTCATCATCATCATCATCACCGTCGTCGTCGTCATCTTTTTCTTCTTAAATGAGAAATATTACCATCTCCTTCTATGCAAAAATTCCTACTGATGCTTGCCCCTTTTTTGTTGCTGTTTTATTCTTTAAGCATGACTACCACCGTCGTCTTCTTCTTCGTTGCCGATGCTTCCCCTTGTTATTATTGTTGTTGCTATAGATGACTGCTCTGTTGTATTCCGTTGCTACGATGAAGATGGCAAAGAGGATGATGATCATGTGTTACGTAGTGCGGATGTTGTTGGAAAGCTGTTGCTCTGATTATTTTCGGTTTCTCGATGTTTCTTTTCGCCCCCTTTCACTTCACAATCGTCTCCATTTTCTTTTTTCGTTCTATTCCGCCGTTTAAGAAGGAAGGCACGTGCGAGGGTTCTAATTCGCCATTGTTTCTGAAATGAAAATAAAGAATATTGATGACGACGTGTAGCGGCGCTTCTACCGTCCGCATTTTATCATTTTGCATCGTCTCAATTCGTATTGTTGTTTGTTGGTGTTTTAGGGCCCTTCAACTACAAAGGTCATTAGAGCCCCGTCCACAGCATAGTTCTTATGCAGAGACTGCACAGACACTACACTAATGCGTCGATTTTTGGGTATTAGCAGTACCCAGTTTTCCCAAGCGGCCACCCATGTCAGTACTAGCTGGGCTTAGGCTGCTTAACTTCAGTGATCAGACGAGAACTGGTGTGTCCAACGCAATTCGCCGCTCCCCGCAACTCGTAGGGTAGGCCGGTATCCCCCGACAGATAACCCAGTAAATAGTCCTGCGGGTTCCCGACGCCTGGCTGGGGTGCCTCCAGTCAGCGCATGTTCAATGGATCCGCAGACCCGACCCTGCCACGGGCGAGATAAGGGTATGATGACGATGACGAAAGTTACCTTTCAGTAGCTAATGTTATCATCATACCCTTATCCCGCCTAAGGCAGGGTTGGGCCTGCGGGTTCTAGGTCGTCTGACCGCTGAGGTGAAGCAACGCAACCCCAGCAAGTACTGGCATGGGTGACCGCTTGGGAACACGTCGTCGCAACAGCGTAGTGTCTGTACAGACTCTGCATTAGGACTACGCAGTAGACCTGGCTCTAATGACCATTTTAGTTGAAGGCCCTTAAAACACCAATGAAATGAAAATGGCCTTTCACTCCCGCCTATTACCCACCACGTTCCCATCCACCCCACACGCTATCATGTCTTTTCAGTAGTTAATACATTGAAATGAAATTCGAAATCGTTGTTTAGCTCAGGTTGTGCTGGTTCAATTCCTCTCTTGGAGGGCCTATAATGATTTTTCCTACCCTTAATCGTCTCTCTACAATGAGAGTAGCCGAAATGCGCATGCTCCGATATATACATGAGTGGGGTTTGGAGAGCAGATAGCGAGTACTTTAGGGGTAGTTTGGAGTAGGAGACATGGCGGAAAAGGTATGGAGGCATGTTGTGAGAAGAGGGGAAGAGAAACTGATCAGGTCCATTACGAGGGTCCAGGTTATATTGGAAGTACCGGGAGCAAGGGAGGGCCGAAGCAGACGTGGGAGCAGGTTCATCCCAAGCAGGATGAATGGGGACCTGGTGAGAGATAGGCGGGAGTGGAGAGCCTCAACCGGGAGACCCGACAGTGCCACAAGCTTGATAAGGATATGAGGATGACCCCCTAATCCTCTTTCCTCCAACTCTCCATTAACTTACTCTCAACGCTCTGAAAAAAAAATAATCTCGCATCCATGTCATGGCTTCTCAGTAGCTCGATGTGTGTTGAATATTCACAGGTTCGATCCTGATAGCCGCCGGGTAGCTCTTTCGAAATTTCTATCTGGATAACAGAGAACAGAAGAAGGGTAGCTTTAGAAAATAGGTCAACAACATCTTCCATTATCATTAATTTTTAATTCCACGGCATCTATCACTACTTTACTGACCTTGAGAGGTCAGTTGGTAGACAGCCCACGCATGCCTGTTGAGCTCAAAGTATGCAAATTCGTTTCCAGTTCAGATCAGTAGCGCCTATGTGTCGAGGGAAGGAGAAGGTGCCTTATGTGATATCATCTGTGCGCCCATCACCGAATCGAGGGGTAAAAAAATTAAGGTATGACGTACTGTCGTCATTATGAAGGCCCATCCCCGCCATCATCTAAGGCGACGACGACAGCAACAACAATGGCGATTTTTGACACCGTTAGACTTAATCCTCTATTAAAGGTGGATTTAAGAGCTGCTAGACAATCAGTCATTAAAACACTGACCAAATCAACAAACAATACACTGTCAAAGAAAAACCGCAACATTCTCTATGCCAACCTGAGATTCGAACCCTCCTTCCTTCCCCTTCTCAACCCTTTTCTCTCTCTCTCATATCCATAACTAAGCTTATTAAATTCAGATTGCGGCAACAAATTTACTGTTGATTAACAAACATAATAATAATAAACCTCTCTTTCGAATTTAAAGGTGCACAAAAGAGAAAGAATTACAATTTTCAAATTTTAATTTAGGTTTTTTCTCCCTTGCTGATCGATTAAGTTTATTAAATATTAAAGACGACAGTGAACGAAGGTAGAATATGATGTCGCCTTTTTTAAAATAAAGAAACACTACACGAACAACAACGGATTACCCTTAAAATCCATAGGAAGCCCACCTAAGAACTCAAGAAAATATTATCAGAAAAAAAAACAATTTTGCGGGAGGGGGAATAGAAAAGTAACGTTACTTGTCCGTAGGGATATGGTATTGTAGTGTGTGGGATGGACAAGGCCCTGGTGGGAGATAGGCGGGAGTGGAGGGCTAAAACCCACAGACCCCACCCAGCCACAGGCGGGATAAGATTATAATGATGATGATGATATTCAACAGTAACGTGACACAGGGGGTCGCCCCTTGCTATAATTTCTTACTGTCCTGCAAGAAGGGATAGTTTCTTACCTTAAATAGGGACGAAAACCACAGTCAGGCCACGTCATCCTGTCCCAGATGAGAAGCAAACTTCAAGGCTCTGCATTCCTTCATCTCCTCTTTTAGCATCGACAAGTGATCTTCCTTCAAGTCGTCTTACCTAACAAAATAAATAACTAAATGATTCAAGTTTAGTCCCCAGTGTGCATCTAAGGGCCGGATTTTTGTAAACTTTATGGTTTTGCGTGGGTTCAATCACGACAGATGATATGAGGGGTCGTATTGCGTTGGTCACACCAGTTCTCCTGAGATCACTGAAGTAAACTGACGCAAACTCACGTTAGTGCCAACATGGGTGGTTGGTAAAGAACGTTGGGTGCTGCAAATTTCCCCCTCCTACATCCCCTACACCTACTTCCTCCTCTCCCGCGAGCAGCCTCCTAAGGGTTCAGCCTGTTATAACTGCGTGGCTTACTCCCTAACCCGCTAGTTTAACATTGACAATTAATACTCATACATACGTAGCGCAAGCCCAGGACGTACTAGGATGTTTGACCGCTTGGGAATACTGGATACTGCTGATACCCAATCGCCGAAGCACTAGCGAGCGGCTTATTGCGTTGGACACACTAGTTCTCGTCAGATTAGTGAAGTTAAGCAACGCAACCCCAGCTAGTACTGACATGGATGGCCTCTTGGGAAAACTGGGTATCGCTAAATCGTCGCATTAGTGTAGTGTCTGTGCTGTCTCTGCAGTAGAACTACGCAGTGGACGGAGCTCTAATGGCCATGTAGTTGAAGGGCTCTAAAACACCAACGAACCGAAAAAAAGCCGTAACGGTGTGATGTCTATACAGACTCCACATTACTACTACTCCATTGGGGCCCTAATGACCAATGTAGTCGTGGGCCTTATAAGCAAAACAAAACTGACATCGATGAGTAAATCTCTATTTCGGGAGCGACGAATTGCGTTGGTCACTCGAGTTCTCGTCTGACCATTGAAGTTAAGCAGCGCAACCCCAGCTAGGACTGACATGGGTGGCAGCTTGGGAAAACTGGGTACTACTAACACATACCCAAAACTCGTCGCATTAGTGTAGTATCTGTGCAGTCTCTGCATAGGATGTATGCTGTGGACGGGGCTCTACTGACCTTGTAGTTGAAGGGCCCTAAAAAACACCAACACACACTATTTCGGACGAGAGGAGGAGAAGGAGGAAAATTACCTTCCACCAATTTCCTTCTCCCTGTACTGTACGAATTAAGACATTTCTTACCAGTAGATGAAAATCATAAACGGTGCTGCTTTTTGCGGAAGGAGAGGAGGAGAAGGAGAAGAAAAAACGACGATGAAGGAGAAAAAATCTGAAGAATCTGATTTCCCCATATAACACCTAATAAGACCCTCAACTACACCTTCTTCATTCATGGTACCATTTCGGAAGATCAGTTGATAAGAAGTAATTCCATCTTAAAACAACCATTTAAAAGGAAAAGGAAGAAGAGCAAGAAAAGGGTGAGGAAGGCGTTAGCTGAAGAAGGATACGTCTTAAAAGATCTACAGAGTTGAGATCTTCATTATCTCAAAACAATCTTAGAGCAGTCTTTTTTTTAATTAAATTAAAAGCGCCCAATGTCGGTGGAATTGACTGAAGAAGAAGAAGAAGTAGAAGTGGGGTGAGATGACGACGACGACATCAAGAAGGAACTTCTTCAACATGTCGAAAACGGAGACGATGACGACGACAACGACTATCTCACGAATTGGATGAGTGAAATTTTGAAAAATGACGTGTAGTTTACAGTTAGCCTTGAGACTAGACATGATGAGGGATTAAAACTGAATTGGTAATGAAGAAGAAATTAACGATAGTGGGAAGAGAAGAGGCGGTGCTGACGACGATGATTATAACAAGGACGAGAAGAGAGAGAGAGAGAGAGAGTCGTTGTCACCGTAAAAGAAGAATTGCCCATATAAAATGAATTGGTGTCCTGTGTGACCCCCTCTATCTAGTGTTTACTCTAAAATATATCCTCAATAATGTCGTTCTTTCCAGTTATTAACGTTAATTTATCGACTCTTAATGATAGCAATTGTTAACTATGGTTAACAGAGAAAGAGATATATATTCACTTTACTAATAATTAAAATCAAAACCACTCACGAAAAGTGATGATGATCCTTCTCCTCCTCCGTCACTTCTATATCATTAGAATGAAGGGAGGAGTTCTATTACATTTCATGGCGCCCTCCCATATTCTAAAGTGTAAACAGGCAGAGGGAGGAAGCTATTATTTTTTTTAAATAAAAAAATAACATTATTTTAGCTATAAAATTTCAGTTACGTACTTCCTCCTAGTTATATTGACTTTCGCACACAACGATGTTCTTGACAACGGCTCTCATAACTTCCAACTCAAGTGTATGTTGGTGGTGTTTTAATGACAATTTATTCGTCCAACAAATAAAATGGAAAAGCCGCCTTCCTACCGATCTCTTTTAATTATTACCGGCAGAAATTGATATAAGATGTCGTTGTCTAGGGCTACGGTAACAGAAATTTACCATTTAAATAAAAGGCCGTATTACATACATTAGTTGGTTTTTCTATTGCTAGAGTGGCAGACACATTCACCAACTCACTCTCTTTCTCTCGCCTGTCTAGACACACCAGCGAGAAAAACTAAAAAAAAAAAAACAGCGTTTTTGCCTCGCTCATTCTTTTTCCATTGACTTAATATAGCGCGCTCTCCAATAGCGAAACGTTCTAGTCAATTCCAGCGCTGTTAGAACAAAACTACATCCCAGAAAGGGGAAAAAATATTCTTTTTTTTTTCACACGCCGACCAGTAATTCCCATATCGATATGCTTGATATTGAAAATCGATATTCGGCGTGGGGGGCTAGTGGGTGCATCCAGCGTCAAGCTTTATGGGCGACAGTACAACACGATAGTTGCTGTCACAAGCCCCACATTATGTGTAGACTGCATTATAGTTACTATCCAGCTACAGTAAAGCCACTCTTTTTCTAGTGGGTTGGGGAGTAAGCCAAGCCGCCATAACAGGACGAACCCTTAGGAGGCTGCTCGCGGGAGATGAGAAGGTAAGTGAAGAGGACGAAGGAGAGGGGAAATTTGCAGCACCCAACATTCTTTACCAACCACCCATGCTGGTATTGACGTTGGCTTGCGCTGCTTAACTTTAGTGATCTCGCGAGAACTGGTGTCCAACGCAACTTAGCTGCACAGTTACTGGGTACACCCCTCATCTTTGGCGTTGCTAGGGTTGGCGTCACCCGGTGTGGTGACACCATGATGTCACCCCCCCCCTCCTCTTCCGAAAAAAGCCGGTTCTTCTGCTTTGGGGTCACCCCCTTTTCTCATGGTGCGAGTGGTGTCCCACTTTGCGGCCCGCACCCCCTAGTGACGCCATCAGTACAAATTCTTAAGGCACCGATTTTTCATCCATAGGCCTTATGTTTTCACTACCTCTCTACTTCATCATCATATCCTTATCCCGCTTGCGGCAGGGTCAGGTATGCCGGTTCAATGAACAAGCTCTGACTGGGAGCACCCCAGCCAGACGTCTGAAACCAGCAGGAAATATTGGCTGAGTTGCCTTTGGGGGGGGGATGCCGGCCTACCCCACGAATTGAGATGATACAGACGAGTTGGAATGGGAGCGGCAAATTGCATTGGATACACCAGTTCTCGTCTAATCACTGAAGTTAAGCAGCGCAACCCCAGCTAGTACTGACATGGGTGGCCACTTGGGAAAACTGGGTACCGCTAGTATTCAAAAATCGTCGCATTAGTGTAGTGTCTGCGCAGTCACTGCATCAGAACTACACTGTGGACGGGGCTATAATGACCTTGTTGTTGAAGGGCCCTAAAACACCAGCAAACAAACAACGAATTGGAATGCCGACTGTTTACTCAAATTTTCTGGCAGATTTTTGGCAGGCTTTGGAAAATTGAGTCGTTGACCGTTGCAATTCCACCATTGACTTTTATTAGAACTCAATCTGTTGTCTAAGACATCTGTTGTCTAAAGCAGTTGCATCTTGGATATGGCAACACAGTTTTCAGAAGGATCTTTTCAATAGGGGTACACCCCTCTACTGGCACTTCTAATATGTCACCATCTTCAGAAAACCACCTCTGTAATGAGTACATCCCACCTCGGTGGTATAGTGTTTAGCGTGCTCGGTAACTGCGTCAGTGGTTCTAGGTAGGATACTGGACCGAGGTGGATTGCTTCTGTCAGGCGAGAGAGATGTCCCAAGTACGCCTTCCTTCAGATGAGAAGTAAAACCGAGGTCCTGTGTGGTGTTCGATGATATTGGCACGTAAAAGGACCCTGTCTACTATGCAACTAGTAAATGAGGCAAAATTTCCAGGTGTAGTTACTTCTCATCCCAAGGAAGGCCCACTAGGGGCCTCTCTCTCTCTCTCTCTCGCCCGAAAGAAGTCAACCCACCTCGGTCCAGTATCGAATCTAGAACCACTGTCGCAGTCACCGAGCACGCTACCCACTGCGTCACCGAGGCGTGATTGCAAGCGGCAAAATCATGGTATCAAAGGTGAGTTAGTGGGTGAAAATGTAGTGATAGCTCCTAGGACTTAGGCTTTATTTTCATATGAAGGCCCATAAGGTATAGTTACAACTTGCGAAATTACTAACCGAATTCGAGGGCGGAGGCATAAAATGTGATCTGTGATAGTGCTTCCAACTATCAGACTCAACTTGAGATAGCAGTTTACAATATCAAGGACTTATTATATTAATTATTAAACAGTTTGAACGATGAGAGTTTCTAACGAGACAGCTATTACGTTTTACTATCTTCGTGTAAAGCAAACTCACCTTTAGTGTAGGAATAGTTGTTATGCAGGTTGTTTGTGTTGCTTAGAGAGCAGGTTAATGGAGGACAAACCCAAAACGATCTTCAAGGAGATCATTTGATACACTGTACCATCTTTTTCTTTTAAATAATTTCACTCAGCCGGCAGATTAGGGACAAAAGATGTCGTTGCCCAAGGTTCACTGTAAAGAGTACAAATACTACTATAGAAAGTCAGAGAAGAAAATCCGAAATTGAATATTCAAAGAAAGGATGAAGAAAAAAAAAGAATAAAAACATGGCAGAAGAAAAGAACACTATCACAACCACGACCGGAAGGAATCCCTCTGAAAACCTACCGCATCCTATCATCGCCTGAGATTAGCTCTACTCACGCATTATACATAGTGTATACACTGTGTGTGAGACACAAAGCAGATTGAATTGTATTTCTACTATATTCTGTTACTGATGCATGATAGACAACAGTTGTTTTGTTGCCTCTTCTGCAATTGCAATAGATGGACAGAAGTCTTTCAAAAGTTCGTCTTTTATAGTACTGTAGTAGTCTTCTCCCTCTGCCCTAAATACCTCCACCGTCAAACGGAAAAGAAACCCTCTTTTTTCCTAAAAAGAAACTACCATCACAATTTGAATACCTTCATAGTGGACTTCGCATATAAAATAGCCATTATAGATTTTAATCGTATCGAAATACCATTCAACGCATAATAACAGAGGTGAAGAGATGGCGAGGAAATTGCCCCCCTGTCTCCTATCCTCTTCTCCAGTCACTTCACCACTTTCAGTACAAAATAACGTCGGTATTAATTACTATTTCCATGCTCAAACAGACACCAAACCTATAAAGAAAGCGACATCTTTGAAATCGTACATCATCATCATCATCATACCCTTATCCCGCCTGGGGCAGGGTCGGGTTTGCGGGTTCTAGCCCTCTATTCCCATCTATCTCCCACCAGGTACTTCTCCACCCCTTGCATTCCGTTGACGTGACTTCCTCAAGGGAGCGGCGAGTTGCGTTGGACACACCAGTTCTTGTCTGATCACTGAAGTTAAGCAACGCAAGCCCAGTTAGTACTGACATGGGTGGTCGCTCGGGAAAGCTGGGTACTGCTAATACCCAATAATCGTCGCATTAGTGTAGTGTCTGTGCAGACTATGCACTAGAAACTATGCAGTGGACGGGTCTCTAATGACCTTGTAGTTGACGGGACCTTAAACACCAACAAACCGAACCAAAGTGACTTCCTCACTGCCCAATTGGCTGCTCGATATACAGTAGCATAGTTCGCCTAACCACTGCCCTTTAAAACTTCCTATCACACAGGACTCCACTTGCCTGTCTCCACTTCAACCATATCCAGTGCCGGATTTAGATACTGAGAGGCCCTAGGCTATTTCCATTTTGAGGCCCTTTTCTTAAATTTTCAAACCCGCAAAATGTTGAGGCTCTAGTCTTCAGCCTAATGGTAAATCCGACACTGACCATCTCCCATTGATTCTGTGGGTCACATCCAAATGTATCGCCCCCGTTGCTCAGGAACTGAATCCTAACTACTTTATCACTCGCACCCTTATCATGAGTTCGCTCCCAGAGAGTACCTCACCATTATTTTTCCTGTCCCCCTTCTGTCTTCTTCATGTTAATCTTTAGGCCTCCCTTTTCTATCCTTATTCTAAAATCGTTTAGGCCCTTCTCTACTTGTTCCCTAGATTACTGGATTAGTTTGTGGGTTGGGGAGTAAGCCAGGCAGCCATAATAGGATGAACCCTTAGTAGGCTGCCCGTGGGAGATGAGGAGGAAGGTGAAAGGACAAAGGAGAGGGATAATTTGCAACACCCAACGTTCCCTTGTTGGTATTGACGTGGGCTTGCGCTGCTTAACTTTTCCTGAATTTTCCTACGGATTGCGCTCTGCATATCATCATCATATCCTTACCCCGCCTGTGGCAGGGTCGGGTCTGCAGGTCCACAGAACATGTTCTGACTGGGGTCGGATTGCGCTCTGAATATATGGAATATAAAAAAAAAACAGGACGATGTCATCACGCGTCACGCTAACCACGTGTATACTTGGTTACCATAGTAACTACGCCCGCATGTACACCAACTACAACTTGCTGATAAGGAAGAGATTTGACCCGTAGACCTGGCTACTCGGAGGGCCATTTACCATCACTAAAAGGGACAGGGGCGCGGAGAGCTCTGACACCTAAGAAGTCTACCAATCTACCTAAACGTCGGCTCCGAGGTGAGCGGAAAGGTGGTTGCGCGGCAGACAGAAAATGGAGGAAGAGGACGAAAAGCTATTTGAATGGCATCCGTAATTTCCGGTCTAGACCCCTCTTACAACATCATCTGCCTCCTCGTAGAATTGAACCATCGTGCCTTGATCTGATTAGTACGCTTCAGCAACATCGCATTGCCGTGACTGAAGTGATAATATCTACAGTTGCTAATCGCTTCTTTGTCGTCCACATTTTTCCATAAGCAAATTTTATCTGCCCATTCTTATGCTATTTATTAGCTAATATGTGTAGTGCACGCTTCTGTACTTGGGTTCGAATCCGACTATATCTCGCGACTATATTCTCCGGTAAAGTTCTTCTAGGTATCGCTTTCTATGTGAAGACAAGCGGGGGTTACACGCTCAGTCTGGCATCAGTTCAGTCCATGACTGTGGTCAGAATGACGCCAGACTGATTGTATAACATGATGACTAACAGACTGATGGAATGGATTGACGGATTTTTAAATTTTTTGATAATTTTCGTCAGTCTGTGCGTGACTGACGTCAGATTGATCGTGTGAGCGCCTTTCATCAGTCTGGTGTCAGTCACTGATTGGACAGCAATGGAGACACATGCGTTTTAACCCCTCCCCAGTCTCTTGGACTAAGTGCTGTATTTACCATTATGCTCAGTAGGCTGAAGCCTATGGTCTCAACATTTAGCGGGCTTCAAAACTTAAGAAACGGGCTTGAAAAAGGCCTGAAAATTGAAATAGCCTAGGGCCTCTCAATATCTAATTCCGGCACTGCCTGCAACAATGCCTGTACAACTGTTGGAACCAGAGAAAGACTTATACGAGTACAATACATATGAAACAATATATGGGAGGGTTCCCTTCTGTTTTGGGCAAAAGCTGGGTCACTGAAGAAGAAACAGAGGATGGCAAAGATCACAGGTGGAGCTGAGGGCTGTGGGGATCAAGTGGAGGACGTCAGGCATGTGATACTGGCATGTCCAGTGCTAGATCACTGCAGGGGAGGGTTGTGGAACCACCACATTGGAAGAGGTTCAGGGGTGGTGGGTGTTGGGGGTGGGGCGGCTGGAATGGGTGAAAAAGGCAAAGGTGTTGCCTGGGTGCTGGTGGAGATCTAGGCTTATGGGTCCAGCATAAAAAATCTCACTAGCAAGGTATCTTCTTCATGCATGTATCTTGCTTTGTCAAAAATGGCTGCACGCCAGTTGGGGCTTTGAGAGTGGAGTAATTGCTGCATTGCTCCCCATATGGATCCGCCCCTGGTCCAACGTTGCCTTTTACCACTTGTTGCTAAACCTATTGTAATTGCAATACAAGCATTTTCCTTATTGCAATCCATCGTTTCTTTTGCGCAATCAGGGTTTTTGAGGAGACTGATGGTCAGTCTGACTGATTGTGTAATGTCATCCATCAATCCATCAGTTTGGCATCAGTCTATTCTTGATCAAGATCGTGGACTGAACTGATGCCAGACTGAGCGTGTAACCCCCGCTATAGAAGGTAATAAAGTCATAATATGACTACAGACATTTTGAAAACGCAAAAATTTCGACATAAATTTGTAGACCATACCAGCTTGGTGTATAATATAAGATTAGTAGTAGTCGTCAGTAGCAGAAGTTCCTCAGGCTCACGATACTGAATCAACCATCTATATTTGAGCAAGATATAACGATGTGAAATTCAATTGACTGAGATTTTAACATTCATCCTATATTGACTTTTAGCTTCCATCTTCTAATATTTTTCAAGGCTTCAAGCAGAGAGTCAGAAAATAAAACCCCATAAAATGGCAGCGTATTAAGTTACAACCTATGGGTATTAAAAAATATATTAGCGAGCACTTGTAAAGTAATTGAGTGAAGAAGAAGAACAACTCCAATGCTTCAGGGCGACTTACTTTAAAAATTATTCAGTTTCATCATCAGACATGAAAGGGGTGAGACGAGAAGGAGAAGGTGAGACGAGAGTTAAAGAGGGGAGAGAGAGGAGACAGTAATATGCATAATACCCATATCAAAAGTGGGATTGCAAACCAGGTGAAGATGGCACAGCTCAAACTTGGCATATTTTTATTTGTCTTCTGTCAATTTCAGGTTCGATCCTGTGTATCTTCGTTGCAACTGTTGTAAAATACTGTAAGCCTATATCATCATCATACCCTTATCCCGCCTGTGGCAGGGTCGGGTCTGCGGGTCCAATGAACATGCTCTGACTGGGGGCACCCCAACCGGGCGTCTGGAGCCCGCAGGAAATATTGGCTGAATTGTCTGTGGGGGGATGCCGGCCTACCCCACTGTTCCAACACCGCACTACACAACCACAATAGAAATTTTTGGCAGGTAAATTAATGCTTTGTTGGTTATAATATTGCATGGTGTGTGACCTTTTGCACAATACCTACAATGCAACCGGAGTCAGGCTCATGCCCACTGTAGGCCTACATGTTGGTTATTTAACGTTGGCCTCTTGAACAAGTCATCTATCTACTTCCAGAAGGATCTCTTCCTCTCTCAGAATTATTTACGAATCATATCTTTTCCGTGCAGTAGAGGGTCATTTATTTGTTCATCGTTTGCGCTGTTCTACATGTTACGGAGGGGAAGCTGAGGTGCCACTGGATTGAAGCACAGTTGAGGTATTCCCCAAATTCTCTCTTTCACCAACTTTGACTCCAACAAGTCAATGAGCGCATGCTTTAGTCGTAAAATCACGATTTCAAGTTCGATCCTGGTTCCAAGGCTGGCCACTTCTTTAGTGAACAAAAGAGAGAAAGGTTGACTCCAACTGCGTATTCCGGTCTCGGATGGGAAATGAAGCTGACATCTATCACTTGAAGACGTGCAACATGCCACCTGCTGAACGGAAAAGAACACTGCAATAATTCTCCCCAAAGTTTGAACCTTTTTTTTTCTAACAATGTTTTTCAAATAACAATACGTTAGTTGTCCCAAATGAGGTTGGTACAACCAGGGCCGGCCCTAGAGTTTGCGGGGCCCAAGGCAGCAGGCGACAGCGGGGCCCCAGTACCAGGTTTTTTTAATTCACCAGCGCGGGGCCCAAGGCGGTCGCCTTGCCCTAAGGCCGGCCCTGGGTACAACCACTCCCACATCTTCAGCAGCCATAAAGAATTTTCTGCTGAAAATTCTAAAGGTTCGATTACCTGCTTGTCCCGAATAAGGATTATTTACTAGCTCTAGCAACACTACAAGGAAGTCAACGTTGAAATCTCCTCGAAACGATAGACAGGTAGATAATTTACGTAGAGGGCTATCCATAAACCCATTTTGGCGTGTATTAATACTCCTAATTAAATTTGACACATGAATGAAACACTGAACGATGAATAATTTCTGTCGAGATTAGAGTTTGTGAGATGCATTCTTTAAAAATGGCAGCCTAGAGACTCCATAAAATGAAAAACACTGGATGCAGAAAACACAGCATTTCTATGCGACGTCTTGCCAAGTTACCTTAGTTGATATAAGTTGCTTATTAAACCCCCGATGTTGGATTTCTCTTTCCCCCAACATATGCACCAAGAAAGGAAGGGAAGCGGGTCTTATTAAATGCCGAGTAAGGGGTGTTCAGATAAACACATTTGGAAATTAAGCTAGTGTAAACTGAACTTCAAGAGCTTGGTCATAATGAGTGAGCTATTTTGGGCTCCTACTGTTTTTCGGCTTTAATCCTGATAAATCCCCATCCTCTTGTACTGTGGCCCAGAGCAGTCCTTCAGACAGTCTTTCATCGGCAATATTAATACAGTATTTCCAATTCAGTAGTGCTCATAATTCGTGAATGGACCAATGCTAACACCCTCACAGTTACACTGTTCTTACTTCCTGCTACCGGACAGTAGACTTGAGAGCAATTAACATCATCATCATTCCTAACTTATTTCGCCTATGGCCGGATCGAGTATCCATTTGTCCCATCGATGCCTTGGAGGAGGGGGAGGCACGTATTGGAATGCGAAATATTCAAGGGTATTTCTCAGTTACCGACTGCTGCTAACTTAATGCCACAAGCCCTGCTTATTCAACGTTGGCTTGTCGATTTCAGGATCAGAGAAGGGGGCAAATTTTCTTTCAAAATGTAGAGTTAAATGTAGTTTTAAGGCGAGTGGGTTGGTGATGATCATAGTTGTCATCTTTTAAAATACATTGTGGCTTCATGTCGAGCCCCTTTGCATTTATTTGGTATATAGTGTAGGAATATATCTTTTTTTCATCGATCTATGCTGTATATCTTCGAGAAATATTCATTTTGACAACACCTGAGATTTTTCTATAAGAATAAGGTGGTGTTGACATCATTCTCAATCATATGAGAAGTACATTTTGTTAAAAATATACTAGTGGGGAGGAAAAGGATAAAAACCAGGACATGTAAAAACCATCTACCCCCTCTCTCTCTCACTCGGTTTGTTATCCTAGCTATCTTATCGATAAAGGTTAACAAATATGTTATAGGAGAAAAATGAGATTAAAGATCAGTAAATGGTGTTTTGGAGTTTATGAGTGCGTATCGGGTGAGACACACTCAAGGAAAAAAGTATATTTCAAACTTAGAAATAGAGAGAGAGAGAGAGGAGTCTGAATATATTCAATTTTTCATACTCTTTCTTAGTACATATAGTCTTATGTATATGGATGTCTTATAAAAGAGTCGAATGCAGCTGTCAGATTTTCTTTTGAATCTCTTATGTTTGTTTAAAACTAATGCATCGTCGTAGAAACCCGTTAAACAATCAAAAGCGAGTAGAAATTGCTTTCTCGTCGTCATTTTCTTCACTATTCGATCAATAAAGGGCCGAGACCGATGATGATGACGATAATGCTATGCTGCTGCTGTTGTTACACTACCACCACCGACACCACTACCACCGCTACTATATATACTTGACTATAAATCCCATTCATTATTAAATCGCATTTCATCATCATAAAAGTAATTAAGAAATTTGACCATTGAAACCTTAAGGTCATTTCTCGACAATTTATTTAATAGTTTTAGACATGTTTAGAGATTTTAGATAAAGTAGTGAGAAGCTTTTTTCCACATAACTAACTACTACTGGTTGACAAAGCCAACACTTGACATGATTTCTATTGAAATTTGAATTTCCATCACTTTTAAAACAAAATAAATTTTGTGTACAGTTTGACTCATGAATTATGTATTTTGTTTTAAAAAGACATGATAAAAGTGGTGAATGAAAGTGTAGCGATAAGAATAGGGAAAAGGGCAGGATGGAGTCACTCACTATACAGTATATTACCTTGATTTTTAGTTGTTTATATGCTGTTTATAAGCAGTACATGCTTATAAAAGAAACTCACCACATCAGTGGCGCCACTAGGGCAGTGGTGGCGAACCTGTGACCCACCGTGCAATTTTAAGTGACCCACCCGAACGTGAATCATATCTAATTTATCGTATCATAGTGTGTGGGTTGAACGGGGACCTGGAGGTTAGAACCCACAGATCCGACCCAGCCACAGGCGGGATAAGGGCATTTTGATGATGTTCTCTATTTGCTACTTTAATAAACTGATATATTCATTATTAATAATAATTTTTTATTCATGAAATTAAATAGTGATTGCAACTGACCCGCGAACAACTTTTTTGCTCTTTTTTTCGTGTTATTAGGACCCGTCTTCAAAAAAAGGTTCGCCACCACTGCACTAGGGGGATGCGGAGGGTGTGGGCCGCACCGGGTGACACCACTCGCACCATGAGAAATGGGGGTGACACCAAAGCAGAAGAAGCGGCTTTTTTCGGGAGAGGGGGGGGGGTGACACCATGGTGTCACCGCACCGGGTGACGCCAAACCTAGCGAACCCACTGCACCAGATAGTGGAGTGTTGATATGCAGCGGAGCCGTTCTATTCCATTGGACACACCAGTTCTGGTGTGGTCACCGATGTTAAGCAGCGCAACCCCAGCTGGTGCTGGCATGGGTGGCCGCTTGGGAACACTGGGTACTGCTAATACCCAAAATCGTCGTAACAGCGTAGTGCCTGTGTAGACTCTGTAATAGAACTACGCAGTGGACGGAGTTCTAATGACCGTTGTAGTTGAAGGGCCCTAAAACACCAACGAGCCGAAAAGTATGCAGCGTCGCAACAGGTGACTGAAAGAGCCATGACACGTGGACATCGAAGCAGTAACCGCCATGGTCCAAATTTTAATTTATTGATTCCCTGGTGAATTCCAAATTCCTTTGGCCTCTCCTTTCTTTATTCGTCCTTGTAGCTATGTTATTAGTCTCAGACTCTAATTTTACTCGATTGTTTCTGCTCTCTTGTCTTCCTATTTCTACTTAGTCCCATTTCTGCACACTTTACTAAGCCTAACAACAAACTTCGCTCATAAAAACACCCTGTGAAAGAAATTATCACATTGTTATCCGTAATCGAATTCGACTGAATAAAATACTTTAATTCTAGCTGTTAACTATTTCGCGGGTTAAATTTATGCCTGATCTCGTTATCATAAATATTCTGACAAATTAGTGATTGTTAGGCACGGCGCAAAATGAGGCCGCAGGGTGACGCAGCCCTGAGAAATTCTGCTAGCAGGCAATCACCGCACATTGAATCGCAGTTTTTCAACATACTGGTTTGCAATTTGCGTCAACTAAAATGGTTTTCAACGTAACAGTGATTGCCTGCTAGCAGAATTTCGCAGGGCTGCGTCACCCTGCGGCCTCATTTTGCGCCTTGCCTTAATGTTTTCTACATCAACAGAATAATAGTTACGAAGTGGTCATCATTACTAGCGACCTCTAACGACTGTCTTTAATTACAGCACTGTTATCAACGGAGGAAGGTAAAAAGACGACTAGACGGATAGCACACGTTATTTATACTGTATTTGAGGTTTTTTGACCCAATTTTGAATAAGATTGACTTTTTTTTTCTTTTCCTCCTTCGTATTTTCACATCCCCGCTGTGTCGCTCCTTTTGCGCAATGCGAGCATCAGGTCTCCTACCAGGACTAACAACATTCACAGGATCCGTATAATGATCATAGATTGCCAGCAACAAAAAACACTCACCGTTACGACAGCGAAAAGAAAGGAAGAAATACAGAAACACGCCGATAGTGAGGAGGGAAAGAGAAATAAACCAAATGGTCACTTAGAAATATCCAGGGAATAATGTACTTCTATTTGATACAGTACCGTTTTCTCCTTCCGTCCCATTCGTCTCACCCTACGTCTTCACCGTAAGTCCCTTTCTATCTAATAAATGTCTAGAATGCCAATAGTGACTACCTGAAATTATAATGCGGAGTTGCCTGTCCTCTTTTCTTTCTTTTCTTCTTTCTGCATCAAACCTCGATTCGGGTGACGAATGGTATGTTGAGAAATTGAAAACTACAAATATATCATCGAGGTTAACGTCATTAGAATTAGTTCCCCCCCCCCCCCCTCTTTAATTGAATCTACAGTGGGTATATATGGTATAATTTCCGCTCTTTTTCGGCAACGAAGGGATAACTATTATCCTGATATTCGTCTTTTTTGTTACCTCTTTCGTCGTCATCATCATCATCGCCGCCATCTTCTGTCTCTTTTCAAGGCAGAACTTTTCGCTTCTTACTTCTCAGTTGTATCAATGTCACTGTGTAAAGTTGAGTCCAATAGCTGAGAGTTTTTGTTTAGTTTACCTTTGAGAGGAAGAGTGAGTATCCTTACTAGAAGTGTTTCTTTTGATTGGAAATGGCGTCGATTAATGGCATTCGATTGGGGTGACTGATGATCACTGTTAGTCATTTTCATAATACAGTGGGGAAGGTATCCATTTTCATTAGATCACACATCACTAACTCGGTTTAATTTCTTCTCTGACTCACTTCCTATCTCACACATTTTCTTCATTATGATATTTTTGTTTTGCTTTATAAAAAAAACTCACTGAATAACACCATGTAAAAATTTTCCAATAATAACAACTTTTGTTGGTTTTAGAACGAAGACGCGCGCGCGCGCTCACGAGACAGTTTACCTCCCCTTTTGTAGCCTCACGCGCCACCCGCTAAATACTCTCCTACCATATAATTACGGACTGTTTAGTACATCATTAAAACCTACGTGACACTATAAGAAACAATTTGTTGTACTGTTATTAAATCGTTTACTTAATTATCTGTTAATTTATGGCTTTTCTCATTGAAAATTCAAACGGTAAAAATGCTTTTGGGGAGTGTTGTGAAGATGTCGCGAACTTCCTCGACTGCCCGCCTTTACACAAGTTCGAATTTCATGACGTCATGCTGGCGGTTGTTGTGCGTGCAACGCTTCGAAACAACAACGAAATAGAACGTTTTCGAATTTTGAAAGCTTTTCCAGTTTTTAAAGAAGAAGGAGAAGAAATGTAGCTTTGTACTCTTCGTAAATCAACTGTATTATTTATAAAGGTACTCAAAAATTAAATTATCTTAAAAATTGATTTCGTTATGGTCGGTCTTTCCTTCCACAGCTTTTCATCGGACTTGGAAGTCCGACGTTATGTGTTCGAATTTTCGCTTTCAAAATGTCTGTTGGTCTCGGTAGTGTTTTCCACATTAAACTGCTTGGAAATAAGGGCGATAGAAAAAGCCGTTACAAACTGAAAGAGAGAATATACTGTAACTACCCAGTAATTTCACTTGTGTTAGGCTCTGCAGAAGGGAATAAAATTCAATGTAAACGTAACCTTTTGTTTATTTACATCTGAAATGATCGCTCTTTCAAGATGTCCATTCATTTCCGAATGATGTTAAAAGCAACCATCGACGTCCTTTTGTAGAGGAGAGAGAAAATATAATAATATTAATAATAATGATTATGATTGTTAAAATGTATTAAAAATTAGTTTGCTTTCATGTAGTTTTCTCATCTTTCAGACCAACATTCCTGTGCCGGTGGTTCCAGGATCGATACTGGATCGAGGTTGGTTTGCTTCTTGAGAGAAAGAGAGAGAGAGAGAGGCCCGAGTGCGCCTTCCTTCGGATGAGAAGTAAAACCAAGGTCCCGTGAAGGAACTTATTAGGTCCATTATGGGACTGCAGGTGATGGTGGCACCAGGAGTAGGAGAAGACCAAAACGAGTTTGGGAGCAGCTGATACACTGGGACATGGAGACGTGCGGGATGAAGGGGAGCTTGGTGGGGGATAGGCGATAGTCGAGGATAAAAACCCGCAGACCCGACCCTCCCACAGGCGGGATAAGGGTGAGATGAGGATGGCCCCGGTTTTATTGAATTTCATAAACAAATATAAGACAGCGATCGTCCTGCTCCTATCGATTGAAGTTAGAATGAAGGGATGGCTCGACATCGCCGAAATCACGACTGAAATATGACGTTTTAAATCTCTTTATCTGTTGTCATGCACGGTAAGTTTTACCTCCTGTAGTGAAGAAAGTTTATTACTTAATTAGTAGTCCATTAAATTAACTAATAAAGCCTATAGTAGCTTGCTCAATCCCTGCGTCAGTGGTTCCAAGTTCGGTACTGGATCGAGGAGGGTTGGCTTCTTTCTGGCTAGAGAGAGAGACCCGAGTACGCCTTCCGTCAGATGGGAAGTAAAACCGTGGCCCCGTGTAGTGTACGATAGCATGTGAACGAGAAAGAATCCTCTCGGCAATGTATCGGGTAGATGAGGCTAAATTTCAAGTGTAAGAGCTCGGTGGAGTGCCCCAACGACCAGTAAGCCGTCAGTAAATAAGCATAGGGGTGCAGGTTGTTCAGCAGCCAACTGCGTCAAAGTACCGTCTAAAAGATCGCCCATGTGTCAATTTACAGGGGCCAAGATGAGTACCAGACCCTGCCATAGGCGGCAATTAGTTGCTAAAGCCCGCAAGATTTTGCTGTTGCAAGAAATGGATTGTAGACCACATCTTGCCGAATGACATCGCAGACTCAATTCTGTTCATGAGAGTACAGTTCTGGTAATGGACCTCTAAGAGAGCAGTGGCAAATCAACCAGCCGCGGGCTCCTGTGGCTGGGTTTTCTCCATCTCTTGGCTTACGATGATGATAAGAATGCACCATATAGGGATCATGGGGTGCTGTTGGCAGTATGTGTATCCCTCTTACCTGAATAAGGTTAATGACACCCCCTCCTCTCCCTTAGAGGTTGCGAGGTATGAGAAGTGTATTCGTATTTTCAATTTAAATTGGGTAGCTGTAGGGAGCATTGTTACTATAAGGGTCGGTGGAGGGACATCCATCGCCTCTGCCAAAAATAACGAAAAATGATGACAGCTTACAAAATAAATGACTTTCATACTGAGGAGAGAGGAAATGGGGAGATTAAATCCTACCCCTTTACTTATTTGAAAATTTCATCCCATTTAAGACACGCAACAAACAAATTTTCATTTTTTTCTACCCCCAGTGAAAATTGTTTGCGATAAACTACTGTATTTCAAAACTATCTGTTGTATTTAAAATAGTTCCCCTTTTGTTTTTTTAAGTGAGCCTGAAAGGGGTAAAGAGAGAGGGGGTATGTATGATTGAGGGAGGGTGCAGTCCTCTTTCTCTGTTATTTTTTTTTATAGCGTTTGGTGGTTTTTTATTGTAAAATTTTATTGGAGACCATATTGTGACTTTTATAGCGTTTACTTTTATCTAAATGAGTTCAAATATGTACGTTTGTTTCTAATCTTAGGGTATTGTGATGTCCCCATTTAACGGATCGAGCTCGCATTTTTTTTTCTCCTTTCATTTCTCTATCTCGTTTTTTATTCAACTATTTAGATACTAAACGAAATACAATACAGGCTGAAAAAAACTGGAAATTGTTATTATGATCACAAAGTGTGAGAGGGGTAGATGCAAGGCACAGCTATTCCCTCTATCTCCTATTATTTGAATAATTGTCGAGTCCTAAGAGACAAGAGTCGTAAGATATTTGCTGATTTTTTAAATTATACCGTCAGTTCTTTTATTTACATTGCCAGAACGTTAAGGTAGTTTACCCCACCTTGGTGGCGCAGTGGGTAGCGTGCTCGATAACTGCGTTACTGGTTCTAGGCTCGATCCTGGACAGAAGTGGGGTTGGCCTCTTTCAAGCGAGAGAGATGCCCTGAGTGCGCCATCTTTCGGATGACATTTAAAACCGAGGTTCAATGTGGTGTACGATGGCATTTGCACGTAAAAGAACCCGTTCTACTATGCAGGGGGTATTTGGGACAAGATTTCCAGGTGTAGGAGCTCGCCCCCTGGCGTCTGCGGAATATCCCAACGAACAGTAGACTTACGATAAATAAGCATTGGGGTTGCAGCTGTGGTCGGCAACTTGCTGCGGAAAACACTGTCCAATGTGTCACCCTTGTGTCCATTCAGAGAGACAAGGTGGGTACCCGACCTTGTCATGGGCGGGAAAAGGGTTAGGAGTTGCTTTGAACGTTAAGGTACTGTTGTTTGCATTAGCAGCTCGATTGTAGGTTCGATCCTGTTCGACACAGGTGTGAGACAATGCTCCTCAAGAAAGGCATCTTTCACATTCAGGATCGAATCTGCAACTACATACGAATCAAACGCACACTACATCTGAACCGCCACCAAGACGGAGTGGTTTAGTAGAGGGTTTGAACCTACAACTTTGCACTCCTGTCCAGCCCGATGCTTGTGAGTCACCGATGTCAATTTCTGGATTAGTTTCGTGGGTTGGGGAGTAAGCCAGGCAGCCATAACAGGACGAACCTTTAGGAGGCTGCCTGCGAGAGATGAGGGGGTAGGTGAAAGGACGAAGGAGAGGGTTACTTTGCAGCACTCAACGTTCTTTACCAACCACCCAAGTTGGTTTTGACGTGGGCTTGCGTTGCCTAACTTCAGTGATCTCACGGGAACTGGTGTGTCCAAAGCAACTGATCTGTATAACCCGCTCGTCCTCCATCCGTCGATTTCCAGTTACCCCCCACACTTAACTCTACTTCCTGTTTGACTTTCTACTCGGTCCCCTCCTTCTTTCACTTCTGCTTTCATATCCACAGGTGAACAAAGTAGGACAGGCAACCCCAATTTTCCGTTCATGGGCCGAAAGCCAATTGAGGTGGTGGTGGGGGATCGAAATTCATAAATCCGGATAGATGCCAAATTAATCGTTTCATGCGTATAAAATTGTAGTAGAGGGCCACAGATTGTCCACCTCTGCATTAAAAGGTCAGTGCGAAGAGGAATTTGTGATCATTTCTGCGGTTTTGGACATCAATATTCTATCAGTCCATTAGCACCTTATTTTGGATGGACCTATTTACTGGAGGCTACTTGGGTGAGAGGTATAACAAGACCACAGCTTGATATTAGCATAGTAATGATTTATTTGATGCTGGGGAGGGGGAAGTGAACCGGTAAACCCTTTTAGACGTAATGATATCGACGCGGACTTCTTGCTCTCTCCCTCTCTCTCTCCCTCTCCCTCTCTCTCTCTCTCTCCCTCTCTCTCCCCCCTCTCTCTCCCTCTCTCTCCCCCTCTTTCTCTCTTTCATCTTTAGTATGTCAACCCTTTCGTGTTAACAGTCTCCTTAATGCATTTTGAACATTTTCCGCACATAAAGAAAGAAAGGGAGAAAAAAAAGAAATGGCTATCGTCTTAATTTTGGGAATGCGTATGTGATGGTAGTGGTCATTTCGTTTAATTGTTGAAATGACCCTGAGTAACAAATACTGTATAACCTAAGTGCATGACTGCCTGACATTTAGGTTCCATGTGAATTTTCCTAATGGTATTTGGCCCATTATTGTTATTAAGAATGTATTGTTATATAGGTGCAAGTTCTGCTTTCATATTGAGAAAACTAGGCAGGAGTGGAAGGAGGCACGAACGTATTTGGGACTGATATAAGAGACCGATCCCTCGTCTCCAGCCCTCTGTCCTCTTCCTTCTGCTAAACTGCTGACTGTGCTTTGGATAACTTGCTCATTGGCTAATTGAGCTGATGTGTACAAGTTCGACCCCGTGTGATATTGAGATTCAGATCTTGATCCTAGGACCTTGGCTTCTAGAGTTAGGACAAGCTCTTACCACCCCATCTGTGTGGTGATATCGTACGCCCACTCCACATGGGATAAATGACTTTTTTTTTTAATTCGGATTTGTAGGGTGCATGACCTCTATGTTGGATAGAAGGTAGTGACGTCGCTACATCCTGTAAAGGAACCCTTTCTATTCAAATGGGATTTACTAGTAGACGTTTTTGATTGATTTGTTGGTGTTTTAGGGCCCTTCAACTGCAAAGGTCATTAGAGCCCCGTCCACTGCGTAGTTCTAATGCAGAGACTGCATAGACACTACTACGCTGATGCGATGATTCTTGGGTATTAGCGGTAGCAGTTTCCAAGCGGTCACCCATGCTAGTACTAACTGGGATTGCGTTGCTTCACTTCAGCGATCAGACGAGAACTGGTGTGTCCAACGTAATGCAGCCGCTCCCGGCGTTTGCCCTGTTGCGAGTAGCTGTAAATGGGCCCGTTAGAGATGATAAACTGCAGTGCTGGATTAATAGATTTTATATGTCCTAGGCCGGAAAGGTTGAATGGGCCCGTTGAAGCCCTGGTTCAAAATTAATATTAGAAGTTCTATGTGGCTCCAGATCCTGGTCCTTTTGGACCCTTCCGAGACTGCGAGAAGCCGACTTCATTCCTGAAAAGCTCCAAACCATAATTCCAGTTGTTAAACAATGGAATTTTAATGATGACTTACGGTTTGAAAGTAATGAATTTGTTCCTTTTTCCTGCGGCGTCTGTGGTGATGGGCGAACAGCGCTTCCGGGCGCGTTTCCACCGACATCTAGTGGCAGCGCTTGATTATTTTTCTCCCAGTAGTATTATATGAAGAGCTCTCTATTTTGAGTGTAGAAACGGTCAGTTGGATAGATTATTGAATATCGTTTATTAGATAAATATGTTAAAGAATCTTGACCTCTTTTGGTCGATGTGAGTTCTGCCCACTTCTGACCATCCATGTCTTATAATTAAGAAGAGAAAGAAGAAATCAAAAGAAAAGGTTTCCGGAAGGAGGAGGTCAAATATGACAGGTGCAGTTAACTGGAAATGTATTATTTCTCTATATCATGGCGATCAATGTGATCTAATGGCTAAATAATTCTGTAGTCCGAGAACGGACATTCCTGATCTCTCTCCCTCCCACTTCCCCTCTCTTTTTCTGGCCTTTTATCGTCGCAATTTAGGTCTGGCCTCTACTGTTCACCGTCTTATCAGCATTCCGACTGTTAGGAGGAAGGGGATACTACAGTGGTTGGTTATTTTATCTGGACTACTGGCTGGCAGAAGTCCTGCGTTGGTCACTGTTGTTGACTTCATAATCAGACCAGTTTTTAAATACATACATACCTACGTTTTAAACCCCTTTCCTGATCCCTCTCGCTCGTCCACTTCCTGCTGACCCCTCTTTTTGCTTTATCCGTTTTCTTTTAGAAAGCGTCACTTATTTCTTTCAGATAAAAAAGGGAAATTCTTTTCAATGTCGCCACTGGTCAAATCCAGTCGTCTTTTTATCTCCTGTTCCTGTTTCGGATAGGAGATCAAATCAAGAGTGGACAGCCCTAGGCTAGCCTCTCACCACCCATTCTTTGGGTCTTTTATTTTTTAATATTTTATATCTCGGCAGAGGGCTATTTGGGTGAGTTTGGATTGTTGAATGAGAAAGGGTTCGACACTCGCACAGACGGATGAATATTAGACGGGAGTCAGGAGGACGGGGAGGAGAAAGGAAGTACTAGTCTACATCCAGAATTGGATACGAGGTAATGTCACTACTGAAGAATGTGCGTGTTTGGCTCGTACTCTTACAGGTTCGATCCTAGTTCGTGGTTGGTCAGACGGCAGTAAATTCGGTGTCCTGCACTCACCCTTTCTGCGTGGAAAAGTGGTGAAATTCCTAAGGTGTGTTTTGGTTTATTTATTTAGTTTCAGCCTTTTTACCGCTTCAGGTAATTTACCGCCGTCATAGAGGTGGAAGGGCTCCATGTAGAAAGGGTTCTTTTTTCATGCAGTGGTGACATTGCACATGCGCTACCCTCTCCTCTCTTTCTCTTCTCTCTCTCCTATCCCTCTCCTCTCTCTCTCTTCTCTCTTTTCTCTCCTCTCTCTCCCGCTTCTCTCTCTTCTCTCTCTCTCCTCCCTCTCTCCTCTCCCTCCTCTCTTTCCTCTCCCTCTCCTCTCTTTCCTCTCCCTCTCCTCTCTTTCTCTCTCCTCTCCCTCTCCTCTCTTTCTCTCTCCTCTCCCTCTCCTCTCTCTCTCTCCTCTCCCTCTCCTCTCTCTCTTCTCTCTCCTCTCCTTTCTCTCT
This sequence comes from Trigoniulus corallinus, assembly GCA_013389805.1. Taxonomy (NCBI): domain Eukaryota; kingdom Metazoa; phylum Arthropoda; class Diplopoda; order Spirobolida; family Trigoniulidae; genus Trigoniulus; species Trigoniulus corallinus. The sequence continues at coordinate 7,401,625 of JAAFCE010007744.1, forward strand.
CCTCTCTCTCCTTCTTCTCTCTTTTCTCCTCTCTCTCTCTCCTCTCCCCTCTCTCTCTCTCCTCCCTCTCTCCTCTCCCTCTCCTCTCTT
>JAAFCE010007744.1:7401814-7456400 GCA_013389805.1 Trigoniulus corallinus
CTCTCCTCTCTCTCTCTTCTCTCTTTCTTCTCTTCTCTCTCCTCTCTCTCTGTTCTCTCTCCTCTCGCTCGCTCGATAAAGTCACGCACCTTGCTATCAGGATCGAACCTGCATCCCCTGACTCATGCCCTACTTCTGACTCATATCGAGTTGGTCGGATGATGAGGAACGATCGAATTGCAAAACCTTGATGTGTCCCTTTAATGTATGCGATGCTATCTGATCACAGGGAATCTCGAATTTCGGAGGTGTAAAAATGTAGGTGAACTATTTTGGTGAAGGCTGATAAGAAAATGATAATTATATCCGTATTACTTGCATTAAAAAAAGAGAAGAATGGATGGTATTAAGTGTAACATGCCCTGTCAGAAGTGTCCCAAATTGGAATTTTTTTCTTTGATACACTGCTTTTTGCTTTGTATTTCAAACGTTTTAATATAAATATTTTATATTCTAAGGGATTAATGAGATGTAAAGTTAACTCTCACATCAGCTAATTAATCTTAAAAACACGTTTTTTTTTTCTTAGGTATTTTATTTGTAGGAAGAGGTTTTTTCGCGTGGGACTGGGTCTGAAATGCAGAAAATTAGGTGATTTATTAAACGAAGATTTTGTTGAAAGGAATTTTTTATATCATTAACGAAAAGGCTTAAATGTTTTTCTGCTCCATTACGAATTTTATATTGGCTTTGATTTTATTTCAGTTGATGAGTAAGTAGTTTAAGAGGTTTTTAAAGTCTGTTTTCAAGGAGGTCGTTGTTGTCAATGCCAGGGGCATCCTCCCCCCATTAGTAGAATTCATAATATTTTAAAGCTGATTGATGTTGATGAGGATCTGATTACTTCCATTTTTAGTAAACTATTTTATACATTTCATTATTAAATATATTAAAGAAATCAGAAAAGTGAATATTTCAGTAAGTCAGTCATCTTCATCATGTTTATGTCATGTGTATTCTTCATGACAGACGAAAAAATTTTCCGTTTGATATTAATAACTTAAATTTCGTTGCTAACATCAACTGAAGAACTGAATCGTACTTATTAATATAAATCCTTACATGATATTGATTTTTTCCCCTCTCATTACATGACTTTTATAAATTGATGTAAAAATAGTTCTATCCCCTTTCACATTTGAAACTCCAAATAATATAATCATTGGAACCCCGAGTTGATGGCGAAGAAGTGGCGTCGGTGGTTTTAGGGTCGATTCTTACTCGGAGCGGTGTACGATGTCACCGGGGGAGCGGCGAGTTGCGTTGGACACACCAGTTCTCGTCTGATCACTGAAGTTAAGCAACGCAAGCCCAGTTAGTACTGACATGGGTGGTCGCTTGGGAAAGCTGGGTACTGCTAATACCCAATAATCGTCGCATTAGTGTAGTGTCTGTGCAGTCTATGCATTAGAACTATACAGTGGACGGGTCTCTAATGACCTTGTAGTTGACGGGACCTTAAACTCCAACAAACAACAAAAAAAGATGTCACCGGTGTACCGAAAAGAATCCTTTTCATGTAGTAACAGCAGTTCCATGTGTATGAGTTCCCCCTCTGGCGTCGGTAAAGGAAGGTTCCTTCTGTCCTGCTCCAACATTTCTTTCCATCCTTCTCCCTCTTTCTCCACCCTTACTCACTCCCTTCTCCCAATCTCTTCCTTGCCACTTTCTCTCCCCTTTCTTTTCCCGCCTTTCTTTCCCCTTTTCGCAGTATCTCGCCTCATCTCAGTCTCCCCTCTCCAAAACTAACGGCATCCAGGTGTGTCTCTGACAGAGATATTCCTCTGCTGCCCTCACCACCATCCTGAAGTGTGCTTCTCGAGTGTCATTGGCACCTCACTATTGCAACACAATCTCCTCTTATCTCCCTCTTCTCCAAGCCACTCGTCTAATGTGAGCTCATGCATGCTTGATCTTATATCTCATGGATCCGGTTGTTCCCTGTTCGGCCCGGCATAGCAATAAAAAGAGGGAAAATTTCGGCCTTAAGGAAAACTGTCCTGTATGGGAATCAAGCTACACTCTTATGCTGGATTGCCACCTTTTTCCATCGTAAAAACGCCTTCTATTTGGAGATGAAGTTCAGACAAAAAGTAAGAATTCGCCTATCACTCACCTCTGGCCTCATGGCCTGTCCCTAACCCCCTCGACCCACCTCCATCTTCTTTCAACAGGTAGGGCAGCGGTGAATTGCGTTGGACACACCAGTTCTCGTCTGATCACTGAAGTTAAGCAGCGCAACCCCAGCTAGTACTGACATGGGTGGCCGCTTGGGAAAACTGGGTACTGCTAATACCCAAAAATCGTCGCATTAGTGCAGTGTCTGTGCAGTCTCTGCATCAGAACTATACTGTGGACGGGGCTCTAATGACCTTTGTAGTTAAAGGGCCCTAAAACACCAACAAACAAATTCAACAGGTAATCCGAAGTTAGATAAACACCATATTTTTTGTATTAGACAATTAATATGAAATGCTAGCATACATGTAATTGTTATTGAAGCAGTTTAGTCGATAGTATGTCAAAGTTTCTGGGTCCTTTCTCTTCCTCCTCCTCTTCCTCAGTCTTCCTCCTCCTCTTCCTCAGTCTTCCTCCTTGTCCCTTCCCCCTGCCTTTCTCATTCGTCTCTAGTCGAGATTTAAGATATTTTTCTATATAATTTTGATCAAAAAATTGCATGATATGATTTCTCTCTTCCTTTCAAGAAAAAAGTTTAAATTTAAATATATATGTCAATCGAGTAAAGAGATAAAAGATTAACATTTTAAATATTGAAATGTTGTAGGGAACCTGTTATGAATATTGAATAACATCTTCGATTTTTATATCTAAAAAAATTTATAAGTTATCGATAAAATCAACTGCCGCAAAACTCTAGAGGTTTACAAGAGACTAGACAAACATCTCTACCTCATTTTTTTTCGGTTTTCTCTCGCTCTTTTCTTTCTTAACTTATATAAAGGGTAAAAGTTATGTCCAGTTCACTTCGCTCTCTCTCTCTCCAATTGCTCAGTATATTTTACAACATTCAGAAAAAATAATCTTGTAAAGGAAAGAAAAAAATTATTGGATGGAATTTCGAAGGGAAATTTTTGATTGTATGAGGCTGAATTTATAAAATTGAAAATCCAACAGAAAGAAAGGGAGACGAGAACAAAATTGATTTAAGAGGACTGAAGTTTTCACATTACACTATAGGCAGATGCAGATAACTAACATAAAAAGTAGAGAAGAGAGAGAGAAAGGGATAAAATTTATTTTTTTAAGAAAATATATGGGATCTCTCTCTCTCTCTCTCTCTGTGTATGTGGTTTTTTTTTCTGTTCTTCTTGGAAGTTTCTTGAAGTTAAACTCCATTTTTTTCGTCTTGGACAATATTCAAGTCTTGTGTGTGAAGTTTGAAAAAAAAAATGGTTGATATCGACCACAAAAAAAGAAATTTTTCTCTCCCTCGTTTCTGTCTCCATGTGGTGAAAATTTGTCCAGTGAAGGTTAAAAAAAATATCATGGATTTTGTGGTGAGATGTCAATGACTATTGAGGAGAGACAGATGACAATGATGTGAAGTTGTGTGACAATCCAGCACACAAATACAATGACTTCCTAGAGTTGAATCCTTTCCTCTCTTCCACCACTTTCTAAATGAAAAGAAAAAAACAGTTTTCACTCCTTTCTGTTATTCCCTTCTTAGTTACAGGGGGTCTATGTGTGTTCCTACCTGCCAGAATGATGCTATTGGAAGATGATAAAAAAAAAACTGTCTCAAGAGAATATATTATTTTTCCTTTGATCGTAAGAATATTAAACATCACTTGGAGGTCCTCCGACTGTATATACCATGACTCAAGGAAAGGGAAATGAGTAGGGTCTCCTAACAGAGATGCATTTTAATATAAATCTGATTAAGATCACCTCTAGTGATGCTTTTTTTGTTGATGACGATAAGGATGTATCAAATTCTGTTATTTCTGCTTTAAAAGTGAGAGTATGAATCATATTCGCATTTTTGGTTGCTGGTGACAATTTTTTTGATGGTAACATAGTTAAAATGTAGGCACTGATGCAGGTATGAGAGTCTGTAGAAAATTATTCAGGTGGAGGTGAGTAAACAGCGTTTGAAGGCAATGGTCGAGGTGAGGGGGTTGCTTCAGGAATCGGATCAATTTTTGTGTTGGCTGGTACACAGTTATCCGACTCTAGTTCTCTTTTTAAGTCTTCTTGGATCACAGAGGAGCCAGGTGCACCACGAGTCAATGGTGTTGCGGGATCAATCCCTGTCTGATGATTTTGTTAGCAGGTGGCAGGGAAATTTCAAAATGAGTTCTACCGCAATACAGGAATGCTATGTGTGATAGCCCACTCATAAATGTACCTTTCTTAGGATAAGCAGGTCTAGAAAGCAAGTTGATTTTACTTATTGCATAGGTGGTGTTAGGGTTAATAGGGTTGAGACCCATAAGTACCTTGGTGTTATTCTAAACATTGAGGGCACCTGGAAGGAGCACATTGACAAATTGATTAGGAAGGCTGTGCTGTGCATACTCTCCGTTTGGTTAGAAGAGTGTTAGGAGACACAGCACAAAGGAAGTAAAAGAAGTAGCCTATTTTTCGCTGGTAATGCCAATAGTGGAGTACTGTAGTCCAATTTGGTTTCCCTTTAGGCAGGGGTTATCTTGGGAAATTGAAATGATACAAAGGAGGACTGCAAGAATTGTACTGCATCACTTCTCTCATAGGTTGAACGTCTCAGACATGATCATGGAATTAGGGTGGGACTCACTACATCAGAGGCGGGTATCTGACAGCATTAAGCTTTTTCACAGACTGCTGAAATTAGGGTATGAGGGTACTCCAGGGGGCAGCTTATCCCTGGCAGATTATAGGGGGAGAAAGGATCATCCTTTCAAACTGAAGGAGGTCGGGGCATGAACAGGCTCTTATTACTGGTCTTTTCTTCCGAGGGTCATTCTGCAATGGAATTCTTTCAGTGAGGATAATGTGAGGAAGTTTCTGCAAGAAGGTGCAATTATATCAGGTATGCTATATTTGGCAGAATAGATGTTATGCTTCAGGTTCCTTTTGGGGTTCAATGGGTGATAAATTAGGAATGAGAGTCATTCTCTCCACTGCCATTTTGGCCTATCAGGGCTGCTTGCAGTGTATTGAATTAGAATAGAATGAATTGTTAAATATAAGTCCATGGTAGAATCACTTTATGTATGAAAATTGTGACATTGACACTTTTTAACTTAAATTCATCTCCTGGAACCATGTTCTTTCGACTAAAACTGGCATCAGTTTGTCTTTTGACTGCCTATGAATCATCATTATCTCTAGGATAATAAAGGTGCTAAAACAGGTGGTGTGGAAGAGAGGGTGGAGGATAGCAGAGGTAGCACCCCCTCTTGCATCCATGGGCGGGATTTGAATTCAGTTCTGCCAATATGCCAGATGTTCATCCTGAATGAATTCCTTGACTCTGTGGTGGCATTCCTTCATTTATTGATACTGTCAGTTGCGCCTCTTTTGGAGAGTGTGCTAAACATTGTCTTTATTAATAGATACATAGCTCTCGCATCATTTCTAGATAAAAATATTGATTGATGCCACTAGGCATCGACTTTTTCTCCTCTCCCGCCTCCTCTTCATTGATTGTTGATAAATTCTTCATTATGATTTTAGACATGATATCATATCAATACATTTTATTTTTTATACAAGAAGTCTAAATATTAAATGAGCTTGACGAATGATTTTAGAGTTCAGAAAGACTTTTTTTTTTCATTTCATAATCAGTCAAATGTAATACTTTTTAATTTGAAATGAGTTTGATTTATAAATCTTTACTGAACCTATTTATTATGAAATTATGAGGCAGAAGAGTAAGTGAATTTTCTTTCAGGCCCGGAGAGGAATAAAAGGAGCATTATTTAGTTCCTCTCAGGTTTAGAGCATGGAAGACAAATTACTTTGTTGTAATAAAATTGGTTCCACTGTATGGCGGTGGAGGAGGTGTTAGTGTTACGAAAATCCTTTTTTTTTCACAGGATGATAGAATTTAATCAGCATGATTAGTTTGATGTAGAAAAATTGGTATGTTTTCATAGATATCTGGTTGTCAATATGGAGATTTATAAATATCTTTATTATTTATATTCTGTATGTAAATATATCAAGAAAGAGAGATAAGGAAAAGTAATTTTTTTAAAGATGGTTTAATTTATAAGTGTTTAGGGAATGTAATGAATTTGAATCTCTTGAAGCATGACTTAGAAATGCAACATTAATTAGTTGAGTGGTTTCTGAAATGATGTCAATTTGAATTTTGATGCAATATCATCATTATTTCATGTGCAGTTTTGTTTTGCCAAAGACAAAAATAGTGGGAATTGAAGATATTGACAAATACCCACAGCGCTTTCATTCCTGTCCCTGCAAACATATCGTTTAACTGGGTTTGGGTATAAAAACAATATTTGTCTTACATTCATTAGTTGGTTAATTTGAGCAGTTTTTCTTAATTTTGTAAACGGCGTTGTTGATGTAGCTGTTTGACTTATTACATTTTGTCTCTATTAAGATAATGCACATTGAATGTGGAATTGATTCTAGTTGGAGTGTCTTCTTTTCTCAGTGAAGGAGAGAGAGAGAGAGAGAGAGAGAGGAAGATGAAGGGCCAGAGTACCTTTTGTTCCAGATGAGGATGTAAAGCCCATGTCTTACCATGTACAATGTCGAAAGAGCACAGAAAAGAAGGAACTCTTCTCCGTCATTTGAAGCCCTTTTCTATCAATAGTAGGGCTCCTAGGTCCGATTGGATACATACTGTAAGTATCTGATTTTGCCACAGGCTAGAACATGTCTCCACAATGGTTGGAGATGGAGGTTGAACTTGGCCTTGCATGAATGCTAAGCTTTCCTCTGCTTCTTTTACATTAAAATTGCAATCGTTTATTCATCAATTGGTTTATGTTGATCGTTTCAAATTTGCAATGGAAGGAGATTAAGATTTGATTTCAGTGATATCATTCGTAAGCATACAAAAGGTTTGTGTGCATCGTGTACATCTCCCTTTTATCTTTTCTTCTCTCTCTCTCTCTCTCTCTCTCTCTCTCTCTCTCTCTCTCTCTACCCCCTTCTCTTCTATCTTCTCCCTCTCCTCTCTTTTACATCTCTCTGTTCTTCTCTTTATCCCCTCTTTCCTCTCTTCCCATTTTTTGTCTCCTTCTCTCTCCTCCATCCATTTAACCTTTCCTTACCTGTCTCTTCCTCTCTCCTTCTCCAATCATTCTTATCATCCTTCTCCCTCTTTCTTCATCCTTCCTCACTTCCTTCTCTCAATCGCTTTCGGGAGCGGTGAATTGCGTTGAACACACCAGTTCTCGTCCGATCACTGAAGTTAAGCAACGCAACCCCAGCTAGTACTGACATGGGTGGCCGCTTGGGAAAACTGGGTACTGCAGTCTCTGCATAAGAACTACACTGTGGACGGGGCTCTAAATGACCTTGTAGTTGAAGGGCCCTAAAACACCAACAAACAAAACAAACTCAATCGCTTCTTTGCCACATATCCTCTCTCCCAGTCTCTTCCTCTCTATTTCTCAATCTCTCCCTCTCTCTCTTTCTCTCTCTCTCTCTCTCTCTCTCTCTCTCTCTCTCTCTCTCTCTCCCTGTCTCTTCCCCCCTCTCACTGTCTTCACTCTCCGATCCTCTCCCAATTTTGTTAATACTGGTATTTACAACGATCTGTCTTTTTTTCACAGATCTATTGATAGAAAAGACCTGCCTCAGTGGCGCAACAATTGGTAGCGTGCTCAGTTTCGTGTTCCAGTAGTTCCAGGTTCGATATTCGATCAAGGTGGGATTGACTTCTTTCAAGCAGATAGAAGCCCCTTGTGCACCTACCTCCGTTTGGATGAGAAGTAGAACAAAGGTCCCATGTGGTGTACTATGCAACAGGTAGATGAGGCAAAATTCCCAGGTGTAGCGGCTCACCCCCTTGGCGTTTAAAGTTTTACAGGGCAGTGGTTAGGCCAGCTATACTATATGGATCAGAATGTTGGGCAGTGAGGAAGAGCCACGTCAATAGCATGCAAGTAGCTGAGATGCGAATGCTGCGGTACATGAGTGCGGGACATCAGAAATGAATATATCAGAGGTAGCCTGGGGGTGGTGGACATCGCCGAAAAAATGAGAGAGAATAGGGTGAGGTGGTATGGACACGTCATGAGAAGAGGGGAGGAGGAGCTCGTTAGGGCTATACCAGAAATTCAGGTGGTCGGTAGCACCCGGGGCAGGGGGTAGACCGAAGCAAACGTGGGAGCAGGTTGTCCGTAAGGATATGGCAGTGTATGGGGTGGACGGGGACCTGGTGTGAAGATAGAAGGGAGTGGAGGGCTAGGACCCGCAGACCCGACCGTGCCACAGGCGGGAGGAGGGTATGATGATGGTGACTGGTTAGTGGTTACCGATTCGGATATACGCTGTGCATGTATATTGTAATAGTCCTATATCAATACCGGTATTGTATCGCCGATATCGATACTGAAATCTTAAGGTTGGCATCGATATTTCAATATCGGTATTCGTTCCTGGTCCCCTTCCTTCGCTCTTCTGTCATCTTCTCTGTTTACTTTCTCTCCTGAATCTCTCTTTCAGGCAGCATAGTCGTCTTATCAGGGATATTTTTAAATAGCAATTTAATCTGGTGATTATAAATATAATTGCCTACTAGATCATGTGGAAGTTTGATTTAGAAATGATTGTTATTTTGTTTTAATCTTGTGGTGCAATCGTCTTATTAATGATAGTAGTGATTTTCTGGGATTATAGATGTAAGATGGAGGGAAAGAGAGAGAGAGATCTTGAATGACAGGGTAGATGTTTGATGACGAATATCATTATTTCTTTCATTTTGATGATTTCATTTCTTTCCTCTTCTTCTTTTTCTTCTTCCCTAGATGTGCTTTCAGCTATGGTTGCCTTTCGTCGTCATTGTGATCATCATCGTTTTAATGCAGCAATTGATTAATTTGTCGTTTCCTAATTTTCTTCTCATTTCATGATACATTGCGAGACTGCTACTTCTTGTTCTTCTTCTTATTGTTACTAAGTTTCAAATTTCATTTTTAATCTCAAGGAAAAATAATGATTAGGATCTATCTTTTACTCCACTGAGATTCTTCTCCACCTGAATTGTGAGGCTATATAATGATATTTGATGAAATTTGATCTCTATTTGCTTTTCTTTTGAAGTTTTATAACTGGATTTAACCGACAGTTGTTGCAGGTTCACTGCAACAGTGTCCGTATCTAATATGAAGAGTGGAGAAGCCCCCCCCCCCTTCCCTCTTTTTCCTTGTCTTTTGGGGGGATGTGGTTTACAGGACGTTTCAGAAAAATAAATATATATTTTCTTTAAAGTCTATTGGACTTATCTCTTTGTTGGAGTTTAAGGTCCCGTCAACTACAAGGTCATTAGAGACACGTCCACTGCATAGTTCCAATGCACATACTGCATAGACACTACACTAATGCAACGATTATTGGGTATTAGCAGTACCCAGCTTTCCCGAGCGATCACCCATGTCAGTACTAACTGGGCTTGCGTTGCTTAACTTAAGTGATAAGACGAGAACTGGTGTGTCCAACGCAACTCGCCGCTCCCTTAAATGTTCCAAAGGGTTCCGCAAGAAGTCTAAATGCTCCAAAGGGTTCCATTCCGATAAAAAGTTTGAAAAACACTGGGTTAGACGTTGAATTTGGGATTCCCTGTACAGCATTGGACCAAGATCGAGGTAGTTTAATTCATGGATTGGTTTTGTGGGTTGAGGAGTAAGCCAGACAGCCATAACTGGTCGAACCCTTAGGAGGCTGCCCGCGGGAGATGAGGAGGTAGGTGAAGGATGAAGGAAAGGGTTAATTTGCAGAACCCAACGTTCTTTACTAACCACCCAAGTTGGGATTGACGTGGGCTTGCGCTGCTTAACTTCAGTGGTCTCACGGGGACTGGTGTGTCCAACGCAACTTGGCTGCACGATTTGTTGATAGTCACTGACATACAGTACAGTACATCTATAGCTTAAAGTATTCAGGGGTTCATTTTCTCTCTGTCCTGGCTAAAGTGGTGTTGTTACTTGCCCGTCCACAAACCTTGGCGAATATGTGTTTCTGGTGGCTTTTGACTGTTTGCGTCTATTGCGTGAACGTTTGGAGGTGTACTGATCCTACAGACGCCATCGGTATCTTCCTATATAGATGTCTAAAGGAGATTTCTGAGAACACTGCCAGTCGCCTAAAGTAGTTTAGGAGACGTGTCTCTACACTTGACTGGAGAAGACGACAGAGGGGCTAAGCGACATACTGTCTCTGTGCAGGTTTAGACGACAATATCCGAAGATTGTTGACGGCGCACTTGTTGCTCATAATTTCCTCTTTTTTTATATGGATTTGGCACAGGAAAAGCGCAGACGTAGACACCGTCAACTGTTTGTCGTCTATTTTGGCGACTCAATGATGATGTGTAAGATAGTAGTCTTAGATTTCTTCTCGACAAATACCATGATTTTTTGACTTTCATTTCTCCCGCCTCTCTCTCAGTCTGTTGTTTTTTGTTGTTTGTTGGAGTTTAAGGTCTCGTCAACTACAAGGTCATTAGAGACCCGTCCACTGTATAGTTCTAATGCATATACTGCACAGACACTACACTAATGCGACGATTATTGGGTATTAGCAGTACCCAGCTTTCCCGAGCGACCACCCATGTCAGTACTAACTGGGCTTGCGTTGCTTAACTTCAGTGATCAGACGAGGACTGGTGTGTCCAACGCAATTCGCCGCTCCCCTCTCAGTCTCTCACACTCCTGCATCTTCAATGAGGAGTCCAAGACAACAACAATGTATAGATTTCATTTTTAGGTTTGATCTTTCCCCCTTTCAAAATAAAAAATATATGAGCTTTCCTCACTTGTTATTAGTAATGATGATGATGATTTCTCCTCCTGATTCTTTCATTTTTATCATTTCGTTTTATATGTCATGTTTCTTTAGCATCTCACTGTCTCTCTCCGTCTCTTAAGACGTGGTTGTCATGTTATTTCTTATATAGGTGATCAGATTCAGTAGTCGTTGGTTGACAATATGCTCGTCTCTTTAATGACGCTTATTTGTAGATGAATTGTGAAGTCAGTGTACGTAACAGGGGTTACAGTTTTTTTTTATTCCTTGATGCATTAAACTGCGAGTTAAAGTAGCAAAGGTTCATCGTTGGAGTGAATTCCAAACACGGAGACTTGGTTTTTCATCTTCTGTTATGGAGTTAGACTTTGAAAAAAGACATACAATGTGCTAATCTCTCTCTCCTCCTCCTCCTCTCTCCTCCATCATCCGTCTCCTCCTCCTCCTCCTCTCTCTCTTTCCCCTCCTCTCTCCTTCCCTTCCTCTTTCTTTTTCCCCTCCTCTCTCTCCACCTTTTCTCTCCTCCTCCTCCTCCTGTCTCGGGAGCGGCGAATTGCGTTGGACACACCAGTTCTCGTCTGATAACTGAAGTTAAACAACGTAACCCCAGCTAGTACTGACATGGGTGGCTTCTTGGGAAAACTGGGTACCGCTAGTATCCAAAAATCGTCGCATTAGTGTAGTGTCTGTTCAGCCTCTGCATCAGAACTACACAGTGGACGGGGCTCTAATGACCTTGTAGTTGAAGGGCCCTAAAACACAAACAACAACAGCATCCTCCTCTCTCCTCCACCCTCTCTCTCCTCATCCTCCACCCTCTCACTCCGTCCCCTCCTCTCTCTCCTCCTCCTCTATCCTTCACCCTCTCCTTCTCCTCCTCTCCACCCCCTCTCTAAGAACTTTTAACTTTCTTGTTGCTTCCTCGATGGTGCTATATTTACTTGATGGCTGTTAACTTGACATGCCTTTGAGTGTTTGGGACACATCTGATGTTAAATAGAGAGAGAGAGAGAAATAAATGCCCTAACTATTCAGGTTTCCAGATTTCTTGTCATCTTTTTTTTTACATCTTCATTCTCACTCAATCCTTATCATAATGTAACCCGACTTTCTTTTCTTTGGATACAAATAATTTTGTAGCATACAGTAATTGGAATTTTGCAGATCTTATAAAAGTGGGACTTTTTCGACTACTTTCTTCATCTGTCCCATTGACCATCATTATAAGTTGTAGACGTGATTTTAGTTGCTTGATAGTAGTTGACAATTTGTATAAGTTTTGATTGTCTCTCTCTTCTCACTCTTCCCTCTCACTCCCTCTCTCCTCTTACTCTTTCCTTTCGTTTTTGCCTCTCTCCTCTCACTCGCTCTCCTGTCACACTTCCTCACACTTTCCTCGCGTACTACTGGTCAAGAAAACTGGTCTTGACCATCATTCAGATTGTAAATAGCTATTGCAGTATAGATTTCCATTATGGCTGCTCGTTGTTATAGGTCGATAATTAAACTGTTGACCATGGGCTATTGGTCATACGTTTTCTTCTTCTGTTGTGTACTCTCCTCTCCCCTTCCTCTCCATCTCTCTTTCTCTTCCCTAAAAAGCCCATTTCATCCACACACACACACACACACACGCTGACCCTCCTTCCCTTCCTTTCAAAATAAATACAATTCATTTACTTTTGAATGTTAGTTTATTTGGATAGAACTCCTCGGATGAACAATGGAATGGATGTGTCAAGATTTTTTCGGGATTGAATGGGCCTTTTCTTGGTGTTTTGGTCTCCTTTAGTGTTTCTCGGCTGTTTCAACAAATTAGATACTTGGATGGAGTTTGGCTTAATTGTTAACCAAATGAAGTGACAGTTGCTCGTCTGGAGAGAAAGCAGCCATGATCACTAACTGGACACAACGAGCACAAGCTGTTGATGATGTTTATGCCAACCTATTGATTTTTTTTGTTTTCCTGGTAGGGGAATTAGTTATGATGAATTTTCAGTAAAGCCCGCCACACACGATCAGTTTGGTGTGTCAGTTCGGTGTGTGCACATCGATGTTTTGAATTTGATGTGAAGGAATGAATTGCTCACACACGATCAGTTTGGTGTGTCACGTACTTATGTTCCTTTTCGTGAAACGTCATGTGACGTCATTTGATTGTCCGCATCAACCAGTAAAGCGGGGGTTACACGCTCAGTCTGGCATCAGTTCAGTCCATGATCTTGATCACGAATAGACTGATGCCAAACTGATGGAATGATGGATAACATTACACCATCAGTCTCCTCAAAAACCATGATTGCACAAAAGAAACGATGGATTGCAATAATGAAAAAGCTTGTGTTGCAATTATAATAGGTTCAGCAACAAGTGGACCAGGGGCGGATCCATAAGGGGAGCAATGCAGCAATTACTTCACCCTCAATGCTCCAACTGGGGTGAAGCCATTTTTGACAAAGCAAGATACATGCATGAAGAAGATACCTTGCTAGTGAGATTTTTCATGCTAGACCCATAAGCCTAGATCTTCACCAGCACCCAGGCAACAACCTTTGCCTTTTTCACCCATTCCAGCCGCTCCACCCCCACCACCCACCACCCTTGAACCTCTTCCAATGTGGTGGTTCCACAACCCTCCCCTGCAGTCATCCAGCACTGGACATGCCAGTATCACATGCCTGACGTCCTCCACTTGATCCCCACAGCCCTCCTCTCCACCTGTGATCTTTGCCATCCTCTGTTTCTTCTCCAGTGACCCAGCTTTTGTCCAAAACAGAAGGGAACCCTCCCACATATTGTTTCACATGTATTGTACTCGTATAAGTCTTTCTCTGGTTCCAACAGTTGTACAGGCATTGTTGCAGGCAGTGCCGGAATTAGATATTGAGAGGCCCTAGGCTATTTCAATTTTCAGACCTTTTTCAAGCCCGTTTCTTAAGTTTTGAAGCCCGCTAAATGTTGAGACCATAGGCTTCAGCCTACTGAGCATAGTGGTAAATACAGCACTTAGTCCAAGAGACTGGGGAGGGGCTAAAACGCATGTGTCTCCATTGCTGTCCAAGCAGTGACTGACAGCAGACTGATGAAAGGCGCTCACACGATCAATCTGACGTCAGTCACGCACAGACTGACGAAAATTATCAAAAAATTTAAAAATCCGTCAATCCATTCCATCAGTCTGTCAGTCATCGTGTTATACAATCAGTCTGGCGTCATTCTGACCACAGTCATGGACTGAACTGATGCCAGACTGAGCGTGTAACCCCCGCTTATTTCTACCGTCACCATGGTGCAATTTTTTAAAGATGAAGTTTATCCATGTTTGGGCATGCGCAGAACAAAAAAAGTGAACAACTGATTTGAACAACCCCACACACGCTCATTTCGGATTGACGTCAGTCCGAATTGACACACCGATGTGATACAATTTCTTCAAACCGTCAGTTAAAATTTTTGGTGTGAGCAAAAACTTTTTTTGCACACACACACGTCAGTTTGGTGTGTCAGTTCGGTGTGTGCACACCGAATTGACACACCAAACTGATCGTGTGTGGCGGCCTTAATGTTAATTTGTTTCTTATTATTCGTTCAATAAGGTTATTTTCTTGAGTTTTTTAAAAGACGTCTTGCTGCTGCTTTCTACGATGCATTTCCTTTCCCTCTCCCTCTCTTTTCTTGTCTTCGTTTCGTCCTCTCTCCCCACTCCTTCTCCCCATTAGTGATGGTGGCTGGGTTTAGTTGACATGCATCTCCTTAATTTATGATATTAATACATTTTTACTTTGAAGATTTATACGTTGTTGCCAGCAGTAAAACCATGCAAATAATCGCATGTAATTTTCTCTCTGTGTCTTTCCTACCTCAGGGCTCGTAATTAATTTGGAAAGCTTGCTTATACTGTGGTTGTGTACTGAAAATATTCATAATTAAGAAGATTGTCGACCACCTTTAAGGCTTTTCTTCGTGCTATTTGCTCCAGTTTTTATTTTAGTATATTTTTCTAGATTTTTCAACCATTTTTCACAGAGGCGGCTCGTGGGGCAGGCAAACCTAGGCGTCAGATTTCATAGGGGCGGCTGATTTCAAAGGTACTTCCTTGCCATGCAGTCTATCAGTCATTTAAAATGTTCATAGTCCTGGGGTTCCCAAATTTCTCTGATTGGTTGGGCCTTTTCTAAATGTTGGTATTGGGACAAATGCCAAGCGCGTGAGCGACGCTTGGACAATTTAGAACTGTATTAGATTCAGTGAGGGCGCCGGCGATGGACCCACTTGCCCAGGGCGCCTGAAACTCACGAGCCGGCCCTGATTTTTCAGTTTATTCCAGAAGTTCCCTTTATTTCCCTCCAGAAATGTACAGTATTAGATACTCTTTACTAAGGTGACTAGACGTCCCGTTTCAGACGCCCGCGTTTGTCCAGGCGGGACGCCCATTTTTTGTTCCACTTTGTTGGCAACTTCTCAAAAGCATTCACTCGTCATTGAAATCCATGGAGCGGCTGTATTGCGTTGGACACGCCAGTTCTCGTCTGATCACAGAAGTTAAACAACGCAACCCCAGCTAGTACTTGCATGGGTGTCAACTTGAGAACACTGGGTATCTCTAATCGGTGGCGTCACTGGGGGTGCGGGCCGCACCGGGTGACATCACTCGCACCATGAGAAATGGGGTGACACCAAATCAGAAAAAGCGGCTTTTGTCGGGAAGGGGAGACACAGGGGAGACACCATGGTGTCACCGCATTGGGTGACGCCAACCCTAGCGACGCCACAGCCTCTAATACCAAAAATCGTGGTATTAGCGTAATGTCTGTGCAGTCACCCACACAGAATGATCCTGGGAGCGGCGAATTGTGGAAGAGTGGACACGCCAGTTCTCGTCAGATCACTGAAGTTAAGCAACGCAACCCCAGTTAGTACTGACATGGGTGGTCGCTTGGGAATACTGGGTACTGCTAATACCCAAAAATCGTCGCATTAGTGTAGTGTCTGTGCATAAGAACTACACTGTGGACGGGGCTCTAATGACCTTGTAGCTGAACGGGCCTAAAACAAACAGAATGATCCTTCTAGGTTGGCAACTGACCAGGAGGGCTCATCGTCTGTATCAAATTAAAACATCAGACATCTTGTGCTGATGGACACACATTCAAACAATGAGGTACAGTACGTACGAACTCACAAGTTTTGTTCTTTGCTCTTCAGGAAAGCATGTCTTGCCACCCCTAGTTGGGGACGCTCACCAAAAGCCCCCGTCCCACTTTGCCCTCTGGAAAATCTGGGCACTTTACCTTTACTGACCTGCCGCGGTGGCGTAGTGGTTAACACGCTCGGCAACTGCGTCAGTAGTTCTAGGTTCGATACTGGACTGAGGTGGGTTGGCTTCTTTCGGGCAAGAGAGAGGCTGCGAGTGTGCCTTCCTTCGGATGAGAAGTAAAACCGAGGTCCCGTGTTGGTGCACGATGTCACTTGGGAGCTCGCCGCCTGGCGTCGGTAGCATTCCCCAACGAACACTAGGCCGACGATAAATAAGCGCAGGGGTTGCAGCTTTGGTCGGCAACCTCTGCAGAAAAACTATTACCAATATATCGCCCTTGTGTCGATTCAGAGGGACAAGACGGGTTCCCGACCCTGCCATAGGCGGGAAAGGGTTAGGAGTTGCTTTGTTGAGCTTGAGTGCAATTTTGTTAGTCCGCTGCGTGGCGTTTTTTGACGTAACCGTTGAATCACGGGATATAATTGGGCGCACGTGACGCCTTCTATTCGTTCCGAATTCTTTGTTCTTTTATTGTTGTTTTTATTCTATTTTGTATTCTTCAGGTCTTGCTTTCTTGATGGCTGACCGTTAGATTTGAGGTAGGTTCTTGTATGAAATGATTTCTTGTTGACCGTGCAATGAATCGTAAGTTCGATACTGACCCGAGGTCAGAGATTTCTATTAGTGTGGCTCGTTAGTGGTAAACCAGCTATGAATGCCTTCACGTGCGGTTAAAGAAACCTTTGGTGTAGATCGGACGACATTTTCCAGATTCTTCTCCGATGGTGTTAAATTTCTTTATTGGGTAGTCGATGGTCAGACAAGAGACCCCCTTATTTGTGATTATGAGATGGTATTTCTATTCATGGAAAGTACTGGTAATTACAGGTCCATACTTGAGCCAAATCTGCTTTAAAACGTCATTTATTTTCAGGGTTGACTACAGGAAGGATAATGTGAAGTTTTAGAATCGACCAAGTCCACTGTTAATTAGTTTACCATTGCTTAATAAGGGCTTTTGGATTTATATGGATGTGTGTGTTATTTATATGCAAATGAGGTGTTTTGTTTTGAATTCTCCTGTCAGACTCTTGTCGCTCTCTCTTTCGCCGCCCTCCCTAGCTCTCTTCTTTCTTTCATCCTCCCCTCTCCTTTCGGTCTTTGTTTGTGTAGTGGGAACATGTGATTAATGGAAATTGCCATCTTTTAGATGTATAGTGCGCAGAATCCTGATCTGATGAATTTATGGATCCTGTGTATGGACCATCTCTGCAGCTCAATGGTAACTTGGTTTCTGACAGGGTGCAGGTTCAATCCTACGTTCAGGACCATGATCATCATACCCTTATCCCGCCCATGGCAGGGTCCGGTCTGCGAGTTCTGGTCCTCCACTCCCGCCTATCTCCCACCAGGTCCCCGTCCACCCCACACACTACCATATCCTTACGGACAACTTGCTCTCACGTCTGCTTCGGTGTCCGTCTTTCTCAGGTTCTTCGAAACGCCTGCATTCCTGAAAGGGAGGGAGCGGCTGTGTTGCGTTGGGCACGCCAGGTCTCGTCTAATCACTGAAGTTAAGCAACGCAACCCCAGTTAGTATTAACATGGATGGTAACTTGGGAACACTGGGTAACGCTAGTGCCCAAAAATCGTCGTAACAGCATAGTGTCTGCGCAGACTCTACATTAGAACTATGCAGTGGACGGGGCTCTAATGACCATTGTAGGTGAAGGGTCCTAAAACACCAATGAAACGAAACAGACCTGTCTCTGTGACGAGGACGTGCTGTGCTCGATTACTGAGTTAGTGGTTGAGTTTTTAACCGGTGCGGCAAGAGAGGGGGGGGTGGCCTTTGAGTGCTCCTTCCGTTGGTTGGGAAGTAAAGCCGGTACCCTACCTGTGTGGTGTACGACATCATTTGCGCATAAAAGAGCCCTTTCCCTCTACAATACAATTAGTAGATCGGGCAACATTCCCAGTGTAGGAGCTCGGCCCTGTCGTCGATGAAGTGACTAGAGGAATATTAGATGGATGATAAATAAAACAATGGTGTCGCAACTGAGGCCGGCAGTCGGCTGCGTCAAAATACCATTTAACAGATCGCCCATGTGTCCATCCAGAATGACAAAGAGTGCAGCCAAGTTGCGTTGGACACACCAGTTCTCGTGAGATCACTGAAGTTAAGCAGCGCAAGCCCACGTTAGTAACAACATGGGTGGTTGGTACAGAACGTTGGGTGCCACAAATTTTCCCTCTCCTATGTCCACTACCTCCCTCCTCATCTCCTGCGAGCAGCCTCCTAAGGGTTCGTCCTGTTATGGCTGCTTGGCTAACTTCACAACCCATTAAATGAATCCAGAAATCCAGAGAGGTATCGAACCCTACCATAGGCGGGGAAAAGAGCTAGTAGTTGCTTGCTTTTTTAATAAAGAGGCTGATATCAAGATGTTTCTAGCTGAACTGGGGGCTGCTGCTGCTTGCACACTACCACTGCTACACTGCTTTCCACCCTATTTATTAATGGACGTTATAATTTTTAATATTTTGTTTTCTATTCTTTATTCGCGTAATATTAATAATATCTATAAATGGTTTATTGTCGTGCTCTGAATTGTTGTTTGAAATTGTTTTTGTGATGATGAAATTTCTGCGAAATGTACTCATTTAAGTAGAAAGATGTGATACGCATTTTAATGGCGATTTTATTATAATTTCGACATATCCGTGGTGCTTAGAAATTGAGTTGATTTTCCTCACTATTATTATTTTCATTCTGACATATATAGATATGTGAATTAATTTAAACTTATTAACGGGGGTAGTGATAAACATGAAAGAGAAAGGCTGGCATTGCTGAAATTTTAAACGCAGTCATTTCATATGAAAATTTTTCCCCTTTATGATTAGAAATATCTCTTAATGAAAATTGGCAGACTGAAAATGAGTTTGATATGTTGTTTACCTCGCATTTTTTCCCTATATATATATTAATATTTCGATATTTAAATAATTAATATGTTTACCAAAAGTTCGTTACTAACGTTGTTTTATACATAGTTCAATTATCAGTCGTCAGGAGCAGGGAGCTCGTTACTGAGTATAAACATTTCTTTCAATGATAGTAGGGCCTACATAGCTGATTTTTAAACTAGTCAATATATAAAATGCTATAAATAAATAACCTAAATTCCTTTGAAGTATTTTCTGAGCATTAAATTTGAACGAATATAGTTTAGAAATTAAAAACATGGGGTACCAAAGTCTGAAATGAAAAATGTGGTAAAGAGACAACTATGCTGCTCCTAGCGGGTGGTAATTGAATTATGGAAGTGGCGCTTCAGTCTTCTGACTCTTCTTTTTAGCACTTTAAAACACTCAATACTCTCTATCTGGTTGTTAATTTTTGCAATGAAATTTTCTCGTTTTTTTATTAAAACGTAGCACTTTATTTATCTCAGGCCACGGCCATTTATCACACCTCTTAATGAGTGCGGCTGCATTCGGTTGGACGCAGCAGTTCTCGTCAGATCACTGAAGTTAAGCAACGCAAACTAGAGTTAGTATCAACATGGGTGGTTGGTAGGGAACGTTGGGTACTGCAAATTTTCCCTTTCCTACATCCCCTACATTTACCTCCTGCTCACCCACGAGCAGCCTCCTTAGGGTTCGGCCTGTTATGGCTGCTTGGCTTACTCCCCAACCCATTAGCATAACATACTAACAATTAATTCCGCTATTTTACGGCACCTTATTCTTTTCGACTTGAATATGAATTTATGAATATATAATCCTTTGTGACGGAAACCTTGCTAGGGAGACTTTTCATGCTAGACCAATTTGCCTAGATCTCCACCAGCACCCTAGTAACACCTTTGCCTTCCTCACCCATTCCAGCCGCTCCACCCCAGACCCCCATCACCCCCAGAACCTCTTCCAGGGTGGGGGTGCCCCAATCCCTCCTGCAGTGATCCAGCGCTGGACAAGCCAGTATCACATGCCTAACGTACTCCACTTCGTCCCCACATAATCCACAGCCCTCCTCTCCACCTGTGATCTTTGCCATCCTCTGTTTCGTCTCCAGTGACCCAGCTCTTGCCCGAAACAGAAGTGAGCTCTCCCACGTGTTGTCATAAATTACCTCCCTCTCTATGTTAGGCTTGTTCCTATGCACCCTCAACGATTTCTTTGCCGTCCTTCCCTCCATCCCCTGTCGATACTGCCCCAACCCCCACTCCTTAACTTTGTCCTGCACAAGTCTTTGAAGTGTTATTGCCCCCTCCATGCCCTCCATGCCTTTCTTTGATATTGGCTAACTCCAAAAGTAAAAATAAAAATAACAAGTAAAACAAGTAACAAATAACAGTAAAAATAACAGTATAGAAATATGAGCATAATTATTTAATTTGCGCTTATATCGTTTTATTTATTGTTTCACGAGTAGAAACAGAGATAAGATTATATGATTATTATATGATTTGGAGAGCCCTGAAGTAATAATAATGCTGTCGTATTTTGACTAGCCAAATTCTGGAGGCACAAATCTATAATTTTTGGAAGCCCCTATCCTAATGTGGCATTGTTGTGTTTGTTATATTTGAAATTAGAGGATAATTTAGAGTGTTTGTCAGCTGTTTAATATACAATATTTTTCAGTTTTTCTGCAATAATAATAATAACAGTGTAATTATCCCGCCTCAGTGCCGTACAGGTTCGATACTGGATCAATGGAGAGGGAGAGAGAAAGGCCCGGAGTGCACCTTTCGTCGGATGGGAAGTAAAGCCGTGACCCCGTGCGGTGTGTACGATGTCACTTTCACTTAAAAGAACCCTCTCTACTACTCAACGAGTAGATAGGCAAAATTCACAATGTGGGAGCCTGCCGAGCGGCGAATTGCGTTGGACACACCAGTTCTCGCCTGATCACTGAAGTTAAGCAGCGCAACCCCAGCTAGTACTGAGGTGGGTGGCCGCTTGGGAAAACTGGGTACTGCTAATACCCAAAAATCGTCGCATTAGTGTAGTGTCTGTGCAGTCTCTGTATAAGAACTATGCTGTGTGGACGGGGCTCTAATGACCTTGTAATTGAAGGGCCCTAAAACGTCAACAACAAACAAATGGGAGCCTGCCCCTGGCATCGGTGGAGAGCCCCAACGAATAGTAGGTCGACGATTAATGAAACATAGCGGTTACAACTTAGGTCGTCAGCCGGCTGTGTCAAAGTACCGTTCAACAGATCGCGCATGTTGCCATTCAGAGAAACAAAGATGGGTAACCAACGCAAACATAGGCGGGAAGAGGGTTAGTAGTTGTTTTGCCACAATAATAATATAATTATAATCAATATGGGCGATGAAAGTGTAAAGGGTTTTATCTTTTTTTTCCCTCCAACCTCCACATGGTTTTTTTTTCTTTTCTTGTCTGTCTTCAACTTTATTTTTGAAATATTTCTTGAAAGTTGTAATCTGAATGAGATAGTTTGACAATTTCGACCGTTCAATGTTGTGATTTATGAAAATGGTTCAAAACTGCATATATATTTCTTTCTAGACTTCATCTTGGATCTTCATAATTCATTGTGTATCAGGAGAGGATTTCGTGTGTATGACTCTCCACATTTTAAAGACTCTGGTGTCATTGTCTCATGTTTCGCCCTCCCCTTCCTCTCCTCTCTCTCTCTGTCCTATTCTCCTCTACTGTTTTTCCTTTTATTCAGCCTCCTTCTTTCCCCATCCCGTAGCATCCATATTGTTAATCTCGTCCTTCACCCTATCAAAATTTAAGTTGCATAATGATTGAATCTCTTCTTCATCATCATCATCATTTTCCAAAATGTTGAACCCTCGTAGCATAGATCGTGTTTCGTCGTCCTTCTTCATCTTAACCTTAAAGCTTTTCCACTGTCATCCATTTAAGATTTTAAGATGCCGAAGGGCCAATATGTTTTGATGAAAAATCATATTCAAAACCACCGTTATATGAATTTGCATGTCTGTTGACACATGCTATGAGACTATCTTTGGTTGGAATGAGTCCATGTTTTCACTTCACTGGGCTCCTCTTCTTCAGGCCCTTCCCACACACACTCCTTTCCACCTCCAACCCATCCAGTCTCTTCTTTTCTCAAGTTTCTTCTTCTTCTCTCTCTCTCTTTCTATATATATATATATCATTTTTCTTGAAGAAAAACAGAGATATGTCTATATTATAATTACTTTTTCAATGATAAATTACCCTTTCTTTTCATTGCATATTTAATATATGGGAAGGTTAGAACTACCAATGTGGTATCCCACACATGAGTGCACTTCATCTGTTAGACTGGAGTACGATTTTGCCAGACTTGGAGAAATCTACGGCGGCGTGTTCTATAGCGTTTTCGAATGTTGAACAGTTCTTGTTCGAAGCAATAGGCGCACGTGCCGTGCAACGAGTCTGAGCGCTATCTACTTCTTCAAGGAGCGGTTGTCGACCGCGGAAATGGTAATTATGACGTAATTAGTAGGTGGTTTTTTTAGCGATTATTCGGATTTTACTGTAATTTATGACCCAAATTGACGTCAAATGTTACATATTCTTGTTTGGGACAGGACACAAAGTTTTCTTTCGTTGGTGTTTTAGGGCCCTTCCACTATATCAGCGATGGCGAACCTATGGCACGTAGAGCAATTTTGTTGGCACGTGGCAGGTACATGTACAGGATAATCTACAGTATATAAAGCCAAACCAATCAGCAACTCCTAACTTTTCCCGCCTATGGCAGAGTCGGGTACCCAACTTCTGAATGGACAAAAGGGGCGATATACTGGACTGCCGGTTTTGCCGACCAAAGCTGAACCCCTACGTTTATTTATCGTCGGTCTACTGTTCCTTGGGGCATTCCACCCACCCTCGCAAGGGGGCGAGCTCCTGCACCTGAAAATTTTTGCCTCATCTACCCGTTGCAAAGTTGAGAGGGTTGTTTTACGTGCAAATGCCATCTTACACGGAAAGGAGGCGCATTCGGAGCCTCTGCTCCCCCTCTCCCAAAAGCAACCCGCCCACCTCGGTCCAGTATCGAACCTAGAACTACTGACGCAGTTACCGAGCAAGCGTACTACCAATCAATTGGTGAAATTTTCATTTCCTGTAACAAACCGGAAGTAAGGGTACCCTACTATATATTCCTTTAACACGCTACTGTATGTGTCACGTTAGTAAATCTAGAACTATAACTATTTAAACTTTTGACACGCCACCAGAAAAAGGTTCGCCACCCCTGCACTATAAAGCAACTCCAAACCCTTTTCCCGCCTATGGCAGGGTCGGGTACCCATTTGTCCCTCTGAATGGACACAGGGTGATATATTGATCATAGTTTTTCTGCAGACGGTTGCCGGCCAAAGCTGCACCCCTACGCTTATTTATCGTCGGTCTAGTGTTCGTTGGGGAATGCTACCGACGCCAGGGGGGGCGAGCTCCTACACCTGGAAATTTTGCCTAATCTACCCGTTGCGTAGTAGAGAAGGTTCTTTTACGTGCAAGTGCCATCGTTGTCATGAGATTTTTTCATGCTAAACCCATATTCCTAGCTCTCCACCAGCACCCTAACAACACCTTTGCCTTTCGCACCCATTCCAGCCGCTCCACCCCAGAACCCAACCCCTCCTGCAGTGATCCAGCTCTGGACAGGCCAGTATCACATGACTGACTTCCTCCACTTGATCCCCACATAATCCACAGCCCTCCTCTCCACCTGTGATCTTTGCCATCCTCTGTTTCGTCTCCAGTAACCCAGCTCTTGCCCGAAACAGAAGTGAGCTCTCCCACGTGTTGTCATAGATTACCTCCGTCTCTATGTTAAGCTTGTTCCCATACACCCTCAGCGTTTTCTTTATCGTTCTTCCCTCCATACTCTGTCACCACTGCCTTGAACTGCCATTAGAGCTCCGTCCACTGCGTAGTTCACATGTAGAGTCTACACCGATACTAGGCATTTAGGACGATTTTTGAGTATTAGCAGTACCCAGACTAAGGATCAATCCTGACTGGTAGAAAACCTTTCAAGTTCGAATTTGGATGACTTGATGACGTTAGGAACAGGCTGACCTCATCTAGATGAACATGGGTACTGTGGTTCTTCCCTCTTTGTATGTCCCGTCGTTGTTAATTTTAGAGATTCTTTGTCAATGAGGTTGCAGACGAAATGAGACGGCACTAGTCCTATTTTCTGAGAAATTTGGCAAATGGATGCAGTAGTTTTATTTTCATTTATCAAATGAAATTTTTTTATGATGTTATTAAGATTATCAAACTAGTAGGAAAATGATAATTCAGGAGTTAGTTTTCGGTTTGTAAAACCTTGATAGTGTAGTTTCTGTAAATATATTCTAATGGTAGAATTTAAAATGATTGTCGTTATTTCAGAAAAGGCATTTCATATAAGATTATAATCAACATGAATATATTAAATTATATTTGTTATTTTCAGGAATTTAAAATTCATTTCGGGAATAACAGCATCAAAACAACGCCATATTGAATATATTTTTATACTTGTCTGCATATGTTTCTGAAAGTTATCTTTTCAGTTTTATTCAAATTTTGAAAGAAGGGCAGGCGGATAGGAGGAGGAGGAGGAGGCAGAAGGGGACGAAAGAAATTACACGACAAAAAAGTATTTCGTTTAAAATAATATATAACATTCATAATTTAATTCTTCCATTAGAAGATTAGTTTCAATTTTTGATGTTGTGAGGTTCAAATTCATTTTCAACTTGCTCGTCGCTGCTCTCATTTACTGATTTTTTTTTCTCAAGGTTTTTAATTCATGAGATTTTTCTGGGCATCAGTCCCCATCCTCCTCCTCTTCTCCATCATCATCATCTACTGTTTCTGGTATTCCGTCTTTAGTATATTACATTATTTTAATAAGTCCCGTGCTCCTCATGGTGGTCACTGGATCGCACTGTTGCAATTCCCTCGTGTGTTTAACTTAAGTAAATTGGAAAGTTTCAGTTAATGCTGGTGCTCAACAGCACTACGTTTGGGAATCTCATACATATCTCGGTCAGTTGTTTCGAATTTTCAAGGTCAGTTTGAATTTTGGTAAGGTTGCCACACTCGCGGGATTTATCCGAGGTTAACAGGACGTCGTCCTTCAGGGCAAGGGGGAGTTAGACTCGGTTGTGTCCCATAGAATCAATGGGAGATGGTTGAAGTGGAGACACGCAAGTGGAGTCCCGTGTGATAGGAGGGTCCCAATAAAGTTAGACCACCAATGCTATATGGACCCGCCACGGTGGCGTAGTGGTTAGTACGCTCGGCAACTGCGTCAGTAGTTCTAGGTTCGATACTGGACCGAGGTGGGTCGGCTTCTTTCGGGCGAGAGAGAGGCCGCGAGTGTGCGTTCTTTCGGATGAGAAGTAAAACCGAGGTCCCGTGTGGGTGTACGATGGCACTTGCACGTCAAAGAACCCTCTCTACTATGCAACGGGTAGGTGAGGCAAAAATTTCCAGGTGTAGGAGCTCGCCCCTTGGCGTCGGTAGCATTCCCCAAACGAACACTCGACCGACGATAAATAATCGTAGGAGTGCAGCTTTGGCCTGCAACCGGCTGCAAAAAAAAAACTATGACCAATATATCGCCCTATGTCCGTTCAGAGGGACAAGTTGGGTACCCGACCCTGCCGTAGGCGGGAAAAGGGTTAGGAGTTGCTTTGCACCAGTGTTATATGGAGCAGAATGTTGGGAGCAGTGAGGAAGAACCACGTCAATAGAATGCAAGTAACCGAGATGCAGATGCTACGTCACATGAGTGGGGTGTCGAGAGCTGATAGAATTAGGAATGAGTATATTAGAGGTAGCCTGGGAGTGGGGGGAACATCAGTGAACAAATTAGGGAGAGTAGATTGAGGTGGTATGGACACGTAATGAGAAGAGAGGAGGATCAGCTCATTAGGCCCATTACAAAAATGCAGATTGTTGGAAGGCACCCGGGACAGAGGAAGAGCATGTTGTACATAAGGATATGAGAGTCTGTGTGGTGGACGGGAACCTGTTGGGGAATAGGCGGAAGTGGAAGGCTCGAACCCGCAGAGGGCCTGACCATGTCACAGGCGGGATGAGGGTATCATGATGAAACAGGACGTTGCGTCGTTCAAAGACGGACCTTACACGTTCAATCTGGCATCACTTCAATCCAATTCTGTGATCCAGATTGATAAAAGATTGAACGTGTAATGGCCATATTGATGGATTGATGTAATGGATTGATATTTATTCAAATAATCGAATAAATGATGTCCATCTGGATTGAACTGATGCCAGATTGAACGTGTAAGGTCCATCAAAGACACATACAGTGAAATCCGTTTAACACGAAAACGCTTAACATGAAATAACGGTTAACACGAAACAACACTGCTGTCCAGACAAAATACTCTGTAATTCCATACATTTTTTTTCTTTTAACACGAAACAAAAATCGCTTAACACGAAATTATTTTCCTTCTCAGCTAACAAAATACTGGATATACAACATATACCGGAGTTTTCGTTAAACTAAACAAATAAACAATGGTTGCCACCGTTGCTAGATTACAGCCTGGGTTTGGGATGGTAGAGGCATGCCATTGACAAACCTTTCAAACTATGGGGAGGGGGGCCTTTTTATTGACAATTTATGCTCAAAAAGACACTGAAAAACAAAGCACATTTTATCCCAAAAACAATATTTCTTTTAGGCTGTTTTTTAAAATTATGCATTTGTAGCCGACATTATTATTTAAATTGAAAATATTGAATCTAATATGATGCCCACAAATGTAACTTTTAGTAAACATCATCACACCCTCATCCCACCTGCAGCATGGTCGGATCTGTGGGCCCACTGAACATTCCCTGGACTGGGGGTACCCCAGCCAGGCATCTGGAACCCACAGGAATATTGGCCGGGTTGTCTGTGGGGGATGATGGCCTACCCCATTTGTTCCAACGTTGCATTATATAACCAAAATAGAAACTTTGGCAGGTAAATCAATGTTTTGTTGGTTATATTACTAAAAATTACAAGTGTAACTTTTAGCAATAAATCCAATTAATAAAATATGACGACATACAAAACAATGATGGGCTTTCTGCATGAATCGCTTAGCACGAAATTCTTTTAACACGAAAAAAATATTTTGGTCCTGTCAGTTTCGTGTTAAACGAGTTTCACTGTACTTCCTTTTCTGAATGGCGTTGTCGGCATTTTCTGTTTCCTAGGTAACCATGCGATTGGTTTGGTAGGCGGCACGTGCACTTTGTAACTTCTTCCATGTTTCCAAGGCAACGTTGTGGTTGAGAATGTGTTAATAGAATTAGAACACTTTCTCTTTTTAATTCCCTCCCCTCTGGCGTGCGCGAGCGTCGTTGACTACATTCGAAAATGAATTCGAATTTCTCTTTCTTGCGTGATTAACGTTCTATTGGCTGCCATTTTGATTATTTTAATGGATGCTGTATTTATTTCTGGATTGATGGTCGTCAAATGTGGTTTATAATTTAAATCGTCGAAGAGGAACAAATATATGTATGTATATTAAGAAAATAAGATTTATTTATCGACATGATGGCGTCAATACTTAAAGTACTTTGTCGCTTCAGATTATAAATGACTGACTCATTAAAGAAGATGAAGCATATGAGCGCCAAAAGTCAACTTGGGAGGCCTTTTTTTTGTCTCGGGGTTTGTTCTTTATATTGTGAGTAAAGATATAACTTTTTTGAACTTTTTCTGTCTTCTTCGTCTTCCTTTTTTTGAGTTAGTAATAGTCTTTAATACAAAAATATCAATGTCTTGAGAGAAACCGAACAATTTGTCACAGCGTACCTTGGTGAACGGTTGATGTCTTAGCTTTCAAAGAGTTAAATTCAGAAAGTCTTTCTCGTGGGACACTCAAATGGATCAGGATGACCAAGATCTGGTAGTTTTTTTTTACTTCTTCGTCTTCTTCTTCTTTTGTCTTTCCCCTTCCCCTGTTTTCCCCGCTTCTTCTCCTTATCATTGGATACCTCACTGTGATGGAATTCCTATTGCTTACGTTAACAAGGATAATATATCAAACCGATGGGGTTATATCCAATTCCAATGTGAATACGATTTATAGCTTTACTCGTTCCTCCTCTTATTCACTTTCTTGCAAAAAAATAAACCGACAATATCACCCTCCCCATACACAAGAGAAGAAGAGGATGAGGGAGGGTTAGGTACATAATGTCTCCTCTTCCGCCGCCACTGTTACTTCGTTCTAGCCTTTCCATAGTAGTTGCATACAAGTTAAAATTGCACTTTATATTCTTTCATTTTTTTTATTTCAAAGCAGTTTGTCTATTGGATTTTTTTTATCGTTTTCAAAGTTAACTTTGATTGGTTTGATAGATTAGTAAAGCAGAAATTGGTTTTTGTTAGTTGTGCAAAATGGAGAGAGAGAGAGAGAGAGGAGAAAGTGGAGAAATCACTGTTGACGTCAGTTATCACTAGCCATCTTTGACAGGAAATATTTCTCATTAATATGCCAGTGATCTTATTGGGTTGTTGTTGTTGTTGCGGAAATGAAGGTGTTTAGAAATAGCTGTTAGGGAAAATTTTTTTTATGCATCATCTGCATGTGAATTTTGTGTGTATATGTATTCTTTTTTTTGAATTTCCGGTATTTGATTTGGGAATTATTTGGACGCCATATGTGTGCGTGTGTTGGTGGGGAAGTGTGATATCGTACATTTTGATTACGTCTACGATGAAATAAATATCCAATTTCTTTGATTAAATCTAAATACATCAACTGAATTACAGGTTGGCACACTTCATCCAACTGTTCCTTCTTGCTTTCTATGCAAATTTTCATATGCAGAATTGTGTAATGGCGGACTCTTACATTTAGACTAATTTATTTTCTTACCCCCCCTTCTCCTTTCCATCTTGCTGTTATTTTTCTTTGTAAACTCCACAAATTTTCTCTGTCTCTCTCTCTTTCTCACTCACTTTCCCACTATCTTAATTCTGAATTTTTTTTCTAACACCTTTCTTCTTATTTTCTTAGGCGAGAAAAAGAAGTGTGTTTTTTGACTTCAAGGAAAAGGGTTTCAGCAGTGTGTGTTTAATTCAATCTATGCCCTAATGCAATTTATCAATCTTATCTTACTTTTTTTTTTTTGCTAGAAGATTTAATCTTATACTTTATTTGCAACTTTTCTCAACACCTCCTTTCTTTACTAGTTTCTTACATCACCATCTTTCCTTCGACTTCCTGTTTCTTGAGTGCATCATCTGGTCGTCTTCAAACATCAGTTGACTACTTGCTTCAATAACAATCAGTGTTTTGATTGGTTATCATTTTTCTTCGAATAGTTTGATTATTTATTTGGCGATTAGGGCCGTTTTTGACCTGCCTTGGTGGCACAGAAGGTAGCGTGCTCGGTAACTACGTCAGTGGTTCTAGGTACGATACTGGACCGAGGTGGGTTCACTTCTTTCGGACGAGAGAGAGAGAGGCCCCCAACTAAGCCTTCCCTGGGATGAGAAGTAAACCCGAGGTTCTCGTGTGGTGTACGATTGGTGTACTATGCAACGGGTAGATGATGCAAAATTCCCCGGGAGCGGCGAATTGCGTTGGACACACCAGTTCTCGTCTGATCATTGAAGTTAAGCAGCGCTCGCGCTAGCTAGTACTGACATGGATGGCCGCTTGGTAAAACTGGGTACTGCTAATACCCAAAAATCGTCGCAGTAGTGTAGTGTCTGTGCAGTCTCTGCACTATAACTATGCTGCGGACGGGACTCTAATGACCTTGTTGTTGAAGGGCCCTAAAACACCAACAAACAATAACAACAGCAAAATTCCCTGGCGTCAGTGGAGTGCTCCAACGAAGAGTAGACCGACGATAAATAAGCATAGGAAATAGCAGCTTTGGTAGGCAACCGGGTGGAGAAAAATACCGTCGAATATATCTCCCGTGTGCCCATTCAGAGGACAAGATGGGTAACCGACCCTGTCGTAGGCGGATAAAGGGTTAGGAGTTGCTTTATTAGGGCTGTGCTTGCCATTACTTACTTCGGATTAGTTTGTGGGTTGGGGTGTAAGCCAGGCAGCCATAACAGGTCAACCCTTTAGGAGGCTGCCCGCGGGAGATGAGGAGGTAGGTGAAAGGACGAGGAAGAGGGTTAATTTGCAGCACCCAACGTTCTACACCAACCACCCAAGTTGGTATTGACGTGGGTGTGCGCTGCTTAACTCCAGTGATCTAATGGGAACTGGTGTGTCCAACGCAACTTGTCCAGACGTCTTAAAAATATAGACGGGAACATCTTCCTACTTGAAGTTAGAGCCTGCTGCTTCTGGTCAGTATTAAGACACTCTTACGGCGGATGAGCGTCCACCACGGACATCTAGATCCTCTATCCCAGGGAATTTAGAGTAACGGCCATGCTGATTAGATTCGAACCCGCCTGTGTTTGCTCACCTTGCACCAGTTAAACGTACTTCACCCCCGCCCCCTCCCATGTTTCTTATGGGGAATAGAGGTCAGAATGTCCTCGGGTATCGAATTAGACATCCCTTATTTACTTCGCATCACAACCACCCATATTGACTGAGTGAACTACCTAGGCTGGCGTTGAGACCTTCGGAGGTTCGATCTTATGACTGTGCATCTTGAAGCTTCGTTAGTCTGTTGCCTTAACACGCCATTTCACATTAATTCGATTGATAGAGGGCGCTTCACTAAATTGTTAGCTGCAACGTGGTGTCACTAAGCGGCACGTGGTTAAGGGACTATGTCATTACCATGGAAACGAAACTGTGTACTGTTCGTAGGAAAGCGTGGATTACACGTGTGCTGCACGTGCTGCGCAAATCAAACGGTGTGATGCTTCTGTCCTATTTCCTTTCAAAGTTGAATTGAAAGACCTTGGTATTTTTTTTTAAATATTTCCTTAAATATTTAACCGTCTTTTATTAAGATTATACTTGTGTTATTTAGGGCTGTCGGTTTAGTTTTTCCCCCCGACATTCAGATTTGTTTTTACGCTTCTTCTCGCCATTATGTTGTCATATTAATAGTAATTTGATTTGGCTCGTATTTTTACCATCTTTTTCCAATATCTTCATCTTTTCTCGAATCCTTTTTTTTTCTTCTTCTTCTTCTTGTTCTTCGTTTTCTTTTTCTCCAGATTTCCTTTATCGTAAGAGAGGAATTGATATAAAATCAAGAACCTAATTCACTTTTAGGAGGGGAGAGAGAAAAACCACACATGTGAATGTAAGTGCGTACGACACCGAGAAAGAGTGAGAATTGAGTAGTATCTGAAGATGGTTGTGTATAATCCACCCCTGAAAGGGGAAATCTCCCTTGTTTGATGAAGGAATCTTAAGCAATGAGATGCGATTCCTAATTTTCCGTTTCATAATTTTATATGGCTACAGGGTATTTGAACGTGTGGTACTCCTGTCGTTCTCCCCATTTTTCCAATAAAGCTATCTCCCTTCCAATATGTTTCCCGAGAGAAAACTCAATAATTAAACCCAGTTATCCCTAAATAATTCGATATCAAAAAATAGTTGGGGGTTGTGCGATATTAGAAGGCAATAAACGCTCTCCAAAGGATACTAATGTGATTTTGAAGATGAAAATACAAAAAGATTTCTTGGCTTTTGTTAGGAGCTTTTTCTTAATATGTAAGGAGGGAAGAATAACCAGTTGGTAATTTTTTTTAAGCATAATATAATACCTTACAACGAAAGAGTTTAAACCTTACTACTACTATTATTATTATAAAAACGATGAGATACAACGAGTACTTCTGTGTTTTCCCTTCATTATTAAAAGAAAATGCAATTGTTGCAGTGTTTGCATATTTGAAGTACAGTATATATATCCAGCCGTATATTTTGATATAATAGTACCCTATTCACATTACGGGAGGCGTCATTTTTCTAAATTTGTCGTTTGGGATCAAAACTATTTGAATGAAGCTATAAATTTTCAAACCTTTCTTTTCCTCCTTCAATATCTCTGAAATGGCGGTGTGTGTAAGTGTGCAAAATAGGTATCCGTAATATGAACAAGGTTACTTGTCTGGTGTCATCTTTAAAAATAATCACTTTAATTAAGTTATATATTTACCATTGTTGCACGGTTATCATTTCTCTCGGGAAGATTTCTTTTTCTCCTTTTTCTATACATCGTGCATATTAATGAACGTGTAAAATGTCGTTTCGTTCTTTGATACAGACTGGCTGTGGTAACTTCTGTCTACGTACGAAACAGTACATTTTGTGGTCGCTATCAGTGTTTGTGAATTTGGGATTTTCACCCTCAAAAAAAAAAAAAAAAGATTTAGTCTCTTTCTTAAGATGATAATGTCGTAAGATGAACTGTATACGTATATTGTAAAGAAACAAGAAAAAATAATCTCTTTGGTATTTTTCTCCTCCACCTCCGAGAGAAAGAAAAACTTATCTGGAATGTACCGCAGCCGCCATTTCTTTTGAATTCTATTGTTGCTAAGCAACCCGCTTGTCGTACTCTCGTTCTAATCTCCAAAGTCAATTAGAACGTGATGACGTCGACAGAACGAGAGTATCAGAATTTAGAATGTCGTTGTTGCGTTCTATTTCGTGTGAGTAAAGAAGGCTTATTATTGTTGTTTTCGTTTATCTTTTCTGTCTTGATTTTGTTGTATTTATTTATCGTTGTTGTCAGTATGGAGTTTTTTTATACATGGTGGTGAATATCGATTATAATACCCGATGACTATTCAATATGTACGACTCTGCATTTTTTGAAATACAGAAATCAGAAAGTGATTTTTGATAAAGTACTTGGGGAGAAAATGGCTTCGGATGAACCGAACGAACAAAATGAAGCACTCGTGATTTTTTTTGTTATATTTTTCTTTGTGTTATTATTGTTCACGATTGCCTCTAAACTCTTTTTTTTTATAGGTAAGTTATTCAAAATTTGTTTCATTTTATAGCTTACGGTTGTTGCTCTCACTTCGTACTGTATGTCTTCTTCTGGCAGTCATTACCATTGTGATGAATAAGCAGTGACGTAGTTGCTTTCGGTTCTGACGTCATTGCTATTAATATTGGAGGGTTGGCTCCCCACGTTTTGTTAAAAATGTCATTGTGTGTCTTTTCACCCCCTCCCCCTCCTTTACTAAAGACTTCTTCTTCTTCTTCTCCACCCATTAAAATGTCAGGAACCTGAACCGCAATACGAGAAATATGATCCCGAACCCCTGGGGGTAATTGTGCCAAGCGCGATTTCTTAGAAAGTGCAATGTGGCGTGTTTGTTTTGGCTTCATGCTATTTTCTACTGCGTTAATAATTTGTAAATCAAATGTTCCTATAATTTCTTTATCAGTATATCATATTAATGCCATTTTGTTGATATAATCATCATCATCATCGTCGTAGTCATCATCATCTGTATGCCATCAAATTCAGGCTATAATAATGTGCAACTTGAAAGTCTTCATAAGCCAAAATTAATCATCGGTTGGTAGAATTCATAAAACTCATTTCATTTGTGGTTATCACGTCTTTCATGCGAAAAATAAGTATTTAGCATGAAAATAAATATTATCGCACTAACTCTCCTTCCTTTCCCCTTTCTTTTTGAAACTAGCGGCCTTCTTATAATAAGAATGAAGAAGGGTCGTTCGTTAAGTGGTGTCATTGTCGCTTTTTATGCTCGTCCGTTACGGGCTTCCGTTTGGTCATTATTAATATAATGATTAATTGACGGTGAGTGTGTTTGTGTCCCATCTGGTTTTGAATAGACATATGCTTTGATATCTCTCAATTTTTTATTTTCTTCAGATGTTTATCACTGAATTTTTCAAACGGTGTCATCATCGTCGGCAGATTTTAATATCAAGATGATTGGATAATCAATTAATTTCAAAGCAGATGTTTTCATCTCTATTTTGCGGTTGTCAAATCATTTTTCATTCCCCACCCCCTCTCTTCCGAACCAAAATATGAGAAACTTACTGGGGCGTAAGGAGTAAGTCAGGAAAGAAAGGGGAGAAGGAATCTTGAATATAGAAAAGGTTGACTAAGGCATGGTTAAGATTTGGATATAATCCTTCTTAACCACAAGTATGAATTTGGTGTGAATAATTACTTCCAAGTTGTACTTTCTCAATTGATTCTTATTAATCAAGGTTCCTCTTTTTTTTTCAGCTGCACCTTCTCCTGACAAGTTCATTGGCACAAAAAAAGAATAAATTCCTTATTCATTTGAGGCCAGATCCTGATTATATCCAAATTGGATTCGGTTTGCTTAGTTAAGGTCAGTCTGTTATCTGTCCATCTATGAGGCCAATTGCTGCCACTTGAGGACGCCCTTCTTGTTTTTTGGATAAGCAATTTGCCTTTCTCTCTCACCGTACTAGGAACAATTGCTTTACTTCAGTTTCTGATCGAAAAGACTGGGGTTCCTGCTAATTGTCTAAAGGAAAGAGAGTCAGGATCGAACTTGCAGTCATGAACTTGCTATATAGTGAATTTCTTGTCCCTCTGAATAGACATTAGGGCGATATATCGGACAGTGTTTTTCCACAGCCAGTTACCGACCAAAGCTGCAACCCCTATGCTTTTTTTATCGTCGATCTACTGTTCGTTGGGACATTCCACCGATGCCAGGGAGCGAGCTCCTACACCTGGAAATTTTGCCTCATCTACCCGTTGCATAGTATCGAACCTAGAACTGCTAACGCAGTTACCGAGCGTGCTACTCACTGGGCCACCGAGATGGGGATGGTGAATTCCTGAGGCAGGCTGGCTGGCTTACACATTATTGGGATTCAAAGTTTTCGATATCAAATTCGGTTTGACTGATGACGATTGTTGCTGAATATAGGACTTTTATTATTATTTTTACGACTGGTCAGTTTGTGATTCGGACAGCAGGGGGTGGCGGAATGCAGTCGTCAATGAATTTGATGGTTAAAATAATTTTTATTATTTTTAATCTGTTGTCCGTCCTGTCATGGACGCACACAAATAGGTCGAAGAGTGACAATTTGGTGTCAAAGACACGATGTCGTTAAATGTCAGAATTGAGACGTTATAAGAATGATGTCTTAAGATTTTGAAATTAAGAAATATTTGTTTCGAGTAGGTCATACAGAATCTTGTGGGAGAGGAATGCGTTAGATAAGTGGCTATTTTGTCTTCTCTCCTCTCCCCTCTTCTACTACTCCTTTTTCTTCTCCTCTGGATGTCATAGTGACTCAAAATTCCATTAAAGTCTTTCTCAAGTTGAAATCTAAAGGATCCAATTAATAGTTTCATCATCACCATCCCCTTATCCCGTCTGTGACAGGGTCGGGTCTGCCGGTTCTAGCTATCCCCTCTCGCCTATCTCCCACCAGTTCCCCGTACACACACCCCCCACACACACTACCATATGCTTACGGACAACCTGCTCCAACGTCTGCTTTGGTCTCCCCCTGCCCCGGGTGCTTGCAACCACCTGTATTCCTGAAATGGACCTAACGATCTCCTGCACCCCTCTTCTCATGACGTGTCCATACCACCTCAGCCTGCTCTCCCTCATTTTTTTCCGCGATGTCCCCCACCCCCAGGCTACCTGTAATATACTCATTTCTAATTCTATCAGCTGATCCAATTAATCGTTTCTAGCTAAAAAAAATGCCTTCTTGGTAACTGGATTGCGTCGGCCGCTTGACCCGTGACGTCATAATCACGTGAGTCGTTGTTCAGTATTGGTCTTGCGGCGGTACTACTGCGCATCCATATGCAGAATGTGGGAATAATTATTCGGAAATGTATGAACTATAATCAATAACGCGTTTTATTATGAATTTCGTTAGGTTTCTTTAAAATTTGATTATGTTTGAAAGTAGCAGGAGGTTGCATGCTCGATTACTGCCTCAGTGGTTTCAGGTTCGATATTAAATCGAGGTGGGTTGACCTCATGCGAGAGAGGCCCCGAGTGCCCGAGTACTACTAATACCCATAAATCGTCGCATTGTGTAGTGTCTATGCAGTCTCTGCATTAGAACTATGCTGTGGACGGGGCTCTAATGACCTTGTAGTTGAAGGGCTCTAATGACGTTGTAGTTGAAGGGCTCTAATGACGTTGTAGTTGAAGGGCTCTAAAACTCCCAAACAAACCAAACCTACCCTTTCATAATAGAGAGTGGTCTTTGACGTGCATATGCCATCTTACACCACACGGGACCTCGGTTTTAGTTGTCATCCAAAGGAAGGCGCCCTCGGGGCCTCTCTCTAGCTCGCTCGAAAGAAGCCAACCCACCTAGGTCCAGTATGGAACCTAGAACCCCTGACGCAGTTACCGAGCATACTACCCACGTGATGTCACGTGATTTTTTTTTTAAATTTTGAAAAGGGTCACTGGCGTTGACCACTGACTCTGTCCCTGTCTAGCGTTGGAATGCCCCTAGTGGTCGGTTCCAAGCGAAATATAGAGCAAATAACCCCATCCGTTCGTTTAGCGTCTTTCCGGCGAGTTGACCTTGACAGACTATGGATACTATCTTGTAATATCCCTACTTTACATGGAGTAGGCCTACCATCATACATGGAGTAATGAGTCTTCCATAAATTCTGTAGTGCAATGGAACTGAGATATTGTATTATGGAAAATCCCGTTATACACCACTGTAATAATGACCGACTGTAACCGACCGTAATTCGTGACTATGCCTAATGTATCTGCTGCGCTAGAATCATTTTTGTACCGAAAGTTGGCTGTGTCTGATTCACGTGCATCGGAAGTTGTGTTTTTCAAATTGGATTCGTCGTTGCATAGCAACCGCTGTCGTTGTCTGGCACGTTCTTTTAGTATTAAAAATGGCGCCGTGTTGATGCGGTTAGTGTCTTATAGGCAATACTTAAATTATGGTTGACAACGGGAGGTCTAAAGACGGCTTTGTCATCCTGTAATTTTATATATTAAAAATGACCAGTTCTTTTTTTCCCCTTTTCTGTTTTCGATTTTATATATATTATATAATCTAGACGTTCGTAGTCGGACATTCTGCAGTGGTCATTTTGAATTTAGGACCGTGTCTGATACTATGGAGTGATGGGTGATCATTGAGAAATCACCCAATATTTTATGGAGATAAAAAGCTGCTGCTGCTGTTAACTCTGTTTTTCCCTCCTCGTCCTCCCTCCCTCAGATTTTGTCTCTAGTATATTTTTTTTTCTTAGCCAACGTTTGATATTAATATTTTTCTTCCAGAAAACATTCAAATAAACTCATTGTAGTGAGTTTTTTCTTCTTCTTTGCTTGTCTTTCCAAGTTTTTGAAAGTCGTTTGATGAAAGTTTATCATACTTTTTGTTGATAGCACGTTAACATTTTAAATCACTGGTAGTTATAGTTTTATCTAGAAGACAAAAGCGGCTATAAACTATCTAAAATGGGAGGCTATAAATTGTCCGAATTAGTGGTAGTGGTAGAGATATATAATATATATTTTTTAAAAGTCAGCTTTTAGATAATAGGACGATAACGGCCAGTTTCTTAAATCTTGGCATCTTTTATCCTTCTTGAGGAGTCTCTTTCTTCCTTTTTTGTCTTGCATGTGACATAGTGTTTATTTCCTAATGGACGTTATCAAACATTTTTTTTGTTGATATCCAATTGATCATTCATCTGTCATCGTCTTTGTTTTCATCATTGTTTTTCTTTTCAATATTACAGAAAGAGATGGTCTGAATTGTCTTTCACTTCTGTGATTTTCTACTTGTCCTGTGAACTGGAGTCTGGAGCCTGACTGATGATGGGATTCATTTCTTTCTTGCGCTGAGCAGTGTCGATGTCGAACCCTCCTCCATGTGGTTTTGGATATCCATGACAACTGACCAGTAAGTTTTCTCTAAAATTTATAACAACTATACCTCGGTGACGCAGACGAACGTTCTGGACTCATGCGTCTGTGGTTCCAGAGTCCAGTCTGGCAGAGGCACGCACGTGTTTGTGTGTGTATGAAGAAAGAGAGAGAGAGTCCATCCCAGATGGGAATGAAGCCCCGTGAGAAATGTGTACTATGCCTTCATACTGCTCGGAAAAGGACCCTTACCAAATGGGGTAAAGTGTACGTGTAGTTGCGGGGCAGCATTTCCAGGTCTAGAGAAAAATGCCCCTTGGTATCAGTGGAGGAGAATTGCGCCACCAAACAGTAGGCCGATTTTAAATAAGCCTAAGAATTGCATCCTGTTGTTTCGTTGGTGTTTTAGGGCCTTTCAACTACAGTGATCATTAGAGCCCTGTGTTCAACGACCTTGTAGTTGTAGGGCCCTAAAACACCAACAAACAAATTAAAACAGAGATAGGTTGTGGAAGGGTCCTGACTACCGTCCATCATTTTCGGGATTTTGGATTGCCCTCCTTTTTATCTACTGGAACTACTTGCTATTAACGAGACCTTGAAATGATGTTGATGATGTCTGGTAAGATGCTTCCAAAAATAACCCGCCCTCCCTATTTCCTTGATCCCTTTCTTGGGGGTTTTCTCACTTCCCCTTTTTTTTTGACGTAGGGCACTTAAGAAACGTAGGCCCTTTCTACCTTCTCCCCTTGTTCGTTTTGTGGAGGAAGAGATATTCAAGAATCATAAAGTTTCACTAGGTCTAATAATGTGACGTGGGGGGACATCTAAGACAGGGAGAGAGAGAGAGCTTTGGGACTATTTTAGGAACCTTGTGGTGGTGAGGGTTATAGGCATTTAAATTTATTTCGTGGAAAGAAAACGAACCCCTCCCCCCTCCTTTACCCTTTGACAAGATAGTTGTGTGTGATCCGTTGTTGAATTTTCAATCGAGTGATTGTCGTGTCTTTTTTTTTTTTTTTGCTCCTTTTGCTCATCATCCGTCCGTCGTCGTCTTAAACCCCTGCTACAAAATCTCTACTCCAGGGGTGGGGGAACCTTTTCATTTCTGTAGGCCGCATTCATTTATCTGAGTGTAGTATATGTAAGAGCTAGTACAGTAACTGAA
The DNA here is from genome assembly GCA_013389805.1 of Trigoniulus corallinus. NCBI lineage: Eukaryota > Metazoa > Arthropoda > Diplopoda > Spirobolida > Trigoniulidae > Trigoniulus > Trigoniulus corallinus. Next base: position 7,441,052 of record JAAFCE010007744.1, read on the forward strand.
AGCTCATAGGTTCCCCACCCCCACAGCTCTACACTCTCCCTCTTTTTTTATTAACCCTTTCGCCTCTCCTTAGTCATTTTCCTTAGGTACTACTTGAGCATTTGTAGTGGTGTGCATTTTTTGTTGTTGTTTATTCATTGCTCTCCTTTTTTTCTTCTTTGAATTTTATGGATGTTGATTCCCGTGGATTTAAAACTCGTTTTTCAACTTTGCCGGGGATGAAAAAGGGGTTCATTTTATTTCTTTGACACTTTTGCGGGATCTTTATTCACATTTTTATTTTTTCTTTCCTGAATTGTTTATTTCCTTGTGGACAACGACGACGATGTTGCGACTACAATTGCAATTGTTTTCTTTTTAAGTTTTTTTCTTTAAGACAACAAAACTGAGGGGGGGGGGAATGGCCTTCTTTTTACTAATCAGGTCCGTCCATCACTGTCATTTAATCGGACAGTAGATGAGTGACCTGCTCCTACCATTGTCTTCTTCGTCCATTTACCGGAAATTGACTACTCGAATTTTGTGTGTGTTTCTGTTGAACACGATGGCGGCCACTTTTTTTTTTTTGTATTCTTGTAATTTCGGTGATTTGTAACTGGACCTTTCTACTTATCTTGGGTTCACACAGAAGCAGTTGCAAGTCTTTTTAGTCATTACTATTAATTTTGTTAATTGGATTTTGTCGTAAAAACTAAAAGTCTGAGTTGAGTTATGACACTGTGGCTCTTAGGCTGATTACTATGGTCAGTTGAATGATCAGAGTTGCTCCTCTTCCTATTTTTTTTCATCCTCATCTTCAGAAATGGTCAAATTGCTCATTCTCTACTCAAAATACAGCATTTTCCCCCCTACAAAGTTACAAAATGTTATATGCGCGTAGTTTGTGAATATTCCTGGCTGGTACGTGTGACGTCATGTGGCTATCCACCAATCGATGACAGTCATTTCATCTCGATGACGTCAATCATTATTTTGATTGCGTGCCTCCGTGGCGCAGGAGGTAGCGTGCTCGATTATTACGACGGTGGTTCTAGGTTCGATACTGAATCGGGGTATCGAGAGGGAGAGATCCCGAGTTCGCCTTCCGTCGGATGAGAAGTAAAGTCGTGGCCCCGTGTGGTGTACGATGTCATTTGCACTTAAGAGAACCCTCTCTGCTGTGCAGTGGGTAGAGGAGGCAAAAATTCCCCAGGTGTAGGAGCTCGGTGGAGTGCCCCAACGAAAGTTGGCCGACCATCTGTAGGCTTTCGTCGGCAGCCGGCTGCGTAAGAATACCGTCCAGTAGATCATCCATGTGTCCATTCAGAGGGACAAAGATGGGTACCCAATCCTGCCATAGGCGGGAAAGTCGCTGCTTTTTTTGCTATTGTTTTACCTTCTTTGAATGTGCGGCGAGCGCCGTTATTTGGTAGAGTGCACTTTTCTGTTGACTCTCATGTAAGCAGGTTCGCTTCCTGCAAGTCCAGGTTGGAAATTTTTGTCTTCGATAACGGCTCTTGAGTGCAAAAGTCAGTGACAGTTATGATTTAGGGAGGAGGAGGTTGGTGGGTGCCACCTCTCTGCCCACCGCAGAAAACAAACGGGGATTCTGGATTCACTTAATAGGTTGGGGAGTCAGCCAAGCAGCCATAACAGGACGAACCCTTAGGAGGCTGCTCGTGGGAGATGAGGAGGTAGGTATTGGACATAAGAGAGGGGAAATTTGCAGCACCCAACGTTCTTTACCAACCAAGTCCTCTGTAGTCCTGATTCATCATCATCGTACCCTTATCCAGCCTGTGGCAGGGTTGGGTCTGCGGGTCGAACGAACATGCTCTGACTGGGGGCACCCCAGCCGGGCGTCTGGAGCCCGCAGAAAATGTTAGCTGAATTGTCTGTTGGGGGATGCTGGCCTACCCCACTGTTCCGACACCGCATTACACAACGAAAATAAAAATTTTTGGCAGGTAAATTAATGCTTTGTTGATTATAATATTGCGTGGTGTGTGACTTTTTGCACAATACCTACAATGTAACAGGAGTCGGGCTCATGCCCCCTCTGTAGTCCTGATTGGATTTCCATTTTTTAGGGTGGCTGTATTGCGTTGGACACTTCAGTCCTCGTCTGATCACTGAAGTTAAGCAACCCCAACTAGTACTGGTAGGGGTGACCGCTTGGGAACGCTGTGTGTACTGCTAATACCCAAATCGTGGCAACAGCTTAGTGTCTGTGCAGATTGTGCACTAGAACTCATGGGACGGGGCTCTAATGACCATTGTAGTTGAAGGGCCCTAACAGCTCAAGAAAACAAACCCATTTTTCAATCAGTATTATATATTTTTGTTGTTGGGGGAACTGAAACTCTTCTTTATGCTTGAGATGTTGTTAAGAGAGCTAGTTTCGGCGCATCAGCTCAAGTAGTCCGAGCGCCGTAATGGAAATGTACAGTTGTACTCAAAATGTCTGCAGTTCAATGTATACTTTGGAGGACTTTTCAGCAAGTTTCGTTAAGAGGTTTTTTGTTCAATATCACAAGGGTAACATTATTGGGAAATTTGATTTTTAATATTTAAATATATATATATATACATTTTTTTTTCCTGTGTATTGAGCGGCCCGATGTCGCCCCACAGCCTTCCTTCGGCCTCCTATTGTGGGGGTGGTGGTTAGTGGCACATGCTCGTTTCTTTTCTTATATCCAGTCATGAAACAGTTAAATCTTTATGACCGCCTTGTAGAAATTTTAGACCAAATATTTATCTATACTTGAAGCACACCCCTCCTTCTCCTCCTCCTCCTCCTTATATAATACAGATACAAAAATCTGAAGACTTTTTTCTTTAAAAAAAAAGGATATAGTTTGGGTTTTTTCGTTTTTTCTCTCCCTTCAAACGTTTAATGGGATTCTCGAGAGTATCATTGTGTTATAAGATGGTGTATCTAAATTACACCCAATCTGAAAAAAATACGCTTGTGGGTTGTAAAATAAGGATTATGCGGTAGAAACTGAAGTAGATAGTTAAGTTTTATGCATTATATATGAAAAGAAAAGAATAGAGAAAGTAAGAAAAATGTAAGATGTCGTTTTCTTCTTCTTCTTCTTGGGACATCTTTTGACAGATGGATAGCAGTAATAGTAGTTGGAGGTCCTTGTACCGTAGTAGTGTTTGATGTCGGTGGAGGTATGTGTGTGTGTGCAGGCGCAATCGGTGTTATTGTCTTCGGTTTTTCTCTCAGTTTGATTGATTAACACTGGCGTTTGCCTTATTTACATTGGATTCAACTTAGTCATTGTCTTAGATCTCGCCATCTTTGTTACTTTCATCATTGCCTTCTTCTTCTATCTTCTTCTTTTCTTTCTCTCCGTCCCCTTCGTCCCTCCCGCCCATTTTTCTTCAAGTCAGAAGGGGGACGACGACTCTGGCTAGAAAATGATAAAAATGTGTGGGATTTCTGGACCTGAAGACCCATTTTGTTAATCTATCACATTGTCTCTTATCTGCAAAGATATTTTTCTTAATCCATCATTTTGCTTTCTTTAATTTTCTTTTCCTTCTCCGTGAGGTTTGCTGTACTTTTTCATTATTCCTCCTCAAGGTGGCACTGCTGTCTCCTTACGTCAAACTTTTGTTGTTCTCCGATCGCCATTTTGTTCAATAGTGGAGTGAACGAAGATAGCGGAAAATAGCTACAGAGCTGCTATTAGAACTTTAGTTTCCTTGGTTACTTGGCTACCAGAACGTCTGCGCATTCTAGCTCTTTCCTATTCACACTAAAAGCAACTCCTAACCCATTTGCCGCCTGTGGCTGGGTCGAGTACTCATCTATGTCCGTCAGGATGGACACATGGGCGATCTGTTGGGCGGTATTTTAACTCAGCCGGCTGACGACCTAAGCTGCAACCCCTATGCTTGTTTCTCGTCGGCCTACTGTTCGGTGGGGAGGGGCGAATTGAGTTGGAAACACACCAGCAGCGCAACCCCAGCTAGTAATGACATGAGTGGCCGCTTGGGAAAGCTGGGTACTGCTGATGCCCAAAAATCGTCGCATTAGTGTAGTGTCTGTGCAGCCTCTGCATAAGGACTACACTGTTGACGGGGCTCTAAATGACCTTGTAGTTGAAGGGCCCTAAAACACCAACAAACAACAATACTGTTCGGTGGGGCACTCCACCCACGCCAGGGGGCAAGCCCCTACTCCTCAGAAATTTTGACTAATCTACATGTTGCATAGTAAGTCCCGTCTCGGTGGTGCTGTGGGTAGCGTGCTCGGTAACTGCCTCTGTGGTTCTAGGTTTGATACTAGACCGAGGTGGGTTGGCTTCTTTCTGGCGAGAGAGAGAGAAAATGGGGGACACCGAGCAACGGGTAGATGAGACAAAATTTCCAGGAGTTGGGGCTAGCCCCCTGGCATCAGTGGAATACCCCAACGAACAGTAGACCGACGATGAATAAGTATAGGTGTTGCAGTTTTGATCGGGAGCCGGCTGCGAAAAAATACTGTCGAGTATATCGCCCTTGTGTCTATTCAGAGGGACAACATGGATGCCCGACCCTGCCGTAAGCGGGGAAAAGGGTTCGGAGTCGCTTTGCTACCCGTTGCAAAGTAGAGAGCGTTTTCCGTGAAAATGACATGTACACCACATGGTAGAGCACCGGCTTTACTTGCCTTCCGGCGGAAGGTGCCTGTTGCTCGAAAGTAGCCACCTACCTCGATCTGGTATTGAACTTGGAAACACCGACACAATAATCGAGCACGGCTTATTCCGTTGGACACACTAGTTCTGGTCTGATCCCTGATGTTAAGCAACGCAACCCCAGCTAGTACTAACATGGGTGACCGCTTGAGAAAACTGGGTACTACTAATACCCAAAAATCGTCGGATTAGTGTAGTGTCTGTCCTACGCTGTGGACGGGGCTCTAATGACCTTGTAGTTGAAGGGCCCTAAAACACCAACGAACGAACCACATTCACGTGACCATTTGTGGTTCACCGAATGACCCTACAGCGTACCTACCGGTAGTGATGTCGAACTAGAAACGCAACTACTAACCGTTTTCCCGCCTGCGGCAGGTTCGGGTACCCATCTTGTCCCTCTGAATGGACACAAGGGCGATCTATTGGTCAGTGTTTTTCCTCGGCCTGTTGCCAGCGAGAGCTGCAACCATTATTGATCGCGTCGGTCAAGTGTTCGTTGGGGCATTCCACCGACGCCAGGAGGGAAGGCGAGCTCCTACACCTGGGAATTTTGCCTCCTCTACCCGTTGCACAGTAGAGAGAGTTCGTTTACACTAGACGGGACCTCGTTTTTGCTTCTCATCCGAAAGAAGTCACACTGGTGGCCTCTCTCTCTCTCTCGCCCGAAGGAAGCCAACCCACCTGGGTCCAGTATCGAACCTAGAATCACTGACGCAGTTACCGAGCGATGTCGAACTAGAATCTTATTTAGAATGTAGTGATAGTAATAGGGGAATTCAATTTGGCAAAGGACGCCTGGCTGGGGTGCCCTTAGTCAGAGCATGTTCAGTGGATCCGCAGACCCGACCCTACTACAGGAGGGATAAGGGTACGATGATGATGATGAATAGGGGAATTCAATTGTATTGTTGGCAGAACTGTGTGGACACCCAGTAAAATTGTTACCATCAAAGATACAGAGTGTCACAGTCGTTAATCGTAGTGGGTATTTGTCATATTGTGTTTTCATGTTCAGATTTTTTTTCTTCGTGTGCATTGACGAGGAAAAAGGGGGAGGGGGTAAGCGTAGAGGGTAAAAGGGTTTTTTTTTAAGATGACGTAGTTGTTTGTGATGCTGAGGGCTGGTATGCATGAGTGCGGGATATATTTTTTGTGTGTGTGTAGTTTTGTATAAAGGCCAGTTTAGTGTACACTGCTCCCTCTCCTCCTCTGACGTGCCTGCATTGTGTGTGTGTGTGCTCTTCTTCTTTTGCCGTCTTCGTTATTCTCTCCAAGAAGCTGCGCATAGCTAAAAGCGACATTGTCATCCATCAAAATCCACCTTTTCAAAGATCTGAATGGTTGCGTGTGCATATGACATTCCAGATATCTTTGAATCTTTTAAATGTACTTTGGTTAGGATGTCACTAGTCGAGAATGTTTCTCCCTCTTCTCGCCATACCGTTCCACGGCACCCATGTCCTCTCTGCTCCCAGTCACATTTTTAGCATAGTCATTGGTTTTTTTTTTTTTATGGAAGAGGGAAGCAAAAAACATGGTCAATAGGGAACAGTCATATATTATGATCGTGGCATTATGGTATTGCTCCTGTGTGATCGAAGGATAAAGTTAAAGGGGAAATTCTACAGGGCAGTGGTTAGGCCACCAACCCCACCTAGTACTAGCATGGGTGCCCGCTTGTGAAAACTGGGTACTGCTAATACCCAAAAATCGTCGCATTAGTGCAGTGTCTGTGCAGTCTCTGCATCAGAACTATACTGTGGACGGGGCTCTAATGACCTTTGTAGTTGAAGGGCCCTAAAAGCAACTCCTAACCCTTTTCCCGCCTATATCAGAGTCGGGTACCCATCTTGTCCCTCTGAATGGACATGGTTCTCTGAATGGACATATATTGGTCACGGTTTTTTCTGTAGCCGGTTGCCGGCCAAAGCTGCACCCCTACGCTAATTTATCGTCCGGCTAGTGTTCGTTGGGGAATGCTACCGACGCGGGAGCGGCGAGTTGCGTTGGACACACCAGTTCTCGTCTGATCACTGAAGTTAAGCACCGCAAGCCCAGTTAGTACTGACATGGGTGGTCGCTCGGGAAAGCTGGGTACCGCTAATACCCAATAATCGTCGCATTAGTGTAGTGTCTGTGCAGTCTATGCATTAGAACTATACAGTGGACGGGTCTCTAATGACCTTGTAGTTGACGGGACCTTAAACTCCAACAAACAGCAACAACAAGCTACCGACGCGACGCCAGGGGGGTGAGCTCCTACACCTGGAAATTTTGCCTCATCTACCCGTTGCGTGGTAGAGAGGGTTCTTTGATGTACAGGTGCGATTTCACACCAACACAGGACCTCGGTTTTACTTCTCATCCGAAAGAAGGGTCGGCTTCTTTCAGGCGAGAAAAGAAGCCGACCCACCACGGTCCCGTATCGAACCTAGAACTACTGACGCAGTTGCCGAGCGTGCTAACCACTACGCCACCACCCCTGCCATAGGCGGGAAAAGGGTTAAGAGTTTGCTTTGCTTGATGGTAGCCAGCGGCATCTAGCGGTTAATTAGGGAAGTACTTGATGAGTGAATTTGTACTGCGCAGTCGCAAATGATTATAACCAGTTGGGTTGATGTCGTCTTTGGTGTTGTTTGATTTGAAATGGCACTCGACTATCAAATTCCTCTTTTTTAATCAAAATTATGACATATGACAATTAATTAGGAGGTGCTTAATATAATTAATTAAAAGTTGCTCAAGTCAACATTCACGTTAATGTTTGTGAAGATATTTCTCTCTAGCTTTTTTTGAATTCCAAATTTAACAAATTAAATTTGATTAATTTAGTGAAAGGGAACCTTGTTTGCATTTTTGTTCAGGCTCAGGAAATTTAATTAAATGATAAGAGGATATTGATTGATTTTATAAACTACGTTGAGTTTTTTTTTATTTATTTTTAAATCAATGAATTAATTTTCTAAAGTAAATTTTCCCCTCCCCCACAAAAAAAGTTAAATAGAAAGTTTAAAGGAATTGAACTCGGGTCGTGTGTTTCCTAAGCTTAGACTCATCCAATCCATGCTTTTGATCTTAAATTAAGCCGCAAAATTACACTTTTGCCCGATGGAGAGCGCTGTTTCCCCTTCAACTACAAGGTCATTAGAGCCCCGTCCACTGTGCAGTTCTAATGCAGAGACTGCACAGACACTACACTAATGCGACGATTTTTGGGTATTAGCAGTACCCAGTGTTGTCAAGCAGCCACCCATGTTAGTACTAGCTGGGATTGCGTTGCTTAACTTCAGTGATCAGACGAGAACTGGTGTATCCAACGTAATAAGTCGCTCCCAGTAGCTTCAGTGACCAACAGCTGGTCAGTCATTTTGTCCAACTGACCCCAAAGACTGACGAAAGTGTTCTGATGTCCAGTTCTGGTTTCCATCTGCCTTTGTTTCAGAGATAGGGAGGGCAAGCTAGGGTACGTGTAACTTATTTTCTAATTGGACACTATAAATAGTGGACATGATGATATACTGGATCATACTGGCCAAATCAGAGCGTGCTGGACACATGAGGACATACTGGATTGAAATGGGTTGCCTTCTTTTCAGGCGAGAGAAGTCCCGAGTGTGCCTTCCGTCGGATGAGAAGTAAATCCGTGGTCCCGTGTGGTGTACGATGTCCCCACTGCACGGAAAAGAACCCTTTCTATTATGCAATGGGTAGAGGAGGCTCGCCACCTGGCGTCGGTGGAAAAGCCCTGACGAACAGTAGACCGATGATAAATAAGCATAGGGGGTTGCAGCTTTGGTCGGCAGCCGCAGCGTATATAAAACTACCCCCCGCCTCCATAGATCACTCATGTGTCCGTTCAAAGGGGGAGCGCCGAAATGCGTTGGACACACCAGTTGTCGTTTGATTACTGAAGTTAAGCAGCGCAATCCCAGCTAGTACTGACATGGGTGGCCGCTTGAGAAAACTGGGTACTGCTAATACCCAAAAATCGTCGCATTAGTGTAGCGTCTGTGCAGTTTCTGCATAAGAACCATGCTGTGGACAGGGCTCTAATGACCTTGTAGTCGAAGGGCCCTAAAACACCAACAAACAAACAACATCCGTTCAAAGGGACAAATAGGAGTACCCGACCCTGCCCGTGATGGCAAAAGGGATTAGTAGTTGTAGTATGCCGTCCTCTGTCCAGTGCCAGTTACACCACATGAAACTGCCCCCACCCCATTCTTTATAGTCGTTTGTTACCATGGCAACGCGGAATTAAAACGCCCATACTGATACAGTGAGATAGTACACTGTAGTAGCTGGAGAGAAATTCTTTATCGATTCAACAAACTAGTCACTTAACTTTATGAAAGGACCCCGGTTTTTGCTTTCTTTGTTTTGGTTGGCCCTCTCCCCTTGTCGAGAGGAGAAACGGCAGCCTATCATCGAATGGTTTTAAATGGACATTTTAATGAAACCCTTTTATCAAATTCAGGATATAAATGACTACGTATCACTTAGTGTCAAGTAAACTAAAATCATTACCGTAGTAAATTTTCAGCGGAGGATCAATTGCATCGAAAATGACCACCACACGGAGGTGGACATGGCACAATTGCAACTCTAACGCCATTTCTAATTAGTCAACGCCCAAATTGTAGGGCAATTCGGGAAAGATACATCCATACTGCCATAGACCATTTGACAACCTTGTTTTAATGAAGTCTGTTTGGTCATTTTTAAACTGTCAAAAATAGATCCATTTCATGATGGAGGGGGGGGGGGGGAGAGGGGCGAGAACGAGGTAGGAAGGAGAGGGGGGGTAAACTTTAAATTAACGTAACAATTAAATTCATATATAAATGAATTCGTGGCAACATTCACTAACAGTAGATGCATACAGTAACGATAGGGTTATACAAAAATTATAATTTTAAAAATATAGAACAATAATTTTATATCACGAATTATAATATTCATATAAATAAATAAATACCTTCTTTTTTTCCATATGTTGAGGAGATAGGAGTGGGACGGGACTACGGAAGGAAGGGGTGGGGGGTGGAATGACAGGATAATAGGAGTTTTCTTCTTCCTTCCGGTCAAGTACTACGTCACCATCAAATTGTTGTTGTTTTGTTGTATGAAAGAGCGGTCAGTGATTCGTTGAGAAAAAAGTGATGTTGGTTAGCACCGGACGACGATGTCCATGGATCGGGACACGGGTCATTCCAACTCAATGGTGGTCCTAAAATTTCGTCCAATAGATAAGCGATACCTGATCCTGTAGTTAATCCGATGCTATAAGATAACGTCATGATATTTCCTTTTAAAAGAAAAGGCGAAATGGTTAAAGAGATGGGGACGAAGACAACCCCCCACACATAGACTCTTTGGTGGTAGTAGGGAAGGGGGCGAGGGGGGGGGGGTAAGAAATTGTACCTGTTAATTCTTTGTGTTCATCGGGGACCTTAGATGGAGCAACAATCATCGGGATGCTACCAAAAACGCCATTCGTGATACCAAGTAGCAGGGAGAAGACCATTGGCCAGCCTTCACCCGGGATCAGGGGTGAATGCCGAGGGGCGGCGCACATCACCATCATTGGCACCAAAAATATGCGGCACAGCGAAAAGAGCACCAACTGAGAGCGGCTAAACTCATAAGGAACCGAAGCAATGATCTAATATAGGAAAAGACAAAACAACATAGCGCCATTCAAATCGAACCATTCATTTAGTTTCGTAGAAAGTCGCATGGTGCGCCACGCACTGCTAACAACCGTTTTGTTCCGCTCATGACAGGGTTTGAGGTTTCCGGGTTGTCCCGGTAGAATACAAGAGGGAGCAATCCGGGCATTTCTTCAAGTAGCCGGTTGTTGTCGTCGTCACCGCCGACCTACTACCAAAATCCCTGCTATCGGCCTATCCCTTTTTTTCTTGAAGCAGTTTCTTTTACCCAGTGGCGGTGCCCGGTGCGGTGACGCCATGGTGTCACCCCCCCCCTCTCTCCCAAAAAAAGCCTCTTCTTCTGCTTTGGTGTCATCCCATTTGTCATAGGACGAGTGGTGTCACCCGCTGCGGACCACTGCTTTTGCCGACACCAGGGGACTAGGGAGATCTTTAGACATTATACCCGTCTCGGTGGCGCAGTGAGTAGCGTGCTCAGTAACTGCGTCAGTGGTTCTAGGTTCGATACTGGACCGAGGTGGGTTGGCTTCTTTCGGACGAGAGAGATGCCCCGAGCGCGCCTTCCTTCGGATGAAAAGTAAAACCGAGGTCCCGTGTGGTGTACGATGGCATTGGGACGTCAAAGAACCCTCTCTACTACGCAACGGGAAGATGGGATAAAATTCGCAGGTGTAGGAGCTCGCCTCCTGGCGTCGGCGGGGTGCCCCAACGAACAGTAGACCGACGGATAAGTAAGCATAGGGGTTGCAGCTGCGGCTGCAGAAAAGCACTGTCTAATAGATCCCCCTTGTGTCCATTCAAAGGGACAAGAGGGGTACCCGACTCTACTATAGGCGGGAAAAGAGTTACTAGTTGCTTTTATAGAAATTTTACCGGTGCACACCCCACAAGCGATAGAGTACGGAAGATGCAGAACTTGGAGGAGAGGGGAAGTTGTGGAGCTTCCCTCTTTCGGTGTCGTCGGTTCACTCTCCATCTACCAGGGCTCGAACTTGTAATTACAGTCTCACGAGTCAGCGCTGCAGGATCTTATGCCTGAGAATGAGTCGTCTATATGAAGAAAGGGTGTATGTAGGGCCTAAGTACCCTTTCAAACCCTCCCACTGTTAACCAGCACCTTTTATTTCTCATCCGGGACGGATGACGGCACAGTTGGGATGAGGGGGTTAGTTACCCATGGGGAGTCCCCATCTGCCTTCCGATTCGAGAAGCAGATCTCGATCTCAAAGAGTGAAACATGCTCCCAATTCAGCACACGAGACATTTGACATTCAGTCGAGATATCGAGTAGGGAACTCCGCCCCTCCCCTTAAAGGGAGGGGGTAGGGGGTACAAGAGAAAGAAGAGTATTTCTGGAGTATGGTGGTGGGGTGAACGAGGGACTGTCGAAAAATTCACTCTATAGCAGGTTAGGGACTATTTCCTCTCCTTCTACTGCTTGCTCTTACTCGGGAAGAGGAGGAGATATCGCATCAATTGACCACAGGTCCTTGTGACACCCCCTGTGACCTACCCTCTCTACATTTTCCGAGATCCGTACAACATAGGGTTGTGTATGTTTAATTAGGAAATTTTTCACGTGGTAGAACTTGAAAAATGTTCAGGAAAGGGTGAACATGGCAAATAGTCGTCGTCATCATCATCCTCCTCGTCATTCAGTACAGGGTAAAAAGAATGCAATAGACTTTCCGAAGGCGAAAGAAGAAGAAAAGATGATGATGATGATGATAAGTGAACGGAGAAAAGTATTTCAACAACGGGATGTAATAACCCCTTCTGCTCTTCCGCCACCCGACGAAACCCTTTCATTTGTGAAAAGCTCAAAGTGAATTACACGTTTGATTGCAACTGGCAAAGAATTGTACAAGAGATATGGAGGAAGCCACCTCATTACAATACGGCGCTCCAGCCTTTTGATTTCTTTCTCTCTTATTCTCTTCCCCTTACTCCAAATTCAGTGAATTTTATCTTAGATCCCTTAAGCAACCAATCAGACGACAACATTTTAATCTGATAACCCTTTTCAGGGTAACAATTTGCATTTTTTACTCCTAGTATTTGTCTTTTGTCGCTTGGGTAAAGGAACAACATTTTTTTTTTCTCTTTCCTTCCGCCCTCCATGTTTGTTTTTTTTTTTTTTTTTTTTTAGTGTGTTTCTGTCTCTAACGGCTACACATATGCTTTTTTTTTCTTAAAAGTAATCTTATCTAGCAAAATGTAACAATTCGCAACGTTTAACTAAAAGATTATGCAAAACAGTTTGGCAGGGTGTCGTCATCATTCCTACGGAAAGCTTTCTTACCCCTTTCGCTGTCTTACACCACAAAAAAAAAAGTAATTTTTGCCTTCCCCCCTGAAGAACAATCTTCCCGCCTCGGTGGTGCAGTGGGAGCGGCGAATTGCGTTGGACACACCAGTTCTCGTCCGATCACGAAAGTTAAGCAGCGCAACCCCAGCTAGTACTGACATGGGTGGCCGCTTGGGAAAACTGGGTACTGCTAATACCCAAAAATCGTCGCATTAGTGTAGTGTCTGTGTAGTCTTTTGCATCAGAACTCTGCTGTGGACGGGGCACTAATGAGCTTTGTAGTTGAAGGGCCCTAAAACACCAACAAACAACAACAACGGTGGTGCAGTTGGAAGCGTGCTCGGTAACTGCGTCAGTGGCTCTAGGTTCCATACTGGATTGAGGTAGGTTGGCTTCTTTCCGGCGAGAGAGAGAGAGAGAGAGGGGAGGCCCTGAATGCGCTGAGGAGCGGCTTATTGCGCTGGACACACCAGTTCTCGTCTGATCACTGAAGTTAAGCAGTGCAACCCCAGTTAGTACTAACATGGGTGGCCGCTTGAGAAAACTGGGTACCGCTAATACCCAAAAATCGTCGCATTAGTGCAGTGTCTGTGTAGTCTTTTGCATCAGAACTATGCTGTGGACGGGGCTCTAATGACCTTTGTAGTTGAAGGGCCCTAAAACACCAACAAACAACAAGCTAACATGGGTGACCGCTTGGGAAAACTGGGTGCTGCTAATACCCAACAATCGTCCCATTAGTGTAGTGTCTGTGCAGTCTCTGCATAAGAACTATGCTGTGGACGGGACTGTAATGACCTTGTAGTTGAAGAGCCCTAATACACCAACAAACAAACCCGAATGCACCTTCCTTCGGATGAGAAGTTAAACCGAGGGCCCGTGTGGTGTACGATGTCCGTTGGACGTAAAAGACCCCTCTCTACGATGCAACGGGTAAATAAGGCAAACTTTCCAGGTGTACGAGCTCGGCTCTCCCCTGGAGTCGGTAGATAATTTGCTAACTGCGAATGCTGGGGTGTCTAGAGTAGACAGAATTAGGAATGACTATGTTAGGGGTAGCTTGCAGGAGTGGGGGACATGACGGGGAAATGAGAGAGAATAAATTGAGGTGGTATGGGCATGTGATGAGAAGAAGGGAGAGGAGGAACTGGATAGGGCCATTGGTTATTGGAAGCACCCCCGGGGCAGAGGGGAAGACGAAGGGACATGGCAGTGTGTGGGGAGGATGGAGACCTGGTGAAAGATAGGCGGGCAGTGGAGGGTTAGAACCCACAGATCCGACCGGACCACCGGCAGGATAAGGGTACGATGAGGATGATCTGTGCGTGGCTATTTTTAGAACGCTATGTTGTCGTTTATCCAATACTCCGGACAACTGCAGCGGCGCATTCTCTCGTACATTTATTCTCTAGACAGAGAGAGAGAATAATAGTGGTACAGGGGCCCCTGTAGATGGTATAGAAAAGAAGAAAGAGGGGGGGGGGGTCTCCATGTGAGACCACTTGACCTCTGCTCGCCACCCGTTAGCTTTTTCCCTCACTAAGTGTATCCTGGAGAAAATCGATTTGCAATAAAGTACTTTATAATCGGAAAGGAATTTAATCGCTAAAAAATCGATAATATGATTATCACAAGAGATGCGCGTTTGCTTTTAAAAGGGGGACTACTACTGCCGACCTTCGGTCATCTCACTGACCAAGGTTGGTTGCTTCGTGAGTGTGTGGATGACGACGGATCGATCCTTATCAAGGTCGCTCGCTGTATGTGGCGAAAAGGTATGGTTGGGGATGTTATAATAATAATAACAGTAGGAGAGGACTGATAAAGGTAACTTAAGGGAAGGGGGGCGAACACATACACCTCAAATTTTTAACCGATCTTCGTGCAGAAAGGGTTCTTTAACGGGTACATCAATGATTCATACACCCCTTCTCTCTCCCCTCTTTGGTCGGCAAAGGAGCGGCTTATTGCGTTGGACACACCAGTTCTCTTCCGATCACCGAAGTGAAGCATGTAGCGTCTATGCACTAGAGCTATGCAGTGGAGGGGACTGTGATGACCTTATAGTTGAAGGCCCCTAAAACACCAACACAAATCAAACAATCGTCGACCAGGGTCGAACCTCCAGTCACAGATTGGAGGAAACACCACCACTGTGTGAGGATCCTAAGTATACAAATTATTAAATACCATTAAACTGTTATCCATCCTAGCAGCGTAGGGCCCCCTGGTGTAACTAAATGTAATTTTAATAACCTGGAGAGCCGACAGTGCACCAGGCTCGAACTCATAACCACTTACATACGCACACATTCCTGAAACAAACGCCCTGTTACTAACTCGTATATTCTTTCAACAGCAGCGTCCCAACCAAAAAAAACAACTACTGTTGTCCGGCCTATGGCAGAGTCCCACTCTTTCCCACGCCTGTCCCCTCTGAATGGACACATGGGGGATCTATTGAACAGAATTGCGATGCATTCGGCTGCCGACCAAAGCCGAAACCCTCATACTTATCGTCGGGTCACTCCACCACGCCAGGAGGCGAACTCCTACACCTGGGAATATTTGCGTCATCTACGCGTTGCATGGTGTAGAGAGGGTTCTTTTACGCGCAAAAGCCATTGTACACCGCATGGGAACCTCGGTTTTACTTTCATCCGAAGGAAGGTACACTCGGGCCCTCTCTC
>JAAFCE010007744.1:7458480-7547265 GCA_013389805.1 Trigoniulus corallinus
CCAAAAGACGGCAACTCACCTCGATCCAGTCTCGAACCTAGCGCCACAGACGCCGTTACACTCGGGCCCTCTCTCTCCACTCTTTCTCCATTCTCTCTCCTCTCTCTCTCTCTTCTCTCTCTCCTCTCTCTCTCTTCTCTCTCTCTCTTTTCTCTCTCTCTCTTTTCTCTCTCTCTCCTTTCTTTCTCTTCTCTCTCTTCTCTCTCTCTCCTTTCTTTCTCTTCTCTCTCTCCTCTCTCTCTCCTCTCCCCTCCCCTCTCTCCCCTCTCTTTCTCCATTCTCTTTCCTCTCCCTCCCCTCTCTCCTCTCTCTTTCCCTCACCCAAAAGAAGCCAACTCACGTCGATCAAGTATCGAACCTAGAGCCACTGATGCAGTAATCGAACACGCTACCTGCTGTGCCAGCGAGGAGGGTTCAACGGCAGAGTTCCAAAGGGGCGAGAATTAGATTACAACGACCAAGTAACCAATCGTTTTATTCCCTAAATTTTCCACGCTTCTCCCTGTTCACTGTTGTTTGTCCTGATCATGCTTAATTGAATTCATTGGTGAATGAAGAAGAAAGGAAGGGATTGGGCAGCCATTATGTGGAGGAAAGGGGTAAGGGGGAGTGGGCTAAGAGAGGGAAAGATGAAGGTGAGAAGGGAGAGAGAGAGAGAGAGAGAAAGCTAAAATTTCCACGTCTCACTACCTCTATCTATCTACTACCGTCTCTGGTGTCTCATTCAATTTAATTAAACTCCGAAATGAGCAAAACTAATTCAGCACATATCTGAACGAATATCTCAAATGTAACACAATTCTTCCCGTTCACAATCATCACCGTTCAAACAAACTCCCCCCCCCTCTCTCTCTCTCTCTCCTGCACCTCTCCTACTAAATTTAACTACTACTGAGCGTCCCGAATGAGGAATCTTGGCACAGGTGTACATCATGAAACACAACTGAATAAAAACGTGTTTACAAAACTGAAATAGGCAAACATTACACACCACATTTCAATTGTTGTTTGTTTGTTGGTGTTTAAGGTCCCGTCAACTACAAGGTCATTAGAGACCCGTCCACTGCATAGTTCTAGTGCATATTCTGCACAGGCACTACACTAATGCGACGATTATTGGGTATTAGCAGTACCCAGCTTTCCCGAGCGACCACCCATGTCAGTACTAACTGGGCTTGCGTTGCTTAACTTCAGTGATCAGACGAGAACTGGTGTGTCCAACGCAACTCGCCGCTCCCCAACTAAGCAACTCCTAACCCTTTTCCTGCCTATGGGAGGGTCGGGTACTCATCTTGTTCCTCTGAATGGACATAGGGCGTTATATTGGTCATAGTTTTTTCTGCAGCCGGTTGCCGGCCAAAGCTGCACCCCTACGCTTATTTATCGTCGGTCTAGTGTTCGTTGGGAAATGCTACTGAGGCCAGGGGGGCGAGCTCCTACACCTGCGAATTTTATCCCATCTTCCCCGTTGCGTAGTAGAGAGGGTTCTTTGACGTCCCAATGCCATCGTACACCACACGGGACCTTGGTTTCACTTTTCATCCGAAAGAAGGCACATTCGCGGCCTCTCTCTCGCCCGAAAGAAGCCGACCCACCTCGGTCCAGTATCGAACCTAGAACTACTGGCGCAGTTGCCAAGCGTGCTAACCACTACGCCACCGCGGCGGGTCAATTCGCCGCTCCCCCCCACTTTTCAAAAACCCTTCTCTGTCTTCTTCGAGTCCATTCCTGCCTGTGGCAGGCAGTGAAGGAGAGAGAGAAAAAGGGGGAGTGGGAACCAACCAGAAATCCCACAGAAAATAGAAAAAGGGGCGACTCAAAAAAAAAACGGATAAAAGAGAGAGAAAGAAAAGGAGCACAGCTATTTGCTAACTGACCACAAGCGCCACTCAACCCTTTGAATGCAGTGAGATTTAGATTCTACCTCTGACCCACGACCCTCCCTTCCCCTCACTCGAAAAATTCTCATTTCTACTTACATATTTGCATTTCAATATTTTTATTAATAAATCATGGTCTCCTGCTCTTCAAATATAAAATATGAATTACAACAAAATATTAATGAAAGGTGGTAGCTCAAAACAAACACCCTTCCCTGTCAGTTGTATTACAGCTTAAAAGGTAGAGTGGTACCTGGGGCTTGATTGAGGAGGGAAACAAGAGGGACTGGTCAGTTTCCCCTTTCTTCCACAAGGAGGAGAAGAAGAAGGGTACATACAACAAGACATAATGACAATTGTAAATGACAATGGAAAATGATGATGACCGGAACAGGACGGGAAAAAGAGGAAGGAGGATATGAGGGAATGACAGCCACTGAGCCCCACATATGACGTCACAGAGCAACAGGAGATTATATAAATGGACAACGACGAGACAATCACTAGTTTCTAATGCCTTTCAGCTGAGAGAGAGAGAGAAAGTTCACGAATGGTGTCGCGTTTTGGGCAGTCCCCATCTTCACCCCCGCAGTTTCCTATACTACAGTCAACTCTCCACCCACGCTATGAACCACTTTCTAAGCATGGGACAGTTATTTTTAAGAGTAAGAAAAATAAAGTTGGAAGGACGAGGAGGAAGAATATGTCATCATCATCATATCCTTATCCCGCCTGTGGCAGAGTTGGGTCTGCGGATTCTGATCCTCCACTAGGTCCCCATCCACCCCACACACTAACATATCTCTTCGTACAACCTGTTTCCACGTCTGTTTTGGCCTTCCTCTGCCCCAGGTGCTTCCAATAAACTGCATCCCCGTAATGGAGGAGGGTACATTTTAAAATGTGTAGTTTCTGACGCGGGGAAGAGGGGAGCTAGAGAATGGAGGGGGGGGGGGGTTAAGACTAGACAAAATATTGCCTAAATATTTCAAATCCTTAGTCACTTATATCTAAGTTCCGTATAACAGAGTGTTTGCCGTTTACCTTCATGTGAATAAACTGCATTAAAAGGAGTCAACAAAAATCAATACACAGCATCGCTACTGCGCATGTCTGAATTAAGGGTGGAGGAAGTGAAGGGAGAAGATGAACAATATACAGGCTGTTCATAAACAACCAGGACAGACCAGTGGAGAGTGTCCTCCGCAGATTCTTGTCTCCTAAGGTCTCGTGAGGAGTCATTTACCAGGTGGGAACGGGAAGGGAAGGTGTAGGCGGCAGAGAGCAAAACGCAACTCCTAACCCTTTTCTCGCCTATGGCAGGGTCGGGTACCCATCTTGTCCCTCAGAATGGACACAGGGCGATATATTGGTCATAGTTTTTTTTTCTGCAGCCAGTTGCCGGCCAAAGCTGCACCCCTTCGCTTATTTATCGTCGGTCTAGTGTTCGTTGGGGAATGCTACCGACGCCAGGGGGCGAGCTCCTACACCTGAGAATTTTGCCTCATCTACCCGTTGCGTAGTAGAGAGGGAGGAGATAAAATGTGTAGGTAGACAAAGGCTTTTCAATAGGGAGATAGGCGCAGATGTGACCCGTAGAATCAATGGGGACAGGCTGAAGTGGAGACAGGCAACCGGAGTCCTGTCTCGAGCTCAAGTATCTTACCGACCCTCAACTTCTTGAAAAATTTAACTTGTGAGATGTTATCCGATCCGGATGAGAGGGGCGGCCGAAATTCCCTAGGTTAGGAGAATTTAGTCCTGACCCTGACGTCAACAAATTAACTTCAGGCTTGATCCAACGTCCTGAAGTCACGTATGTGTGGCGACATTTCTAATACTGGTCTCCCAAACCAAGAAAAAGTCAACCTATCACTTGCTGTGCCCATTAAACAAAAAGTCCAATAATGCAGTAATTGCACTCCACCCTGTGCCGTTTCTTACAACGCACAATATCTAAGCACTTCCGTTTCCGTCCACCATTCACAACTAATTGGAACAGCTACCAATTTATCTTTGTCTCTCTCTATTCTGGCATCGAGTTTGGAAGGGCGGAATTTCGATTAATCACAGGCGTGTACCTGGTAGCGTGGGAAGATCGCAAGAGGTAGCGTTTTCGATTACTGCGTCAGTGGTTCTAGTTTCGATACTGGGTCGAGATGGTTTGCCTTCTTTCGCAGGAGACAGACAGAAGCCCCAAGAGCGCCTTCCATCGGATAAGAAGCAAAACCGTGGTCCAGTGTGATGGACGATGTCTGCAGTGCACGGAAAACAAACCTCTGTACTATGCAACGGGTAAATGAGTTAAACAACGCAACCGCAGTTAGTACTGGCATGGGTGGCCGCTTGAGAATACTGGCTACTTCTAATACCCACATCGTCGTTAACAGCGTAGTGCCTGTGCAGACTCTGCATTTAAACTATGCAGTGGACGGGGCTCTAATGACCATTGTAGTTGAAAGGCCCAAAAATACCAACGAACAAGGCGCAACCAAGTTTGGGGTACTGCAGTCCAATTTGGTTTCCATTTAGGCAGGACTCATCTTGGAAAATTGAAAGGATCCAACGGAGGGCAGCAAGAATTGTACTCCACAGGTTTTCTCGCAGGGAGAGTGTGCCTGACATGATTAAGGAATTAGGGTGAGACACACTAAGCCAGGGGCTTGTATCTCGCAGCATTAGTTTTTTGTCAGACTGCTGCTGATGGGGTGCAATGGACCTCTTGTTGGAAGTGTGTCCCTTGCTGAGTATAAGGGGAGAGGGTCATACTACTTGTCTTTTTTACCAACGGTCATTCGGCAATGGAACACCCTTGGAGAGGATAAAGCGACGGGCTTCCTGAAAACAAAGGCCACCATTGCAACTATTGTAGGGTAACGCAACAATTATAGCTTAGGGTTTTAGTGCTTGCAGTTTATTTGTTGTTGTTGTTTGTTGGCGTTTTAGGGCCCTTCAACTACAAGGCCATTGGAGCCCCGTCCACTGTGTAGTTCTGATGCAGAAACTGCACAGACACTACACTAATGTGACGATTCTTGGGTATTAGCAGTACTCAGTTTTCTCAAGCGGCCACCCATGTCAGTACTAGCTGGGGTTGCACTGCTTCTCTTCAGTGATCAGACGAGAAGTGGTGTGTCCAACGCAATTTCTCCGCTCCTCTTGCAGTGTAATGAATTAGAATTAGAAAGAGGGGTACCCGACCCTGCCGTAGGCGAGAATTAGGAGTTCCTTTGCTTTTGTTGGTATTTTAGGGCCCTTTAACTACAAAGGTCATTAGAGCCCCGTCCACTGTGTAGTTCTAATGCAGAAACTGCACAGACACTACACTAATGTGACGATTTTGGGGTATTAGCAGTACCCAGTTTTCCCAAGCAACCATCCATGTCAGTACTAGCTGGGGTTGCACTGTTTAACTTCAGTGATCAGACGAGAACTGGTGTGTCCAACGCAAAGTGCCGCTCCCTTTGTTTTGTGCGCGATAGACGAGAAAGGACAAAGATTCGGTAGGAGCCATCGTTTTTAGTTTTATTTCTGAGCTTAGAGAGGCCATTGAATGATGATAGGCATTTAAACTAGCGGGGGAAGTACGTTAGGCAAGCGATAGGGACCGGGTAAAGAGAGAGTTAGGGAGAGAGAAAGAGAGAGAGAGGGGGGGAGAAGGAGTAAGAGAGAAGGGAGATGAAAATAGATCAGAAAGACTCATCCAGGATTAAGAGAAAACAAACTATCAGAGCAACGATATTGTATATAGGATCTGCAATCTGTAAACGATACGACTATCATAATGCCTTTGACTACATCTCAATAGTATATTTCAACGGCATTTGATATTGTTGTTGTTGTTGCACAATTCTCCGCCATATCTTTTGCCTTTTTCTGATCTCTAATCTGTTTCTGGCAAAAGGCATTTCCAAATTGAAATAAAAGAAGAACCTGATTAAATAAACTTTATGATTATATTATTAGCGAAAGAGCTGCTCAACTCGAGAGAGAGACGCTCGTTTTCCTCAATTCCTCCCTCCCACTACAGAGATACTTTGCGCATAAAATTATCTGACGGTTTTTCATTTGTTCGGGTTCATTTCCATATCGCCACCCCCGCTTTTACAAATGTCGTTCCTGCTCTAATAGAAACTATAACGGAATTATTCCCGCATCTATATTTTCTATAAAGGCAAAGAAAGACACGAAACCCGCCTTAGTGTAGCAGAGGGTGTAGCGTGCTCCACTACTGTGTCTTGTTTTTGGTTTCGTTGGTGTTTTAGGACCCTTCAACTACAAGGCCATTAAGCTGGGTTTACACTGCGCGCAACTGTTTCATTAAAAAAAGACTCGCGCAGTGTAAACGGGGACTCGCCCCGAAATTTGCTGCGCGAGGCAGCCTCATGGCGAGCCACCACACTGTCGGTTTTTGGACGCGCATCAAAGGGTTTTGCCACTCCCACTTCGTGTACTGGTACTCTAGATACGTTTTGCACACTTGCTTCGCGCAATATTTCGCTCAATGTAAACAGGGAGGGCGAGATTGCCGCAAGCCTGTGGAAACACTTGCGACGAATATGTTTTGCGCAGTGTATACCCGGCTTTACAGCCCCGTTCACTGCGTAGTTCTAATGCACAGACACTACTCTAAAGCTGGGTTTACACTGCGCGCAACTGTTTCATTAGGAAAGACTCGCGCAGTGTAAGCGGGGACTCGCCCCGAAATTTGCTGCGCGAGGCAGCCTCGTGGTGAGCCACCGCACTGTCGGTTTTTGGACGCGCATCAAAGGGTTTCGCCACTCCCATTTCGTGTACTGTTACTCTAGATACGTTTTGCATGCTTGCTTCGCGCAATATTTCGCTCAATGTAAACAGGGAGGGCGAGACTGGTGAGATTGCCGCAAGCCTGCGGAAACAGTTGCGCGAATATGTTGTGCGCAGTGTAAACCCAGCTTAATGCCACGATTTTGTAGTATTAGCGGTACCCAGTTTTCCCAAGCGGGCACACATGTTAGCTTGTTGTTTGTTGGTGTTTTAAGGCCCTTCAACTACAAAGGTCATTAGAGCCCCGTCCACAGCATAGTTCTGATGCAGAAGACTACACAGACACTACACTAATGCGACGATTTTTTGGGTATTAGCGGTAACCAATTTTCCCAAGCGGCCACCCATGTTAGTACTAGCTGGGGTTGCGCTGCTTAACTTCAGTGATTAGACGAGAACTAGTGTGTCCAGCTCAATAAGCCGCTCCTTGGCGCATTCAGGGCCTCCCCCCTCTCTCTCTCTCGCCGGAAAGAAGCCAACCTACCTCAATCCAGTATGGAACTTAGAGCCACTGACGCAGTCACCGAGCACGCTTCCAACTGCACCACCGTTGTTGTTGTTTGTTGGTGTTTTAGAGCCATTGAACTACAAGGCCATTACAGCCCCGTCCACTGCGTAGTTCTAATGCACAGACACTACACTAATGCGACGATTTTATACTATGGTAAAGTACCCAAAATCCGTCCCCCCTTTAACTTTCAAGGGGAGGGCTGTAGCCTTCAGAACAGTACATGGAAGCCTTCAGAACCATCCAGTATACTACTGGCTCTTATATTAAATTAAATACCATCCATATAAAGCTTTAGCAATGAAAATAATTTGGAAACATGCTGTAAAAATTCTATATTTCCCAAGAAGACATCATCATCCCCATACCCTTATCCCACCTATGACAGGGTCGGATCTGCAGGGTCTAGTCCTCTACTCCTGCCTATCTCCCACCAAGTCCCCATCCACCCCAGACACTACGAAATCCTTATGGACATCCTGCTACCATTTCTGCCTTAGTAACCAGTGTTTCTGACCAGCCAACCATGTTGGTACTAACTTGGGTTGCATTGCTTAACCGGAAATAAAACATGCTAATTACTTAGGAGACCTGCCAACTTCCCTAGATAGGTAAAGAAAACATTGGAGAACAGGTACTGAAAGGTTGGTTAAGATTGGAGAAAGTGATACATGTGTAGTCACAATTTTGTAGGTCTGGGGTCTGCCAAGACTCCACCTTGTGGATGGAAGGTTAATTTTTATTACCATGAGCTATCAAGGAAGGTGTGACACGAAAGGAGTTATTTGATTTTCCCTTCACTGAACATCTCCTTTCTCGTGCTAATACTGTCTTTACAAGAAATGAAATGAGACATAACATGGAATCCAGGGTAGCAAATTTACAGGAAGACGATTTGAAAAATACAATCTCCCTATTTTCCAACAAGGTTCTGACAGTGACAAAGAGTATGTGGATTCATCAGGCAGTGAATCAGATCTTTGATGTTGTGTAAGGTTCCCCAACTTCAATGTACTAATTTGAAACTTGAAAAAACATTGTATTCAGAATTATAAAATTATATTTTGTTCAAAAATTTACAACTACACTTCATGTTAAGCTTACTTCATTGCACTATTACATATGTCCCGCTAAAACATGATTTCAGACCACTGTGCGTCGGTGGAATTCTCCAACCGACAGTCAATAAACTTAGGGGGTTGTAGCTTTGGTCGGCAACCGGCTGCGGAAAAACAATCATCTTCGTGTCCATGGGAGCGGCGAGTTGCGTTGGGCACACCAGTTCTCGTCTGATCACTGAAGTTAAGCAACGCAAGCCCAGTTAGTACTGACATGGGTGGTCGCTCGGGAAAGCTGGGTACTGCTAATACCCAATAATCGTCGCATTAGTGTAGTGTCTGTGCAGTATATGCATTAGAACTATACAGTGGACGGGTCTCTAATGACCTCGTAGTTGACGGGACCTTAAACTCCAACAAACAACAACAACTCGTGTCCATTCAGAGGGACAAGATGGGTACCCAACCCTGCCGTAGGCGGGAAGTTCATTAGCAAGATCTCCATAAACGGCGCTGTCGGCGAATGCGACCTTGAAAACTTATGAGTACACGTGCTGGTAGGGATTGTATCACGGTGAGTCATCCTCGACTCCACGTGACATATCACGTGGGTGAGCTCACGTGTTCGTTATTGGAAGAAACAGTGTCTGATTGGTTACGTAGGATATAAGGGGGCGGGACAAGTAACATTTTATATATATATAGCGCGTGCAGCGCCGACAAGCGAGAGAGGGAAAAAAAGTAATATTGTTGGTTCCTATTGACTTACCTTGCCGACGAAATCGAACAAGTTGAAGATGGCCATCAACAAGACAGGCATCCAACTCTTTAGCCTGCAACTGACCACTTCGGATTCGATACCCGGAAATAGACATAGCGTGACGAAATAATTCAGTCCGATGGATAGCATGTAAGGCCATATCGTGATCGCTACGTGCCAACGAGCAAATACACCTCCTGTAAAATCAAACCGGAAGAAGAACAACAATAAGAATTAAGATCACGTGATCGTACATTAGCCCACAAGATAGCTTCCCTGCAGCACATGAAAGCTCTGTGTGATTGCCACCCTTCTCTAGCGTCCTTCCCGGCTGTTTGTGAACAGCTCAATTGCTGCCATTTCAAGCACGGAGGTCAAACTGACCACCCCCGACACTTCAGACCAGGGCTATTCCACTAAATTTACTTAGGGGCTAAAATATAGAGAATGGGGATTTTCACCGGCCAGAGGCCCTAACCCCAGCTTAGAAAGATAATTAAAACAATACAAATTTTACTGCTTCGGCAATGATCTGCAATCATTTAGAAGGGCCCGCTCTGGGGGGGGAGTGCAACCCGGGCATTAGTCCGGGGCGCCATTTTGGCTATAAGTGTGAGAAAAACTGCTGCTTGAACTTGCATTATATTCTTAAGGGGCAGCAATTTGTCTTTTTTTCCAGGGCGACGTAGCCCTACCATACTGAGATGTCAGGATTCCACATTTCGTAATAATCTTAATCGTGGTTTCTTTGAGAATCAGCGAGAGGTGATAAAATCCTCAAATGTGCCACCTGTCCCGAATGCGAAAAAGAGAGGTGGGTCGCTTCCATCCACCATGCGGTACGTGTACGATGTCACATTAAAATAAAAGAACCTTTTCAACACGGAAAATGTTAAGAAATCCCCTTCAGCACCGTCAGCCGGCTAGGATGGAGGGTATACCATTCGCTAGTATGAGTTGCACGTATAATGGCACTTTTACTGTACTTCTGTACTTTTACTTTCAACTGCTCAGGATCACAGGTTCACTCCTGCTGAGGAGAAGCTGATGCTTTTCCGTGAGGTGAGGAGGAGGGAAGAGGAGTGAAAGATACTTAATGAAGGGTGAACCCCCTCCCTCCCCAGGAATGCGTCTTCCAACCATCCTCTCCCAAACAGGTAGTATAGTGGGAGTGACTGCCATTACAGCACTAATTTGCACACTACGAGAACAAGAAGAGAATAAATCATCGCCACCTTGAAAAATAAGGGTTGAATATTAACGCATGTCATTACATAAAAGCATTTTATCCCAAACCAGGATAATTTTTTTTTTCTCCTCTATTACCTCACTATAACATTTACATACCTCTCTTTCTTGTTTCTACGCTCTAGTTTTTTTATGAGTTGGAGAGGAAAGGGGCTGTAGGAGTACTTACTAAAGAGGAACATCTCGGGATCAAGGAAGCACAAGTGGGATGAAAAGTGTGGCGCGGTGGAGAGGAAGGGAGGTTTAGGGGGTGTGCAGGAAAAATAGAGAGAAGAAAACTATCGAAAAACATTTATGACAGAGAAATGTGAGGACCGAACATTGGCAGACACCCGAGGTGGAGGAGAAAGGGGTTAAAGAAGAAGAAGAAGAAGAAAGGTGGGAGAGTAAATGAGAGAGAGAGAGAGAGAGAGAGAGAGTAAAGGGTGTGTATGTGATAAGAAAATTACACGTGTTACACATTGGAGTCTTAAGTCAGCGACATCTTTTCTCGACAATCTCGCCCGTCTATCAAATTTATTGCACGCTTCATTGCTTATGTCTTAATTATCACTTCACTCTGGTGAACCATCGATTTTGTACAGATGGTAGTTCGTTGTTTACTCTCCAAATATCCTAGATTAATAGCAAATGAGGAGAGAATAGATGCTAGTGAAAGAAAGATATAAAAGGAGGAGGAGTGAACTAAGGAAATGACCAAGAAGGGTAAAGGACAAGAGTTTATGTCTAAGGTGACGGTGGAAAGAAAAGGGTGAGGAGGAGAGAAAGAGGAGGACATCACGAAGCAGGTTCAACACTTGTGTACAGTATTTATGTGTGATATTCATCCCAAATAAACATGATGCTATCGCCGGGAAAATAAGGACACAAGAGCGGAAGACCGAGTGATGATGTGATATATCACACAAAATCTTAACAATATCATCTCATAAAGAGGGGAAGTGAAGGGGGAGGAAGAGGGGTTAAGTTGAGAGGGGGACGGTGGAGTGAGATAGAAATGACACCCACCCACCCACCCCTCTTCCTAATCCATCCAATACCCAAGTATTGACAAAATAATATTATTTTTCTCTCCATCATTGCGTCTGCCAGGGACCCACCGGCAGACGTGAACTGCTACGTGGCACGTCCCCAGGCGGCGGATAGGGGAGTCCTCGCCACACACGAGGTGAGGGCTGGCTACCTAGGCGACCAGCAGCCCTTCCATGGGTGGAGGGGAGGAACAAAATACAATAGCTCCTGCGGACCAAACTCTAGAAATAAACCCCGAAAATGAAAAATACGTCAATACAAAAAAAAAAAGAGACAATTTACGGAGCAGGGGATGAAAATCCCAGTGCCAGAGGCAGTCAGGGGTAAGCGTGCGGGCCCAGGACCGTCGTTATCATGCGTCCGCAATGTCATGGGGGTGTAGACCTTGGCAGATAATTCATCGAGTGTCTTCGGTAGAGTAGACCGGCGGGGTACTTTGAGAGGCGTTATGCAAAAGAGGGTAGAAGAAGGGTTTATTCGTGTAGTGCAGGTTATGGATGATGGTTCCATAGCCAGGGTAGGGACTTCTTGGGGAAATACTGGAGGCTTCCCAGTGAAGGATGGGGTACACCAAGGTTCAACACTAAGACCATACCTTTTCATCCTGGTTATGGACGAACTGCTGACAGGAGTAGGAGAATGGGCCTCTCAGTGCATGGCATTTACTGATCATATTGGAAAACTTAATGACTGCAGAGAACAAGTAGAGAAGGGCCCAAACGATATTAGAGGGTCGATAAAAAAAAAGGGGGGAGGGCTAAAGATAAACATGAAGAAGACGGAGTATTTAGCTTTCAATTGGGAACCACAGGAAAATAATAGTGACGAACTCTCTAGGGGCGAACTATTGAAGAAGGTGCAAAGGTAGAGTCAACGTACCAAAGCAATGGGGAGATAGACTCCGATGTGACCCAAAGAATCAATGGGGGAATGGTTGAAGTGCAGACAAGGTCGTGTGTGACAGGAGGGTCTCAATCAAGTTGAAATGGAAGTTTTACAGGGCAATGGCTAAGCCCGCTATGCTATATGGATCAGAGTGTTGGGGGCAGTGAGGAAGAGCCACGTCAATAGAATGCAAGTAGCCGAGATGCGAATGCTGTGGTCCATGAGTGGCCATACAGTTAGGAATGAGTACAGTAGAGGTAGTCTGCGGGTGGGTTTGTTTGTTTGTGTTTTAGGGCGCATCGATTACAAAGGTCATTAGGGCCCACAGCGGGTGGGGGACATCGCGGAAACCGTGGTATGGACACGTCATGAGAGGAGGGGTGGAGGAGCTCGTTAGGTCTATTTCAGGTATGCAGGTGGTTGGAAGCACCCAGGGCAGGGGAAGACTGAAGCAGACGTGTGGGAGCAGGTTGTCCCTAAGGAAATGTAGTGTATGTGTGTGTGGGGGGTGGACGAGGACCTGCTGGGATATAGGCCGGAATGGAGGGCTAGAACCCGCAGACTCGATCCTGGCACTAAGACCTTAATGATGGGTGCATATTGGTACTCGCGCGACCCCGAATGGCTGTTCATCTCATTAAAAAATGGCGTCGAATGCAAACAACAGGAAAAGTGTGGTTGGTTTGTTGGTGTTTAAGGTCCCGTCAACTACAAGGTCATTAGAGACCCGTCCACTGCATAGTTCTAGTGCATAGTCTGCACAGACACTACACTAATGTGACGATTATTGGGTATTAGCAATACCCAGCTTTCCCGAGCGACCACCCATGTCAGTACTAACTGGGCTTGCGTTGCTTAACTTCAGTGATCAGATAAGAACTGGTGTGTCCAACGCAACTCGCCGCTCACGAAAAGTGTGAAGAAGAGGAACAAATACCAAAAAAAAAATAGGACGAAACAACGGGAAATAGGAGGAGGTAGACGACTAGAACAAGTGAGCATAATTTATAAACTATATAAAATTATAATGAACTTTAAATGTCGTGCATTGTGGCTGTTGTTGTTGTTAGCTAACTTCTCGACTATGTGTGTGGTGCTCTTTTTTTTTCTCCCTCCATCTTGGCGGGATATTTAGGGCACTTTGGGGTCATGAATAAAAAATGAACGGCTGCGGCGGCAGCGGCATGGTCTTAAACTGTACTCACTTTGTGTCATGGCAGGGTGTGTGTATCATATGTATATGATGCGCATCTCTACGGACTCTGTTGATATCCGTTAAAATTTTCATGCTGAAGAACTGTCGCCCTAAATAATGGAACGGGAGCAATTTGCTAAAGAGCAATATGCTGAAAAACAAAAATTTTTTTTCTTGAGGACAAAGGCCCAAAGAGCGCACATACACACGGATATGCAGTATATACACAAACCTTGGAGAGAAGATCTAACCAACAACTTTCCCTTACTTGCTCACTTGAAAGCAGCACAGACAATATTAATATCCCGTGACGATCATTCACGGGCTCAAAACGGACGTAAATACTGTGGCAAATGATGGAGTGGCACTGGAGCGAAGGAAGAGGCAGGGGAAGTGGCTGACGAAGTGATGGTGGAAGGGAGGATGGGGGTTAACTACAGAGAAAACGGAATAAAAACAACACCCCTCAAGATAAAAAAAAAAACTTACTCTTTATGCCTGTCCATAGTCGGATACTACTCGTGTAAGCCGAACTATATGTTCCACGCATGCGCACCACCACATCTTGCACTTTGTATCTCGGTCCTTCCGCTTGACTCTCGCTGGTCGACGTCACCTTGGTCATCTCATCAATATCAACGTCCGATCGGTTTCCCAGATGATCATAATCAGCTGTGGCATCCATATTATTATCGATATGTTCACTCGACTATAAATAACAACCAAAAAAAACAACTACTAACCCTTTTCTCGCCTATGGCAGGGTCGGGTACCCATCTTGTCCCTCGAATGGACACAAAACCGACAATAGGTGCAACCCTGTTCGTTGGGGCATTCCACCGACGAAAAGGGGGGCAAGCTCCCACACCTGGAAATTTTGCCTCTCAACCGAAAGAAGGCGCACTCGGGGCCTCTCTCTTGCCCGTAAGATGCCAACCCACCTCGGTCCATTATCGATCCTAGAACTACTGACGCAGTTACAGAGCGTGCTACCCACTACTCCACCGAGGCGGGAGTGGCAGTATTGCGTTGGACACACCAATACTCGCCCGATCACTGAAGTTAAACAACGCAACCTCAGTTATTACTGAGATGGGTGGCAGCTCGGGAACACTGGGTACCACTAATACCAAAAAAATCGCCACAATAGCATAGTGTCTGTGCAGTCGCTGCATTGAAACTATGCAGTGGGCGGGACTCTAATGACCATTGTAGTTGAACGTCCCGCTCATGGACAGTAGAAATTACAACCACCATGCGTGACATAACTCCTTTACTTCCCTCCCTCCTTTCTAGTACAAAATACGCGCTAGACTTTACGTACCAGGAGAGGGGGGGGAGTCCACAGCGGTAGTGCTGGGTACGTACACTGATTTGCCAGTCAGTATCCTTACCCTGTCTGTGGCAGCAGAGTACCTGGGTTTGTTACAAGTTCTCACCTTCCATCCTCCTATTCCAAACCTGGTCTCCGTCCGGCCTCACATAGTGGTGCTGTATGTCCCTCTTCTCGCCCGCTCTGCCAAATAACTTCCTGTTTGATGAAAGGGGGGGGGGGGGCTACCAGAACTTGAGCCTCCATAATCGACCTAGCCACAGCATCTCTTCTAATATCTAGCAGGCCGGGGTGAAAACTATCGAACTTTGCCGAGGCCCCCTTCTGGACTATACAATTCTCTCTCTCTCTCTTTCTCTCTTTCCTAAAGATAGAAACCTCTCGTCCAAATTGAGGGGGGGAGAGAGAAAGGGAGCTAGGAAGATCTACCTCGGCAGCCCAATTCGAATCTCACAGTGAGCAGGTTCAAACCTCACCTTTGAAAGCGATAGATAAGTTTTCCAGAACAGACGGGTTTATAAGCCGGTGGATATAAACAGTGCCGCCTAATCGCAAAAATAACCGGAAATGAATATGCGGAGAGGCAAAAAGCCGTCCCCAGGCATCGGTTACCAGCCTCCCAACTGAATATTCTTCAGAACTGACAGGCCGATGTTACTTATCCAACAGAACTTCCAAATATCCACTCTGGACCTTAGAGGTCTGTGATCGAGAGAGAGAGAGAACCAAGCCCACCTCCAGCAACTGAGGGACTAAGGGTGCTCCCTGAAATCCGGAGACAGAATTACCATCAGAAACTTACCTGAAATGCGGAATCCGGTATTTCAGATGTCGGACTTTGTAATTTCAAGACTCCATACCGATTTCTGGATTCGACCGCATCTAAGATGTCAACCTGAAAAGAAGAAGAAAGAAAATAAGGACCAAACCTACTCATAGCAGTGTCTCGAAAATTAATGGAATGACCTCGTTCAATAAGAGACTAGAGAGGGAAGGGGACATTCCGAAACAACCGCATCACTTAACTGTTTTTCTACTTGGGCTTTCCGTTACATTATTTAAAGCATAAAGATATGTAAATTTCCACAAAAATGACGTAAATGTCGCCATGAATTTCAAGAAAAAAAAAAGAAAATAATCTCAGCAACAACGGCGGCAGCGGCGGCGTCTGTGATGCACAATTTCATATATTGATTGAGTAGTTGAACAACAAGAAAATTAATGAATACTTTAAAAGTAATGGCTTGTAAAAAGGAAAATAAAATCTTAAAACAGCGATCAAGAAAAGAGGGAAGAGAAAGAGTTGCGAGAGGGGTAGGAAGGAAGAAACCCCGAAGAAGGATAAGAGGAATGGAGGAGGGGTGGAGGGGGAACTGAAAATCTCAATTTAGCTCCGAAATTTTTTTTATTCTGCGCCCCTTCTTCATCCTTTTCCTTACCCCCTTTACTCCCCGAGTTTGTCTTAATGTTTTCGTCATTCATTAATATCAAATTTCTCCTACGGTGGTGCTCTGTATTTATTTGAGATTTTTACACTTGTACGGTATGCATAACAATTTCGTCTTAATTCGCATCTTGACAACTCTACCGGATATCCCACCCAAGCAACATTATTACCCCTTTCCTTTTTTCTGCCAGCCTCTTCCATCCTCTCAGAAAGAGACATCCTTCTCTCTCTCTCTCTCTGTCTCTCTCTCCCTGTGTGTGCCTCTCCCTGAGTGTGTGTGTGTCTCTCTCTCCTTCCTCTTAGAAAAAGGTCCCGCTCCCCCACCTCTGTTCACTGAGAGGAAATAATTATAAATCCTTTAAGAAGAAAAAGATATATATATAAAAAAAAACACCCTCTAAAAAGAAATTTGTATTTCTGGTAAGATTTCACTTCATAATTTTTTACTCCAATGATTGCTCCGCCTGACTCATCGTCGTCGTCGTCGTCGTCAAACCTCGAAAATTTAATTCGTGTTAGACTCAGTTGACATTAATCAAAAACGGATTTTCCACTCCAATTTCATGTTTCTTCAAGTTTCTTTTCTTTTTTTTTTCTTTCAAAATAAAGAAAAGAGAAATGAACTTCAAAAGACAAAAGAGGAAAGGGAGGGTAAAAAGACTGATGGTGACGTCGTCGTCGTCGTCGACCATTTACCTCTTTATTCAGTTGAGAAACCATGAATAAAAAATTATAATTCGACTAATTTGCTCTGCACAAAAGCGACAAAAATTTTTTTTGAGTGTGTGTGTGTGGGGGGGCGGGGGCTGGGGACAAGATGGGGTAGGAGAAGTGTAAGATGAAGAAGAAAAAGAGAGGGGGGGCATACAGAGGAAGGAGTCTTCTCACAGAGAGAGCTTCTTAAAACTCCTGTACCCTTCCTCCTCCTCCTCTTCCTCATATCTTGTCTATGCTGCCATTTTATACAGATATTAATTTCCTACTGTTATTTATTTCTATTATAATTCTTTCTCAGCAACTAACCCTCCCTTCCCCTTCAATTGCCTCCTCGTCCCGACTCACAATCCCCCTTAACTCCATCCCCGTATCATTTATCCATATTACAAACCCATTAAATGAACGTCAAGGGAGCACTCAATAAATCTGGGAGAAAAAAACAGCAGCTCTGAAAGAAAGTAAGGCTTTCTGACCTTAGCACAGGTTCGATTCCTGCATTAATTGCATCGCCAAAGTAGATTTTTCTATGTCGACACACACCAGCAGTCCAAATGGACTTTCTAGCATATGTTTGCATAACCCCAGGTCATCACCCACATAAACGTCAAATAAGGGATTCTCCCCTCCCTCCCTACCCCAAATCTCGTCTGGTAACTGAAGTTAAGCATCGCAACCCCAGCTAGTACTGGCATGGATGACAGCTTGGCAACAGGGGTTTGCTACTACCCCAAATCGTCCTAGCCGCATAGTGTCATCGGTGCAGACTGCAGGGAGCGGCGAATTGCGTTGGATACACCAGTTCTCGTCTGATCACTAAAGTTGAGCAGCGCAACCCCGCTAGTACTGACATGGGTGGCCGCTTGGGAAAACTGGGTACTGCTAATACCCAAAAATCGTCACATTAGTGTAGTGTCTGTGCAGTCTCTGCATAAGAACTATGCTGTGGACGGGGCTGTAATGACCTTGCAGTTGAAGGGCCCTAAAACACCTACGACCAAACAAATACAAATGCGGACTCTGCATTAAAACTACGCAGTGGACAGTGTTCTAATGACCATTGTAGTTGAAGTACCCTAAAACTCCAACGAAACAAACATGGGCCGTGCGAAAGAGCCATGACAATAGAATGAGGGTAGCTGAAATGTGAATGGGTGGGGATGTCGAGAACAGGTCGAGGCGGGGTAGGGGGGCATCGAGTAAAACATGAGAGAAAGAAAATAGATTGAGGTGATTATAATTAGTGAAAATAGATTGAGCTGGGTTATACAGGCTATTGGAAGCACCCGGAGCCGAGGAAGAGCTGGTTGTACCAAAGAATATGAGAGTGTGTGGGGTGGATTGGAACATGGAGGGAGTGGAGAGCCAGAATCTGCAGACGCGACCCAGTCAGTGGCGGGATAAGGGTATGATGTTTGTTTGTTTGTTGGTGTTTTAGGGCCCTTCAACTACAAAGGTGATTAGAGCACCGTCCACAGCATAGTTCTTATGCAGAGACTGCACAGACACTACACACTAATGCGACGATTTTTGGGTATTAGCAGTACCCAGTTTTCCCAAGCGGCCACCCATGTCAGTACTAGCTGGGGTTGCGCTGCTTAACTTCAGTGATCAGACGAGAACTGGTGTGTCCAACGCAATTCGCCGCTTCCTAAGGGTATGATGATGGTGATGATGATGTGCGCTACCCTGTTATCAGGGGTCATTTCGGTACTCAATCACCCTTTGCCTTCAAAAAAAAAATCAACAATTCAGAATCGTCACATAAGCAAAAATCGAGTTATTTTTCTTTGAGCTATTTAGACGTATATAGCGACAGAGGTAATGTTAGTAATCATAATAATAATCGCCAAGTGTGCAATCCAAAAACATCACTAGCGACAGATATAATTATTCGCTACATTTGCAGACGCCTTTATCTCTTCTTCAAATCCACACGGGACAAAGAAAAAACTCATTCTATTCAAGGTAGAAATATGTAAATCTACATTTTCAGGTAATAAAACTGAAACGTTTTGTACCGTTAGTATGAAGCTTAATCAGCAGTGACGTCAAACGCACCTCATCTCAAGCCGATCAAACATCAGGGTTCTCATTGGCGTTGTGAGTAGAAACACAAGGAAGTAGGAGTCGACCCCCCCCCCTCCTCTACCCAAACGAGATCTTGAAAACGAAAACAGCGCCTATGAAAAAGCCCCCCCCCTTCTTCTAATGAGCACTTCGTCGGCGCCTATGCGGATTACCATCGAACGACCTTTCACGTGCTCTTTTATGTGAATTCCACACTGTTAACCCTTTATGAGCGCCTAACCTCTCCCAACCACTTCATGGGCGCCTATAAAGATTCCTCCTCCCCTCTGGATTTGTTGTTTGTTGGTGTTTTAGGGCCCTTCAACTACAAGGTCATTAGAGCCCCGTCCACTGCGTACTTCTAATGCAGAGACTGCACAGACACTACACAATGCGACGATTTTTGGCTATTAGCAGTACCCAGTCTTCCCAAGCGGCCACCCATGTTAGTACTAGCTGGGGTTGCGTTGTTTGTTTGTTTGTTTTAGGGCCCTTCAACTACAAAGGTCATTAGAGCCCCGTCCACTGCGTACTTCTTATGCAGAGACTGCACACTACACTAATGCGACGGTTTTTGGGTATTAGCAGTACCCAGTTTTCCCAAGCGGCCACCCATGTCAGTACTAGCTGGGGGTTGCGTTGCTTAACATCAGTGATCAGACGAGAACTGGTGTGTCCAACGCAATTTGCCGCTCCCTCCGCTCCGGAGACCTCTTCACGGGGATTCACTATGCAAACTCCCTCCTGAAGGCATCTTCACGGGCACCAAACAAACGACCGCTTGAAAGTTACTTCAGGGGAGGAGGAGGAGGAGGAGGAGGGGGTTAAATAGAAATTCATGCAACCTTCGCGTTGTAGTCGACTAATTATTAGGTCCTTTGTGGTCATCTGATGAAGAAGAAGTCATAAAACATAATGTGATTATTCAGAATTTACCCAAAACCACCTCTCATGAAGACCTTGTCTCCTACCATCTTTTAAAGGTTCCAGATCCGGCGATCTTTAATCGTCCCGTTTCGGAATATAACATTAAAGTCTTGGCTGTGGTGATTCCCCTTTACAAGTAATAATCAGTTTCTGTAGGGACCTCTCAAAGTTAGTTTCTTAATCAATTTACCCTTTAACTTACTGCAAGTTGAGTAACTTATTACAAGGTGACCCATGATTTTTTTTTTCATTTTCGAAAGTGAGGTTTCCGAAAATAACACCAACAATATTTGTCCCATTCCATCTCTAGTTACCAGTCAGCAAATATATGATAAATTGATACAACTACAAGGATGTTAACAAAGGTCCCAGATCTTTTGTCCTATTGCCATCTCTAAGGACCCAAAGCTTTTTAATCTCGGCAAATTAATTAAAACGGAAACAGATCTCAGTTTTTGAGTTATGATTGAAACAGGCGGAAGGCACCGTGCAATCCATCGAGTCCTCCCATCCCACCTCTCCTTTTGCCCCAGTCTCACCGCTATTTAATTAAGTGATCTTTCTCAATGGAGTTGAAATGATATCTTTTATCTCGATGGAGTTTAACCTTTCGTGGTGTCTAATTTTACAAACGACTTTTATTAAATTTACTTTATGTCCCTCTTCGGCTTTACTGTGGCTCTAAATTCATTAATTTTCGTCAGACAACACAATTAAACTCCAGTTGTCAAGTGTATTAAAATGAAATTAGAGTTTATGTCGTCGCCAGGGAAATCCCTAAGCATAAAGTAAATGTTAATCCACACGAATACAAATCCAATCTTAAGAAATAGACACTTTCACTTTTATCTTCGTCATCAATGGACACACTTCTTTCTTGTTCCATCCCCCCCCCCATCTAACCCTCTCTTATTCCCCACGCAAAAAAAAACAAGATTAACCACGGTGCCCCACCAGCCTGCTGGGCACTACTGCGTTAGTGGTTCTAGGCACAGGTGGCTCACGTGGCAGGCAAACCTAGGCGGCTGCCTAGGGCGGCAAATTTCATAGGGGCAGCAAAATTACAGAGGTACTTCCTTGTCATGCAGCCTATCGGTCATTTTAAATGTTCATAGTCCAGGGGTTCCCAAACTTCTGATTGGTGGGGCCTTTTCTAAATGTTGGCTTTCTCGAGGCGCATTGGTGCACAGCATTAGCAGTGCATTGGCACAAATACCAAGGGCGTGAGGGACGATCGGACAATTTAGAACAGCATTAAACTTAATGGGGGCGGCGATGGATCCACTTGCCTAGGGTGCCTGAAACTCACGAGCCAGGCCTGGTTCTAGGTTTGGTCCTGGACAGAAGAGGGCCCCTTGTACTCTTTCGGACAGGAAGTAAAACCCGCATTCCCGTGTGGAGTGTGTACGATGTCACAACTGCACGAAAATCCCTTTCTCCATGGAGAGTGCAGTTCAGCAACATTTCCAGGTGTAATAGTTTGCCCCATGGCGTCATCGTGGAGAAACAGTGCCCCAATGTAGTAAAATAGGCCGATGATAACTAAACATAACGGTTGCAGCATTTGGTTGGCAGCCGGCAGCGAAAAAATACCATCCTACAGGTCCCTCATGTGTCCCAATGAAACATAAACAAATGGGCACCCGACCTCTGCCATAGGAGGGGTAAATGGTTATTGATGACGGTGATGATGGATGGCGTCCCATCTACTGCCACAACCATTGCTTATTTAATGTGTCCTGTCTTTCTGGGAGGAGGAGGCGGGACGATTCCTGACCGACGGCAGGGGCAAGATCTGAACTCTTAAGAAAACAGAAAAAAAGCGAAGCCATCTTTGGGTAGGTAATAACTAGACAATGGCCCCATGTGGCTCTTACGATGTCACCTGCAACGTAAAACATCTTTTTATACGATTCCCATTCCGGTCAGAGATGAAGATGGACAGTATTTTTTCCGGTCCATGGAGGGAGGGAGGGGCACGCAATAGGCGTACCTTCCGTTATGAGGAAGAACAGAAATAAAGCTTTTGCCTTTCCTGTAGTGGTGTTTAGACATTCTTTGATTGTCAAGAAGCTTTTTCTTTCTGCTGTGAAAGGCGGGTACTTGAAGCCTGCCTGCACACTTCTCTCCCTGCCCCAGGATTGGAAAGGGGGAGAGAGATGGGTGGGCACATCTAGCCCTAACAACAAAACGGGGCCAATAAAGAACAACTTTCTCCTAAACCTATCAGAGGGGAAAAAAAAGTGTAGCGCCTCTTTAGTGCCCATTACATCATCGACAGTTTAATGTTTTATTTTATTTCGTTCGAGTGAAGAAATAAAATAAGTCAAATCCTCGACTGTTTCCTGCTTTACGACCCACCAAAGTGATATAGAATGAACGACAGGACGTCTTGAAGTGACCAATGGTCTTAGAAATCCATATATATATATGAGACAAGATATTATTGTCAAATAAATTAGCCCAGAATTACTTAGAAAAGAGATTCGGCTACGTTTATGTTGATCAAAATTCCCGGTGAGCAACTATGTCCAAACATAAGAGCACTGTCCTAACTGCAAACATAAAGAAAACCTGAATTTAGCAAAAATAAGGACTGGAAGAGGCTAAGAGATATTTTTTAAA
Source organism: Trigoniulus corallinus (assembly GCA_013389805.1). NCBI lineage: Eukaryota > Metazoa > Arthropoda > Diplopoda > Spirobolida > Trigoniulidae > Trigoniulus > Trigoniulus corallinus. The sequence goes on from JAAFCE010007744.1 coordinate 7,480,969, forward strand.
GGGACAAAACTGGACAGAAGGGCGCATTTGTGTCCCCAATCCCATACCGAATTTTTGGAACAGTAAAAGAGAGGCCTGAAATGAAAATTTATGAAGCGCATCTGCGAAGAAAATGTTGGGCAACTTGAATTTTTTACGGTTACTTATTTAACGATATGGACGCGTCCACTTGAGGGTCACTTTATGAAAGTGGGCAATTGGAAAGGGAGAGGAAGGTGTCAAATTGGTTCGCGGTATTTCATGCACTATTTAAAATCAAAGGAACCCTTACTTGTAAATATAGGGCCTATATGGACAAAAAAGCCAAACGAGGCAAAAGAAAAAAAAACACCTTCCCCAGGAGTGACATGGATTTTATGGGTCCTAGGATGGAAGTACCCCTGAAGATTGTACCGGCCTTAAATGTCCGGTTTAATAGTAAGATTAAAATAAGGCTCCAGTTCCCCCTTCGAAGGGATTAGATCCCGACCATACGAAAATCCGAGTACTGAGAGGTACAACAACAACCTTATGCTGGCGAAAGGTGGGGAAAAGAGGGCAAGATGCCATGACGGTCTAGTGCAGGCCTGGTTTAGAGGTTTGTTATACTCACCAGTCCCAAATCTTCCGTCGGTTCCAGAGTGATCCTCCTTTTGTCGTCCGTTTCGTGATCGGCATTATACATGTTCATGTAGTAGCGTACAAATTCCGTCCGACGGATGACGAAATGAATGATGAAGCAGAAGAAAATAATTCCAATGGAAATCACGAAGAAGATAATCGTATTGGCCTTTTCATTATCTAAAAGGGCTTTGGTCACTATCCTGTTGGCTGAAATCAAGACTCCGGCTGCACCTGAATGAACAAAACGGACACATAAAATATAAGAAAGAGATCCAGAGGAAAAAGTACTCCAACATCGATTTCCACTCTACTGCTCGCTCCATCATCCATCCAAATTATTCGGTACCTCAAAAAAAAACGATTCATTATTCCCAGGCCCAACTCTATGACCTTTAACCTGCCTTCTTCACGTCTATTTTAACCTTTTTTTCTCATTATTGTGAAACCCCACCCAGTTCGGTTCTGTGGGGAAAATTCAAAGTATGCGCGTTCGCTCCTGGTCAAGGTCGAGGCCCACTTGCCTCTCTAATAAAAATGGGAGATGGAGGAGACTATCGCGTTCTCAGGCAAGGATGGTGATCATGCACAAAAATAATGAGATGCACGATTGGTGGGTCAATACCATTTAAATTCTGAAGATCGTTTTGAGCTCAGATTTTCAGGGGCACACCACATACAGATTCTCATCATGCAGGCTGTGTTCATGGAAAGTGTTTTTGATGGAGACTGAGTGTTCTGGGAGACTGCATCTATGAGACTATTTTTGACCACCCGAAAATGTCCTTTCTATGTATCCTAACTGGCCAATCCTGAGGTTCTTTGGCTCTGACTGGGCCCTTGTGACCAAAGGGTATGCATGACTTGGGACCATACAGTTCCCAGGTCATTGTACCAAGGGGCCATACAGGATGTCGTAACAAAAGATTGTAAAAATACACAACTGCAGGACCCATTGTTATCGAAGGAAATTTAAGGGACAAATAAGAGTAAATTAAAACGACAGGTAAGAAAGTAACAAAACGCATGCGCACTTTGGGCTATTTAAACTGTCCAGATGATTTACCAACACAGGTGAGTGAGGGATCTTGTCCCTACAATGTGCCTGCCACCCAGTCATTTAGGAAGTAAAAATTTTGTGGTCCTGTGAACGGGTGTATGATGACACAAGTGAGAAGGAGATTAGTGGAATACATGGCCCATGACCATCATCATCCCCTTATCCCATCAATGGTAGGGTTTGAATCTGCGACTTCTACATCTCCACTCCCAGCTCTTCTTTCTTCACCCACGATTTCTGGAAGAAGAGGGAAATATCATAACCCTTTGGTCCCCTTGTTATGACCTTTATGGAAACAGAGTGAGAGTTGTTGGTGTTTTAGGACCCTTCAACTACGAGGTCATTAGAGCCCCGTCCACAGCATAGTTCTTATGCAGAGACTGCACCGACACTACATTAAGGCAAGGCGCAAAATGAGGCCGCAGGGTGACGCAGCCCTGCGAAATTCTGCTAGCAGGCAATCACTGTTACGTTGAAAGCCATTTTAGTTGACGCAAATTGCAAACCAGTATGCTGAGAAACTGCGATTCAATGTGCGGTGATTGCCTGCTAACAGAATTTCGCAGGGCTGCGTTACGCTGCGTCACCCTGAGACCTCATTTTGCGCCTTGCCTAATGCGACGATTTTTGGGTATTAGCAGTACCCAGTTTTCCCAAGCGGCCACCCATGTCAGTACTAGCTGGGGTTGCGCTGCTTAACTTCAGTGATCAGACGAGAACTGGTGTGTCCACCAACTCAATTCGCCGCTCGCAGAGTGACAGGTGACTGGACGGTGGCATATACTCTACTCTCGAGACACGGTGCTTAGGGGAAGGGAAAGAAGAAAGTGGCCATCCTTTGAATTCCCCCACCAACTCTCCTTCATTGCCTGGGTGTTTTCAGAACCCTGAAAAAGAAGTATTTATGAAACGTGTGCCACGGAGAACTTAGGAAAGGTCGCTAGGCTATAGAGAGGACAGCAGAGAGAAAGAGAGAGAGAATGTAACTTGACACTGACCACGTCGACAGAAAGAAGAGTTATAAGAAAAACTGATTTATTTGAGACGTTGCCAGAAAACCACATTGAGTCAGATTGATGGAAGAGGAGAAAGAGGTGAAATCCGATAGTGCATCAATGTCACTGTCGACCATTTTCAGACTTCTCTCCTTTTTGCTCGCAGAAGTTTGATTTATATCAAATCGGACGAGAGGATAGGAAAAGAGAGAAAGAAAGAGTTATAGGCATTGTTAGATACTCGCATACAGAGCTAATGAAAATGACTACATAATGCTCACGTAGCACCTATTAAAATATAATTGACAACTAAATGAAAACGGTTAGAATACCTTGAATTACTCTTTCTCAGTCCTTCAGTACAAATAAACATGCATATATAATTTCCACATAATCCATCATCATCACGATCATCACTAACTCTTCTCCCGCCTCTGGCCGTGTCGGGTATCCATTTTCATCCCATTGGGACACACGGGTGATCTGCTGGACGTTATTTGAACGCAGCCCACTGACAACCAAATACTGCTACCCTATGCTTATTGACGGCACGGTGGCACAGCCAGGAGTAGCGTGCTTGAATAATGCTTCGGTGGTTCCAGGTTCGATCTGATATCGAGGTGGGTTGACTTCTTTCAGGCGAGAGGGAGAGAGGGGTTGACCGACCCAAAGGGTAGCCGCTTTATTAGTTGTTGCTTTACTCATTTGCAGCAATGGTTCTTTTACAGTGCAACCATAAGATCTTACACACCCCACACACGGCTTTACTTCCCATCCGGGACGGAAGACACAGTGCAAGCCCCTCTTCTCTCAATCTCTCTGATCTAAAAGAAGCTATCCACGACGACCAGGATGGAACCTGAAATAAATGACACGGGAGTCCAGCACACTACTGTTGCCCATACCAAGACGGGATACTTTCATATAATCCATTATGTTATAAATGCCCTTGTAATGGAGGAAGGGTAGACTGAAGACAAGGAAGCAGAAGAAGACGATAATGCGAATTTAGATTTTTTTAATGCCAACAACACCAGAAAAAAAAAAGAAGGAAGAAATTTTTAGTAGCTTTGTCGACTTAAAGTGCCCCTTTTATCAAAAAGCTACATTTACTTGCTGTCAAACTCTAACGCAATTTACGCTCACTTAGTCAAAAATTTTAAGTTACTTTTTAGTTCCTATTAGGTCTGTTCAAAGTTGACTTAAACATGTAGATGTATCTTAAGAAAAAGATGTCATACATCAGATGACAAAAGGTATTCCATAGAGAGAGAGAGAGAGACAGAGGGGGAGATGGAGTGGAAGCGAAGGAGGAAGAGCAGGAAAGGAGTAAGCAGCCCCCTGGTCGAGAGCAAAATGAGAAAGAATTTTGAAGAAAAAAAATTTCTCTCTTCTTAGGTAAATTAAATGCAGAAGAAAAAAAAAGTATGAAGATGACAAGTAAAGAGAGTAGGGATGGAAGAGAACTCATATCCACCTTATTTAACCTGATTTCAGCATTTAGTTTCTACTGATGGTTAAACATTGTATGAGGGCAGTAAGATGGGATGAGGGTCCGAAGCTACCCCTTCTTCGTACAGAAGACAGATATAAAAATGTACATCCCGTGACAGTTTCAAAAAAATAATAAGACATCTTGTTGGTCCTGACAACTTTATTCTCCACTTCCCGCCAAAATCATAAATGTCGATCTGAGTTAATAATTAGATCATGCCATAAAGGTTTCCAAGAATAAGAAGAAAGAAAGAAATAAGATCCGCGATATAAGAAAGATATGACAGGAAGGAGAAGGATAAGGATGAAAATTAAAGAGAGAGGTAAAAGAAGATAATGCAATTTTCCGCACATTTTTTTATATTTTTTATTGGTTGGTTAATCAGTTATTAGGTTACTTGATATCCGCCTATCACCTATCAGGGCTATTTTTAAATCGTCACCAGGCTAGAACCCATGATTTGAATGTGCTTACATTCACTAATAATCTCCGACCTTCTTGGAAAATCTTTTAATGTAGGACAGGGACGAACTGTGATCACTAAGAGTTGAGTCTCATGGTCGATAAAATCGTTGTCAGTGGAGAACAGAGACCTCCAGGAACATCGGACAACTAGGTTAAGGACACTTAAAGGTCTTACAGACACTCAAGTAACCCTTTAGAGACCTTACGAATGGTCATGCAGTCCGTCTTATGGATGTTTGTATGATCCATTCAAAATCTGCCCACTCCTGATTTAGCAGGTCTCGAACTTGTTAGGGTCCACTTATTGAAAAGGGCTCTCATCTGCCCACTCCTGATTTAGAAAGTCTCGAATAATATTATTGTCCCCGTGCTGCCGTTGCCGCCTAGGCCACGGTTTAGGACCTCAAGAGCGGCAAATTGCGTTGGACACACCAGTTCTCGTCTGATCACTGAAGTGAAGCAACGCAATGCCAGCTAGTACTGACATGGGGTGACTGCTTGGGAAACCTGGGTAGGGTAGTGTAGTGTCTGTGCAGTATCTGCATTACAACTACGCAGTGGACGGGGCTCTAATGACCTTGTAGTTGAAGGGCCCTAAAACACCAACAAGCAAACAATTAGGAGCCCCATTTCTCCCTCCGCTGACCTCTATCTCCTACTAAATCTGTCGATGTTCAACACACACAATTCATCTTATCACCTACTCCCATCTGAAAATCTAAATCCTTTCCTCACAAAATCCAAATTGCCTAAGAAGCACTTGTACCCTCGCCCACCTCCTGAACTTAAAGTCGTTAGAGAATGTGAAGGGCAGTGCGGTTTCGAGCAGATAACCGAAAGACGTTATTTGAAGAAAAAAAAATAACTCGTCCTCTTAATCGCTTTTATATTCCGAGGACGAAAATGTGACAACGATGATGATGATGGTACTGGTGGTGATGTGTAATGGTGCTGATGGATTGCGAAATTAGCAGTGGTTTTGAATAATATCGAATTGTGATACTCACTTTCTCCTGTCATCACAGATTGAGTATATCTTGGTGGCAACATACTAGTGTATCCATAGAAACTTGATTGCTGCACTACAACAACAACAAAAAAAAAACATACAATGTACTAAGAAATTAAGTACATGTGAAAGGAACTGGGACAGTGAAGTTTGTATTATGTATTTGGATCTCATGTCAAGCTGACTGGTTACTAATCCTTTTCTAATTGAACTGTCCACCTCGTTTGTTTGATTCTTATCTTTATATCATGTATGTGTGGTATTAAGAAATACTCCCTCGTCTTAAATGTCTCTTCAATAATCGTCTTTTCACCTCACATCTTCTCTTTGGCACCTAAATATTGCCTATAACATCCTCCTCCTACGTCCTAATTGTGTTCTGCTTTGTGGCTAAAATTGTCACTCGCTCTTTGAATCTAAGCCTTTTCAAGTTTCTATATGTATATATATATAAAATTCAATCCATCTTTACTAAATGTTTTCCATGGAGAATACACTGGAAGAGTTGGTTGTCTGGTTTCATTAAGCCAACCAAAAGTCTTGTCAGAAATTTCTAGATATTCTGAGGCTCTGGTAGTAGTAACAGCAGCAGCTTTTACCTCTTTCTCTTGCTCGCTCTCATTTTTCTGTTACTTTCGACCTCCTCACTGCCTCGGTCTTAACCCCTTACCCTTCTCTTCTCTCTCTTTGGCCTTCATCTCATCTATTTCCATATCATTTTCCTAATAGCATCAGCAAGCTTTCAACTGGAAATGTCGGGAAGGCATTTTAATGGTTTTTGAACATTAACACTGTAAACAAACTGAGTAAGGTGGCTCTTAGCAATAAGATGAATAACGATTTTTCTCCTCTTGCTCTCACTCTTTTTCTTTCACATATTCTCCTTGGTGTTTTTTTCTTCCTTATTCCTGTATGTTAGATAGAGCCTATAAAGCCTAATAGTAAAAAATACCCCCTTGGTTAAACTTACGAGATTAATGCTTTTAGTTTCATACTGAATGGCAGAAGATGGCGAAGAAAGTTAACATTCTCTTCCTCGTCGAAGATTTTTATGTTTTTAATTCGCTTTGCATTTGCTTCACGTATATATATTTATCGGGAGTTTTTGTTGTTATACCGAGAGTCATCCGCATACAACTCACATACACACATATAACGAATTTTGATGGTGCTAATTATCTCTTAACGTATGAATAAATAAGCTACTTTCATTCTCGCTGATCATATCTGGAAATGGGTGTAGTGGATGGCTAGATAGATATATTGTGGTGTTGAATTGCATATAGGAGAAAATTTTACATTTCCTTTATCACAAACCGCCTTCATTGCACTTAGCACACTCAATATTCTCACCCACAATTATGTATATATCTGCACTTTAAATGTATTTGCACTAATATTATAGTTTCTAGACCGTTGAGTATCCATACACTCTATTAATTTTTACCAAACAAAAGTAGGCAATATTGTTTTGATTCCAGAGAGAGAGAGAGAGAATATCCATTTAGCATGGTTGTTTGACCACCACAGTACTACAACATAAAAGATGACCAAAATTTTAGTTCGGATACGCGAGATCAAATATATGCTTCATACACATTACGCAAAGTATAGTTATTTAAAGTCTTCAGCAAACACCCCACAAAACCCATTTAATAAACCTAAGAGTGTACTAACATTGCTTATTGTTGCTTGTCTTCTCTCTTTTTTTTCTTTAAAGTTAGCCATAAAGCTGTTACTGTAGGTAATTCAAAACAGGCGATTATCTATCGGTTACTTTTCTCGGCTACCTGTCATTCTCTCAACCTCTCTTCAAACGATTTCGTCAAAACAGTTCGTTTCATTGTTAGTATTTCTCTCGGAAATGTATTTAGCTTTTCGATATTATTATAATATCGAATTTATAGAGGAAGCAAAAGCTTCAAAAGTGAAGTAGCTGTAAGTAACCAATCTTTCAAATACTTTTTAATATGGCTGAATTCGAACGTGTATGGAACGTTCTAATTCGAAGGGAGAGAAATTCTATCACGTGACATGAATACAATTTACGGAGGCTCACGAGGTAACAGACCAATAGAATTGGTTCCATTAAGCCCTATATGAATAGTGATAATGGTCGACGACGATATTTTCTGAATTTTTAATATTGTAAATGGACGTCTATTTCGAGATTTCTTAATGCTGTTTGCGTTAAGCAAGCGGACGGACAGGAAGAAAAGACAGCGCTAAAGTTACCTGTATATACATGCATGTTAATTAATAAATAGTAAGGTAGCAGCATGCTGCGTGGTAGGCCTACTCTTAGATTAATATTGTATGCATTTGGTACTTAGTATTTCATTGAAATTACAATCTTCACGAGACCTGTATGTGAAATTGGTGACCGTATTCATTAAAATGGGGGAAAAGAAAGCAACACTAGATAACTTGTATCAATTTTGACATGTATAATTTCGAATTTAATACACTGTAACTGGGAGTGTGACACTTTTAAGCGAAAAGACCGCATGACTTGGTTTCTAACTCTTCACGCTCAAATTAAGGTTGCTCGTTTATTTATCAGTTCATCCAAGCGCATTTAATGCAGCGGCAATCTTTTTCTCTGTCGTACTTCTCCTACATATAACTATGTTATAGTTGCATGTATATTTTAGATAGTCAAATTATGAAAATTCGCATTTGGCCACTTACTGAAACTGTGAAAATTATTTATCAACTTTATATTTATGCGTCTTTCAAAAAATTACTGGATGAAATAATGAAAGTAATGATGATGATGGCGCGGTGTCTAATGATGTCACTTTTCCAAGGAGAATAATAATAACACTTTACTAACATTTAAATACTAACAAAAGTATTATTATAAATTCATGGAAGAAAAGCAACCACGTTCATTTAGCACTGAAGAATTAACTGGATGTTGCTTATGAAACTAGTTATAAGTTACTAACCATCTGTAAATAATTCGACACCTTCCCGGTAAAACATCGTAAACGACATATTTTGACATTTTCACTTTTGAATTTAATCACATTCTGCACATTATGTCTTTATTAATACTGTAATCCGTTTTATCCTGCATTAAATAGTTATTTTATTTTTTTTTTTAAATCTCAAAATATTAAATATTATCGTAAGCGACACTTATGTTTTAAAATTTATCATAAGCGACTTCTTTGGCATGTGTTTAAGCCACAACGTATTTTTTTCTATTTTAAGCGACTTTTCCTATGGTACTTATGATAAAAGTGAGTGCTAACAATTTCCCTTAAAATGGTGTGCACTTTAGCGAACTTATTTAATTTTTTTCAAATCATATCTGTTGCAAAAACGTTGTAACCATCCCAGAAAGCTCTAGGAATGTCACTCTCTAGAAATGTCCATCTTAAAATATCACTCTGATTTCTTGGCCAGTAAAAATATCACAAGTGCCCATTTGTAAGCGCCAAGTCTTCCCATCTGGGCCCAGGAAACTCTAGTGACTTTTGTTTAAAAATTTTATTAAAAACACTAATTTTTTACTTTAAAATTAATTAAAAAATTGCGTGGCTCACTTTGATTACAATAAACTTCACAGTTTCAAAAAAGAAAAATAAATAAGCAAATAAGGCGTTTTTCTCATTTCCTGTAAAATTTATGATATGTCGCTTACGATGTTTTACCGGTAAGGTGTCGAATTAATACGTGCACGTTGCTGTGGTTGAAAATTATACTTTACACAATTCCACCGATTTTTTAAAAACAAAATTGATGACATTTGTAGACAGAGTGGGTTAAATATTCTTTCTCTTCAATTTGGCCTGTTTCTCTCTCTCTGCAAGATGCTGAATCTGTTTTTTATTCATGAATGTTAGTTTAAATTATACCATGGAAATATATAATGGTCATTTTTAGCTAAAAAAAAGAAAGAGAGAGAGAGACAGAGAGAGAGAAAGAGTGGACTAAATGAAGGGAGTTAAATGAAAGAAGATATAATGCATGTGGGTCATAATATTTGAGGATTATTAAGAGTGGAAACGGTCTTTTGCTATCACAGATCCACACACACACATGCAAGCATATAGGCCTATATTTATAGTGAAATGAAGAATTTCTCTATGTGTATGTATGGCAGACTGTACATCGTTTCCTCTTTGTGTTTTCATACTTTTGCTCGATCGTTGCTGCCTTTTCAAAGGATATAATGGAGCTTTTAAGACAGACTACATATATCTAGAAGAGGAAAGACAGAAAGAGAGAGAGAAATCTGTATAATAAATGGGATAAATGCTTCAGTGATTATGCTTGGCTGTTAACGTTGGACATCACTAAACATTTAGGAAATAGGAAATCATGAAAAAAAAATAGCAAAATGCAGTTATGGATTGAGAAAAAGTATAATAATAATAAAAGATTCAAAATCTTCTATATACACACACACACACTATACTTTATATATACGCAATGCTTTGAATGATTGTTGGTGGATTGGAGTCTTAGAAGTTTCTTATTTGAAAGACAAGTAATCAATTTCTCTCTAAAATGAATACTTAATACATAACTTCAATAAGAGTAGCCTCTATGATTACAGTTTCTTAGATTGAAATTATTTGTTCAGCAAAATTTAAGGAGTAAAACGCTCTGTGCTGTAGAAAAATAAGTTTAATTTATTATTTTAAAATATTGAATTGTCAGATATGATAATAACAAAATTGAAAAACAAAGTTTTCGTACTTAGAGTCCATACTCCATAACATGGTATCGCCTAACTACTTTTTAAATTATTCTTTGGCCTTCTTTTTTATTGTCAATTACTGGTGTAGTTTACGGAGGGTTTTTCGTGGCTTTCGATGTGTAATTTCCTACAGTATTTTTTAGCATATTTAAGTACCTTTATGTTAAAAAGTACTGTATAAAGCTAACTGCGAAAGCCATTGTTGGTCATCACATTACAATAAGTTTCAAGCTAGTGAAATTAGAATATTACTCCGTACTCCTTTCGTTTCTTCTGACATCTAATCAATAGTTGTATATCTTTAACATGGGTCAGTTGGCGAAAATAATTCATATTGTGTTAGTGATATGTGTCCTTGTTTCACCATATGGAATGTTTGGAATCAAGACAGAGAACGTTATAAATGGCGATAGAGAATATTTTCCGGTCACGTGAATTTTGTACTATAGTAGAGCTGCACGTCTACCAGACTTGCGTATTAAACCATCCACCAACCAAAAACGCGTTCCATTTAGAAAGTTTAGAACATGGCGACAAGGCATAAAGTTGTGTTCGGTAAGTACTGCAATATTAATATATATTTCAAGCTAGTTAAGTCATTCTTTTGTATTTCATAATCAAAATTCCACAATTAGCAAGTAAAAGGAAGTGTAAGTAATAGAGAAAGTAATGTGAACATATCCAGTATCTTACCTGTGCATCCTAATGCGACTACAGCCACTGCAATCAGATTAATACTGTAGGATGTGTCGTGATCAAACACAGACAACCAAATGATAAAGATAGCGACGAATAGTAAAGTGATAAATGAAAGGACATAACCAAAAGTAATTCTAACATGAAGACTTAACGATTCTACTAATAAGTTATTAATAATTACAGCAATGAACGCTATTAAGATGTAAACTAAACTCATGTCAAATACTATAGTTGTACCGGGAAAATGATGCTGATAATAATCAACAGCAATAATAAAACTATTGTATGGCAGTAGGAATCCAACCCCAGCTAATAAAAGTCCCAAATAGATACAATTACAGGGATCTCTGGGGGGATTTTGATATGTGGATCCTCCTACACCTCCACCACTTCTGCCAGGACGAACAAATGGTCCATGTTTTGTAGCACTATGTCCCAGTTGAACATAACCTCTGGATAAATTTTCATCCATGTCGATTTAATTTCTGTAAAAGAAAGTTTTATAAAGTCAATAGTTACTAAAGTACGTAAATATAAGTTTCTATCATTTAAAACGAAAATTGATTGTGCCCAGGGTCGACCCCCACACTAGCGACTTCACAACTGACGCCTGCATATAGTATGTTGAAATTAGCTCCACATGACAACAGTGTTAATATAGGACGTTTTTTTCACTCAGAATTACAATTTGACTCCTTGTCTGCTGAAAGGTTTTAAGGACACAATCTGCTCTTTACCACGTGACAATAACTGCTGAGATCGAACCTTCATGTCAAGATCTCAAAACGAACTCTTATGGAATGAAAGAACATTTCTGTGACATGAACATGTAAGCATTGATTTCACAAGTCAACACTAGGTTTTTAAATGCCACTACTGAATTTTAATAAATATATTTTTATTATGTACGATTATAAGACGTTGATTTTCATATGAGTTTCATTCCAAAGAAATTTAGAATAAGTGATATTTCAAGGTTACATCAGAAATCATTAAATCCATAAATGATCTTAATGGGAGTTACGGCCATTTTATTATCGTGATGTAATGTTGACAATTCGAAATAATTTTTGAATTTATTTACTGAATGTTTTAGGCTCGTCCTTTTTAACAACAAAGCGGAGAATGAAGGAGTGTGAATGAAGAAAGTGACTTTAATATTTGTAAGAATTTTTTTTATTAAAATGATTATACGCATGCTTAGACTTGAAAAATCGGCCCTTACCTTTTTTCTCAGTTGGTGTCGACGATGTCGTCGTAGTAGTAGCTGTTGTTTTTAAGTTAAAAATATATACCCTGCCGTTTTGAGGATTTTAAATGTTATTTTGTTTTTGTACAACTATAAAAGTAGCCATCATATACTAAGTTTTATTTTTTACGCATGAGTGTAACAAGTATTATTTGTTTTCTCTCCAGTCGCTTTAGGCTCTCGTATATTTGTAACATTTCTTAACGATGAAAATGGCCTGATTTTTGGATGCCGCCATGACGAGAAGTGTGACGTGTGCCGATTTTATGTTGTTGTCTGCTAACGAAAATCGATAACTAAGTGGAAAAGGTTTGTTGTGAGCGTGCGGTAATACTATTCTTCCGTCACTTAACTCTATTTGCCGTCTGCATTTGACGTATTTTTATTTATTATTATTTTTGAATTAGATTCAATTCTTCTGATAGGATTAAATTCACGATTGAGATATTGACACTAATTTCTTTCTTTCTCCTTAAATCTTTGCTACTTTTATTCATTGCTTCTTCTTCTTCTTTCTACCTATTAAATTATAATTGTGGTCTACATATATGAGGATAGTTACTTTTACGGTCAAAAATCTTAAACACATTCTCTAATGATGGAATTACTCATTTGTTTTATAGAGCTATATATATATAGAGAGAGAGAGTGTGTACATCCGCCTTGATGCGCAGTGGGTAGCACGCTCGGTAACTGCGTCAGTAGTTCTATGTTCAATACTGGACCGAGGTGGGTTGGTTTCTTTTGGGTGAGAGAGAGGCCCCGAGTGCCCGTGTGGTGTACGATGGCTTTTGCACTTTAACGAACCCTCTCTACTATGCAACGGATAGATGAGGCAAAATTTCTAGGTGTAGGAGCTCGCCCCTTGGTGTCGGTGGAATACCCTAAACGAACAGTAGACCGACGATAAATGAAATTGGGTTGCAGCTTTGGTCGGCAACCGGCTGTGGAAAAACACTGAGCAATATATCGCCCTTGTGTCCATTCAAAAGGACACAATGGGTACCCGACCCTGCTTTCGGCGGGAAAAGGGTTAGGGTTTGCTAATTTTCTGGTTAGTGGGATAATGTCAACCATAAACACGTGGTGATTTGGCGGGATTTTGTATTTCGGGTGGAGTTTATTGCAGTGATTAACCAATCAGAAAACGTATTTCAGCACGTGCTGTTTAGCGCCAATTATCAAATGTGGGAAAAGTTAGGGGTGGAACTTGAGCTGAACCTACAATAACGTTGGCCATAAATATTAGATCTTTCAGTTACAGGCATTTCTTTGACGTTGCTTTCTCTTCTCCCCTTCTCCTAAATTCTGATTGTTTTAATATTAGGCCGGAATTGTTGAGTTCAACACTTATAGAACTTAGCATCCCCAGAACGCTTTTGAAAAAAGAAAAATAATTCATGTAATGCATGGGTCTCATGGCCCGCCACTGGATTTCATTCGGCTCGCGTAAGGATTCCATTAAACGGTGTTGAGCTTTTAAGCAAGAACAATAAACTATTTTTTCAATAAATATTTTTGCTAAATATGGAAACTATGCAGTTTGTCATAACTTCTTTTATAATTTTGTATTCCATTTTAATTGAAAGCTTGGAGATTCCTGCATTTGATTTATGACACCATTACAATATTTACCATTTGTGAAATTTTTTAAAAAGAAAACACCATGAATCGGGCTGTTGTGGCCCACCGGCCTTTGAAAGATTCCTAATCCGGCCCGCCAATCAAAAATGTTGGAGACCTATGATTTAGGGAATCAAAATTGAGCATACTAGTACTCTTCGGATACGAACTTATGATGCTGGTTTGTACATCGACTACACCAACTACAGTATCGTTAGCGCCATCTATTGGTAGGTAGCTATAACTTATTGAAAATGATTTTTTTTTGTGTGTGAAACCTCCACAATTGTTATTATTAAATGTCGGTTAATTTAGTGGGGTTTCAAAAATGGATTTTTATTTAGGTTAATTACACCCGGAGTAGTAGTTTAACGGAATTCCTTGGATATTGAGATATATTAATGTCTGGTTGGATTTATAGAATTACGCGTCTATGGTTGAAGAGAAAAAATATTTTATTCATTTTACTCTAAATTTAGGCTGCCTAAATTTATAACTTGTGCCTTTGTATATATTAAAGTAGCAGATTCAATTGCGAATTCCATTTTGATAGGCAAAGAACTCGTAAAATAATGAAACAGGTGGCTTGGAATTAATCAAAATACGGCGGAAGAGATAGAGACTTGTTCAGGTGGAAGTGACAAAATTAGGTACAAATCGTAATCTAGCTTCCGGTTAGCTGTTGAGGCGTTCGTTATCTTGCAGCTGATGTTTGTTGTGTGGCTTTTCAAAATTGATATCTGCTAAGACATCTTAAATGTCGGTGTCTGGAGCTTTATGGTATATTTTGGCTGAATCTTGGAATACAATAAGTCGAAGAGGTTGGTGTTTTTTTGTTTTATAATTTTGGTTAAATGTGATTGATTTTTTTGTGCCGTTCGAACATTCCTCGGGATGTGTTTTGATCGATGATCATTGCTGCGCATGTCCTTGACTTCTGGTAGTTGGTTTTTTTTTGAATGACGTTATAGATATCTGGTGAACTTTGTGTTAGTGCATTATAAATATTGTAACATTCATACAGATTTTTAATATCTTAATCGCTTCTCAAGTATTGTTGCCTATCACTTTGGCAACTCAAAGAACTGGTTATCATAGTTCGCCTAAGACAGTATCTCAAGCAGACATGAAAGTCGTCATTTTGCCAGCACTTTCTGACAATTATATGTACTTAATAATTGATGAAGCAACTAAAGAAGCCGGAATTGTTGATCCTGTTGACCCTGATAAGGTAGCATGTTTGGAAATTAATCACATTAAACTCTAAAACCCTCTATTAATTTCGGATTTTGATCCTTTCTTGTTGTTGTTTTTAAAGGTTGTGGCAGCTGTAAACGAAGAAAAGGTCAAGTTAACCACTGTCCTGACAACTCATCACCATTGGTCAGTAAGTTTAATTACGTTGTTTGTGGTCCATTATTCCACATAAAGCATATCATTCTTTGATATATTAGGGACCATGCCGGTGGAAATGATAATCTTGTGAAAAAAGTTCCTGATCTTAAAGTTTGTGGTGGTGATGATCGTATAGGAGCTCTGAATCACAAAGTCAAACATGGAGACGAATTTAAGGTGTAATAAAGAACATAATATTGCAATTTTATAAATTTATTTCGTTTGGTATTAAGTATTCATATATTCTTTGTCAGATTGGAGGATTGCAAATTCGTTGTTTATTTACACCATGCCACACCAGTGGTCACATTTGTTATTTTGTTAAAAGTGAAGATGAGTCACAGCCTCCTGCTGTTTTTACCGGTAACGTTGTAAATTTTTATATGAAATGTTATTTATTCAGAGGTTTTTATCTTTGGTGGTATGCTCGACGATGTTTTTAGGTGACACACTGTTTGTTGCTGGCTGTGGCAAGTTTTTTGAAGGCACTGCAACTCAGATGTATAATGCTTTAGTTGAAACATTAGGTGCTCTACCTGATCCCACTGTGAGTTGAATAATATCATCAAGGTTTGTTGTTGTAGCTGTTGTGTCGCTTAGTGTCATTATTGTATTGCTCACATTTAGAATGTTTATTGTGGACACGAATACACTGTCAGTAACTTGAAATTCGCCAAATCAGTTGAACCCGAAAATCAAGATATAGCAGAAAAAATTTTGTGGGCTGATGACCGTCGGAGCAATAATGAACCAACTGTGCCATCAACAATTGGAGACGAAAAGAAATATAACCCCTTCATGAGGGTTTGGTGCGTTTATTTTTCGTAGTTCTTCAATAGATTCGCGTCATTTTTTTCTAACTGAATTTTTGAAAATTAGTCACTCTTCAACGTTGTTAATAATACGTTATTGTCATAATTGTTGCAGTGAGAAGTCAGTACAGCACCATGCCGGCAAAGCAGATCCAGTTTCCACAATGGGTTTCATTCGAACTGAAAAAGACAACTTTAAAGCTAAGTAGGAATTTGGACATTTATTTAGGCATTTTGTTGGTGCAAGCAAAACAGAAAAATAAACATTCATATTCAATTCACTCTATGTACATAAAGAAATTAATCATTGAAAAAATGTTTCTAATAACTTCGTTCTGCTATCACCTTTAAAAGTTACGTTAAATCATTGTAATGGGCTATGATTTTCAGTCATTAATACTGACTGCTTTTCAATGTTTAATGGATGACTTATAACATCGTTTGCACCAAACAGCCACATGTCTTTTTCACCATTGTAAAAGTCATATGAAACCTGAAAAAAAATGTAAATCCGTTAGGAATAAATTAGTTCAATGTGTACGTCAAATACTGTATTTTACCTTAGATGGTTGTTCGTATCCTTCCATTATTGAAGAATTATCTTGTGAAAATTGGAAAAAGGTGCTACTACTGGATGACGCTTTCTTAGCATTTGCACGTCCTTTTTCTTTGTCACCTCGATTGCTTTTCTTTGAGTGGTTGCCAGCAACCGAGCTACTACTACCAGCTTTAGAGGACCATGTTGTCAGGGGTACTGATGTGCACGCAGTTGGATTTGTTGGAGATAATAAACTGTCCGACAGACTTGATGCGCCTGTATGTGAAAAATCTTGTCCAGTCATCACATTCAAATTGGGCTCGTCGTCCTGAAAAGTAACGTTGTTTAATTACCCCATTCTGACGATTATGCGCTGAAACAGTAGTGACTTACTATGCCAGGCTCAATAGGTAAAATAAGAGGCACATTTCCATAATTATCTTCGTGTTTATCTAATCGTTGTTTTAAAAACCTTTTAAAGTCAACCATATAAGAGGATTGTTGATTGCTAAAAAAACATGAAATGCGAACGAAATTTATAAAAATTATAGCTACTTACCGTCTTTCATGTCTTAATCTTCGAAGTAGTCGTTTAACATGATTTAACCTGTTAACTAAGCGTTCATTATCCTATACGGAAAGTATATGAAAAGTTTCTTAAGATGTATTGAATTATAAATATCCATTATGAAATTAAGCAATAACCTGCTGCACGGTCTCACATCTTCTCAATAATGCGAAATATTTTTTTTCGTATGGATCCACGTCTGTTGACTCGCTAGTCCCCTCAGAGGTATCTGGGTGCCCATTTTCCATTTTCTATCGCTATTAAATTACTTTTTTAAACTTACTATGAGTGCAAATTATGGTGAGGTTTATCTCGAGTGTCAGCTCACACCATAACGAGTCCATTTGTATGAAAATTCACAATCTTTAAGTAAAAATGGCGGATATAGTATCGACATTGAAGGTCAAAGCTCGAAGCGCCGTAACAAAATATTCCAACTAGAAGACGTCGGTGTTCTCACATTTTCAGATGTGAATGTCAGCGGATGTTTTGGTGTTCGATAAGGCCAATAGCTGTTTATTAAGTTATTTATCGATTTAAGAGGTGAAAACATGATACTCGAATATGAAGATGATTATTTCATGGATGAAGATAAGATGTAAGTGTTGAATGTCAATCTGCAGAAGGGATTTATGTTGGAATGCAGTGGAACAATCGATCTATCATGGCTGGTAGCAGCACGTTTGTTTAAAATTATAGCATATGTTTGTTTTGAAAATGTAATACGTCATTATTTTATCGAAGGATGAGATTTCGTTTAGTAATTGCTTCTTGCACTGAACCTCAACTGATAATTTTGAGAAAATCGAGCTCTGAGATACGTTCAAGACATTTACTGCTATTGGTGGCATAGGGTCACCATGGGCAATTGATGCTACAGGACAGTGGTGGCGAACCTTTTTTTGAGGACGGGTCACAATAACACGAGAAAAAAAAACCAAAAAGTTGTCCGCGGGTCAGGTGCAAGCACTATTTAATTTTATGAATAAAAATTTATTATTAATAATGAATAAATTAGTTTATTAAAGTAGCAACTAGAGAACATTATCATAATTCCCTTATCCTGCCTGTGAGAGCGTCGGGTCTGTGTGTTCTAGCCCGCCAGGTCCCTGTCCACCCCACACCCACTATGAGACGATAAACTCGATATGATTCACGTTTGGGTCACTTAAAATTGCACGGTGGGTCACAGGTTCGCCACCACTGCTTTAGTACAAGAAATCAGAACCTGACTTAGGTCCCTGTATTTATTGTTTGTCCAGGGCTTCGAAATTTATAAATTCAAAATAATCCTGCCCAAATGTGCCATGGTGTTGGTATTGTGTTGTAGCAAATTTGTAGTTTTTTTTAACTAATTTGTTGATTTTGAGGTATCTCCCTTTTATTTTTGTTTTTCTTTTGTGTTGCTGTTTTAGTTAATCCTGCTTGACTAGCGATCTCTCGCTCCCTATCTGTTGTGATTTAGTCATTTTTGAAGTTTTCAATCCGGATCATTGTTGCCAGAATGTATGGATTTGATTTTGAAGATAAGATGTATGTGTGGCTACTATATGGTATACTTTACCACTTTATAATATTTACAATATAGGATTCAGTCGATACACATACTATTCATTCTTCTGATATGAAGTCTTAAAAGGCCATTAATTGATGTTCATTAATTTTTATAGGGGAATGACAGTAACTTCGGGCAACGTTACCATTCATAAGGACAATAGTAATCTCATTGGCATTAGCATAGGAGGAGGAGCACCATTATGTCCATGTTTGTATGTGGTTCAAGTATTTGATAACACTCCAGCAGCCCGTGATGGTACACTCCAATCTGGAGATGAAATTGTAGGAGTAAATGGGACTACAGTCAAAGGACGTACTAAAGTGGAGGTTGCAAAAATGATTCAGGCGTGTGAGGTTGGTCAATACTGCCAAATGTTTTTTTTTTTTAAAAATAAGCCTGCTTATTTTTTTATATAAGAAAATGAAAGTACATTTTTACTGCTTGCATCTTAGGGAGAAGTTACTATTAATTATAATAAATTGCATGCTGATCCTAAACAAGGAAAGACTCTTGATATAGGTTTGAAATTATGATTTTCTTCTTCACATTATGCGATAAATGATTTATTTTTAATACCTTATTCAAAGTTATTATCCCCTCTACAGTTTTAAAAAAGGTGAAACATCGAATTGTTGAAAACATGAGTTCTACTACAGCAGATGCCCTTGGCTTAAGTCGAGCAATATTGTGCAATGGTGAGCAGTTTAGGTATCTTTTTTAATTTATTGACATTTCTTTCTTAAAGTATTATATTAATATTTGTAATATTTTTAATGATTTGTAGATAGCTTAGTCAAAAAACTCGAAGAACTGGAACGAAATGAACTAATGTACAAGGGGCTAATTGATCATACTAAGAGCGTTTTGAAAGCATTTTTTGATTTAACTCAAGTCCATAAAAGTAACAGACTGACAAATCATATCGTTTTAATAATTTCTATTCACGTCTTGCATGTAGAGTTGTTTGTTTTTAAATTATTTCTAGCGTTTGGAACAACGTTTGCATCGATTGGAGTTCGAGAACCACAACCTAGAGCTAGTGAAGCATTTTCACAGTTTGGTGAAGCCCATCGTCAGATGGAAAAATTAGGAATAAAAATGCTGAAAAATGTTGTTCCTGTGAGTTTAATATACCATCCCTTAAATTTAGAAATTCAAAGAAATTCTTTTATATTTCATGACTATTTCTAGATGTTAAATGATCTGGGTACGTACTTGCACAAGGCAGTTCCTGATACAAAATTGACTATTAAGAAGTATGCAGATTCAAAATTTGAATATCTTGTTAGTTTTTATTATTACTGTATTGGAATTACAACTCTTTATTACTTAAATGATTATTGAGGTTTCTTGGTCTACTTTTCAATGCATTTCAGTCTTACTGTTTAAAAGTAAAAGAGATGGATGATGAAGAATACAGTTACGCAACTCTCCAAGAACCTTTATACAGAGTAGAAACTGGAAATTATGAATATCGGCAAGTGCTATTTAACTTTGATGTATCTTAAATTTGTGAAGTTTTTCAATGCTTTGACCGCCGGCTTTACAGGTTGATTTTGCGATGTCGTCAAGAGGCTAGAGCTCGATTCGCAAAATTGAGATCTGATGTTTTGATAAAACTGGAACTTCTTGATCAAAAACATGGTGAGATTTCGTCGAGTTCATGTTGTAATAGGAATTAGTAACTTTCCATTGATGCAATACTTAGTTTTTTATATAAATATTCGTTTGTAGTGCAAGATGTTGTTCATCAATTGCAGCGTCTTGTGACGGCTCTTGCCCGTTATCATAATGATTGTCATGAAATTATGAAACAAGCTCGTATTTTCCCTATCGAAGTCGACCTTTCAAACAGCGCTTTCGTTTACGAGAGCAGTTCTTCATATCAGGATCCAGAAGATGAGAATGACGATGATGAATTACTTCAAGCTGCAGAAGAAGCTAAAGAACAACATAATTTAATTGGCGACTTGTGATAGTAGACTTTTTCTTTCTTTTCTTTTGGGAGGTTAATCTCAATTTTTTAATAACATTCCGGAGTTGCCAAAGGTTTGACTCTAGTCATTATATTGAACCAAAGTATTAACGTTCGAGGGAGTGCAATATGTTTACATTCATATTGTTTGTTAACTAGTATTATATACCTATCTAGTCACTCACAAGTACTGTATCGATAGCTCACAAAAGTTCAAAATAATAGTCGGTTGTGCAGTAGTCTGTGTATGCTGGAGATATCATTGTACGTGAGGTGAAATTTTACTTGTATTGGATACGTTGATCCGAACTTCATTTTCTTTTTTTAGGAAAATATATTTTATATAACGCTGCATGTTGTTGAGTCCCTAAATTGTTCATCTATTGACTATTTTTGAGTATTCCTGAGATTCAAATTTAACGTAATGAGGCGAGATTCGTAGTTTTAAAGAAAGGTGACTGTGGAATTGTGGAGCTCTGAATTCTTATTTGTTCCATTGCCTTATTTAAGGCAGCAAGGTGCAAAGCTTGTCTTGAGTATAAAGGCACTCATGGAAACAACTTCCTGCTGTGAAAGAGGGCGTCTCCTAGCGGGATCTGAAAAAACATTTCGTGCGTTTTTCAAAGGTGAAGTTCAGATGTCTTCGAAAGCTCTTTGGTGCCCTAGTCGTGATATCTAGAAAATAAAAACATTATCGCAGGAGAAACGATTAAAATAAATTTAAAATGAAGCTAAATGAAAACGTTGTGGTGAATGGCATGAAAACAATTTTGGTTCCATATGAAAAGGATCATGTTTTAAGGTAATGAGCATGTATACTGTAATGCTATGCATTAATTGATGCTCTAGGTCAGCGATTCTCAACCTTTTTTTCGTCACGGTACACTTTTAATAATTTAAAAATTTGGCGGCACACTAACAACGACAAATTTCGGGGCACACAAAGTTGTGTTGTAACCTAACCCTATGCAAAAACTTCCCTCGGTGGCGCAGTGGGTAACCCGCGTCAGTAGTTTTTGGGGTATACCGTTTTTGGTTCGATACTGGGCCGAGGTGGGTTGGCTTATTTTCGGGCGAGAGAGAAACCCTTAGTGCAACTTCTTTTGGATGAGAAGTAAAACCGAGGTCCCGTGTCGTGTAAGATGGCATCTGCACGTGAAAGAATCCCCTCTATTATGGAACGGGTAGAGGAAACAAAAATTTCCAGGTTTAGGAGTTCGCCCCCCTGGCTTCGGTGGAATGTCCCAACGAACAGTAGAAGACTATAAATAGCATAGGGGTTGCAGCTTTGGTCGGCAACTGACTGTAGGAAAACATCATCATCATCATACCCTTGTCCCGCCTGTGGCAGGGTTGGGTCTGCGGGTTCTAGCCCTCCGCTCCCGTCTGTCTCACACCAGGTCGCCGTACACCATACACACTGCCATGTCCCTCCGGACAACCTGCTCCCACGTCTGCTTCGGTCTCCCCCTAACCCGGATGCTGCCGACCACCTGCATTCCTGGGAAGCACCTAACAAGTTCCTCCTCCCCTCTTCTCATAACGTGACCATACCACCTCACCATATTCTCCCTCAACTGTGAGAAAACACTGTCCAATATATCGCTCTTGTGTCCATTCAGAGGGACAAGATGGGTACCCGACCCTGCCATAGGCAGACAGAGGGTTAGAAGTTACTTGTAATCTAACCCTATGCACACGTCAAGCGGGTGACTAGTAGATGAAACTACTACTTAGCTTTGTTAGCCAGTAGTGTGAACTGCAATATTCATGCCCATTGGTTCAATCCCTCCTAAGAAGGTAAAGTTCTCGTCTGATCACTGAAGTTAAGCAACGCAAGCCCAGTTAGTACTGACATGGGTGGTCGCTCGGGAAAGCTGGGTACTGCTAATACCCAATAATCGTCGCATTGGTGTAGTGTCTGTGCAGTATATGCATTAGAACTATACAGTGGACGGGTCTCTAATGACCTCGTAGTTGACGGGACCTTAAACACCAACAAACAACAACAAAAAGAAGGTAAAACCGATTGAGCTACTTGTCAGACGTCATTTATGAATGGGTATTCGCAGTGGCGGCACAGTTCCTGAATCTCTCGGCACAGTGGTTGAGAATCGCTGCTCTAGGTATTTTGAAATATTGATATTATTGAAGTAGTACAATAAGTTATAACGATGAATTACTGATGTTAGTCATAATTTATGTTTAGGTATCATGAATGGATGAAATCAAAAGAAATTCAGTATTTAACAGGTTCTGACCCATTAACCTTGGATGATGAGTATAAAATGCAACAGACTTGGCGAGAAGATGCAGACAGTAAGTTAATACAAATCTAATCTTCATAGTGACGTGTTATATGAAGTAGCACCTATCTCGGTTATGACTAGCTCACTGTATTCTGTCCTTATACTTGCAGAAGTTTAAGTTGAAGAATTATTGGCTAAAAGACTTTCTGAATGCGTTATACAAATTAGTCTTCAATTGTTTTTATTTATATAGAATTGACATTTATTATTTTGGATGCGGAGTTGTATAAAACGACCCAAAATGAAATTGGCAAGTCTAATTCGTCTATTATTTGTAATAAGATCCGTAGAATTCCCTATTGTAAATGTGTGTTTGTAGATGCAATGGTCGGTGATACAAATATCTTTTTGTTGAAAGATTATGATGATAAGTGCGCTGAAATCGAAATAATGATTGCAGGTAACTTATTTTATATTACTTGCACGACAAGGTACAGAATTTCTATACATGCAAGGATTCTTTCTAGAAAAAGGAAGCAGGAGGAAAGGCATGGGTAAAGAAGCTCTTTTATTAATGATGACATATGGTAAGTTTACAAATTTTATAATAATGATAATATCATTGGAGTCTAACCAACCACTGATTTTGCAGGCGTTGAAGAACTCGGTATACAAAAGTATGTGGCAAAAATTAAAATAAAAAACACACCAAGTCAACAGCTATTTGAAAAACTGGGATTTATTGAGGTACAAATTTTTTCCCATCAAAAATACCACTGGACTCCCATGTGCTTTTTTTTTACTACATCAATTGCACTTTATTTATTCTGGCAGATTGGCAAAACTCTCATATTTGAAGAAATTACTTATGAAAAACCAGTAAACTCTATGGAATTGAGACAGTATTTAAATAATGAAGGGATTATGTTTATTAAAGAGTGTAGAATCAAATCATGATTCAATCAAATGCGATTAATATATCGCACCTTAACAATAAAGGCCTCCCTCTAAAAATCCATAATGCCGCATATACTGACTAAGGAACAGTAAGTTTAAAATGGTCTTTTTAAAATAAGCAGTGCAATACTAATATAAATGAGCGAAAAAATATGAGAATGGTGGATAGAATTACAGCACGATCTTTGTATGTATGGCTTGTGAAAAGCGACTCTTAATTCGCAATTAAGGGGGGGGGGGTCAGAGAAATTGTACTTTAGTGATATAAAAACGTAGAAAAATAGCGACGTACGAAACTCATTAAATTAATATAATTTCGAATCTTAGAAAAGACTTAAGAGAGTTATTGAGGAAGGCTTCTTTCGAACCAGTAAGGCACTCACTGTAAATATAAAATTCACGGATGATATTTTAATAGTGCAGTTATAAAAGAGAAAAAAAGCTATACAATAATTCGGAGAAAGAGGAAAAAAAAAAAGATATATGTAGACGTATACCATCACCCTCTAATAAAGTTTGCTGTTACTACAAAATACATGCGACTACTGGAAAAATCACATTTACCTCCAAAAGATAGTAGCGAGACATGCACAACATACATTACAACAGGCCAGTATGGCTAGTCACAGCCAAATAACTACCCAAAAGGTTACATATAATAAATTAAATTCAATGTATTAGTTTGTCAAGCAAAGATGCCAATAATAATACTATTTTTTTTCTTTGTTTATAAAAACTATGCATCTATCAACCACTACCACAAAGCACAAAGAAGCGTTTCTTAACAGAATTTGATACCAGCGATAAGATGACATTCATAAAGGTACATTTTCATTTACTTACGAGATATTTCTTGAGGAGTGACAGGCCTCATGATCACATTTTCCAACACTGTAATCCATTCACTTCTTTCATCACACGTCTCAGCACTTAAGATATAACTCCTATTTGGAGTTTTTAATGTAAAAGAGAAGGCATGATCTCGATTTCCAGGTGCTACTCCTTGTAGGACACTATAACCATTGCTGCGATGACCAATAAATATTTCGCCTTTTGCATATGCTGCCTAAAATTTGCGATATTTGTTTTTCAAAACAAATATGCTGTTATTAAAAGTTATCACATTCAAGATACCATACCAGAGGCCCCTCCATATACATGAGCTTACGATCATCTAAAGTAAACCATCTTTTTTTGAATCCATCAGAAAGTTTTGGTCCAGTTTTCCATAAATAGCCTTCTTTAAGAAAATCTTTGGTTAGTCTTGCAGCTAACTGTTTTCATATAAGAGAGCGTAAAAAATATTAAATTTGTTACAGTTTCAGTTCTGTTAGAATTCAATTAACATTTTAACTTACTTCATTGTCATCTGTACCAGGAAATGCAACTTGCAACCTCATCAACTTGGCTGCTCTAATAGCTAGATAAAAGTCTACTATTTCCTATAAATGTAAACTAAAAGTGTTATTGATGGTTCACAATAGGAGATATTCAAGAAAAAAAAATGTATTTAACAAATTATTTTACTTTTCCATCGTTGGCATATACAAACAAATGCCTAGTAGAACCATCTTTGACATAAGAAATTTGCAGACCGTTTGGATGTCCCATTTTATTAGGTACAAAAGTAGCGTTTAATTCTGATATTTTTATGACTGCTTTCGGCTCCTTTTTCTGAGAGAAAAGAAAACGTATTATTGTCATAATGATTTGAAGACTATTTCATAAAAGGTAGATTGGGATTCGCGGTGTTTAAGAATGTAGATGTCTTAACAGTATTACCTCGTTTACATAATATACTAAACTGTCACTCTTTTCGTTAAGAATGAACTTTCTGTTTTTGAAACGGTCATCTAATTTCCCTCGTTTCCATAAATACACTTCATTACTTCCATATTTATAAGTTTGTTTGTCTTCATAAATGAATTCTTCTCTTTCATATTTCGCCCTAATCCACTGTTCCAACAAAACCCTGCGAAAATTGGTAAGGTTAACTACTGGATGCCTATGCTCGACCATGAATAATGAAATATAGAGATAATGAATTTAAAATCTCTACTGGCAGGTATCTTTGGTTGGTATTTTATAGCAAAGTGGAATGTTTCGTTCATAGTATTCTTTTACTTTAAGATTTCCTTTACTCCTCATCACCTGATTTAATGTAAAACGATTCAATTCAAATAAATAGAATTTTAAAAGGAAATGTACTTAATATATTTATACAGTACCTGAATTTGATCCACTGTCCATTTGTCCAACTTTAATGATTTCACTTTACTAATGTGAGATCCAAGTTTCCTATGTAATCCAGCACACGTTGTACATATAAATATACCGATATTATGAGATGCCCACTCAGGATCTTTTAAAAATCAAATTTCAAACATTATTATCTTATTATAACTAACATTATTAACTTTTCTATTTTATCTTGTAGCGTAATATAAACCAAACTACGAAAAAATTATAATTAAACGACGAAATTAATACACTTCAAAGGACCCTTACTTTCTGCTCCACAGTCACTGCAATTGCTGTTACCAGGAAGTTTTAAAAGTTCAATTAATTCTTTAGCATTTGAGTCGGACATCTTCTTCCTTACGATTTATATTTAACTTTCAGATCAGCAAAACATCTGCAAATTTAGTAAGTAATGATTCACCATCATTTCTCTCAAATAAATAATCAATAATAGCCACAAAACAAGTGTCAAGCCTGAGAACACAGATGGTCAAGGTTAGGGAGAGAATCTCGTTTTCGTGCATATGACGTCATCGCTGAATCACCTTGTAGTGTTACTCCTGTCAAGCAGTTATAATTAAATGAAATTGCTTATAATTATTTAAATTGTAGGAATTAATTTTAAGAAAGGTTTTTTTTAAATCGTTTATCGTTACATATTTAAGGAATGTATCAGGAATTTCCTATTCCTTATATATTTGCATCTGAACAGATTTTTTACTTTCGAATGTCAAAAATGGCGGTCACTTCGAAGTCAGAATTGCTAATCTAGTCAAGATGTTGTTGCCTCAGAATTTATTGCATTAAAAAGTCCATAATATGGAAAAGCAACCCTTCAGTTTGAAAATAACAGCCTTGATTTTAGCAAGAGGTGGCAGCAAAGGAATCCCTCTAAAAAATATTAAAATACTACATGGAATCCCTTTATTAGGATGGACTTTGCGAGTAGCTACACATTGGAAAAGTACATGTTATTTCTAATTTTAAAGGCATTTAACGCTTATTGTGTCTTGTTGGATGCTTTTAATGAAATGTGGTCCATTTTCTATTGTAAGGATTTGATTCAATATGGGTTTCAACCGATAATGAAGACATAGCGCAAGTCGCTAGACAATATGGAGCACAAGTTCATTATCGTTCAATTGCAGCATCTCGTGATGAAACTCCATCAATTGAAGCTGTTCAAGAATTTCTGAGCTGTCATTCAGGTACATTTTTTGGGGGAAGTTATCATTAGTTGAAATTCGCCGTTTGTTCTTAAAGATTGGTTATATAATTGAATCCTTACAGAGATCGCCAATTTAGCGTTACTTCAATGTACTTCGCCTTGTTTACAGCCACAATTTCTGGAAGAAGCTTATCAGATGATCATTCAACAGAAGTATGACGTCGTATTTGCAGTTTCTCGCATACATCAATTGAGATGGACGGAAATGAAAAATGGTATTTCGAAACTTGACATTTTAATATTGGAGATATTTTGCGCCCATAGTTTGGATCAAGGAGGATATCCTCTTATATAAATAGGGTGGTCATACTTTTAAAAGCTGTACTGTATATACGTACACACGTCCAATGTGAACGTAGGATTGCAGCAAGCGGAAGAATGAAGGATGATAATAAAAATGCTGAAATGCACGTACACTGTATATGTTTTACTCGATAGTGTTTATTACAAACAAAATATTCAAACTGGTGCATGGCACTACTTTGCATTATTGATATGCAAACTGAATTCAGCAGAGATCATATTCTGCATGTTGTTTCTGACTCCATGAAAGAAGAATTTAATAGCAAAATGCGGACGTGGGATATGCAGTTTCTAAATAACGAATTATCTTGACTATATCAGGGCTTGTGTGACCACCCTATTTCAAAATCTGTTTTACTTTATTTGTAGGTGGAGAAAATACAATTGCTATCAATTTTGACCCAGCAAAACGCCCAAGACGTCAAGATTGGAGTGGAGAAATAGTGGAATGTGGAATGTTTTATTTCATAACTGTTGAATTAATCAAATTAGGCCTTTTACAAGGCGGAAAGTAGGTTATGATTTGTTATCATTGTTAATAAAATGTAAAATTAGTCAGGAGATTTAAAAAATGTCATGCCCTCTTTCCTCCTTATTTCCCTTTCACTCTATTGTTATATGCCTGCTATTTTGTTAAGAGCAATATTAAACTTTGAAAGCTTCCCACACAGGCATCTACTCAAAGTCTATTAAGTAAATAATCATATAGGTATTTTGGGGTATTATATGTCATTGTTTTAAAATTACAGATGTGGTTATGTGGAAGTCCCTCGAGAATATGCGGTAGAAATAGATTCCTATTACGATTGGCTAGTTGCTGAAGCAGTAGTTCCCAAATATGGATTTGTACCGGCATCAACATGCTGAACCAGCATCATCATTACCTGCTGAGTCCGACTAAATAATTGTATGTTCAATTGTCAGAATATTTTATTTATAAGTTATTTAATTCTTATTTAAATATTATTTAAAGTGTGGTGATCATCACTATTGCTGATGTTGTAATCACGATGATTAAAAATGCCATCGAATGTGAATTGCAGGAGGAATGTGAATACGAGTGTGACGTTGTCAATACGAGTTTTCATTTAACAGACTGCAAGTGCAATACAGAGTAATAAATAATTTGAATTATGGACTAATGCTTAATTAAAAGGGCTGGGCCACTCAATTGTCCTTAACAACATATGTAAAGGACTTGTTTATAAACAAGTGTAAAGGATCCAACAACTAACCTTTTTCCTGCCTATGGCATGGTCGGGGTACACATTTTGTCCCATTGGACGCATGGGTGATGTGGGACGGCATTTTTTAGAAAGCCGGCTGCCGACCTAATGCTGCAACCTTTATACAGTACTTACAGTATTTAGCGTCGGCTTATTGCGTTGGACACACCAGTTCTCGCCTGATCACTGAAATTAAGCAACGCAACCCCAGTTAGTACTAACAAGGGTGGCCGCTTGGGAAAACTGGGTACGGCTAGTATCCAAAAATCGTTGCATTAGTGTAGTGTCTGTGCAGTCTCTGCATCAGAACTACACAGTAGACGGGGCTCTAATGACCTTGTAGTTGACGGGACCTTAAACACCAACAAGAAACAACAACAACCAACAATCGTCAGCCTAGTTTGATTTTTAGGTACGTGTGAGAGTTAAGGCCTACAATTAGGGTAGGTTAATTTTTTTAGTTACGATCGTTGAGGGTTTGCCTGCACTCATCATAGTCATACCCTTGTTCCGCCTTTGGCAAGGTCGGGTTGCAGTGTTTGGTTTCTGGCTCCGTTTCTTGTGCTTGAATTATTGTAAAGAGTAAGTTCAGATCTGAACGTCATCCATACAGTATCATACCCTTGCAGTAATGGATTCTGAAAGTTGTTTTGTAGGTTAAATCCAGGTCATAGAGTATCACGCCTGTTAGTTGTCGTCCTTGTTTGATCGGTAAAGAGATGCCTAAAAGGGCGGCAACATCAAGTCCGATAAACTGCGAGCAAGTCAATGGATGATAACATGGGTAACCATAACATGAAACCTTTTAATTCAACCTTTTCCCTTATTTTACCTCTCGTTCCAACAGCTCAGTTAATCTCTCTCTCTCTCACTCATCTTTACTTCGGACTTTATCTAATTTTTCTCTACCTTCTGCCTTCTCTGGTCTGGTTTTTAGTTTTCCTAACTAAAATTAAGTCTATTTAGTAGTTGAGGGTTTCAGGAATTCACTGCAACAAAACTAGGTTATGTTAATTACGTTTTTTGACGACCGAGGCGCTGCATGCAAACCATTCGTGAAATCGTGTGGTTTCACAGCCACCGATGATTATGATGATTTGAGTTTCAGTTGATATCATCGATGTTTTAGATGTCTTAAATATGGGAAATTCGGATACGAAATTAAACTTTAGAAAGGCAGTGGTTCAACTAACTACAAAAACCCAGGTTTGAAGATTTCAATTAATTCATTACGATATACTCGAAAATGACTATTTTTCTATTTACGAGACGGCAACATCTGGTCTAGATATCGTATCTCGTGATATGCATAGCTTATTACAACCAGATTTTTAACCTAAAGACAGAGTCTAAAATTGATATTATAACTTTATAAAAAAAACAAAAACTCAAGTATGATACAGTGTACGTTTATTTCAAAAAGTTCCTTTTAGTCAGAGCTAAAAAGCTGATGGAAAGATATGAAGGTAACGGTATCATGACGTTGGTGCCAACCTATTGCTGTCATTAATATGGATTTTGTAATGTTGAAAACTAGATATGCAAATCGCAAAAAAAAATGTTGCTTTGTTTTAAAATATGCCTCTGGCATATATTACTGATTGTTCACTTGTATTAAATATATGCCGTAAGCTTCCCCCCACCCCTTTAAGTGACTACTCTTCTAGCCTTAATTTACATTGTAGCACAACGTTGTATGTTTTTTAGCTGCTAGACAATCAACAAACAAAATTTCCATAATAACCTTAATATAGCTGAAATATTTTGAAATGTATAAGTTATGACGTAGTTGATGTAATTGTTTGTAAGATCCTTGAAATACATATACACACGCGTATTATTCAGGGTCACATTACATAGTACGGATATCTTCGTCAAAAGCATCTATTTATTATAATAAAAAAGTGTCATGAGAGTCATGTTGCACAATGAATAAATTGGTATCAATAAAAAAGTTGTTTAGATCTAAGTTGTAATGAAATTCAGCTTTAAACCAGTCCTTAAAGAATTCAGCGGTTATATTTGTAGCACCCACTTGCATATTTTGATATGTCTGGTTTTAATTTTAAGATCATTGCGGGTGTTGCCAGTTGTCAGCTCATAAATTAATATTTTTTGGTTATTATAGCCTGTCGATGTGGCCGATGAAGCATTTTGGGAGCAATTTTGGTCTGAAAGTGTTCAAAGCGTTCAAGATGTTTTCACACTTATCCCAGCTGCTGAAATCAGAGCTCTTCGTGAAGAATCTCCTTCTAATCTTGCCACTTTGTGTTATAAAGCTGTGGAAAAGCTAGTTCGAGCAGCAGAAACGTCTTGTACTCTTCAAAAAGAGCAACATGTTGGTTAGTATATTAATCACCATTTTCAGGAGGGGTTTACCTTGTTCGCAGTTACATTTTCTAACGAAAGATTACACTTTTACAGTACTTAATTGTGTACGACTGTTAACTCGATTGATGCCCTATATTTTTGAAGACCCCGATTGGCGCGGGTTTTTTTGGTCAAGTTTACCCGAGCAATGCAATGAAGAGGACAGTGAAGTAAGTAACATTATACTATAATGCCATTAAAGCTCTGTTATTCAATTTTTTTTCTCATGGTTTCATTAAAGGCAGAGAGTTTACCGTTAGCTCAGTCTCTGATAAATGCACTTTGTGTAAGTAATTTCATACATAACTTGGTACTCAAGACATTCGTCATTATAATAATGACTGTTACTTTTATCAGGATCTGCTGTTTTGTCCTGACTTTACAGTTGCACCAAACAGAAAATTAGGCCCTGTAAGACTCACGTTCAGCAACCTTTTTAAGTCGGTGGTTTCTTTAATAATCTCATTATCGTGGTCTTATCATTTAGGATAACCCTGAAGATTTGCAGTCTATTGATAGCTGCGAATATATTTGGGAAGCTGGAGTAGGATTCGCCCACTCTCCACATCATTATCCGCAGCATGACCAAAATCGCATGGAAATTTTAAAATTGCTCCTGACGTGTTTCAGTCAGACAATGTATCTGCCTCCTGTAGGTTTGTACTTTCCATGATTATTTATGAATTCACGTAATGGATAGAAAAGAAAATACCAAAAAGCGGTATTTTTTGAATAGGTGAAGCCCACGCCCATCCTAATCGATGGATACATTATTTCACATCCGCCGAAAATCGACATGCTCTTCCACTCTTCACATCTCTTCTTAACGTGGTTTGTTCTTATGATCCTGTGGGCTATGGATTACCTTACAATCACTTATTGTTCACAGACACACGTGAAGCTCTGGTAGAAGTGGCTCTTCAGATATTAATCGTGACTTTGGATCATGATGCTCATAGAGAAAATCGAGAAGGACCAGAAAATGAAGTATGATGCATAAGCTTTTAAGCAGTTGGCTCTTTTCACAACCCATTTTTGTTTAACACTTAAAATATTGTGTTCTAAACTCGAAATTTAATTCTTTATTTGTATCTTTATAGGCAGTACTGCCAGATAACTTGTTTATCAATTATTTGTCGCGAATCCATCGTGAGGAAGATTTTCATTTCATTTTAAGAGGTTTCACAAAGTTATTAAACAATCCTCTGATCCAAACGTATTTGCCGAATTCCACCAAGAAAATTCAATTTCATCAGGAATTGTTGGTGTTTTTTTGGAAATTATGCGACTACAACAAAGTTTGTATAATATACTCTTTACCATTTTGGAGTTCCTTTTGTTTTCGCGTAATTTATTCATTTGTTGCTATACCGTTTCAGAAATTTCTTTTCTATGTTTTAAAAAGTAGTGAGGTGCTGGCCATTTTAGTTCCAATTTTATTTCATCTTAATGACTCACGTGCTGATCAGTGTAAGATATCACTCCTCTGCATCTAATCCGTGCTCATGATTTTAACATTTTAAATACTTATTACGGTTTTTGTAAACAGCGCGAGTGGGTCTCATGCATATTGGAGTCTTTATATTGTTACTGTTAAGTGGAGAAAGGAATTTTGGAGTAAGATTGAATAAGCCATATACAACCAGCGTGCCAATGGACATTCCGGTTTTTACTGGTACGCATGCTGATCTTCTCATCATCGTTTTTCATAAAATCATCACAACTGGACATCAGCGTCTACAGCCCCTTTTTGATTGTTTACTAACAATTATTGTCAATGGTAAGTGCAATAAAGTTTCTTCACCCTTTATTACTGTTGTAACTGACCCTCAATATAAATTATGGTTCATCTTTCAGTTTCGCCTTATTTAAAAGTTTTATCGATGGTTGCGAGCACCAAACTTTTGCATCTTTTGGAAGTACGTATAGTAAAGTGATTGCAGTGTGCAAAAGGTTTGATGTTTTTTTTAATTGTATTTTAAATGTACTTTGTTTTTCAGGCGTTTAGCACTCCCTGGTTTCTTTTTTCAAGTCCTACCAACCATCATCTAGTTTTCTTTTTATTGGAAATATTTAATAATATTATTCAGTATCAGTTTGATGGTAACGAACCTCCTTTTGTTTTACTTGAAGCTAACTGAAGAATGGCGCAATTAAATTGTTTTTGCAATTTATGAATTTCAGGAAATTCCAATTTAGTTTATACTGTCATTCGAAAGCGAAATGTTTTTCATCAGTTGGCAAATCTTCCCACTGATTATGGAACCATACAAAAATCGTTAAGTAAACGTGGAAAGAAGCAACTGACACGCAGTAATTCTACCGAGAGTCGAGAACCACCAAGCATGGAAGGTTCTCGTCCAGCTCAGCCTGCAGAACCTGGAACGTTGAATGCAACTTTGGCAGCCACACCTGGTAATTGGAACTTGATAGTACAACGATAAGAGATGCGAAATATCTAAGGTGTGATTTCTGGAATTTCAGGTATCGATAAAATGACTGAGAAGGAATCTGCACATCCAACAGCTCAAGCTTTGCAAGAGCTTACTGGAAGCAGTACAGACAATGATATTGATTTACAAAACAATTGTAATCAAAGTGGTGTTGAAGAAATAGTTGCAAATGAAGATGATTGCAAACCAGATGGTGATGATGCTAATGCAGTGGCAGCTTTGACAGCAACCGAGTTATTAAGTTCAAAGAATAAAGTAGGTGGTGGGTCACTACCACTTTCGAAACGTGATGGGCAAGATTTGGCAGTCATTTTAAGAAACCATTTTTGTTTTAAACTCCATATAGAGACCATCACCGCCACCAAGTCCTACTCCGTCTCAACAATCTACTGGATCTGAATCTTCAAAAGTTCCAACGTCCATAAATTATGAAAGAAATAATCATTCCAATGTACAGTGGGTTCCAACTACTGATTGGGTACTTTCTTGGAAGCAGAAATTACCTCTGCAGACTATCATGAGACTCCTTCAAGTTCTGGTTCCTCAAGTTGAGAAAATCTGTATTGACAAGTAAAGCTTTTTTTAGAGAATTTCCTAAAATATCATGTGTTCGACCCCTTGTTTTTCGTGCCGTCTACTATACTACTATTACTATTAAAAGTTGATTTTGATCTCTTTGCAGAGGCCTTACTGATGAAAGTGAAATTTTGAAGTTTCTTCAGCATGGTACTCTAGTCGGATTATTGCCAGTGCCACATCCAATTTTAATTCGAAAGTATCAAGCTAATAGTGGTACTACCATGTGGTTTCGTACTTATATGTGGGGTATTATTTATTTGAGGTGAGTGGACATGTCATCTTGTATTTTTATAATTTCGTTTTTTCACCAAGTATGTTTGATGCATGTTTTTTTTATGTTAGAAATGTCGATCCTCCCATATGGTATGACACTGATGTGAAACTTTTTGAAATTCAACGGGTGTAAAAATACAACTGTAGGTATCTTTAGAAACGGTGAAAAATTGCTGTTGCTTTTACATATTGTATTTCGGAAAAGTTTATGCGAGGTGAGATGGTTATGGAGCATGATATTTCTCTATCCTGTTTTTTTTTCTATTTTGTTTCTTTAATGTTAATATTTTTAACGTGGTAGAAGTTACAGAGAGGAAATCATTATTTTTATTATTTACAATACCCGTATTTTATTTCTTTTTTAAACTTTCCTTCTTTTGACGCTTTTATTTGAATTTTTGATTGCAATCGCTATTTATTTCTCTCTCTTTTCCAATGAGTATAGAACTATTATGCAAATTTTAAATTTAACTAGGATGATGATGATCCTGGTAATAGTATTTTTCTTCTCCTGAGACACAACGTTATTCTGCTCTTTTATCAAATCTTATTTATTAATCATCATCATCATATGATTTAACTCAAGTTTTGAAATCTCTTAAGAAATATGCATAATAGGTTTACTGTTTTGGATATGTCGACTGCTAACATTCCGTTTTATTGTTTGGCGTGGTGTGGATTCCGAAATCGTTGATCATACGTATCTATCAATGTTATTTAATTTTATTTACACTTTATTTATTCTTAAATCTCTAGATATATGCATACAGTTAAATATACATACATATATATATTTATTTATATAACACAATGTTTAATGTATGCATCTGGCAATGCATAATAACCGTGACACTTCTCAATTATTAGTATATTATTCTAGTCTTCTTGCTTACGAATTAATATACACTATTATTTATATCTATTTTTTGTTTTGATAAACGCACGACATTTTACTGCTATTAATCATGCTGATTAACTGAATTGCTATGGTAATTATTTCTTGAATTGATGTTATATATTTTCTTTTTGTTTTAATAATTTTGCTTGCATTTCTTTGTCTTGTATCTCAAGAGGGAGACCTCAGTTTAGTTGATACTCTGTGATTATAATAGTGTTGATCGTATACCTTTTCAGGTAAATTCTAGAATTTAAAAATGTGCTTTGGTGTAATTTAAACACTTTGTCTGGGTTAGTTGCTTTTTTTTTGCTTTAGTAGAGAATAATCGATTGAGAAAACTGATAATATTAAAGGAGAAAAGAACGCACAGAAATCAGGTTGATTGAACATTTACTGGCCACATAATCTTAAGATGAAATTATATATTATAAAACTTGTAGCACTTTTATGTCATGTTGAATCTTAAATCGAGGAAATATGCAGGATGAAATCAAAAATTTTGAAACTTATTTTCGTGTTGTTATTGACATCTCCCCTTTCTAATGTTACGTATGAGAAAAGACCAGTACTAGCAGTCTTGATTGGCTCTAGTTATGTAGGGAAATCGTGATGTTAATTATAGTTTGTGATATTAATTTATTGGGATAATGAAACGATTTCTGTGAAAAGCGATTTTGAAGTGTATTGGGGAGGAGCTATTATTATATACTGTATGTGGTGTGTGTGTGTCAACCTGTCGTCATGGTAATTAGATAAAATTGCTTCTGAAAGTTGGTGAATTGAAGTGATAAACCATCGTATGAAATCTTAAGTTCAAAATTAGTTTCAAGCTTTGTATGTAATGAACTGTGTGTGTGGCTGGATATTATTTCTGGCTCTAATCAGAAAACAATGACTTCGTAATAAACTGTGACATAACAACAGCTTGTCATTCATGAGGGGGAGTGGATGTATTGGACTAGCTAACCAGGTTGATGCGCCTGCGCGATAGGGTTAATGCAATCCCATAATATGCTGGCGATTCAAATGGAAGGAAACTCCTCCGCTTGGAACTATTTGTTATCGTGTCAATAACAGCTTCGATAAGTTTACTGAAAATAAAGTTATTGAAAATTTGAATATTGACTCTATTTCGCCATCAACACGATTTCCTCATTGTATCTTGGTGTAAATAGTTGAAAATCACTCGATTCTTCAATATGTGACATGCGCAAAGTTACGTAAGCAGGTGTAAACAAGCCATAGACCCTCTAAAACGACCTGGGGAGCCATTTTGGATATGAACAAAGGTTGATTTGAGGCTTGTTTTTAAATAATTTTGTCGTCTGGTACTCATTTGGAAGTACCTTTAATTATCGCATACTATGCTTCAAATATTACCCCATGCATATACGTAGCAATGGCAGACAGAAGGAAGTTGCAAGGTAAAGATATTTTATAAAATCATGCAAGGTTAATGCGAATGGCAGCAAATAGGTTCCCATAGACGTGATAAGAGTTCAGAAGGGTAGAAGGGGGGGGGGTGATACTAGTACTGTTTTGACAAATGTCATATTGTGGTCCGTAATTAAAGTTATGTACATTTATTTGAGGCTAGACTGATGTAATGATAATGAGTTGCAACATCTATATATAAGAGGGGGGAAACAAATTACAAACTGTACAAGTCATCGAAAGAGTTGTAGGGTTAGTCCATTAACCAGAGGTCATTAAAAGACCAAAACAGACAGGTTTCTTTCTCTGTATGATAATAATCCATCGGTTTGTTTTATTTTGTTATATTTTTGAATTAGTATATTCTTAGTAAAATATTCAAGTTTATCATACCTATAACCGACCTTGTTGATTCTTTGAGTGCAACAATTTATACCAATGAAGAATTTTACCAGTAAGTCATTGCTAGTGAACTTTAGTTCTCACTGCATTTGGTTGATATAAATTTTGACACATTTCATTTCATTTTCGTATTTAATTATTGGTTTAAATGTTCATCTGTGAATTTATTGTTGTTCTGCTTTTAGTAATTTAACTGTAAGCTAAAATACTTGCTCTTGTAATATGTTGAGTTGAGATGACACTTTGCCCTGGGGGTGAATTTAGTTTGAAGGAATTGCAGTTACTCACTGCAGATTAAATGTTAAGAATTATTTCATATGAAGTATCAAATATCTAATTTTAAAACAGGCATACGGTGGGTATAATTGCATTTCAATTCCATAAATTGCTTATCAGTATCATTAATTCGACACGCGCAATCTTTGCAATCATTACGTAGAAACTAAGATCTGGCAATTAGAATAGTATGTTTTTACGTTTTAATTAGAAATGTTGTCTAATTTTCAGGTGAGATTGAACGGTGTTTGAAGAAGGTTTGTGAAGGAGTTGAAACGTTCGAAGATATTTGGCAGAAGGTAATTATCATTCAAATTGTTTAGCAGTCGTAATATTTATAAATTATTAGTGTCTCTGATGGAGTCTTGAAATGACTTTCTTAATAGGTGCACAATGCAACCAACAGTAATCAGAAAGAAAAATATGAGGCGGACCTCAAAAAAGAAATTAAAAAATTGCAGGTTCGTATTGGTTCTCGTATTATTTATTGCTTCATATAAGTAACATTAACTTTAAACAGTAGTACTGTATTCGAAATTCACTGAACCTAAAACTTACTCTCTTCAGAGGTTACGAGACCAGATTAAGAGTTGGATAGCGTCTGGCGAGATCAAAGATAAAAGCCTTCTATTAGAAAATAGGAAATTAATAGAAACTGTAATTAAACGTGATCTTCTTTTATAATTTGTGGTTGGCAATATATATAGTTTGACATAACTGAAGAATGATACTTATCTATTCTTATTAGCAAATGGAGAGGTTTAAGGTTGTGGAAAGGGAAACAAAGACCAAAGCATACTCCAAAGAAGGACTTGGAGCAGCGCAGAAATTAGATCCAGCTCAGAAAGAAAAAGATGAAATTACAAATTGGCTTGCAGTAGGTTTATTCGTATTTAGAAAAATTTTAAAACCCAATGAGTTATTGTAATAATGACACATGCTGGTTTGTATTGTTATAGAGCTCTATAGATAATTTGAATGTCCAAGTTGATCATTTTGAAAGTGAAATCGAATCATTATTAGCTGGTATGAAAAAGAAAAAGGTGGATCGAGATAAACAGGATCGCTTAGATGAACTAAAAGGGTGGCTTGAAAAACATAGACTTCATATACAGCGGTTAGAGACTTTAATGAGAATGCTGGACAACAGTACAGTGGAAGTAGATCAGGTGAGCAATGCTCCATAAATCTTTTCACTTGTTCATATATCTATGAGAAGCTAATAAGTGAGAAATAATATTTTCGCAGATAAAGAAAATAAAGGATGATGTGGAATATTACATTGAATCATCACAAGACCCAGACTTCGAAGAAAACATGTTTATATATGATGAACTTATTACCTTTGAAGATAGGAGTAAGTGCATCTCGCGTTCATTTTTCTTTAACAGGACGGTCCGAGGATTAATATTTTTTTATCAAATGATTTCAATGTAGTAGACTGCAAAGAGTCATTATATGATGTGAAGATGTTAGGATCCTCAGTTGAGGATGAGAACTCCACTGCCCAATCGAATACACCTACATCAACAAATTCAAGCTCGCCAGCTCCTAGTCCAGGATTAACTAATCATTCCAAGTCTCACGAAGAGAAAGAAGAGAAGAAACGACATAAATCGGTAGAAGACGTGAGTTTTTGAAGTGGCCCTTGGTTGATTACTATTTATCTTCAGTAACTGGAGTTTTTCTATTCATTGCCAAATGAATCGCCATTAGGGCGTTCAGCCGGTTGTTAAACCTCTAGCTGTACGGGCGCATAATCCCAACATCCCCCTTGGTATCAACAGCAGCAGTAACAGTAACAACAGTGGTAGTACCAACTCTAACTCAACAAATATTAATAGTACAAGTCAGAGCGGAAAAGCTGCACCGCCAACGCCTATAAAAAATCATAGGTATGAGAGCCTATTTTAAAATTTAGATATAAAGTTATTATTGTTATTCATTCTTGTGTATTGAATATTGTTTTATTATTGTAACATAGTGGTGGTAGCAGTAGCAGTAGTTCTACGCCAAATAACAGCAGCTCATCATCGGGGAATTTGATAAGTAATCATGCACCTGTCACACCGCCAGTAACTGGCCAGCCTTATGTCGGAAACCAGCAAAATAGCCATTCAGGTAACCGAGTGAAGGTTTTAAGATGAATACTTCGTTGGCTCATTTTATTTTAATAATGACTTGAGAATCATATTGCTATACAGCGGCACCTCTGCCTCGACCAAACATTTCAAACTCGTCTATACTTCATAGCAAACAGCAGCAAAGACAGTCCAGCATTTCTGAGTCGGCACAGTGCAATGGTATTTGTTACTGTTTTCAGAATTGTTACTTCACATATTTCGCAAAGCATGACTGCAATTGCTTTTCTTGAAACAACTGTAGCACACAATTCCATGTCTGAAAACAATGATAACGTCAACGGAGGTAATAGCAGTGGCAACAGCTCGAGTGGTAGTAAGTTGTGCAACTCCATTGATCACACAGCTTCCTCCATTTCCTTGGCCAATTCGGGTGGCGTCTCATCATCGTCAGCGATGACGATCTTGCACAATAGTAGTAGCAACAGTGGCAATAACTCGTCTTCTGTAACGGGACAGACAACATCATCGTCGTCACCTCTTTCGAGTCAGTCACACTCTGTTCCAGGATCGCCAGCGGGCATGACGTCATCAACTTCCTCAACGCCAGCCGGTCATAGCTCTTCCTGTTCTTCAGCGATGTACTGCATGCAGACAACGACGCCCATTAGCAGCAGCAACAGTAATAGCTGTGCTGGAGGATGCATTTTGGTAAACAACAGCAATTCCATCCAACAGCCGCAGCCGTCCAGTAGTGTTAACGTCCTTCTCAATGGTCCTATTTCACCTAAGGTAGTTTTCTGTGATGCGAAATATTTATAAATAGTTAATTTATAATAGTTACTTCTAGCAGTAATGGATTTTGTTGTTGGTGTAGGCCTCGGAATCGATGTCCTCGTTGAAAACGATGGCGCAGCAAGTGTTGGTCAATGCAGGACTTGAGAGTCAAGTACCAGTCATGTCTCAAGAACAGCAGCAGCAACCACAGTTGCTAGTGCAACAGCCGCCTCCACCAAGTCTTTCAGAAAGAAGTTTGTATACAGAATTGTCAAACTTCTTAAGATAACTGTTAGAAAAAAAATAGTAATTTTGATATTTTCTGTGACAGGTATTTATGACACTAGTAGCACGGTGCCTCAGTCTAAACAAGTGCAGCCTTTAACACCCACTACCACAGAGGCGCACATCTCACCGTTGTTAGGAGTTGCTCCTCTTGGGTTGGTCCCATTGACCAATGAAGGGTTTTATCAATTAAAAATGCTAGAGGCAGCCTATCACCATTTGCCCCATCCTTCCGATTCAGAGAGGCTAAGGTAAGAGTAATTTTAGTTTCGTCTCCCTCCTCTTTGTTTTTTTTCTTCTTGGTAGGTTATCTGTGTTCATTGTGAGTTATATAATTTGACATTTACAGGCAATATTTGCCACGGAATCCTTGCCCAACTCCTGCCTATTATCCTCAAGTCCCACCTCCCCATTCTGACACGTTAGAATTTTTTGAGAGGTTATCAACAGAAACGCTTTTCTTCATCTTCTATTACATGGAGGTATTTAAGTTGTACTCTGTTTAACCTAATAAATTATTAGAGGCGATGTTTTCAAAAGTCAATTCTTTGTCCTCAAGGGCACAAAGGCTCAGTATCTGGCGGCAAGGGCACTAAAGAAACAATCGTGGAGGTTTCACACAAAATACCTTATGTGGTTTCAAAGGCACGAAGAACCCAAAACAATCACTGATGAATACGAGCAGGTTCATATTTTTTTTTCCGTACTACTCAATGAAAATATTGTGACCATCTTGATTTTGCTGTTATCATCCTGTTGTTGTAATTTTGCAGGGCACATACATTTATTTCGACTATGAGAAATGGGGCCAACGTAAAAAAGAGGGATTCACGTTTGAGTATCGTTACTTAGAAGATCGTGACCTACCTTGACAGGCAGGATAAAAGAAAGGAGAATACCAATGCCACGTCGTGCACACATTATTCATGTCATCCATGCTGTTGCCAACCCCATCCTCTTCCCATACTCTTGATCTTTACTACGTCCACTCATCTGTCGATTTATACTTTGAAGTTTTTCTGTCATAATCGAGCTGATCTCGTTCTTCTATTGGACCCTAGTCTCATTGTCTCATTTTATTTTCTTTTTCTTCTTAATTTCTGCTTTCATCATTCCTTCGTCTTGATTGGGCTCCGCCGTCCCACACCTTTCAAGTACTTGGCAAAACGCAGTCTTATATTTTTTTTTTTCTTCGACATCCTTGATGAGTTTGATTGCTAACAACTCTTTATATTTCTGTCCTTATCTGGCTGTCTCTGCTTGCTCAATGCTCACGTTTTCTTCACCATCATCAATGCCACAATTGCTCGCGTCGAGCCTTGAAACCATTCTGGGACAATTTCGTTTAAATTTTTGTTCAACACCAGTGTTTCACTTGCAATTTGTTTATTTTTCTTGCATCATCTGTTTCGGACTGTGAGAAGCAAAATATGCGAAATGCCACGTTATAAGATCTGTTGGAATGATTGGAAATACTTTGAGAAGTATTGCCCTTGCTGCAACATATTTGGTCGACTAATTTTCGTCTGAAATACTTCAGCCCCATCGATCGATCTCCTTCCACCTCACTTCACTCCTGATCTCTAAAAGATATGAACTCTCTCCCTCCACTTTTTTCCCCGAAGGACTCTTTAAGAGGACGATGAAAACATGGTTGTGCCCGACATGAACAACAGATTTTTTTTTCGTTCATCACTATTCCGTCAAACGTGCAGTGTGTGACGGGACTTTTTGTCGAAGTGAACAGAGAAGGCAACTTTGACAAAAAAATACGTGTACAGTTAAACATTAAAGCTCGAAACTCGAGTAGTTTTATTTTTAACGATAAATTATTTGTTTGTCGACTCTTTTACCTTCATCTCAGATCATTCTTCAGAGTTTCTTCAATGTCCGCAACCCCTTCCCCCTACTCATCACAGTATTGAAGGAAAGACTGACTTCACGCAGATTTTTGTTTTTCTCTTCTTCAGTAAGAAGCTCTTGAAGACTCTGCCTACCACCAACTTAGAAAAATCAACCAAAATATGTCTCCGTTGTCGGATTTTGTCAATGTTTGACATTCAACGAATATTTAAATATCTGAGCAGAAGCAGCAGCAGAAATAACAACCACGGCACCTGATTAGGATATATGTTGCTTGATCTACACCCAAACTTGTTTACTTTCTCTGGGACACTTTTTTTTCCTTTGATTGTCTCTACAACAAACTCGGCCTGCAAACACGCTCAC
This sequence comes from Trigoniulus corallinus, assembly GCA_013389805.1. NCBI lineage: Eukaryota > Metazoa > Arthropoda > Diplopoda > Spirobolida > Trigoniulidae > Trigoniulus > Trigoniulus corallinus. The sequence goes on from JAAFCE010007744.1 coordinate 7,523,985, forward strand.
GTAATCGACTTCTCTTCTACCACCACCGATGAGGTTTCGTTTTTTTTTGTGTGCATGCAGATGGAAGAAGTATTGATAAGTGTTATCACTTAACCTTGGAATGCCACTCCATGCACACACATCACCATTTCATCGCCTGCTGACGGATAACTACGATTATCCAGAAAAACTACAAAAATCGTCTCCTAACATCCTTTACACCAACCCAACAACTCCAGAATTGTTTTCCTGAAAAAAGAAAAAGAAAAGGGGAAATCGCCCATCAAAGAAACTTTTGAACATCATTTCCGAGAAATAGGTTTTACTTTGAGTTGTTTTTTATTTTATTTTTTTTCCTGTGTCCTTTTTTTCGGTTTTTAGTCATATAATTATGGCACAGTATCGTTATTTTTGTACAGCTGGCCCGCGCTGTGGGAGCGAAGAGTGCTGGACTCTCGTCATGTTAAGAACTCATTGGCTCGACGACGCCATCTTTGCTTAAACTTCAAAGTTTACTGAGCACATTGATGCCGGCGTCGAGCCTTGAGGCTCATTGTAAATAACCCGAGTGTCCGCGCACACCTCTGCAGTCGGGCGTTAAGTCCTGCTGGATAAAAAAACAAAGAGGCAAAAATAAAAAAAAAACGATTTTTGTCCGTGTAATTTATATGTATTGCTTTTTTTTTTTGATATTTTTGAATGTGGAAGGGTGGTTTACTAGCTGCTTATATCCGCAGCTTTTCTGAAAGTATGATCCATCTGATTTAAGTGTCCTTTGTGGTTTTCCTGGAGACTTTGTCAATCATCCGCCTGTATCCTGCTTTGTTATTACGAAGGGAAGTATAAATTTCCTTATTCTCCGGAAGTATCTTGAAACTTTTAATTCGTCGTCAACCATTTTATATTAGTCATGTTTGAAAAGTGAGAATTTTAATTTTTCTTTTTCAGCACTTGTTCTAAGAATTTTTTTCTTCATGGCAGATGATCTCTGGTTGAATTTACCTAGGATGCAAGGATATCTTGAAAGAAAATTTAAATTGGTATCTTGATATCTTTTGAAGCATTTTCTACCTTGTTTGTTTCTAATCGATTTGTTTGAAAACCAATAATTTTTCTTTATAGAGAGTTTGTAGTTGGTGGCGCAAATATTGGTTTGTACTTGATGGAAAAACTTTATTGTGTTTCAAGAGTCAAGAGGAATCTGAAAACTATGCAAGTTACTGTATCTTAGTGTTCTTCAGTTTCATTTTTAAAATGTCGTGTTCAGTGTGTGTTTGTTTATATAATAGTATAAACATCAAGATCGGTCTGCTCGAAAAGCTTTTCTGAGTTTTGCCAACGTTCACGCCGTTAGAAGAATTTGTAGTAGTCATCCTGACAGACATTCTTTTCAAATTATTACTCGAGGACCTACGATACACTTGGTGAGATCTTGTTGTCATCTAAACATTTTCTACTCTGCTGATCTGTTTAGTCTGAAACATGTGTGCCACCGTTATTCCACTTTAGTAATATGAAATATGGAGATTTTTATTTGACCAACTACTCCAACGTAATTATATTCATTGTACCAATATTTTCTTGTCGATCTTGGGTCAAGATTGTGACCCGCCTCGGTGGCGCATTAGGTAGCGTGCTCGGTTTTACTACGCCAATGGTTCCAAGTTCGATACTGCATAGAGGTGGGTTGGTTTCTTTCGGACGAGAGAGAGAGAGGGAGGCCCCCAGTGAACTTTCCTTCGGATGAGAAGTAAAACGATGGCATTTGTACGTCAAAGAAGCCTCTCTACTATGCAAAGGGTAGCAAAAGCAACCGCCAATGGCAAGGTCGAGTACCATCTTGTCCCTCTGAATGGGCATGAGGACGATATATTGGACATTGTTTTCCTGCAGCCGGTTGCCGACCAAAGCTGCAACCCCTATGCTTATTTATCGTCGGTCTACTGTTGTTTTGAGGCATCCCACCAACGCCAGGGGGGGGGGGGGGGCGAGCTCCTGCACCTGGAAATTTTGCCTCATCTACCTGTTTGAAACCATGTTTGACAGATACTCATTCCGAAAAATATGAAATGAGCATGAATTTATTCATCGTCAGGTATCCCAGGTGAATTTGTCAAATTTACTCTCAATCTACTTCTTTCTTGTCCGATAAATATGCCAGGAAAGATGACTTTATCTTGACTGTCTTCATCACTAGCCCCTTTTCTCCGGAGCCTAAGTAGGGTCGGGTGGCCCTTTTCTCCGGAGCCTAAGCAGGGTCGGGTGGCCCTTTTTTCCCCGTTGGCGATTTGTTGGACGGTGTTTTTACGCAGCCTGTTGCCAACCTAATGCTGAAACCGCCGATTTTGATTCGTTGGGGCCCTTAATTTTCCTCCGCCAAAGCTAGAGGGGCGAACTCGTGTAACTGGAAATTCTGTTAAGGGGAACTACACGTATATTTTACTCTCCTGGTATGTTTTACACATATATAACAGGGCGACTCTGGAGGAGTCTCTTTTGCTCTAAAATCAAACCACTCCGGTCCAGGATTGAATCTAAAATCAGCGATGCAGTACCTCTGCACCACAGAGGTGGGTCTTTATTCCTTTAACCCCTGCCACTTGTCCTATCCTCGAATTGCAGCTCAAAAAGCTGACGCCGTTAATTCGGGAGGTATACTCCTTTGTGGGCTCCACACCTAAATGGCGCGCTTGCATCTTGAGCTGATAACTGATTCCAGGTTCGATCCTACCTTAAGGGAGAGCTTACTCTTCCTACCAATCCACTAGTTGCCTCCGTGAAATAAACCTAGACTGAACTAAACAAAATTTTTTGTAGGCTGCAGCTTCTAATGAGACCCGTGAACTTTGGTTGGATGCCTTACAAAATGCTTTGCAGTTACCACTGATCACACCGCCAGTGAAACAGTAGTATTTTTTTTGTAGATTTAAGACGACTCGTTTCGTTATTCTCTCCCCCTCCTCTACATTGAATAAATTTTTATCATTTTTTAAATATTTTTGCTGAATTTATAGGAGAGGAGAATCTCTACTTCGCAGAGCATTGTCCATGAGTGTGACAGCATCACTCATTCGTCAGCACAGTTCAAATAGTCAACCCAATCTAACGACCTCCTCTTGGCAACGAAAAAATACTTTGAGTATAAATTCGAGTCAAAGTTTGGATCCAAGTGATGAAGAAGAAGCTCATAAAAGAGGCACTAAGTTAATAAAGCCAGATATAGTTATTGATTTGCAAGAAGAAAAGAAAAACGATGTCACTTTAAGAAAGAATTTCGGAGGAAATTGTGGTGGTAACAGTTTAGCACCACCTCCACGACAGTCCATATGGCGAAATACAACAACTGATTTCTTCTTGGGTGAACAAAACAGGGATTGGCCAGGATTATCTTTAGATTTGTATGATGAAGTTTTAGATGAACTCATGTTTAACGTCAGAGATTCAGGCTTGAGAACAAAAACAGCAGTGGCGGCAACACCTGGCCTAACAGTGGATGTGATGGGCCAGATTACAGACAAAGATACTCAAACTGATTTTTCTGATGAAGATCAAGATCATGATAAAGCTTATTGGAATAATCACATTTCTGATGTGCAAAACGACTTGATTTCATATCTGTCCATAACATCACTGAACAAATCTTTAATTGGTGAGAGGCGATCTTCAGACAGTTCTCTTCCTTCATCAGAAACTGACTCATTAGTCGACGTTCCAACTCTGAATTAGTTTTTCTGGAAACTCCACTTCCTTCTTGGACTTGTGTACATTTCATATGATGGTGACAAGACATAATCACTATTTCAAAAGTAAATACAACTTTATTTAGATATTTTAGTCGAGTTATTTTCGTTTTCCTTTCTTTTTCTTCGCAGGCTGGTCTCCATCTTCATCAAGTTTCTTCTTGTGTTTCTTTCCCCAAGCTCCCTCATTTTCTTTCATTTCCATCTTAGCTAGCCTTTGGGCCTCTATGACTCTCTCCATTAACATCATCACTTCGTCCTCTTCTGTCTTATAAAGCGGTAACTTTTTATTGATCAAATATTCGATCCGTTGATAAAGTTCTATATCATATCTAAAAAAAAAATTAAATGAAAAGTAATTTAAAATATTCTATCAAAATATGACAGGTGTGTCAAATGATATACAAATTGCTCACTGGGTGACGAAAGTGATTGACTTTCCTGAACGTCCTGCACGAGCTGTCCTACCAACACGATGGATATAATCCTTTGACGCCAAGGGCATTTCAAAATTGATGACTACATCAACGTGTGAGATGTCCAGTCCTCTACTAGCCACGTCTGTAGCGATCAACGCTGAACTAGTTCTTGCCTTAAATTTATTTAATGCTCCCAGTCGTTTATCTTGACTCATTTTTCCATTAAGTGGTATAGCTGTAAATCCTAAATTTCTCAGCAAGTATGTCACACGTTCAGTGGTATTACAAGTGCTACAGAAAACCATGAACGAATTGCCCGCAAGCTCATTCAGAATGTAAACCAAGTAGACATCCTTTAAAGAAACGTCGACAAAAGTGAGTTAACAGAAAAAAAAACCAAATAATAATTGCTCTTAGAAGCGACCCCACACACATACCTTGTATCTTAAAGGAATGAAAAGGTAATATTGTTGTAATTTGTCCACTGTTTGATATTTTGTTGATACCTCAACTTTGACTGGATCTTCCAACGATGCACGTTGAAGTTTATGCACCTTCTTTGTCATCGTTGCTGAAAACAAATACGTCCTCCTCGTTTTTGGAATCTCTCCTAATATTTTATTCATTACTTTTTCAAAATCCATATTCAGCATGCGATCTGCTTCATCCATAACCTATTAATGAAGATTTCTTTTCAGTAATGACACAACTTCTTTTTTACATACATGGTATAAAGGTCGAGCACTCATAGGTCCCAAGATAGTTAGGTTACAGGGTTCAAAAATATAAGTTATTAAGGACATTTTTATGCTTTATTGAAAGTTAGAATTTTTACCAAATACTTGAGTGGACGCAAATTAAATCCCCTGGTGTGTTCTAGGTGATCAACAAGCCTTCCTGGGGTAGCTGTGATTGTGAGAAGCAAAAGAAATGTGATTAAAAAAAACAAAAGAAGTGAAGTCAAAGTAGAGGTGATTTCGATTTACCTACCAATAATTACGTGTGGTTTTTTAGCTAGAGCAATAGTCTGTGCCATCAAGTCAACTCCTCCAACGAGAACTGCTACTCTAATTCCAATTGAAGCCCCGAGAGCTTCAAACTGTTCGGATATCTGAAAAGCCAGTTCTCTAGTTGGCGTTAAGACGAGGGCAAAATAGTGCTGTGGATTTTCCAAAAGAGCTTGAATGATGGGTATTGCAAAGGCTGCAGTTTTACCAGAACCAGTTTCGGCAATCGCAATTATATCTTTACCTATTAAGATACATTAAGATGTTAAATGAGTGATTAACATTTAATTTCTCGTCGTAAGGCAGGGGTGTCAAACATGCGGCCCTAGAAGACTAGAGTTGCGGCCCTCACAACCGATATGATGTAGTATACATACGCAGTCTGCTACTCAGAGGCGTAACGTTGAGTGGGACAGCTGCCCCCCTCCCCCGTCATAGTCGGAATGAGGTCTCATGTGCCGTCTTTTGATTAAATTAAAGCTATCGTTAAATACCATATCGACAATTGTCTTGGTGCTTGCAAAAATGTGATGACAGCGCACATGTTACGATGTGGTTCTCGAGGTACCACGAGTTTGACATGCCTGTCGTAAAGAATATCGACAACTGCAGTTTACCCTTAAATGCCACTGGTAATGATTCCTTTTGAATTTTCGTTGGTTCTTTCCATTTCAAACGTTCACATGCTTGGCATAAGACATCAGTTACTCCCTTTATTAATGAAATTTTGAGTAATGCGAATAATTTGACTGAATGAATGAATATCTCATCAAAAGACAACTTACTAGTGATTTAAAGGTTACTTTTTTCTGTAATTTTTCAGTTTTCTCGTCATCGTTCTCCGCCATTTCCTACATGAAAAGTATTTTGGTTAATGAAGATAACTACAATGTATGTATACTTAATGAAGAGACAACTTACTTGTGATGTAGAGGCTACTGGTTCCTCTTCTTCATTATTTTCCTCATCGTTTTTATTGGAATCCATCACGCTGTTCTCGTCGGACGACGCCATGTCGTTACACGGATTCCTTTTGCCAAGTAGTCATCGCTTTGTAAAAATGCATTCTATTGGCTGAAATGACATGCAGGACCTATATTTCCACCAATCGGTACTTGCAATACAAAACAGCTTCCGATCATACCGGAAGCGTAGTACTGTCGTTGTTAGCCGCGTGTTGTTTACAGATTCTGAAACGAAATATATGAAAATATTCTTTTGATATATTATTTAAAGACTTTTAAATGGCTAAACATCATCCGGATCTTATTTTTTGTCGGAAACAAGCTGGAGTAGGTTAGTAGAAAGTCATTATGTGAATGAATTGATAATCACGTTGTCATTTATACGTCTTTTATTTCAACTTGACGTTTTTTTACTTGTATCTTTTCTAGCTATTGGAAGACTTTGTGAAAAGTGTGAGTGCAAAATATAAGCAAATTTGAACTGCCTTCTCAAGGAATTATTAAGCCTATAGTATTTTTGTATGAGGTTACGATTTAATCACTACTTTTAATGTTTATAGGTGATGGCAAATGTGTGATTTGTGATTCGTATGTTAGGCCTTGCACATTAGTTCGAATTTGTGATGAATGCAATTATGGTTCTTACCAGGGACGGTGTGTCATCTGCGGTGGTCCCGGAGTATCTGACGCATACTACTGTAAAGAATGTACAATTCAAGAAAAAGATGTAAGTATTATTCTAACCATATAACGTTTCTCCAGCTGACTAAAGACTAGCGAAAAAAAATTGAGTTTCCTTTCAGCATTATAGTTGAACCGCAAGTGTGAAGGTCGTCGATTTTGGGAATCCCCAAAGAAATTTTGTATAATATTGGTTTTATATTCTACTGTGTCAGACTTAAAGGATGTTATGCCCTTGTCGACATTTCTAGTTAGAGGTGGGCACATCTGTCGACTTCATTTCTTTCGACAGGTGAATAATGCTCTATTAAAACTGCAAACATTTCTGGAATAAAGTGCAGTCAGCTCCTTTAGATTTTGACCCAGTTGTAATTCGGCGTTGCCAAACTTGAGCTAAGTTTGACATATTTTGATAATTCAATAATTTAGAACTACTCTTATATTTTTAGAGAGATGGATGTCCGAAGATTGTTAATCTCGGAAGTTCGAAAACAGATCTCTTTTATGAGCGGAAGAAATATGGTTTTAAGAAGAGATGATTGAAGACTTTCTTCTTGTACATTTACATGAGTGTTGTTTTTTTGCAACAGTAATTCCTAAGAAGGCAGACAACTTTTATGTGTAACGTGCTGTATGTTTAAAAGATGGATGGGAACACAACTTTTCAGAAGAAATATTTTTCATCATTAAAGCAAGCGTTTGTATATTTGATTCTTCGATTTTTAATAAGGTTAATTGATACCCTGACCAAAGTGCATGAAGATAATTAAAAGTTTTAACAGATCCAACACTTGACTGGTGTGATTATGAAGAATCCTGGGGAAAATAATAATTATTTAAATTCTAGATAACTTTATCTCCAAAGTAACCAGCGGGCTCTCGTATTTCTTTTTCCCTTTAATTGACTGATGACAAACTTTCACCCACTTAAAAACTACTGATAACACTTTATTACACAATATAGTGAAGCGGCGAGAGACTTCATCTTCGTATCTGTTCAAATATCCATAAAATGAATACAGTATTAGCTTTATCCATTGTGGGATTCGTTTGGGCTTTCCTCTTTGATCTCTCAAGAAGGTCATCGCTGAGCAGTTCTAAAACACTCAATGGATGGGTTGTCAGAACGGTCGTCAAGTCCGCCATGCTGTATGGCTCAGAGTGTTGGGCAGCTAGGAAGAACCATGAAAGCAGAATGCAAGTGGCTATGATGAGAATACTGCGATACATGAGTGGGTGTCACGAGTCGACAGAATCCAGAACGATTGCAATAGAGGTATCTTGGGGATGGGGAACCTCACCGAAAAGATGAGAGAAAATCGACTGAGGTGGTATGGGCATATGATGAGCAGGAGAGAGGAGGAACTTGTTAGGTCCATTGTGGGACTGTAGGTAGTGCAGAGGGACATGGATGCGTGCGGGATGGGAGAGTACTTATTTATTTACAATTTACATACATAATGTACACTAACACCCTCCTAAACCAGCGTATTGCAGAGTAGAAATTCAAAGAGCCTCTTAAAATGCCTACAATTTCGCATGCAGCGGAATTGGAAGCACAGGAAGATGCCCGATCGGAGATTGAAAGGCAGCATATTCCAGTATTTAAGAGAGGTATTTGGGAAGAGCTTCCCTCTGCAATTCCGCACAGGGACAGAGGGCTAAAACTGGGTTACTTGGTTAGGGATAGTCGGGAGTGGAGGATAAGAACCCGCAGACCCGACCCCGGGATAAGGGTGAGATGATGATCAATGGATAGGTTGTCATATCAATCAAATGTTGAGAAAGCATCCCTTCCTAACTGCAAAAATTGGGTATTCGCCTGGTGTGGAGGCGGACTGAGTCCAATATTCAGTATCACCCCTATAATTCTCTTTCTTCTCTTCTTAATTGGCAACTTCAAGGACAATAAGTCAGTTATGACGAGTTCATTAAGATAAATGATCTTAATGATGTTGGGTCGAGTGAAAGACGGTCGTCATTACAGATTGGGACTCGTCAATGATAAAATTGAATGCAGTGAAAATGTGCCGTCTAGTTTAGCAATGCCTCTATCGGTGAGATGCGTTTTATTCTTGCCGGAATGGTAATGTTAAAGCTAAACGCAAGGTGCGCTGCGTATTCGATATGAGTACGCGTAGATTGGGATGGAGAGTCTATTTAATTTGCATATTGACTCAGCTGCCTTTTGTACGTCTGGTGGATTCATTCATTACCGATAGCGGAAGCCTCCGCGTAGTGTCGGCGATGTTTCGTTAATTGTGATTTATTTCTTAGTCATTGAATTCAGTTGTCGAACCCTTTATTTTAAGTAATTTATATAAATATTTAGTATTTATTTCTCTTCTTGGATATTCTATACAGTCGTAAAAAATGGTTCAGACTTATCAATCTCCAGTACGGATCTATAAGTATCCGTTCGAATTAGTGATGGCGGTAAGTTAAGAAAATTCGTATTCTTCAAGTGTTCTTTTTAGTATATTTCTTATTGTAATCATTTTGATATTTTCAAGACGGTCGTTTATACTTTTATAAAAGAAAATAGTTATTTATTTTATGTTTTCGAGTTGACAGTTGTATACTTTTCTTCCGATTGTTATCATTCAAGAAAATGTGTCACCACAACAACATTTCACCTTAACACAGATTTTTAATCGAAATTCGAATTGTATTCAAGAGCATATGGAATATGTCAGAACTCGTAACAATTCGTTGTATTTTTTAATATATATTTCGAGTAGTGAACTACTTTAGTTGGTTAAAGAAAGAAAGAGAGAGAGATTGTGAGATGACCCTTAGTTGCACTGCATTTCAAAATTGAAAGTTGAACAACATGAGTAATAATAATAACAACAATATATATATGATTCTTATTGTAGATATTAATGATCTTATCTCTATAAGGTTGTGGTTGCTGTCTTGTAATTGCGTTTCATGATTTAGCGTTAAGTTTTTACTTTCAAGAACTATTCATCCATAATATATGACACCATTTTCTTAGTAATGCTTTATGTATAAAGAAAATACGACGGCTAAAGGGGAAGAGAAAAAAAAACCAAGAAGGTTGTACAAACTAGTTCTATCTCGACAAGTCATTTTGGCTCCACCAGAATCTAGTTTTTGAAGGTTTTTATCGTTCTTTCCACCTCCATTGTAGTAAGTACATAATAATTGTTGGATTTTTTTCACATTTCTGTTTCAAGGAGGAATATTCTCTCTCTCTCTCTCTCTCACTGTCTGAAATTCGCAGTGCTGCGCTAATTGTAGTTTTTTCACCCTCTCTACTTCGATAGCAAGCAATGTCATATATAACCTCGTTTACAATTTGATAGTAGACTTAGATGTCATCATCATCATTGTTATAAGAAACCTACCAACAGCTGTTTGCCGTTCCTGGAAACATGCACCGTCAAGTCAACAATAATATGCAGTGCTTACAAATTTTGATGATTTCAGGCTATCTCGTTCCAGTACACTCTCATGTAGTGTTATTTTTTTGACAGAGGGAGAGAGGACTTTCTGTACACTTTATTCACTCGTAGTCAGCCTTTTTTTTCAACAGCACAATGTAGACATATGTTTTGAGATTCCATTTCTGGCAAAGTACACATAGTGGTATTGCAGTTGTTGAACAAATATGAGAGACCTTGGTTGGTGTCCCGATCACTCTTTCTTGCCGTTACCTTTTTATTGTTCATTTCTGCCCACTTACGTTTCTGTTTCGAGTTGTCGGAGTCATGTTTTAGGTATGAAAAGGCTCATGTAAAGAGAAAGAGGAAGAATTCTCAATCCCTAATTTCAGACAGGCAAGTTTCTGTCTGGAATTAATGATACTTTCACTGCACGGAAAAGGAATCCTTTCTGTATGAAAAGAGTAAAATGTGCGTGTAGATCGGCAAAATTTTCAGTAATAGGTGATTCCATCTTTCTTCCTACCTCCTCTCTTCGTCTTCATCTCACAGGTGGACAAATGTAGCAAAGATGTTTCACACCCACTTGAAACCTCAAAAAGAAAGGCCTTTATTTCTATCTTCCACTTATATAATAATTGCAATGCAGTGGCAGATGTTTTATCTAGGATTGGTGTCGCGTATCTGTAGAGGAGTTGTGAATACGCTTTTTTTTAAAAAAATCTTTCAAGCGTCCTGTTGCTGTGACTACCCGTAGTCAGAAGCAAGACGGCAACAATTCAATTTTTGACTGTGGCGTGAAGTATAATTGCTTAGGGGTGCAGCTTTGGCCGGCAACCGGCTGCAGAAAAAAAACTAGGGCGATATATTGGCCATATGTCCATTCAGAGGGACGATGGGTACCCGACCCTGCCACAGGCGGGAAAAGGGTTAGGAGTTGCTTTTTTTTTGTTTGCGTGAAGTATAGTTGCTGTGGGTCCTGCACAAGTGTCAGGAAAAACGGCGATGGACAGCAATAATCTTTATTTACAGGCATGTCGCCCTATATGAACAGCTGGATTATGTTTATAAAATTCAGAAGTGAGGAGAAGGCGGAGGAGAAAAAGGACACGGGACACCCAAAAACTATGTGATCGTTGAAGGTGGTCTTTAAATCAAATCAACCTTAAACTCCTACTCTTTTTTCTCCTCCTCCACCACCACCACCTCCTCCTCCTCTTGCGCAAACTCCTAAATTTTTATTAAATATGGATCAGATCCAAAAACGAGTATAGTTTTTCTCTACTGGCGCAAGGCAATAAGAAATATGTGGCCATCAGCACAAGGTTGAATTCCAAATGTGTTACGAGTCGTGTTAATATTGTTGCTGCTGCTGTGAAATACTTGTAAATGTGATTTGGCTTGGGGAAAATGTTGTTGCCATAACGACTTTTTTTTTATTTCGCCCCCACCCCCTTCCCTTCCTCTCCACTTGCAGGGTGGTGATATAGGATGTCTTGTGTTCATGTGTGCAAACTATCATCAGCCACCTAAATTATTGAAACTAAAAAGAAAATAGGATCATTTCCCAGTGGGTGAAAAGAGTAAGTGTATTGTGTGCGTCTTGTCATGGGCGTTTGAAAATGACCATTTGCCACTTTTTAAAGCATTGATGACCGTGGTGTTATCTAGTGCTACACTTGGGCTGTCCACTCCATACATACATACATACATACCCACACACACAATAAAAAAAAAACAATTGTTGGAGGTCTTCCAGTTTAGATGATAATAGGGCTCTAACATACAGATTTTTTTGATGGTGTGAACTGTGTTTATAGTCTAAAAGAATGTGTAGCTTGTTATTTATAAAATATGATGTGGTTTTTATTGGTGACACCTTTTTTTGTCTCTCTCAGGGAGTGTGTGTGTGTGTGTGTGTGTCCTTCAATTTTATTTTTATTGCAGATTAAAATCACCGTCCGCCTCTTAGTTTCATTCCTCTCCCCTTCCATAAAGTTCGGACTGTGTATCGGTCAAGGTGTATATGTGATAGATATTTTTTTCAAAATCAATCAATTGTCATTTCCTAACGCCCCCTTTACGATTATGGTAGCTTTAGATGCCCATTTGTCCCGTCTGGTGATAACCGAATTTTTCAGCTCCTTTCCCGCTTCTGACAGTGTTTGTCAAATTGTTGGTATCCGGGACCACAAGAATGAACCCTTTGTTGGCAATCAGGAACAATTATTTATTGTATAATAGGTTACGAAATTAGCTTATTACTGTTATATTTCAACTCCTTTTATCCTTTATGGCAGTATGTTGGGTACCAATTAGCCCCCATTGCTGATTACCGAATGTCCTAATCGCTTTCCCATTCGTTTGCATTTTGTCCCGCTGGTACCCGGGAAGACACGAGCCATCCCTTTGTTGACATCGCGGAGCAAATATTTCTAGTATTTTGCAAGATTAACATATTGCAATTTGCCCTCACCCCCTTTCCCGTTTTTGGTAGTGTGGGGAGCGGCTTATTGCGTTGGACACACCAGTTCTCGTCTGATCACTGAAGTTAAGCAACGCAACCCCAGCTAGTACTGACATGGGTGGCCGCTCGGGAAAGCTGGGTACTGCTAATACCCAATAATCGTCGCGTTAGTGTAGTGTCTTTGCAGTATATGCATTAGAACTATGCAGTGGACGGGTCTCTAATGACCTCGTAGTTGACGGGACCTTAAACACCAACAAACAACAACAACAATCCATAGGGGTGTCGCTGGTTTTCGTTCCCCTTTCGGGGTGGACATTTCGTCCCGTACGTCGCTCTCCCGTGGTAAAGAAGCTATCTACTACGGCAGTGGTTCTCAAAGCGTGGTGTTCCGTGAAACCACTTCGTGTTCCGCAAAAAGATTTAATGCGCAAATAAAGCAATGGAGATAGACTCTGATGTGACCCGCAGAATCAATGGGGGAGGGGGTGACAGAAGTGGAGACATTCAAGCGGAGTCCTGTGTGATAGGAGGACCCCAATCTAGTTGAAAGGGAAATTCTACAGGACAGTGGTTAACCAGCTATGCTGTATGCATCCGAGTGCTGGACCTAAATAGAATGCGAGTAGCGGAGATATGAATGCTGTAGCCCATGTGTGGCGTGTCGAGAGCTGATAGAATTGGGAATGAGCATATTAGAGGTAGCCTGGGGTGGTGGACATCGCCGAAAAAAATGAGGGAGAATAGGCTGAGATGGTATGGGCACGTCATGCGAATACGGGAAGAGGAGCTCGTTAGGTTACTTCCAGGAATGCGGGTGGTCGGTAGCACCAGGGGCAGGAGACCAAAGATGTGGGAACAGGTTGTCCGTAAGGATATGACAGTGTGTGAGGTGGACGGGGAACTGGGGGAGAGATAGACGGGAGTGGAGGGCTAGAACCCGCAGACCCGACCCTGCCACAGGCAGGATGAGGGTATTATGATGATGATGATGATGATGTAGTAAGTACCAAGTGTAGAGAGTGTACAACCTGCTTTAAAGTTTATGTTGAATTGTAAGTGTTCCGTGCTAGTAAAATGTGACAGTTTAGTGTTCCCTGACTTCAAAAAGATTGAGAACCACTGTACTACGGTACCGGGATCGAACCTAAAAGCGTAGACTGACGAGACTCCCAAAGCAGACCGTATCTCGTCATTATCTGAAATGATGATGATGATGATGATGATGTGCAACACTCCTTGTGTGTCTCTTGTGTTTCGTTGAGATTTTTACGAGCTTTTTCACATATTGTTATGCGTAGTGGGTTAATGGTGAAATAATGCAAATATGAATAAATGGGTGTGGTGGGGCCACAAAAGGTGTCTTGTTAGTTTATTATCTATTATTATTATGGATGTACTGTCCTGGAGTAATACAAACTTTTGTTGGAAATGTCACTGGAGATTTTGGAGGGTTTTGTTTCCTCTCCAGAAGGAGGTGGTGTGTCACCGATGGTAATTTTTTTGCCTATTATTTTCTAGCTGTTAATTTCAGTTTTAGGGCGGAAAATAATGAATGTTCATTGTCAACGTGCGTTACATTTGAGCTTGGATAAATGCCAGTCACTGAATTAGATAAAATTAGTTCAATTTAACTCATTCGACATTTAATAATATGTTGCCGGAAGGTGATGATGATAACTGAATAATATCGTTTGAGTGGTGCTATTTGTATGTGTGCCCGGAGTTAGGAAATAATGAATGGTTGCTGTTGCTGACTGGTGAGGTTGCTGGTTGCAGGTTCTATCCTGGCCAGCGGCGGTTTCCTTCGTTGTTGACCTCTCAGCGTCATCACCAACCCCTTGTCCCCATCTATGGCACGCTTGCAGCCACCAATTCAACGCTTGCAGCCCTCATACTTATTGGGAATCCGCCTATTTTGATGGTTTACTGGTTTAGTTTATGGGTTGGGGAGTAAGCCAGGCAGCCAAAACAGGAGGCTGCCCGCGGGAGATGAGGAAGTAGGTGAAAGGACGAAGGAGACGGTTGATTTGCAGCACCTAACGTTCTTTACCAACCACCCGTGTTGGTATTGACGTGGGCTTGTGCTGCTTAACTTCAGTGATCTCACGGGAACTGGTGTGTCCAGCATAACTTGGCTGCACGATGGGACACTTTATTCTTCCAGGGATGCCAGGGAGCGAGAGCTGTTACTCCTGGAAATGTTGTTACCTAGTTCTTATGTTGCCCACAGACGGACACCCCCACCCCCACATGGCTTTTGCTGTTTTGCAACACGCCTTTGCTTGGGTCTCCCTGCGCCGTGCTTGCCATCATGTGTGTTTCACTCGGGACGTTAACGTGACTACCAGTGTATTTCTTCCTATTTATTTTTAGCATTCATTATGGGACGTCCCCAAATTCTGTTTTCATTTGCCGCGGGCCGCCTCGGTGGTTCCTACAGACCACCCCCCCCCCCTCTCTCCTAAAGGACCGTAGGAACCTCTTGGGGAAACACTGTTCTTCATGTATCTTCTTTTACTCTTAATGTAGAATGGACCCTCCTCGTTGGCGCAGGAGGTAACCTGCTGGATTACTGCGTCGCTAGTTCCAAGTTCGATACTGGATGAAGGTGGGTTGGCTTCTTTCGAGCGAGGGGAGCGGCGAGTTGCGTTGAACACCAGTTCTCGTCTGATCACTGAAGTTAAGCAACGCAAGCCCAGTTAGTACTGACATGGGTGGTCGCTCGGGAAAGCTGGGTACTGCTAATACTCAGTAATCGTCGCATTAGTGTAGTGTCTGTGCAGTCTGTGCATTAGAACTATGCAGTGGACGGGGCTCTAATGACCTTGTAGTTGAAGGGACCTTAAACACCAACAAACAACAACAACAATCTTTCGAGCGAGAGAGATCCCTAGTGTGCCTTCCGGCGCGCTGTTGGGAAGTAGAGCCGTCATCCCTTGTGGTGTACGATGTCAACGGGTAGATGAGTGGAAAATTTTCCAGTTCTAGGAACTCGCCCCCCCCTCCCCCCCCGACGAACATTAGGCCGACGATCAATAAGCGTAGGAGTTGCATATTTTGTCGGCAGCCGGCTGCGGAAAAATACCTCCCAGAGGGACAAATGGGAATAAAAAACCGCTTTGTTTTATATAGAATGCATTGTTTTACGGCTTCACTCTCACCCCACTAGTTTACGACTTGCCTTCCTGAATAGGGGCGCCCTGGGGACCTCTCTCTCTCTCGCCTGAAAGAAACTACACAGCAGTAGAGGGACCGGTGTTACATAACCTAATCATCATCATCATCATATCTTTACTCCGCCTGTGGCAAGGTCGGATCTGCGGGCTCTAGTACCCCACTCCCGCCTATCTCCCACCAGATCGCTACTGACATAGGTGGCCGCTTGGGAAAACTGGTTACCGCTAGTATCCAAAAATCGTCGCATTAGTGTAGTGTCTGTGCATCAGAACTACACTGTGGACGGGGCTCTAATGACCTTGTAGTTGAAGGGCACTAAAACACCAACAAACAACAACAATCACCAGATCGCCGTCCACGTTGCACACTACCATATCCTTACGGACAACTTGTTCCCACGTCTGCTTCGGTCTCCTCGTGCCCCGGGTGCCTCAGCTACCTACATTTCTGTAATGGACCTAACGAGCTCCTCCTCCTCCTCCTCCCTTCTTCTCATGACGTGTCCATACCACCTCAGCCTACTCTCCCTCATTTTTTTCCCGCGATGTCCCCCACCCCCAGGCTACTTCTATAAACTCATTCCTAACTATCAGCTGTAGGCACCCCGCACATTTACCGCAGCATTCGCATCTCGGCTACTTGCATTCTATTGACGTGGCTCTTCCCCGCTGCCCGGTTCTGTGATTCATATAGCATAGCGGCCCTAACCACTGCCCTGTAAAACTTCCCTTTCAACTTGATTGGGACCCTCCTATCAGGCACTACTCCACTTCAACTATCCCCATTTATTTTATGGGTCACATCCGAATCTAGCGTTAAATAACCAAATTTTTTTGATTATTGAAGAAAAGCCATCTTGAGATGTTCTCCTTTCTATGACTTGACGACAGCCGGCGACTCCAGTTTTTGGGGATCTTATGGTCGGGATAAATGTTGTTTTTTTATTTGGGACGTTTAAGTTCATAAATGTTATTCTTCTTCCTTCATCCCCTTCTGAATCTGGAACAGCAACAATCGTTATTAACTCTTTTTTTTTATTATTATCAGTCGCCTCTGTTCAAAGACACGCTGACAGGTTTTTTTCTTTGCACAGTGAAGAAAAGGTTAATACGTTGGGGGTTTTTTTTGTCTTTATCTCGAGCAGTTTATTTCTTTAAAATTATTTTAAGGAGAAGTAAATTTTTGATGACTTGACATATTTTTGAATGAATCTCTCTGTCGGTCGTTATCTAAACCAGATGTGTTAGTCTTAAGAAAATGTTAACCCCTTCTCTTCCTTCCTTATCCCATTCGCGGTGGCATGTGGGGAATTTTTTTTTTGAAATGTCTTGCGTGCAAAGTCGCCGTAAAGATTAAGAAAGCGCTGCTTTATCAGCGTGGGCTCTTGTATACACTCCTCCCTGGCTTAAAAAATATTTTTGGATGTTTGATAAACTAACCTAAGAGGACGGGGAGGGGGAATAGAAGCGTCGCATTGCTGAATTTCTTTTCAAAATTTTCCGATATAAAAATTTTCTTCCTCGAATTTTGTATTTTTGCCAAATATTTGCCTCCTCTGCCTCTGAAGGCAGGGGCAGGCAAAGTCGGCTCTGCGCCGCGCTAGAACACACCTTCACAAGCTGCTACCTTTGATTCCTATTCGGGACGGGAAGTGTGTTTGGGACTTTGTCGCCTTGTGCTTCACGATTCCAACCTGTGAACATTTTATTAAAGATGATATTTTATTTGAGACACCGGAAGGATTCGAACTCGGGATCATCCGAAAGACCGGCCGATTGCTTAATTCGTTTGCTTCTCCCACTGGTGTTGCGACGGATTTGCGATGTGTTTGTAGAACCATTGTGACCTGCCGCGGCGGCGGTTAGCACGTGTGGTTAGCGTGTGGCTATCTTAAGCGGTGTGTACAAGGCCTTGTGTGGCGTAGCTTGACTTTCCAGCTTGTTGACTTTGTAGCAGGTTCGATCCTGGTTGAGGTCATTCGTTTTATTTGGAATGAGAGACGGCAAACTCACCCTCTTCCCCGACCGTCGTTTACCCTCCACAAGCGTTTCTTTTGTCCCAAATAGCAAGTGAAACTACGGTCGTCACATGCTGGGATGGTGCGCTGACGGAGTGGGGAAGGGGGTCCCGGCGTTGGGTTTCATCTGCTGCACTCAGAAGACCACTTTCGGCGTAGAGGTTTGCGGGTTCGATTCTGACCAACGTGGAAGGTGTTTTTTTTCTCCATTTTGGATGGGGGAGAGAGGGACGTGAAAGCCTGCGTGAATCTGGAAATTCCCAAGTGTAGGAGGCCGCGCAGGTCCTCGGCGCCGTTAAATGGCCTTCATCGCGCACCGTATTCTAATATTGAGGGGGTGGGGGAGAGGAATTGAGCCGAAAACTGGCATCGTCATGTAAAATTTTATTTTCATCGTCTTGAAATTTAATGATGTTTGAATTGGAACAAGTTCAACTAGATTACCCCCTTCCACTCTCTTTTCACATCCCCCCTTCCGTCCCATAACAAATTGGAATGTCGCCGACGATAGTTGGTAGGGAAGGGTTTTGCCCAAATTACTGCTGATGGAATCGATATTCACTTCCTTCACGTGCCGGCCTTTTCTTCTTTCTATGCGTATTTATCGGACTTTTAGTACTGCTGATACAGAAAAAGATTACTTCCGGTTGCCAAAATAAGTATGGTTTAATGGTTATATACTTCTCCTCTTCGCCCATCTTTATATCCTTCCTGTATTTTTTTCACCCAATGAGTTAGGTGGTAACGTTGGGGTTCCTTGACGTTGATTTCAAGTTCGATCCTGGTACCGCCACAGGGATGACCTGGTGCAGCCAAGTTGCGTTGGACACGGCAGTTCTCGTTAGATGACTGAAGTTAGGCAGCGCAAGCCCACGTTAGTACCAACATGGGTGGTTGGTAAAGAACGTTGGGTGCTGCAAATTTCCTCTCTCCTACATCCTCTAAACCTACCTCCTCATGTCCCACGAGCAGCCTCTTAAGGGTTCGGCCTGTTATGGCTGCTTGGCTTACCCCCCCCCCCCAATCCGTTATTGTACTAGGTGAGAAAGAGAAGAGGGACATCCCGAAGGATCTCTCTCCATCAGGTGGAAAAAATGAGAGGGTGTGAGACCCAATTTATAATTTAGAGATTGGTATCTGTTGGTAAGATAATGAGTTTCAAATTTACGAAGTTGAATAATTGAATGAGGGGCTCAGAGAGGGGGACGACAGGTAAATGGAGGAAGTGTTTGAGCACCTACTCGGAAAACTAATATAACCAGTGACATACATAGTGATACAAATAAAACACCTGTGTTGTTCTCATTATTGAAGGTTTTTACCCCCCCTTTTCCTCTTCCATGTTAGCCCTCGTTTTCTCCCGTTCCATAATTAACTTGGGGTGATGTCCAACGCGGGAGGGGTTCTCGTCTTCAACTCTTTCATCACTGTATCTGTTTTTTTCCCCAATATTGAATGAATGGCGTCGATGTATTGCGTAGTGTAGAGTAGTAGTTGCGTGCTTTAGTTGTATTTATCTCAAATTTATCGATCGAAAATAATCGATATATTGATTTGCTTTTGATCTAACGTGAGTGGGGAAGAAAATACAAGTTTACTCTTTTCGATGTCGTTCATTAAATATTTAGGGGGTTGATTCACCTCCTTTACGGGGAAATAATGGAATGGTGACATACTCTCTAGGGGCGAATTGTACTTAGGAAAGTACTTAGGATCAGCGTTCCAAAGCAATGAGGAGATAGACTCGGATGTGACCCACAGAATCGCAGGCAAGTGGAGTCCTGTGTTGTTTGTTTGTTGGTGTTTTAGGGCCCTTCAACTACAAGGTCATTAGAGCCCCGTCCACTGTGTAGTTCTGATGCAGGGACTGCACAGACACTACACTAATGCGACGATTTTTGGATACTAGCGGTACCCAGTTTTCCCAAGCGGCCACCCATGTCAGTACTAACTGGGGTTGCGTTGCTTAACTTCAGTGATCAGACGAGAACTGGTGTGTCCAACGCAACTCGCCGCTCCCAGGAGTCCTGTGTGATAGGAGGGTCCCAATCAAGTTGAAAGGGAAGTTCTACAGGACAGTGGTTGGGCCAGTTATGCTTTATGGATCAAAGTGTTGGGCAGTGAGGAAGAGCTACATCAGTAGAATGCAAGTAGCCGAGATGCGAATGCTGCGGTATATGAGCGGTCTGCCCAGAGCTGATAGTTAGGAATGAGTTTATTAGAGGTAGCCTGGGGGTGGGGGACATCGCGGAAAAAATGAGGGAGAGTAGGCCGAGGTGGTATGGACACGTTATGAGAAGAGCGAAGGAGGAGGAGCTGGTTAGGTTAAGCCCCCTGGGCAGGGGGAGACCAAAGCAGACGTGGGAGCAGGTTGTTCGTAAGGATATGGTTTTGTGTGGGGTGGACCGGGACCTGGTGGGAGTTGGCGGAAGTGGAGGGCTAGAACTCGCAGACCCGACCCTGATACAGGCGGGATCAAGGGTATGATGATGATTCACCTCCTTTCCTTCATATTGACCTATAGTTTGAAGATATAATGGGGGAGGCCTGTGGTAGAGTTTGACGTCGACGTCGGTTGTCCATTATTTTAAGATTAGATCGAGAGTTTTGTATCCGTTCAAACTCCAGGAGGTTTTCCGCGGAACCACCTCCTCTCTTTCTCTCCCTTCCTCCTCTTTCCGCAGGACCTACCCTTCCAGTCACGTTTGGGTCGTTTGGAGCAGTGATGGTGGTTGCTTTCCAATCTTTTTATATTATTCATTGATACATTGGTGAATATGTAAGGAAAGAAACTGACCAACCGATAAATGGTCAAGGGAACCTGAAGGATGCTTTCCACTGGACTTCCTCCTCCACCCTCCTCTTCCCTCTAGTTTCTCTGTTTTGCCTGATCCAGTTATTTTTGGCTGTTTAGAGTTGTGATGGTTTAGAAATGTTTTACTGACCGAGACAAATGGCCAATTGAAATATTTTAGGGGTATATGCTCCCGGAACGTATAAGAGGAGTCTGGAGGTTCAGGTCGGTCAAGAATCAAATGGCTTGGAATTTGGGAACCGTTGGGCTACAAAACCTCCGTCGTATGGTTTAAAGACAAAAAAATCTTTTTAATGACGGGGGGGGGCGGCGCGAGAGGGGAGCGGAAAGGGTGGTTTTCGTCACGTGGTGGGAAGGATGTGAGTTTCTATGGTACGCTGATGATGGCCACAATCATTCTAGTTGTTTGTTCCTGGAGGACCAGTGGCATCACAAGGGGGGGGGGTGCGGGCCGCACCGGGTGACATCACTTGCACCATGAGAAATGGAGTGACACCAAAGCAGAAGCGGCTTTTTTCGGGAGGAGGAGGGGGGGGTGACACCAGCCCTAGCGACGCCACTGTGGAGGACCAAATGGTCAGTAGAGTAATTGATACTTCAGTGGCCTTTCTTTACGTGGTTTTCGATGATATTAGTTTTCATTTTTACCTGCAATATTGAATGACGCGTCTCTTTGTCTGTTTGACACTAACCTCTTCTCTTTCCTTCTTTTTAAAATATATAGGCCTACGAGAAGAGATTTCCGACTTGTAAAATGATTCCAGTGTTCGTGGGAAGCGATATCATTGATGAGTACAGAAGTGATGATGGAGCCATTCATGTAGTTGAGCGTCGGTGCAAATTGAACGTTGACTGTCCGTATATCTTGAAAAAGGTAATAATAATCTAATATTGGCGGCCAATTAAATGGAAGAGGAGAAAGAGGTAAATGGACAATGGCATGGGCGTCCAAAGAAAACTTTTCCAGGGAGGAGGAAAGGACAGACAATGCTTCCACGAAAGGAGAAAGGGGGGGGGGGCAGTCTTCGAGGAATTATAACTCAAGAAGGAGGGCAAGTGTCATGTTTGTTCCTCCTCCCGTTCTGCAGACGCCTATGGACAGTATGGTACGTTTACAGTACGTGTCCATTTTCTTCTTCCATTTGTTGACCCGATTATCTTTGCAGGTCGACCATTAACCAAGTTTGACTTGAAGGTGTTCAGCGGTCTTTGCACCAACATCGTCATCACCTATTTCTTGCTACCCCCCCCCCCTTTTCGACTCCAGTTTAATAGCGAACAAATCAAAATGAAATTTTAAATAGATCATATGGACATTGTATGCAATGTGAACCGTTTTTAATGGGTTCCTCCTCCTCCCTTCAACCCTTCCTTTGAAGCATTTATTATTTCAACCTGTCACAAAATTCACCAGAGGCCTGTAATTGACTTTATAGATTTCAAAATAAGGAGGTTGATAAGTTGTATTACTCTTCTCTGCACGCAACGTGTTAAAATAACCAACCCCCCCCCCCAGTCCTCCTTCCTGCCCAACCTTTTCTGACAATTGATTAAGGTTTGTTCATATTGGTTGTTATAAATATTTGATGTAAAAGGGGTGGTGGAAGTGTTGATGGTGATGATGTTGAATTCGGCGATTGGCCAACTAGTTTTTAGGCGGCTCTGGCAAACATCTACTTTGTTGTTGTTGAAGGCCATGGCCGAACATTGTTGGCGTACTTTTGACATATTCAAATTCTTGTTTCTGTAGCCAATAATATTAATTATATATACAGAGGTTGTTTGGCGTTGCTCCGTATTTTGGAATGTGCTCTGTATGAAATTTGTGTGTGTGTGTGTGTGTGTGTGTGCGCGCCCTCAACTCTTTCTTTGGCGAGGCATCACGTGCCTTGACATAAAGACGCCCAATGTTGAGCTCGTCCCTGTTCGTCCTTTTACTCGTTTGCTGTCTTCAGTGTTCAAGCAGCAAAGAAGTTTTTCTGGATCGATAATGGGCTTTCCTCCCTCGCCCTTTCACTCTCGTAAGCGTCTTGGCATGTTGACAAAGATCCGTTGGATCGATGATCCTGAAGTTTTGTTTTACACTTTATTTCTCCCTTCATTCACTTCTTCTTCTTCTTGTGGCGTATTATGAAATTTTATTTGAAATATTTGTATTCTCCCTGTCGTTTCAACCCTTTTTTTCATCTCTCCCTCGTTTTTCTGATTTAGATAGTAGGTGTCGACTACGTGCACTTCATTCAGAAAAATGCCCTGGATCGAAGAGCTCGGACTTTAAAAATCGAAGCCCACAATGAAACGTTTTCGTCTAGAATTGTCGTCAATGAAACCTGCAGTTATTCTGTAAGTTTATTTTTGGAAAGCTTATCTCCTTGTGACGTCATGTTCCCACTTCGTCAGATCCACCCGCGCAGAGTACTCTGCTATCTCCTGCTCTCTCGTTTCTCCCACTCATCTCCTGCCTCTTTCCTTCCCACTCTTCTCGATCTCCTTCTTGTGTCTCTTCTCTCCACCCTCTCTCTCTTTTTCTGCTTCTTCCTCCTCTCTCTGCTCTCCTTCCTCTCCCTCTCTCTGCTGACCTCCCCCTCTCTCTGCTGACCT
>JAAFCE010007744.1:7547665-7675187 GCA_013389805.1 Trigoniulus corallinus
CTCTCTCTCTCTTCTCTCTCCTCTCTCTCTCTCTCTCTCTTCTCTCTTCTCTCTCTCTCTCTTCTCTCTCCTCTCTCTCCTCTCTCTCTCTCTCTCTTTGAAATGAAATTTAGATGGTCGTCCTCTGTACATCTTGCGTTTGGGACAGATGGACGTAAAAGGCCACATCCGTTCGATTGGTGAAGAAGGGGTCCTGAAATTGGTGAGTTGATGGCCAACCTCTTTTCGTATTTGTAGTTGATGATGATGATGATGAAAGTTGTTCTTGCTTTTTGAAAGACTTTACACTTGTGTGAGGAAGGGTTACGAAAGACGGAAGAAGCGACTCTGAAGAGTGGTAAACCAATCAGCACGTGGACGTGTCTGGTGGATTTGGATGGTCTCAATATGCGTCATTTATGGCGTCCTGGTATCAAGGCACTGCTACGCATAATCGAGATTGTAGAATCGAATTATCCCGAGACCATGGGGCTGGTCCTCATTGTCCGTGCTCCGCGTGTATTTCCCATATTGTGGACTATAGTCAGCACATTTATAGGTAAATAGGGAGAAGACTGGTTTCGATACGGGATGGGATGATACAGGGATAGGGGATGGGAACTCTTTGAATTCTTGTGTGGGACATTCTCCTACTTGTCAAAAAAACAAAATATTTTTTTACAAACAAAGCAAATTTAAATTTCTGTAAAGATGAAAGGACGCGCCAAAAATTCTTGTTGTATGGCAACAATGATTATCTTGGACCTGGTGGCCTTGTGGATTACATCAGTGAGAAGTATATTCCGGATTTCTTAGGTGGACCTTCTCAAGTGAGTGACCTCTTTCCTGTTGTCCGTATCTTAAAAAAATAAAGTATGATTTTTCGGTACATTACATATATGGTATGGTGTGTAGGTGGACGTCCCAGATGGAGGTTTGATTCCGAAATCACTCTACATGTCAGACGAAGAATATGAAAGACAACGGTCAGTCGATAATCCGCTGTGTGAGGAGAGCATCTACAATTGTATTAGTCTGTGTAGAGGACAGGTGCACGAAGTGGTCATCAACAATCAGGATCGAGGTGCAGTTATCTGTTGGGATTTCGATATCATGAAACAGGACGTGTCTTTCTGCGTGTTGCACACCAAGAAAGCCATCAACTTGGAGAAACCCACGTCGCCCACCACGCCACTGAGTAGTATTAACCCTTTACTATCGGATTTGGCACATGCTTCCGTCATTGATAAGTCGTGGAAAGAGGGGACGGATTATGTCGTGGTTGAAGCCACCATAGTGTGCCACGATGGAGAGAGCATTCAGGTAATTTTTTACTGCCGCTAACCCCACCGGAGGACCTTGTCTTGTTTCGTTTTTGTTTTCTGTTGCCCGGCTTCGCAGGTACCATTTGTCTTCGGTGTGTTTGGTTCTGAATGCCCAGGAATCTTATTTGAGATTGTTGTTTCTAGGGCTCTCATGTTGCGTCCCAGGAAGGAATGTACATCTTGCAGTGGCGTTACCATGATCCTCAACATTCGCATCATACGTTTGATATTATCGAAAGTATCACGACTCATAAAGCGAAAGTGATGTATTATTACGAGATGTTGAACTCGCAGGACTTTAGGTGAGTTAAGTCTTGTAAATTTCGTGTTCATTGAGACCAGTTGTGGGACATACTTGTTATTTGTTCTCAAGAGGTTCGATGTCCAGTCTCCAGTCTTGCCAGAGTGGTTTCTCAGCCTTAAGTATTGGGACGACGGCAAGTAATAACTCGATGGTGAGCTCGTGTCCTTCTAGATGACCACGGAATCACCTTCTATCATTTGGACGTAGGTCGCCTTACACGATTCTTATTAGCAAGAGCACCAGTTTGTGGACAGATCTCTTGGAGGCTAATATTTTAGGTCTGCGGCAGCACTGTTTCGCAGGTACCTCTTCCTTTGGTGGTCACTCTCGTAGTCGTTATTGACATGTAGACGGGGAGGGAGGAGTTCTTCTTTTTCTTTGGTTATCGTCCCGTTCACTTTTATATTTTGTTTTGTTCTCTTCTCCCCCACACGTAGCTATTGTGTAGGTTATAGTGTTTTTAGGAATATATTTTCTCAGTAGATAGGTAATATTATTATTATTATTGAGAGAGAAAGATATCTCACTTTCCACTGATCTCCACGCTGTTAATGGGTTATCAGTTTGCTTGCTTTTCAATCACAATCGCCTTCTCTTGCTTGACGCTTGATCGCGTCGCACTGCAAAGAAAAAAAATTGATATACACACACCAAAATACATATACACACATATATACAGTATATAAAATACATTACATACTCACCACATCATAAGTGGTAGTAGTGACCAATGTAGATTATTATTAATGCATTTCTGGCATATAGATCTATAGTATATAATTACTGCACTCTATATTTAAAAAAAGAATGGGAGAGGGGGTTGTTGTCTATTAGAAAATGGGAGTATTTATCGGGTAGTAGCTCATAAATGTTGGGATTACACAAAGGATTAGGGAGGGTCAAGGTTATTTCGTGTTATCCACCGTATTTGTCGAAAAATTAAGACTAAAATCGAATTCGCCATTTTGGAAACCGGGGGGGAAGGAATATAGAACTTTGAATACGGCGCTTCGAGGTAAGGGCATGAACTTCATTGAGGGCACACCCAGTGTATATACAAGTGCCGGGTTTAAATATTGAGAAACCCTAGGCTATTTCAACTTTGAGGCCCGTTTCAAGTCCTTTTGAGGCTCTTTTCCTAAGTTTTGAAGCGCGCTAAATGTTGAGGCCCTAGGCTTTAGCCTAGTGGTAAATCCGGCACTGGTGTATAGGCCTACTATCTCGAGTATGGATTTAACTTAAATTTTTCAACTGGTTTTGATTCCATATTGAAGTTCTTTAGCAAAATTAATTACTAACCTTTTTCCCTTCGCCGAAGTTCTTCAGAATTAAAAACAGACAAGTAACACTTGAGTAATTAATTTCCGAATATTGAATCTGATAAAAGCCAAGAAAATGAAGATTCTACTTTAGAACGTTGAAAGTACGGCGCTACTTGACTTTCATTGGTGTTCTGTCAATGCTGGTGGTAGCGTTACTATGGTAACTGGGAGAAAGCCGTTACAGGGGATGGAGAACATTATGTACACTTATCATTTCAGAAATGGTTATTTTGTGGAGTGAGGATCGCATCTCGTACCTACCTGCTGTCTCTTAACCTATACCCATCGCTTTCCCAATTTCCTCATACTTAGCTGTGGTTTGAAAATAGCCTGTTTCTCAAGGAAAGTTAGGGGATAAATGAGTGCTGTTGTTATTTAAATATACTGATTTAATTGGCTGTAAGCAATAATATTGATATTTTTGTAAAATTTTCACGCGCGCGCGCGCTGAGTGGAGTGAAGCGGTAACGGAAATAATATTTCACATATTTATTATTATAAATGTCATCATTTCGAGGGAAGAGATCTGAACTCTAAATTTGTTGAGAGAAGCCTTCTGTAAAAAAGGGAAAATGGTTTAAAAAAAAAATACATTGTGCCTGTATTTTCTGATTTTTGTGCAAGTGGATCTTGTATTGTCAGTTAGGGTTTTTGTTTTTATTTAAATAATAGTTGGATTGTATATTTTCTTTTTTTTTATTATTTTTTAATTTATCGTCGTATGTTACTGTTATCTGTTGCCACATACCATTTAGTGAGTGGTTTAGAGTGTGTATGTGTGCGAATAGTTTTATGAAATATTTAGAATTTTGGTTGGTTTCTCAAAACAAAAAACTTGTAGGATCACGTGTCACAATATTTTCGAGTCTTGCAAGAAATGTGATTAATTAAAAGTTGTAGAGGTAATTTAACTTCTTCGTCTGGTAGTTGGTTGCTTTATAAAATACATATCTGTTTCAAAGCAGCAGCAACAGCAGTAGTTTGGATGTAGAGCATCCTTTCTTTAAAGATTCCTAGAAGTTGTATATACAGATTTGGTCATAGTTCACACATGTTATACAGTAACAATAATAAATGAATTGAGTAAAAATTATTATTATTATATAAATCTTACTTTTGAGATGAGTCGGAATTGAACTCTGACCCTTTGGACGTCATGCGATGAGAGATATCCGCAGGGATGAGAGCTCAATCAGTAAAGCGTTCAATTTGAATTTCATTGCTCGTGGGTTCAACTCTGGCCGCTCTTTCTCCGGTGGACGAGAATAGGAACGTTAAATGTATGTCGTCGTCCTAAGAATGGTCCCCCTTGTTTCCTACCGCCGAGATTGGAAGTTCACCCCCGCTATTCTTTGCCAGACAGGCCCCGTCCATCATGGAGCGGTGAATTGTGTTGGACACACCAGTTCTCGTCCGATCACTGAAGTTAAGCAACACAAGCCCAGTTAGTACTGACATGGGTGGTCGCTCGGGAAAGCTGGGTACTGCTAATACCCAATAATCGTGGCATTAGTGTAGTGTCTGTGCAGCATATGCATTAGAACTACGCAGTGGACGGGTCTCTAATGACCTTGTAGTTGACGGGACCTTAAACACCAACAAACAAACAAAGGGGCTCTAATGACCTTGTAGTTGAAGAGCCCTAAAACAACAACAAACAAACCCGTCCATCATTCATTATGTGTAATTAGCATCCCCGCTTCGTAGGATCATCCCACCGTCATTCATACGTATTAGCAGTTTGTAAAGCTGTTGGGAATTGTAAAATTATTTGACCGTTGTCCAGGGTTGATCAAAAACAATCACACCAGTGCCGTAAACAAAGTCGCACGTATCCACGCCCACTTAAGTTTCTCGACAAGTCACTAGATGGCAGTACATTCGACCCACGTGTTTTTTGTAACAAAAACTGTAAATATGCAGTAGATATGTTTCCCTGCAGTGTACGACAGTTACCAAAATAAAGCTGCACACTTCGAAAGTGCGGAAAATGGATTTATTTTAAATATACATAATTTAAAAGGAATGATAGGGGGAAGCAATAGAGATACTAGAGTCGAATTTAAAGCAACTACTAACCCTTTCCCGCCTATGGTAGGGTCGGGTACACATCTAGTTCATCTGTATGGACACACGGGTAATACATTGCAGGGTATTTTTCCGCAGCCGGCCGCCGACCAAAGCTCCAACCCTTATACATCGTCGCTCTACTGTTCGTTGGGGCACTCAACCGACGCGGCGGGGGGGGGCGAGCTCCTACAACTGGGAATTTCGCCTGCAAATCACCATCGTACACCACACGGGACCTCGGTTTTACTTCTCATCCGAAGGAAAGCGCACTCGGGGCCCCGCCTCCGCCCGAAAGAAGCCAACCCATTGCCTTCTAGTACCAAACCTAGGACCACTGAGGCAGGTACCGAGAAGTACTCTGTGGAGGTAATGTTTCATGACAGTGGGCAAATACATTCGGATGTGACCCATAGGGTCTATGAAGGGAGAGACAGGCAAATTGAGTTCTGTGTGATGGGAGTGTCCCAATAAATTTGAAGAAGTTCTGCAGGATAGTGGTTGGGTCATCTATGCTGTATGGATCAGAGTGCAGGGCAGTGCCGAGAGGGCCAAGAAAATAGAATGCAAGTTGAGGAAATACGAATGCTGTGGTACATAGGTGGGGTGTCGAGAACAGACAGAATTTGGCATGAGAGTATTAGGGGTAGTTTGGGAAGGAGGGACAGATAGAGAACAGCTTGAGGTGGTGTGGACATGTAATGAGAAGAGGGAGGCGGCTGTATTGCATTGGACACCCAACTTCTCGTCTGATCATTGAAGTTAAGCAACGCAACCCCAGCTAGCGCTAACATGGGTGGCCGCTGGGAAAACTGGGTACCGCTAATACCCAAAAACCGTCACTTCAGCGCATGCCTGTGCAGTCCGCTTTAAAACTACGCAGTGGACGGGGCACTAATGACCGTTGTAGTTGAAGGGCCCTAAAACACCAACGAAACGAAATTTTTTAAGATGAGAGGAGTAACTGGTAAGGGCTATCACAGGGATGCAGGTTGTTGGAAGCACTCGGGGCAGAGGAAGACCATAGCAGGGTGGGGAGCAGGTTGCTCGGAAGGATATGACAGTGTCTAGAGTTAAGATAGTATTAGCATGGGTGACCGACGCTTGGGACAACCGGGTACTGAAAATACCCATAATCGTCGAAACAGCGTAGTGTCTGTGCAAACCCTACATTATAACTACGCAGTGGCTCTGGAGCTCTAATGACCATTGTAGTAGAAGCGCCCTATAACACCAATGAAACATGGACACACCAGTTCTCGTCTGATCACTGAAGTTACGCAATCCCAGCTAGTACTGACATGGGTGGTCGCCCGGGAAAACTGCGTACTGCTAATACCTAAAAATCGTCGCATTAGTGTAGTGTCTGTGCTGTCGATGCATTAGAACTGTGCAGTGGACGGGTCTCTAATGACCGTGTAGTTGAAGGGACCTGAACAACAACAAACCAACGAAACAAAAAAATAGGTCCTAGTGATTGATTAGCTGGAGTGGATAGCCGGAATCCTCTGACCAGACCCTGCCGCAGGCGGGATAATGATGATAAGATGACGTAAAGGTTTCTAAGAGCTTACCATAAAATGATATAATTAGACTGAAACCGTGGTGTGGGGGCTAGTCTTTATCGTCAGAGGGATCTCTGCGACGTGTTCAAATTATTTTTACCCCTTTTTTTACTTGGGAGTCGACACTTAAAGGGCCAAAAATAAAATGTCAAAAAATGTGGAACGCTTCACGATTTTGCGTGTCATCCTTGCGCAGGGGCCATGCTAATCTTCTCTGTATCGTTCCAATTTTAGTATATGTATTGCCGAAGCAATACGATAGTCGTATGCCGTCAAGTTTCATTTATAGACAGGATATGTTACGACGTTCCGTGTGTGGGAAGAAAGGATGTATTTTTCACATTTGGACAACACATTTAGGTTTAACTTGCACTTTTCTGTATCATAAATTCGTTTTATCCATTATGCCCAATAATCACTCTTTTAAATTTGTATATCTGGGGCATATAATTTAAAAATTGCATTACTTTCATCTATGGATTCAAACGCTAGTCGTGTAGTTGCAATTATGTAATCGCAACGAGGGGTGGCGCTGCTGTCAATTTCAGATTTGACAATCTGAGTAACTTGTATCGTGTGACGTTGATAATATCAAGCATAACTGGATGTTTGTTCTAACAGATTATCATCTGTAATTATGTGAACAAGCTCCACTAATTAGTTCAGGATCGTGTATTTCGCGCTAGATTTGTTGTTTCGCTAACAATTGAATTAACTCACAGGCAATCATGTTGTACCTGTTGGCACTACAGTAGTTATGAGAGTTAGAGCGCTTTAGAAAACGGCGTGGAAAAGAAAACATGAAGGTTGCTGATTTCGGTAACAGGCCGCAGATTTTGGAAAAAGGTAAACATAAGTATTATTTATACTGTATAAATATTCAGGATATAAGTATTACATTAAAAAATATATCGTATAAGATAATGATTGTAAGATTCTCGTTGACACAAGTGGGCTTCAGCTCAGCTTAGAACGGAGTAGCGTATTTGTACTAAACCATTCCGGAAGTAATATTTCAAAGTGTATTGCTTGCTGTCTTGCTCATGATCTTTTGAACACTGTCACGAATTTGTTTTTTTTTGTTTGATAGACTTTACACTTGTGTGAGGAAGGATTACGAAAAACGACTCTGAAGAGTGGTCAACCAATCCGAACTGAGTATGCCGTGTTTGACTCCACCGTAGTGTGCCACGAAGGAGGGAGCACTCAGGTAATTTTTACTGCCGCTACCATCCCCGAACTTTGTTTGGGTTGGTTTTTTTCCGGTTGTCCAGTTACGCAGGCACCGTTGTATTTAGTGTGTTTGGTTCTTAATACCAGAAATTGTATTTGGTTCTTGTTTCTAGGGGTCTCATGTTTCCTCCCAGGAAGGAATTACATCTTGCAGTGGCGTTACCATGATCCTCACCACTCACATCATACGTTTGATATCATCGAAAGTATCACGACTCATAAAGCGAAAGTGATGAGATGTTGAACTCGGATGTATGGGTCAGAGTGCTTGCCAGTTCGAAAATGCCATGAGAACAAAATGAGGGTGGTTGAGATGCATATGCTGACGTATGTGTGTGGGGTCAGAAGAGCAGACCAGGTGAGAAACGAGTATGTCAGGAGTGGCATTGGGGCAGAGGACATAGCAGAAGAAATGAGAGAGATGGTAGGCTGAGGTGGTACGGGCATGTTATGAAGAGGAGGAGTTGGTTAGATTGATAGGGTAAATACAAGTTTCTTGTTTCGTTGGTGTTGTAGGGGGCCTTCAACTACAACGGTCATTAGAGCCCCGTCCACTGCGTAATTTTAATGCAGACTGCACAGGCGATACATCAGTCACCCATGCTAGTATTAGCTAGGGTTGCGTTGCTTAACTTAAGTGATCAGACGAGAACTGTGTCCAACGCAGTACAGCCGTTCCCGTGAATGCAGGTAGTGGATCACAAAAGGAGTAGAGGTAGGCATGAACCCAGTTGGGAGTAAGTAATTAAACTGGATATGGAAGTGTGTGGGATGAAGCGGCATCTGGCTCAAAAGTAAGAGTGAGTGAAGGAATAGAACTCGCAGACCCGACCCTGCCATGGGTGGGTTAAGAGTTAGATCATGATGGTGGTGAACTCACAGGTCTTTAGGTGGGTCAACTCTTGTAAATGTCCGGCCTCCGGTCTTACCAGAGTAGTTTCTCAGCCCCTAAGTATTGGGACAACGGCAAGTAATGACTCAATGATGAGCACTTTTGACACTGCAGAAGTACTTTTTGGCAGGTACCGGAGGTATGCAAAATGAATTTTGAACACGGCGCTCCTAAGGGCAGTAACTTCGATGATTGCGCACCCGTTGGCGATGAATGTGACTTGTATTCTAACCGGCGGCTTGATTAAAAACCCGAAGTGTGAGTACTATCTCCAGTATCGATTTGACTAGTGTTTGTCAACTGGTTTTGATTCATTATTTAAGCTATGCAATTAAAAGATGAGGAACAGGAACGAGGAAGACGTGAGTATTTATTTTGAGTCTTGAATCTGATAAAAAACCAAGACAATGTAAGTCGAATTGTAGTTTAGAATGTTGAAGGTGCACCTTTTTCCTCTCGACTTCCATTCGTGTCAATGATGGCGGTAGCGTTACTATGGTAACTGGGAGGAAACCGTTACTAGGGGGCGGGGCGACATTCAAACTATCATTTTGGAAATTGTTATTTTGATTAAAGTGAGGATCGCATCTCCTACCTACCTGTCTCTAACCTTTGCCCTTCTTTTCCCAGTTTTTTCAGACTTAGCTGTTTGAAAATTACCTGTTACTTAAGGGTAGTTCGTTAGGGGACAAATGGATGTTCTTGTTATTTAAATATAACAAGAGCACACTTACAGAAAGAATATAAAACGCAGTGGCCCACTAACCCCCAATCTAAGCTAGTGCTAACATAAGAGGCCTGGCCAGATACATCTAAACAAATCCTAACCCTTTTTCCGCCAATGGCAGGGTGAGGTACCCATTTTGTTCCTGTGAATGGACACAAGGGTGGCATATTGGAAGGTGTTTTTCCACAGCCGGCTGCCGGCCAAAGCTGTTTTTTTTATTTTGTTGGTTTTTAGGGCCCTTCAACTGCAAGGTCATTAGAGCCCCGTCCACTGCATAGCTCTAATGCAGAGTTTGCACAGACACGACACTAATGCGACGATTTTTCCCAAGCGGCCACCCATGCGTGCAACGCAATACAGCCGCTCCAACTGTGCGGCCAAGTTGCGTTGGTGTGCGGCCATGTTGCGTTGGACACACCAGTTCCCGTTAGATCACTGAAGTTAAGCAGCGCACACTCACGTCAATACCAACTTGGGTGGTTGGTAAAGAACGTTGGGTGCTGCAAATTAACCCTCTTCCTCCTCCTTTAACCTACCTCCTCATCTCCCGCGGGCAGCCTCCTAAGGGGTTAACCTGTTATGGCTGCCTGGCTTACACCCCAACACACAAACTACACTAATCATCAAACCAAAGCTGCAATCCCCGTGCTCATTTGTCGTCGGGGCACTCCACTGACGCCAGAGGGCGAGCTTCTACACCTGGAAATTTGGCTTCATCTACCCGTTGCATACCATCGTACACCACACGGGACCTCGGTTCTTCTCATCTGAAGGAAGGCACACTCGGGGCTTATGGCCAGTATCGAGCCATTGGCTCAGTAAGTCGAGCACTTCACCTATTGCGCTACTGAGGCGTGCCTTGACGAGATACATGTGTAACAATAGCATTTGCGGCCTAACAGGAAATTCCCGCGGCCCAGTGGTGTGCCGCAGATTAGCCCACTTTGAGAAGCTCAGGTTTAGTGTGTGTATTGTGTGTAAATAATTTTATTAAATATTTAGAGTTGTGGTTCGTTTCTCAAAAGAAAAATAATTGTAGGATCACGTTAATATTTAATTTCTTCACTTTGGTAGTTGGTTGCAAAGCAACTCCTAACTTCTCCCGCCTATGGCAGGGTCGGGTACCCATCATTGTCCCTCTAAATGGCGATCTGTTGGACAATGTTTTTCCACAGCCGGTTGCTGACCAAAGCTGTCACCTCTGTGCTTATTTATCGTCGGTCTACTGTTCGTTGGGGCATCCCACCGACGGCAGGGGGGCGGGGTGAACTCCTACCCCTGGGAATTTTGCCTCATCTACCGGTTTTATATATATATAGTAAAAGTTAATAATTATTGGAAAACTTACCGATGTCGATATCATCGATAACTGCGCTGTCACTTTCACGTCATGTGAAAGCCTTGTGTTTGTTCCAAAGCAACAGCAGCAGTAGTAGTTTTGATGTAGCGCATCCTTTCTTTAAAGATTCCTAGGTGTACAAAATGTCATAGTTCACACATGTTATACGATAACAATAATAAATCAAATTAGTAAAATTTATTATAAATCTTACTTTTGAGAGAATAAGCGGCCGCAGTAGTTTAGAATTGAACTCCGATTCTTTGCACGTCACACAAGTCTCTTGTCGCTGTTACGCAGTGTTGACAGCCCATTTAGTAAGGCTTTCAATTTGAATTCGTTGTTCGTGAGTTCAACTCTGGTCGCTCTTTCTCAGGTAGACGAGAATTTGAGCCTCAAATGCACGTCGTTCTCCTAATAGGTCTTTCCTACCACCAAGGTTGGAAATACACTCCCACTCATTTTTGCCTGACGGACCCTCACCCCTTGTTTCGTTGGATTCCCCCCCCCCCCCCCCCCCGTTCATGGCTACCAAAAGTTTGCATTGCTTCGGCGAAACACGTGACCATTGTCCAGCGTTGACGCAAGCAATAATCGCACGAAGTACTGCAAACAAAAACGGTCACAGCCATCCACGCCCACTTTAAGTTTCACGACCAGTCACTAGATGGCAGTAAATCCGACCCACGTGTTTTTTAAAAAAACTGTAAACATGTAGCAGACACGTTCCCCTAAGGTACAACAAGTCACCAAAATAGAGCGGCACACTTCGAAAATGCGGAAAATAGATTTTATTTTAAATATAAATTTACATAATTAAAAAGGATGGGCAGGGGAGGGCAGCAATAAAGACTATACGAGTCAACTTCAAACTAAGTATGGAAAATTTACAAGTGATGGCGAAAAACTTTTGAAATTCTATTAAAAAGTATAAGTAGAGGAAAGACGGTAAAAAGGGGTACCGAAATGTAGACGAGGGAGGGGGGAATATATGAAATATGAATTCTTATATATATACATACCAGATTACATATCTTTTATGTAATGACATGAAAAAGCCATGAGAGCAACATGAGAAAGAAAAGGGGAGTAGAGAGTATAATAATCTTAGATATGATACCTGCTCTAAAGTCGATGGAGAGAACGGGGGGAAACTACATACAAAATTATTTACAATATAAAGAAAAATATAATTTTCAGACAAAATAAAAAACAAGGAGTAGTAACTGCATCGTGAAGAAAGGGTAATTTTTCGGGCAGGATGTCAAAAGATGCTCACCGACATGAAGATGATGAGAGAAGGATCTTCAAGATTCTTACCTGTGGATTACAGAAATTTCCATCATTAGTCCAAAACAAAATTTAAAAATAAATTGCGGTCAAGGGGAAAGAAGGGTAGGTAAAGTAAAAGAAATATATTAAGAGATTAATTACTTTTTACTCTTCTTTGGGCTCTTAGCTTTCCTTTCCTTTTTGGGTTTTGCTGCAACTTTCTTCTCGGGTAACTTCTTCACTGCCTTGGGTTTCTTTGGTTTAGGAGTCTTCTTCTTGGTTTTCTCCACTGCAGATTTCTTCTTAGGAGTCTTGGGTTTCTTCTCCTTCAGTTTCTTTGGTTTGGAAGTAGAAGACGCCGAAGAGGACACTTTCTTCTTCTCGTGTTTAGCTTTGGGCTTTTTCGGCTTCTCGACTTTAGCTACTTTCTTCACTTTCTTTTCTGCAGTTGTGCTGCTCTTCACCTTGGCCACTGCTGGTTTCTTAGTGTTGGAGGTTTTCTTATCGACAGATACTCGAAATGATCCAGATGCCCCTTGACCTTTAGCGTGTTTTAAGGATCCACTGGCAACACCTCTTTTCAGAGCTAATTTCAGGTGTGTGTTGACCACTTTAGGATCTTTGCCAACGCTGTAGTGGCCCATGATGTACTTCAAAATTGCTTGCCGAGATGACCCATTACGCTCTTTCAGAGAGTTGATGGATGAAACTGCCATCTCTAAATATTTCGGATGATGACTGGGGGCTTTTGCTTTTTTAGCCTTGGTCACTTTGGTCTTAGAACTCTTCGGAGTACTCTTCACTGGAGTGTTTACTGGTGCTGGAGCTGTTTCTGCCATGCTCATAATATTTTAAACTCCCAAAAACTACTTCTGGATCTCTCTCTCCCTCTCCTTTAGAGCTTAGATGAAAATTATTAAGGCGTAAAAATATCTTCTCTGCACTCAATAACGACTTTCCAAACAACTTGGAAATGTGAATTTGGTTGGGAATTTCACCTAAAATCTTGCAAGCATCTCACAAGTACTGAACGTTACAGGCTTTGGAACTCGATTGAACGGGCGCTGCGAATGTCTCTCGTATTTATGGGTTGGCGTCCGGACCTCTGTGAGAACTACAACAATTGCGTCGCTCCTCGTGCTCGAAAATGGCTGCGCTGTGTCAAGATGTGTGTTTGTTGTCGCCACAATTTTGCTCGTTGTTGAATGAATTCCAGGTGAGATCGATTGGAATTGATTCTGAGCGTGATTTAGAGATACCCAACTTCAATTCACGAATAGATTTTTGACGTCAACTTGTCACTTTGGCAATCTGTGAGAGGGTTTATTCGTCGAGTGTAGCTGAACGACTTCTGATTTTCGCCTAACAATGCTCGTATCTACATAACCACGATGCGGAATCCTATTTGAATGGTTATTTAACAAAATTCAATATCTCTAGTCGGATCTGGTAAGGCATTTTTATTATCCACTTCATTCTTGCAGGAATAAATAACGTTTCATTTGGATGCAACAAACACACCATCGGTAGACACCGCCATGTTGCTCAACTAACTCGCTTATGCTTACTTTTAGAATTTTAGTCATTTTATTCATTTTATTATGATTTTTAACTTGATGTCTGCGCCATATGATAGTACACGAAATTCTGAAAAAATCGACACCAAATTTATGCTAGTTAGTTGAAGTTTTAATTTATTTTCAGCTCTGTGAATTCTGACCACTGTAGTGAGGTTGGAAGAGAACTACTCGGGATTGGATGTCGATAGTTAAACTCGGTATAATTTTCTTGTTGGTTTTAAACAAAACATTCTTTATTATCTGACAGAAATAAGTTAATAAAGACACAAGTGATACATTAGTATTTGAATAGTGATGTAGTTATAATTGTTTTTCGACGGAAATTTGATTAAAAATATATTTTTGTGGTTGCTATCGTTAGTCAAGTTTAGAAAAGAGAAGTGTAGGTCGTGTGACGTCAGTCTTATATGTTCGTAAATGGTTTTCGACCAAGTTGTTTTCAGGC
Organism: Trigoniulus corallinus; assembly: GCA_013389805.1. Taxonomy (NCBI): domain Eukaryota; kingdom Metazoa; phylum Arthropoda; class Diplopoda; order Spirobolida; family Trigoniulidae; genus Trigoniulus; species Trigoniulus corallinus. The sequence continues at coordinate 7,561,716 of JAAFCE010007744.1, forward strand.
GTAATAAAATAATAATACAACAATTGTCATCTCATGCTATGAATGCCACATTAAATTATTATTGTTAAATATTATATTGAAACAGTGTTTTAAATGTTTTGAAAGTTTTTTCAGTGTTTAAAATGCTGATGTTACTGCGCGACGTTGTGTTGGAATTGTGGATGAGAATGAGCGTCTCGCGGCGCAAAAAGATTCGAATCGCCGACATTTTGATCCGTTTTCTTCCAAACTGATGTTTTCGTTGGAGGCTAACAATTTTTATTTATTTTATATTCTAGAAATTATGAAAATGATAAACACCAAGCTTAGCATCAAATAATTAATAATTATAATGAGGTATGCGTTTAATGTTTTTGTTTCTTCTCTTGCGTTATTTCTCAAATGGAGTCCTGTTCATGTGAGAGTCCCTTCGAACGAGTGCAGAAAACTGTTGGCTGAAATTTTTTTCCCCAAATCTAAAAAAAAATTAATGGATAAAATTTTCATGGTATAGCAATGTGTAGATATTTAATAAACTTCATTTTTATATGAACCAGAAATGCTTTTTTAAAGGTTTAAAACAGTAGTCGTCCTGGATGTTGCACCAAAATGATTGCTTCTTTATGTTGTTGATCATCGTTACGCGACACACAATTTTGTTTTTCAGCTTTAATATTATTGTGGTGAAAATGTTGTTTAATTAAATGAATTTTATTCTTATCGTATTACTTGTCTCTTATAAGAAAACATTTCTTGTTGCATAGTCGAGATTTTGAACGTTACTAAATCATATTTTGTTCTTCCCTAGATCTCTCTTGGTCTTGGTATGAAGATTATATCATGACGACGTTTAAAATAATTTAAAATCTCAATGAAGAGAATGAATACTGCTACTAATACCAATGTTTATTAAAAAAAATTTAAACTTCTCAGGTAAGAATATTTCATTTGCTAGAAAACTATAGTTTATTTACATAAATTAATTTTTGAATTATGAAATTTAACAATCACTGGATTTGCACATACTTCATCTTAACCAAGATCTTTACAGTAATAATTTATAAATCATTAATTTATGTTTATTTACTTAATTATATAAAACCTTATATTAATTTCTCAGTATTAATAATAATTTTTGAATTTTAATCCAATACAGTATTTGTATCAATATGATCATTCTTGTGGAATATGTGCTTGTCGTGTTCCCTTTCTTTTATTCTTCAGCATCTTCAAAAGTTCACTTCGGTGGAAGATTAATATATTTTTTGACAAAAGGTAATGTGATAAATTTTCTAAAATTAATAGTCTTGTCTTGTTTTTTTATTTAAAAAAAAATTTGCAAGAAAATGAAGCGTGAGAGTAGCAATTCCGTTATTTGCAAATGAGATCGACTCCTGTAGAGTTAACCAAACAAATTCGGATAATTTGTTGTTTTCGTCACCGTCGTCTTGAATATTTTTTAGCTTTCTAAGCGAATTTACGTGTTTCAAGTGTAAAAGATGCGAGTTGAAATGATAATACGCATTTGGGACCTACTTGTAAAAGACTGAAGTTGAAGATAAGAAAATGAACGACGCGCGAAGAACTTAACTTTCTGTTAAATGAAAAAAAGGGAGAAAAGTTTGACAAACAGTTTTCTTTATAGAGATTATTGAGATCGAGCATCGCGCTATGCATTTCATTCCTCGTTACTCCTCTTCTTCACGAGAGAGAGCGAAAATGATGATAAAAATCGATGCCACTACCAAGTGAGGTTGAAACGAAAACTTGGTGTTTGACATCGGCTTTTCCACGTCTGTGTTTGGAGAATATAAGAATTGCCAATAGATGGCGCTAGTTACCAAGCAGTTGCTAGCGGCCATTATTGTGATGTCACTGAAGTGTGACGTAGCCAACGGTGTTCGATTTCAATTTTTGTTCCATTTAATGAAAATCATGTCTTTTGTTTACTTCTTATTGATATCTACAAAAAAGCTGCAGTCAGTGGAGTCGTGTGCCAAGTAACTCAAGGTTTGTCACGGAGTTTGGGGGCCCAACTCCGAGAAAAAAATGTTTCAGTATAGTTGTTTATCTCATTTGGTCGAGTCTAATGGTTGGAATAAAATTCATAGGGCGACAATTGGTAGGACGTCAACTCGTACAATTTTCCCATAGACGTTAATTTAAAAATTAACAGTAATACTTAATAAAATTAATCATTATACTCTTATCCCGCCTGTGACAGGGTTGGGTTTGCAGGTTCGAGCCCTCCATTCTCTCCTATTTCCCACCAGGTCCCGGTCCACCCCACATACTACCATATCCTTACGGACAACTCGCTCTCACGTCTGCTTTGGTCTCCCCCTTCTCCGGGTGTTTCAAACCACTTGCATTCCTATAATGGACCTAACGAGTTCATCCTCCCTTTTTCGCATTACATGTCCATACCTCCTCAATCTACTCTCCCTCATTTTGTCTGCGATGTCCCCCCACCCCAAGGCAACCTCTGATATTACTCATTCCCAATTCTATCAGCTGTTGACATCACACATGTACTGCAGCATTTGCATCTCGGCTACTTGCTTTCTATTGACGTGGGTCTTCCGCACTGTTGGGACCTTCCTATCACACAGGACTCCGCTTGCCTGGCCCCACATCAACCATCTCCCATCGATTCTATGGGTAACATCGGAATCTATCTCCCCGTTGTTTTGTAACACTGACCCTAAGGTCTTTACCTCTTGCACTTTTGTCTCCAGCCCGCCCCTAGAGAGTCCCCGCTTACCACAATGCCCAAGGGGACGCCCCCTTCGGGTCGCCAGGGTTACTAGGACAGGTAACCGTCAGAGCCATTACCCCCGAGTACCAGGAGCTGGAGTATAGGCATTCGGGGCTGACCATGTCATCTTCGAAAGTAACCCTAAGGGGCAAAAACGCCCCCGCCAGCCGATTGATCAGACCGGGTATCCGTCTGACCGCCCACTAGATGTAGTAGCCAAAGTGGCGTGTTGGAGGCTTAGGTTCGCAACCCCACCCCTCGACGTGTCGGAGCCGTTCTGTCAGTGCAGGGCAGCCCAGAAACGTCGTAGGCTCACGCACGGCGAACACGTGGTTAGGCGTTTTCTTACGGTCACATACCAGAGGAGCCAACCTCAACCAGGGCCAATTATGATGTTCCAGGTTGGCCTTCCGTGGGTCTGCTCCGTTTAGTCGCCTTTTACGACATGCACTGGGGGAAGGTGCCGTGTGCCTATTCTACCCCGGGCACACACGGGTGGCATGATAAAATTAATCATTAATTATATAAAAGTTCTTTGATTCATATTACCATTGATTATTTTATCAGGTAACCTTACTCAACGACACCTTTACCTAACCTTAAGCTGGGTTTACACTGCGCGCAACTGTTTCTTTAAAAAGGACTCGCGCAGTGTAAACGGGGACTCACCCCGAAATTTGCTGCGCGAAGCAGCCTCGTGGTGAGCCACCGAACTGTCGGTTTTTGGACACGCATCAAAGGGTTTCGCCACTCCCACTTCGTGTACTGGTACTTTAGATACGTTTTGCATGCTTGCTTCGCGCAATATTTCGCTCAATGTAAACAGGGAGGGCGAGATTCCCGCAAGCCTGTGGAAACAGGCTTTACACATGGTACCGGTATTCATATTCCAGTGATTTTAGCGGACCCTTATTATTTGATATACTGTACTTTTAATTTAAAAATTAATGCTGAATGCATACCAGAAAATTCTACAAGTTGTCTTGATCCCCTTTTGGTCATACAGATGTTTATGGTTACGTCTTTCAAGAGAATTGAACTAATAAACTAACTCCCCTACTCATGACCCCCCCCCCACCAATGTGTTGTAAAGAAACCCATTGTTTTCAAGTCTCAAATCTGGGCTGTGATGCAGTAAAAGAATAAAAAATCCCCGATGTAGGAGGTGATATCACCCTCTAGCTAGCTGTTGACCATAAACAAGGTGATACAGTTCCAAAAGGCACGCTATGATAGGTGCAGGTCTTAATTCATTTCTGTTGTGAGTGCAACTTTCACAGCTCATTACATTGTGTTTGCGAGACAACTTGTCAACTGGGAATTAATTTTTAAATTTTCTTCGCCACTTGTGCTCTGTAATTTAATTTCTTGTGGATCCATTGGGAATTTAAAGTACAGTTGTGAAGCCTTAATGGTCAGGTTAACGCTTACTGAACAATTAAGTTAAATTTTAATACGTTATTTGCGGCCAGACCGCTTTCGGTGGTGTAGTGGGTAGCATGCTCTATAACTGTGTCAGTTGTTCTAGGTTCTATACTGGACCGAGGTGGGTTGGCAGCTTTCGGGCGAGAGAGATAGGCCCGAGTGAGCCTTCTTTCGGATGAGAAGTAAAACCGAGGTCCCGTGTGGTATATGATGGCATTTGCACGTAAAACAACCCTATCTACTATGCAACAGGTATGTAGATGAGGCAAAATTTTCTGGTGTTGGAGCTCTCCCCCTGGCGTCGGTGGAATGCCCCAAACGAACAGTAAACCGACGATAAGTAAGCAGAGGGATTACAGCTTTGGTCGGCAACCGGCTGCAGAAAAACACTATCCACTATATCACCCTAGTGTCCATTCAGAGCGACAAGATGGGTACCCGACCCTGCCATAGCCTGGAAAAGGGTTAGGAGTTGCTATTTGTGGACTGTTGGAAACATCTTGTGGGCAGTTGCTTCAATTCTTTTAAAACTACCGTGTTTTTAAATGTATCAGGTAATGTAACAGTAGTTCAGAGGTAGGGTCCTGCTTATCCCTGTTGAAGGAAACAGAAGGTGAGAAGAATATTTCCACAGCCTCATGAATGCCGCAGTGGGAGAAAAACGACATTGACACTCATCCTACCACTTCAGGGGTGGTGGACAGGATGCAGGAGGAGGCTCAGGATGGTTCTATAGCCAGGGTAAGAAATGTGAAGTACTTGAGGTTTCCAAGCGAAGGTTGGGGCGCACAGTGGGCGAACATTTAGTCCATTACTTTTCATTCTGGTTATGGACGAGCTATTGACTGGAGTAGGGGAATAGGCACCCCAGTGCATGGTATTCACAAACGATGTTGGAAAACTTAGTGATCCCAAAAAGACACAAGCGTACAGAAAGGGGGCTCAATAAAGTGATGTAAGGTAGTGAAAAAAGGTTCAGGAGTTCACGTACCCAGGAACGGTGTTCTAGAATCATCATCATCATCATACCCTTATCCCGCCTGTGGCAGGGTCGGGTCTGCGGGTTCTAGCCCTCACTCCCGTCTATTTCCCACCATGTCCCTGTCCACCCCGCACACTGCCATGTCCTTGCGGACCACGTGTTCCCATGTCTGCTTTGGTCTCCCCCTACCTCGGGTGCTACCAACCACCTGCATTCCTGAGATACACCTGACTAGCTCCTCTTCCCCTCTTCTCATGACGTGTCCATACCACCTCAGCCTACTACCCCCAAACTACCTCTAATATGCGTATTCCTGATTTTATCAGCTCTAGACACGCCACTCATATATCGCAGCATACGCATCTCGGCTACTTGCATTCTATTTACGTGGCTCTTCCTCACTGCCCAGCACTCTGATCCATAGAGCATAGCTGGCCTAACCACTGTTCTGTAGAACTTACCTTTCAACTTGATTGGGACTCTCCTATCACACAGGACGCCACTTGCCTGTCTCCATTTCAGCCACCCCCCATTGATTCTATGAGTCACGTCCGAGTCTATCTCCCCATTGCTTTGGAATGTGGATCCTAGGTACTTTACCTCTTGCACCTTTTTCACCAGTTCACCCCTCGAGTGCACGTCACTGCCACGTCCCTGTCCTTCCAAATTGAAAGCTAAATACTCTGTCTTCTTCATGTTAATCTTTAGCCCTCCCTTTTCTATTGCTTGTCTAACATCGTTTAGTCCCTTCTTTATCTGTTCTCTGCAGTCACTGACTTTTCCAATATCGTCGGCAAATGCCAGGCACTGAGGAGCCCAGTCTCCTACCCCTGTAAGCAGTTCGTCCAAAACCAGGATGAAAAGGTATGGATTAAGTGCAGAACCTTGATGCACACCCGCTGTCACTGGGAAGTCCCCTGTGTCCGGGAAGCTCCCTGTATCCTGTGTGATCACAGGGTCACACGAGAACTGGTGTGTCCAATGCAATTTACTGCTTCCTGCAGAATCTGCACAGACAGTACACTGTTACAGTGATTTGGATATTAGCAGTACCTATTGTTCCCAAGCGACCACCCATACTAGTACTAGCAGGTATGGAATTACTACCAGTTTCATCATCATACCCTTATCCCGCCTGTGGCAGGGTCGGGTCTGTGGGTCCACTGAACTACTCTGACTGGGGTCACCCCAGCCAGCCGTCTGGAAACCACAGGAATATAAGCAAAGTTGTCTGTGGGAGAATGCTGGCCTACCCCCCATGAACTTCTCAGGAACTTGAAACTTGCTGAATATCCTGATAATTACTTTGTCATTTATGAATATGCTGTTTACTCTGCAAATGAACTGCTAAAGAAGCCATTTGATGAAGCTGCACTTAGTGGAGTTTATCCAACATATGGCATCTGGTCACACTGCCACCTAACCTGTCAGACTATTTGAATATTTCTGCATAGCATTATTTATTTATTGATGTACGTACTGTACAGGAACAAACAAACAGAAGAGAGGGCAAAGATTGAACAAAGGATGCTCCATGGATTGAACAAAATACGAATAGAGCCATCTTATAAAATGGTGACAGTTGTTAAGACACAAACTTGGCGCATGAGAAAACTGTGGACCACAGGACAAAAGAGAGAGCGTTCCAATGGCAGAGGAGGATAGTGGGGAACTGTCTGGCTCGGAATTCATGAAAAGGCATGCTGGGCTCAAACAAACAGATGAGAGCTTCTGATGGCCATGGTTGAAGCAAAGTACTGGTAAATATAAAATGCAATGAGAGGGAGGAGTTCCTCAAAGCTCCTCAAGTTCCTCATTATTTCTTGTGTAACCATACATAATTGTTATTAATATTTCCTGAATAATAACAATGCCAACAATCTAATTGTCACTTTTTAATGTTTTCGATAGCAGTCATGAACATGCGGAATAGTTCGTGAGATTGGTTTTGCATTGTCTGAAACGTTTGTACCTGAGTCTCCAACATTCTTTCTTCTATCCTCAAGCGTGTTTCTCGTTCAGCTTTTTCCATTTCAAGTCTTGCTTCTGACATGGCAATATCATGGGCTAGTTTGGTTTTTTCATGTTCAAATCTTTGAAATTCCAACTCGACTTTTCTTGCTTCTATCTCTGCATTCCTTGCTGCAGTTTCTTCATGTTTTGCTTTGATTTCTAGTTCTTTCTCCTTCATGATGCTGTCCAAACGATATTTCTCTTTTAAAAATGAGATTTCCTTGCTCTTTCCTGATGTTCTATTTGGTGACATTGCTGATGTAATAAAAATATAAGCTATTAGTTTGTTGCAATTTAGGTGACAGATGTAAAATTTTATACATACCTGCTTGTGGAGGACTGCATGGTGACACTGGCATGTAAAATGGTGAATCGTATTGAAGGGAACACTCAGGTTCATCATCATTTTCATATTCAATTGTTTGTCCTGGTAAGCAGATAGAAACAGAAATGATTGTACTTGTGCATCTGCAGAGTATAACAGGTATTACATGCTCAGCCTGGAATCAGTTCAATCCATGACAAGGGGGTCAGAATGACGCTAGACTGATTGTACAATGTGATGACTGATGGACTGATTGAATGAAATGGCGGATTTTTAAATATTTTGATAATTTTTGTCAGTGTGTGCATGATTGACATCAGATTGATCATGTGAGCACTTTTCTTCAGTCTGGTGTCAGTAAATAGTTGAACAGCAATAGAGACACATGCTTTATCATCACCTCTGTCTCCTACAACAATGCTTATACAATCGTTGGAGTCAGGGAAAGACTTATAGCACCTAATGACAGGATAACAGAGAATCTTAAATCCTTAATGTTCCTTCCAGTAGTAAAGTATCATAAGGTTACAGCCTGTCTTTCTTCAGCAGCAATCGACTTCCTCATGCATGTATATTGGTTTGTCAAGAATGGCTTCACCATTTCTAACGAGTGATTGAAACAGGCCTCTCTCATACAATTTGCAGTCTTCTGCTTCCTCCTGGAACCAATTTTTAACAGATTGAAATGTGTGTGTAAAAATCTCTTTTCTGTTGCCATTTTTCAGTCCAACGGTGCCCTTTAACACGTTTTAGTGTTGCCAAACCTATTATAATTGCAATACGAGCTTTTTTCTTATTGCAATCCATTATGCTTTTTTTGCAGAACGTGTAACACACTGTATTTTTGAGGAGACTGGTCATGGATTGAACTGATGCCTGTCTGAGCGTGTAACACCCGCTTATATTACAGGAAAAAAGCAATTATCCTCACCTATTGATACTTGTGATTCGTCTTCATTTGGAGATAACTGTTTATTTGAAACGGTTTGATTCTGGAGGTCTAAAAGATTTTGCAGAAGTTTTTCTCTCTCTTCATACTGCTGTTCAGTCCCTGATCTACAACAAAATGTAGGCTGTATAAGTTTTCATACATGCTATCAGGGTGGATATTAACATTCAAATAACTCCAGTATAATCATAACAGTATTTCACCCCACTTTCTTGACAAAACTATTAATGGATATAAATATATTAGTAAACTTACTTGCGTAGTCGGATCTGGTCTTGTTGTTCGAACAATTTTAACAGATAGTTCGTCCTATCTCTAACTGCTCTTGGGCTGTAGTTTTTTTCATGTAATTCATACATTGTTTTTGCAATTTTTGTCCATCTCACAGGAGTTTGAAATGGATTTTCCAAAATTGCCTTCTGCAACAATGAAATGTCTTCTTTAATACTAAAACGATTTCGTTTTACTATTATATTTCTTTTGCTGCTGTATACGTCTGCCATTTCTATACACTTTTCTTGATGACTCCGTAAACTTTTCAAATTTGCTGAGTAGTTATAGTATCGTCAAACGAAACGATAACTCCAACACTGTATTTGTGGAGCATGCGCAATTGAAATTTCGTCTGTTTTCGGGCGAGTCGTTATGGGTGACGTTGCTCATTTAGGACTAAACCACTGGGCAAGAGAATACCAAAGCAGACGTGGGAGCAGTGTATATAAAGTTTGTATGTGTGGATTGAATGTGCACCTGCTGGGAGACAGACGAGGGTGTAGGGCCGGAACCCACAGCCCTGACCCTGCCACAGGCGCGGTAGATGTATGATGATAACTGTAGTTCGAATGCGAACTGCACTGTGAGAACGTATCTAGTGCGCCATCTATTGGTTCGTATATGAACTGTATACCGTTTTTGGTAGCGTAGCAAAGTTGAGCAGCTGACGGAACCGGCGATATTTGATAAGTTTTATTGTGGAATGTAGTGATGCTAATTTTGATAGTTTAGTGTGTGGTGATGGTCTTACTAATTTTTTAAACCTTGTCGGTATGCAATCATGACTGTTTATATTGAACCTTGCATAGGGTGACCATTTTTGAGCGGCCAATCCGGGATATTGACCCCACCCTCTCCACATAAATGAAAACGCAACATACAAATACAATAAAAAATATTTAAATCATAAATAATTCGTACAAATGATTAGTTGTATTTTGAAACGGAACGTACAGTATTTTGAAATTACAGTGAAATCCGTTTAACACGAACACGCTTAACATGAAATAACGGTTAACACGAAATAACACTGTGGTCCGGACAAAAACTATACCATGTCATTTCCAGAGCCGTAACGGGGGTATGAAGCGCCTGTGGCAAGTGTCTAACTTTCGCTTGCCCGTAACCCAATAATGACAAAAAACTTAAACATTTTGTGCCCCAAACCCAGTTGCGCCCGTGGCGGTCGCCTTCGGGCCTCTAATGACCTCGTAGTTGACGGGACCTTAAACTCCAACAAACAAACAAGGCGGTCGCCTTCTTCGCCACGCCCTAGTTACGGCCCTGGTCATTTCATACACTTTTTTTTCTTTTAACACGAAACAAAAATCGCTTAACACGAAATTATTTTCCTTCTCAGCTAACAAAATACTGGATATACAACATATACCATAGTTTTCGTTAAACTAATCAAATAAACAATGCAGTCTGAAACAATGGTTTCCACTATTGCTAGATTACAGCCTGGGTTTGGGATGGTAGAGGCATGCCATTGACAAACCTTTCAAACTATGAGGAGGGGGGGGGCTTTTTATTGACAATTTATGCTCGAAAAGACACTGCAGAAAAAAAAAATCACATTTTATCCCAAAAATAATAATTCTTTTAGGGTTTTTTTTTTAAAAAAATTATGCATCTGTACATCATTATCTAAATTGGAGATATGGAATCTAATATGATGCCCACAAGTGTAAGGCCCTTTGTCCACCGGCGCAACGCAACGCAATGCAACTGCAACCCAACACGTTTATGGCAGTTGCATGAGAGTTGCGTTGCACATCCCTTCGTCCACCGGTGCAACTCTCTTGCAACTTGTTTTTCGTCAGTCTCGTCCACAATGGCAAACCGTGCAGTTAGTTGTTGTTGCATATGGACAAGTGTGACGACAGTGTCTTTATTCAAGGCTCTTTGAAAAATAAAGCGTTCTTTGCAGTGGCGTCGCTAGGGTTAGCTTCACCCGGTGCGGGCACGCCATGGTGTCACTCCCTCTCCTGGAAAAAAGCTGCTTCTTCTGCTTTGGTGTCACCCATTTGTCTTGGTGTGAGTGGTGTCACCCGGTGCGGACCCCCCCCTCTGACCCCTTGAGACACCACTGGTTCTTTGTAATTGGACAAATATGTGTATATTGAAATGGTGTGTATTGAAAGCGTTCTTTGCTGCGTTGCTGTACTAGCGTTGGCAATAAAAACTTGAAAAAAGTCGCACAAGCGTCGGCCATGCAACTGACATGCCAGTCGTTTTGCACTTGGTCGTTTGCCAGTCGATTGCAAGTTGCGTTGCAGTCGTCTAGGTGGACGAGCAACTACACAATAGCAAGGGTCCGACTGGGAATCGACTCCCATCCAACGCTAAAACGATATTTTTTCGAGTCGGATTGCAATCGCGTTGCGCCGGTGGACGAAGGGCCTTAGTCAACATCATCATCACACCCTCATCCCACCTTCAGCATGGTGGGGTCTGTGGGTCCACTGAAAATGCTCTGGACTGGGGGCACGCCAGCCAGGCATCTGGAACCCACAGGAATATTGGCCGGATTGTCTGTGGGGGATGCTGGCCTACCCCACTTGTTCCAACATTGCATTATACAACCAAAATAGAAACTTTGGCAGATAAATTAATGCTTGTTGGTTATATTACTAAAAATTACAAGTGTAACTTTTAGCAATAAATCCAATTAATCAAATATGACGACATACAAAACAATGATGGGTTTTCTGCATGCATCGTTTAGCACGAAATGCTTTTAACACGAAAAAATATTTTGGTCTCTTCAGTTTCGTGTTAAACGAGTTTCACAGTAGTTGTATATTGTCGGAATGTCACTCCCCACACAACATACAGTATGCTTCATATGCCCAATGCAATCAGTGCCGGATTTACCACTAGGCTAATTAGGCTGAAGCCTAGGGCCTCTCAATATCTAAATCCAGCACTAAATGCAATACTCCGAAAATAATACGATCCGTACGTGGCAATACTATGGGAACTAAATTTACTTTTGAAGAATCTTTAAAAGAATTATTAATTCCGGGACGCAGAGCTGGAATCAGAGATGAATAGTCACCCTAACCGTGCATGTTAAAGTCTTTGGGGGTGACCACTGAGTAGAATGTAGACGGCGTCCATTTTAAACATTCTGTTTCCCAACATGCATTGGAAATCCAATTTCTCGTTCGAAAATCGCTTTAGGCTTGTTGAATTCTTCGAACATTGGTCCATTATTGATTTTGAAAAAAGGGATGAAAAGGTAAGCAACCAAATTGAAAGTTTCACCAATTAGATGACATCCCAATTGATAAAGAACTTGTTATTTCCTTTAAAATTATATAATTAGACTTAAACCGTAGTGGGGGACTTATTGGATGACGAAACAAAACCATCGTAATGTGTTTTGGGTGTGGTCTTTTTTTTTATCGTCGTGGGGATCTGTGCCATTGGATAAATATACACTTTGTGTGACGTATTCAAAATATTTTCACCCCTTTTATTACTTCTTCCTCGTCAAGCAGGACATTATGGCCGCTTGGCCGACTCCCCTACCCATTGGTGTAACAAACAAACACTCAACGGACCACAAATGATTGCCAAAAATGTGGATTTTCTAATTACGCTGTTACAACGATTTTTGCGTATTAGCAGCACCCCGTCTTCCCAAGTGGTGACCCATGCTAGTTTTAGTGGGAGTTTGCATGTGATCAGGCAAGAACTGGTGTGTAAATTGCAATACAGCGACTCTGGGGGATTAGTGAGAGAGTTCTTTATGCCACAAGACGTACTGTTTGCATACACTCCAAGTTGCGTTGGACACACCAGTTCCCGTTAGATCACTGAAGTTAAGCAGCGCACACCCACGTGAATACCAACTTGGGTGGTTTGTAAAGAACGTTGGGTGCTGCAAATCAACCCTCTTCCTCCTCCTTTCACCTACCTCCTCATCTCCCGTGGGCAGCCTCCTAAGGGGTTAACCTGTTATGGCTGCCTGGCTTACACCCCAACCCACAAACTAATCAATCAAACAAAAGATCACGCCTAGAATGGTACAGAGAACATCATCTTAGGCTCCAAACCCAGTGGTCTCACCTTCTCCTCAGGGACGAGTCAAGATTTTGCCTAGACATAGATTCTAGACGAACCTTGATGGAGAGTGCCTGTGACCTCCTGTCACCCCTCCAACATCAAGGAACGGGGATCGCGTCAATTTGGCGTAGTCAGTGTGGCGTACGATAATTTGGCGTACATACACATTCGGCGTATGACAATTTGGCCTATGGCAACTTGGCGTAGTCAATTTGGCATACATACACATTCGGCGTACGGAAAATTTGGCATATGACAATTTGGCGTACATACCAATCTCTTGGGTGCACACATTTGTTCAAAATTGCAACTGTCATAACCAGTGGCAGATCCAGGATTTTCATTGGGAAGGGGGGGGAAGGGTTGAGCTAATACAGGGGGGGGGCATGGGAGGGGTTGCGACCCCAAAAACCTCATCCTAGATCCGTGCGTGGTCATAACAGTCATTGCAACGGTCCCGTATAACACAGTTGGGTTTGTTTGTGTTTTAGGGCCCATCGACTTCAAAGGTCATTAGAGTCCTATAACTGTTATGGTAGGCATTCATGGTTTTATTACCTTGCAATTACTGTTGTTATGACCGTTGCAATTGTGAACAAATTTGGGCACCCAAGAGATCGGTATGTACGCCAAATTATATATGCGCCAAATTGACGTAGACCTCGTAGTTGGAGCCACGTGTTAAGCAGACGAATCAATTCCTACAATCCTAGTTAATTGTTTTCTCTACGGCGGCGCTATAGTAGTACGCGTGTTAGAGCGCTTTAGAAAACGGCATTGTAAAGAAAACATGAAGTCTGTCGATTTGGAGAACGATGTTGACGCTTACTTTGTAAACAGGTAAACATAAATATTTTTTGATATAATTATTCAGATAATAGTAAGCATAACTGTACAAGTATGTTATGCAGATTGAGATTTTACTACTTTTAATCGCTGACACAAGTGGATTAGTTCAACTTTGAACGGAGTAATGTGTGCGCCAAAGCCATACAGGAAGTAAAAATTTCAAGGTGTACTGCTGTTTTGCTCCTGTTCTTTTGAGCGCGAATCGTGATTTTGAAAACGTTTGATAAATTAATATCATCAACATCAGTTGGACAATATGCTGTCTAAGTTATAAGTGCGTGGAATGTTTATCTAAAATTTCGCGCCATTGTACGAATCTCTTGTAAATTCTTTTCACATTTGAATAGCTGTTGACAGTTCTGCAGTTTTGCGGTGAAGACTAGGCTCTTGTATATTGTGTTGAAACTTATGATTGAAAATTAAAATGTTCACTATCGTTTTTGGGCATGCCCGTTTTTGAAGGGAATAAAGGGCTTCCTAATAAATTTGGGGTTGGAAATGAAAAGTTTATGTTGTAATCAAGCATTTGTCTGTAACATGACTTGTTCCTGATGGCCATTGTTATTGGCAACTTAACGTAATTGCAGGTTAAGTGCTTCCCTTTCTGTAAAATAAGTTTGTGAAGTGGTCACCTAAATGTGCCCTTATCATACAAAATCAGTTTTATTATCTTCAACTTGAATTGGGGAATTAAGATTTGGGAGATGTTCTCTTCCTTTATGATGCCGTTGTAGGGATTGTTGTAATTGTATGTCATTTTTGCAATTGCGTTTCTTGTCCCAGCCGGATGACAAACAGCTGATAATTTGATGAAAATTGTGCTTTAATGTTCCACTTCAGTTCTGGAGCTTTCAATATAAACCAGTAGAAGTTGTAAGTTAGCATCAAAACACATTCATATGACTGATATAATTGGCATTTTGAAGGAAATTTTTCTGAAAAGGGATCATAAAATTGCTTTATCTCCTCATTATCTCCATTGCAGTATGTTGAACCATCAACCCTGACAATCTGAGTTAAAATTGTAGGTATTGAGTCAATAGGAAAGGTAAAATATGCTCTCTGGATTTTGCATTTGTGGCATTGCCAAAATTTTCCGATTAGTGAAAGACAAAATAAGGATTTGTTTGTCACTGACATGCAGTAAACAGGCACTAATGTCCCTTGATAGAGATTCGAGAGCAACCTTTTGAATATTCTGCCATTTGATCAATTTAGTAAGTTGTTTCCTTCTTCTTAGAAATAGAGATCCTTTTCTTTGAATAAGATTGACTTAACATCGTTGTGATAACCTCATTGGGGACTTTATTTGACTGTTGAGTTACAGTAGCGCACAGATTGGATCATGATTCTGAGGTCTGTAGCTTCTTTTTCGGTTTGGTTTATTAGGTTTTCTGACTTCGATCTGTCAGCTTTAAAGACCATTAACCGACGACAGGGGAATGCGAGCTACTTCACCTGGGAGTTATGATGATTTATACGCATATCTTTTTTTCTTCATGTAGAAAGTGGAATGAAAGGTGCAGTTGTGGTTTTTCTGTCTCTCTCTAATCCTAAACAGAAGAAAATAAACTCGCCGCCGTCTTAGTCTGAAGATTGAACCTCAATGTACCTAGAAATCACAAACCGAGGTCATCATCATCATCATACCCTTATCCCACCTGTGGCAGGGTCGGGTCGGACGGTTATAGCCCTCCTCTCCCGTCTATCTCCCACCGGGTCCCCGTCCACCCCACATACTGCCATATAGGCTAGGAGCACACTATAGTCTTACTACTGTCTCACGACAGTCTATGTGCTCAGCTAGGATTATAAAAATCAATGAGTAGAAACACCAGTGTTTTTCAACCTTTTTAATGAAACGGAACCCTTTGGAGCATTTAGATGCTCGCGGAACCCTTTGGAACATTTAGACCTTTCGCTGAACCCATACATTGACAGAAAAAAAACATCATGCAGGTGTGTGTGTTAGCATAAGCAGTTGATTTCGTGGCCTAATGTTTGAGAGAGACACCCAGAGTTCATCTTCCACAGACAAAAGTCTTTCTCGTTTCTTGCGTTTTCATTGTTATTTTTATATTTTACCTTGCCATTGGTGGAACTCTTGGGCGGACCTCACGGAACCCTGGTTGAAAAACACTGAGCCACACACTTGAAAGAAGGCGTCTATTAGACATAACAACCACCACAACCACACCACAGATAGTGTGCTCCTAGCGTTACCAATAACCTGCCCTCCCGTCTGCTTTGGTCTCACTCTGTCCCGGGTGTCTCCAACCACTTGCATTCCTGTAATGGACCTAACGAGCTCCTCCTTCCCTCTTCTCATAACGAATCCATACCACCTCAATCTACCCTCCCTCATGTTTGCCGCGATGTCCCCCACCCCACAGGCTACCTCTAATATACTCGTTCCTAATTCTATCACCTCTCGACACCCCACCCATGTACCGCAGCATTCGCCTCTTGGCTACTTTCATTCAATTTACGTGGCTCTTTCTCACTGCCTAACACCAAACCCTTGAACTATCCCCCCCTTCCACCTGGTTTCCTGCAAAAAGGTTACACCAATCCTCCCACGCTTCATGATACTTATTCCTCCGTTTTGCATGTAAGGGTCCCCACATTCCATGTTCCTAATCTAAGATTAGTCCCTATTCTTGATGAAACTTTTCTGACTTGGGGCACCCCAGCCAGGCGTCTGGAACCTGCAGGAATGTTGGACGGGTTGTCTGTTGGGGTGGAGGCCTACCCCACAGAAGACACTGAAAGGCCTTAAAGAAAACTAAAGATCGGGAACATACAATGGCACACGCACGTTAACACATGCTACCTAGTGGTCTCCGGGGTCAGGGCCCGCGCTAGGAGGGTGCAACCCGGGCATTAGTCCGGGGCGCCAAAATTTAGGACCGCGATTTTGGCTGTAAGTGTGAGAAAAACTGCTGCTTGAACTTGCATTATATTAAAGGGCGGCAATTTGTCTTTTTGTCAGGGGCGACGTAAGCGCTAGAGCGGATCCTGCCGGGGTGTCTCCTCTACACTAGTGTATTTTTTTCCTTATTGACTACATTCAGGATGATCGATGTTTGGTAGTTGACTGTCTGCCTGAAATTAGAAATAGCCTGTCCTGACAGGAACTTGATGATGGCACTTGCTGCTGCTACTACTGCTTAAAATTTCACACTTTTGGTTAGTTGTTTGTTGTGTTAGACGTTGTTATTCATTGATGCATAAGTCCACGGTTATTTTTTTGAATTACAATTTTTTTTATTTAAAAAAAACTAAGTTGAGATTTGACTTTGGGACATCGGAACTGGGAAAAATTCCTTTCACTTTTTTTTTAAGGATTATTAGTTCATGATGTGTGTGTGCATTTCTTCATCCTGTTTTTTTTTTTCCACAGTAGTTTATCTTACAAGACAGTATTGTGAAAATGTCTATCAAGCGAAGTTGCTGGCAGATAGCACGACATCAATATTTCTTAGAGTTTCTTTAAAGAAAGAAGCAAGGAAAGAAATATGCATTATCGATATTTGAGGTGATGTTATTTTTTTTTTCTTGAAAGAGGAGGGAGAGGAAGAAAATTTTGGGTTTGAATAAGTGGAAATGAATATCGGTTATCACACACCACGCATCCATCCTTTCTCTCTCTCTCTCTAACCGTTTGCATATTTCTTTTCTTGCACTTTGCTGACTGCTATCCTTATATATAAAACTCATTTTCAATGAATAGGATTAAAAACTTGAAAATTGATATCCTCAGATTAAAGTTTTGAATGAAGAATATCTAAAATAACTTCAAGGAATGATGATGAAGGTAACATTGAAATAAGGTGTCGTAATATTTATCACTACTGTCTACTTCAAACTCTTTACATCCCATGCACCCACGCCCCTTTTATTTCTCTCTCTCTCTTACCCCTTTCCGCATATCTATCCATTTCCGAAATGATGCTAAAGAAAAAAATCTGTCAATTTTTTTTTTACATCCACACACATCTAACTAAAAATATATCTACTTTAAAAGGTCGGTCGTGGGGTTAGTGAAATAAAACGGAAGAATGAATGCCAGCAGTTGAACTTTTCATTGTTGAACTTAACAGACAGGACTGGCATTGAGTGAGTGAAGAGGAAAAGGGAAAATGTTGCCTTCAAGACAAGTTAATAAATTTCCGGAGTTTCATCTTCTTCAAACTCGATAATACGTATGTGATATAGAGCAATTGATAATTTAATTTTTATCTCTGCTACCCTTCTACTCTTATTTAGCTCCTTGTTCCGCCTAAGGCAGGGTCACACATTCCTGAGAGTGCTTGAGAATAATCCACCTCTGCTGCGCAAAGATGTAGAGTGGTGGACTATTACGTCAGTGGTTTCAGCTTCGATCCATGATTACATCATCAACGGCTTGGGGAGTTGGCCTAGCAGCCATAACGGGCCGAACCTTGTGGAGGCTGCTGGCGGGTGCCAGGAGAGGGGAAATTAGCAGCATCCCAATCTTCAACCAACCACTCATGTCGGTATTAACTTGGGCTGCGTTGCTTGACTTCAGTAAACGGACGAGAACTGGTGTGTCCAACGCCACTCAGCCGCTCTAGCCGTATCCAAGGTGATCTGACTTCTTGCCCGAGTTAGCGAGAGGTGGTCCTAAGCAGTGAACCTTCGTCTTCCGTCTCCCGAATGGGAATTAAAGTCCGTACCCTGCCGTGTGAGGCTTGCACCCAGGGCCGTAACGAGGGCGTGGCAAAGAAGGCGGCCGCCACGGGCGCAACTGGGTTTGGGGTGCAAAATGTTTAAGTTTTTTGTCATTATTGGGTTACAGGCAAGCGAAAGTTAGACACTTGCCACAGGCGCTTCATACCCCCGTTATGGCACTGCGTGCACCATGTCGCCACTGCACGGGGAAGAGCTCTTGTAGTTTGGTAACAACATTTCCAAGTGTACGAGGTCGCTCCCCTTGGTTTCGATAGAGGAGAAAAGTATCCTCTCAAAGGCCTCGAAGAAAAATAAGCACAATGGTTGTAGGATTAGATTAGCTGCGTAAAATGCCGTCCAACGGATCACTCATGTGCCTTTGGGACAAAACAGGCACCCGACCTTGCCGTAGGTAGGAGGAGGGTTATAGATGATGATGATGATGAACCAGAAGAGTGAAGGAAGGAGGTGGACAATGACTGGATTGGAAAAGGTTTGGGAACTTGACATGGCATCCGACTCGTGTGCGGATAGATGGCGTTCAGTTCCCAGCTGTGGTCTTGAACGTCTTTGGCGTCTTGAACATCGGTAGTTTCTGTCCAGAGAAAAATTTGCTAAGAAGTATAACAGATCATAGAGGAGATTAAAAACAGAGAAGTGCCTCACAGGAACTCTTAGGCGGCCTGTTGAAAAACAAGGCGTTGTGTTTTCTACCCTCTAATGCACACAGGCTTTATTACAGTCCTTTTTTTTAACATTTGTTTGTAGTCCAGTCATCGATATTGGGGTCAGTGGCGTCACTAGGGTTGGGGTCACCCGGTGCGGTGACACCATGATGTCACCCCCTCTCCCGAAAAAAGCCGCTTCTTCTGCTTTGGTGTCACCCCATTTCTCATGGTGCAAGTGATGTCACCTGGTGCGGCCCCCCCCTAGTGACGTCACTGATTGGGGTGCCACAAGCTCCAGTTTTTTTTTGTAGTCTTAAGAGTGAAATAATCATGCATGTCTCGGTATTTGGGAATTTGAACACGGGGTCAGCTGAATGGGTGAGGTCTTCGAGTTTTAACTCTTTCCTGCTCTTTATCTGTAAGTTGGTTCCACGTCCGGTTCCACCGTACTTTATTTAAATGTTGACATCATGGATGTAGCCTACCTCAGGCGGGTGGTTCGTTTGTTTGTTTCGAGTGAGAGGAAATAGATTGCCGTGTAAATAGCCTCTAGAACTGAACAGACGACGTAAGATAACGTAATAAACATGTTGACCTTAAAAAATAGCTATCGGCTTCCACTGGAATTGAACCTGTGTTATTTATTGATCGTAACCAATGCCGAACATCCGAATATAGACTATGACGACGAAATAGCCTCATGCTGTCTACTGCTTATACAATGGGACAGAATTTACGAGTATTCCTCATCTGCACTTAAATATCCCGACTCGGTCGCGCAGTGGGTAGCGTGCTCGGTAACTGCGTCAGTGGTTCTAGATTCGATACTGGACCGAGGTGGGTTGGCTTCTTTCAGGCTCTCGAGTGAAATGCCCCGAGTGCGCCTTCCTTCGGATGAAAAGTAAAACCAAGTCAGAATTTCCGGGTTGAAAGAGTTCTTTTCCATGCTGGAGGGATGGCAGCGTGATGACCACACGCGACCACAGCTTTCCATCCGGCGGAAGCGCTCTTAAGATTTCCTCTGTCTGGCGCTCACTAAAGTTGTAATCTGCCACCACCGGAAGCGATCCTGTAACCATGAGCTCACTATGTCTGACACACCAACCACTGAGCCATAGATACCGGTTTTGTTTGTTTCTTTGGTGTTTTAGGGCCCTTCAACTACAAGGTCATTAAAGCCCCGTCCACTGCATAGTTCTAATGCAGAGACTGCACAGACACTACACTAATGCGACGATTTTTGGGTATTAGCAATACCCCAGTCTTCCCAAGCGACCACCCATGTCAGTACTAGCTGGGGTTGCGTTGCTTAGCTTCAGTGATCAGACGAGAAGTGTCCAATGCAATAAGAGTACACAGGCCCACCCTCGTCAGAGAAAAACCACCGCCATTCTTTACTCATAGGAGAGGGATGTTGGGATGAAAGAGGAAATTGTTATCTTGCATCTGTTTCTTGTTTTCTTTCAAGTAATTAAAGAAGCTCATCTCAAACGTCAATAAGACGGGCACCGGAAATGAAAACAAATCGTTGTCTCCTGTTGTTTTCCGCCTTGTTTTTTTTTTAGGTGTATGTTATTCATATCTCATTTGGGGCTCACTATTTTGTGGGGGGTTTGGGTTTTTTTTTCTCTTAACACACAATGCATCCTAACCCCTTTCATTCTTTGGTCGTTTTGTCAAAGGCTGCGGTCAATTATAGAGCAAATTCCTATTCTTCGTGATATTTAATATTTGAATTTTTATTTCTATTTTTAGGTTTAGGATTTCAGGAAGACGGCGGCATCGTCTTACCTTACTTGAAAACAATATCAACCCTTTCGAGTGGAATTTTGACATCAGATTTTATACAATGAAAAATATTGAAAAACTTATAAAACAGGTAAGTTGTTATAGTTGCGATTTTTACTTTTTTTTGTTATTTTGAAATGATTCCTGTACTGGGAATGTCCGTTCAGACCCGCCTTGGTGGCAAGAGGTAACGTTTCGACTACTGCATCAGTGGTGGGAGCGGCGAGTTGCGTTGGACACACCAGTTCTCGTCTGATCACTGAAGTTAAGCAACGCAAGCCCAGTTAGTACTGACATGGGTGGTCGCTCGGGAAAGCTGGGTACTGCTAATACCCAATAATCGTCGCATTAGTGTAGTGTCTGTGCAGTCTATGCATTAGAACTATACAGTGGACGGGTCTCTAATGACCTCGTAGTTGACGGGACCTTAAACTCCAACAAACAAAATGCATCAGTGGTTCCAGGGTCGATACTAGATCGAGGTGGGTTGGCTTCTTTCGGGCGAGAGAAAAGACCCGAATGTGCCTTCCGTCAGAAGGGAAGTAAAGCCGGTGCCCTACCGTGAGCGTGGATAATCTCATTTGCGAGGAAAAGAACCCACTCTACCACTCAACGGGTAAATGAGGCAAAATTCCCAGGTGTTGGAGTACTCTCCCTGGCGTCGGTGGAGTGCCTCAATGAACAGTAGGCCGACGATCAATAAGCGTAGGGGTTTCAGCTTTGGTCGGCAGCAGGCTGCGTCAAAATACTGTCCGAAAGATCGCCCATGGATACCCGACCCTGCCATAGGTGGAAAAGGATTAGTAGTTGCTTTTGCTTTTTTAAATGTCTTTTCAGTGCCGGATTTTGAGTTTCGTGAGTCCTGAACTCGAAAGGATACAGTTGGTCCTAAAAAATTGGGGTTTCAAATGCCGAAATCGTAATTTTTGTGCACAGCAAAGGACTTAGAAATAAAATAATGTTTCAGGCCCGGATGACTACGATTAAATTCACGATTAAATAACTCCAGACTCCTTTAAGGCCCAGACTACTTGATCTGTAATCCGAAATTGGGGATTGGGAATTGACTTATGGGAAAGATACTTTATGTTCCTTCTGTTGAACTAAAGAAGAAACCGTGTGCGGCGCTTGAAGCTAAGTCTACTGGAAGAAAGTCGTCTATGTTCTGTAGTAGTCCTTGAGCTGAATGTAGGTTCGAACCTGACTCCACCCAGTGTTTGTTTGTGTGTGTGTGTGTTCGTTCGTTTCGACCCTTAAAGCAGAGTCTGCCATATCAAGTAATGTGACCAGGTTGCTTTTAAGCTACAGGTGGCCTATCTCACCGGCAGTCTGCAGAGATGGCGTGTTCGACTACTGCGTCAGTGATCCTGGACCGACACTGGTGACTGTTTTCTAGGGAGCGTAAAGCCGTGGTCCTGTATGTTTCCACTGCACTGCACTGTAGAAGAGCCCGTACTACCTGGAGAGTAACTATACATGTAGTTCGGTGGTCCAGGCAGCGACGTAGCCTATCTTCAACCTTTTTTTTTTGTGTCGTATGGGGGTTTTGAGCTTGCCGTGTGCCCCACACCCCTTGCTCCTCGCGCCCTTGGCATTTGTCCCATTCGCAATGCGTTGCTACAGTTCTGGGTCCAGGTGTAGGAGCTGACCCAACCTGGCGTAGATGGTAGAAAATGTGCCCCATAAACGAATCATAATAAACACAGCATTAGGTTACCGGCAGCCGACTGCGTAAAAATACCGTCCAACACATCACACATGGATTCCAATGGGACAAAATTGTACCCTATCCTGACTTGGGCAACAAAAGATTAGTAATAGTTGTTGACCAATGTGGTCACGAGGATACGTCAATGCATTCATAAAATGAGGAGGACAACGACTAGTGGCAGATGTGGCCATATGAACCCATATTTTCGATTTCTTGGTCTGATGAATAAGTTTTTGACTCGTGCTGACTGACACCCTATTCTTTAGGGCAGGACTTTCGAGTGAGTGGGTTTTGAAAACTTCTGGGGGTTTCTGGTAATACTTTCCCAGTTGCCCCCTTCTTCCCCTCTGTGTTCCTCTTACTGCGCAGAGTTGAGAAGTCCTAGTGTGTTGAGAAGTCCTAGTGTGTTAGGGAAGCAGCAGGAATGAAAGGAGCCCTTTTAAGTTGCAGATGTTTGCAGAAAGCAGCAGTAACAACAACAGCACATAAGACCAGGGAGAGTTGTGGTTTTATTTCTGAACACAATATAAAGTTTTTTTCTTAGAAATATTTGAATAACACCTGGAATTTCCTTTTTTTTAAAAAAAAAATATAGACTGTGTGTGACGAACTGGGGTGATGAAAGATGATGAAAGGACCATTTTATCTAAAGGTATGTCGTAGTTCCTCCCCATTGACAGGCACACGCCTTTGACAGCTGCTAGTGAGCTGAACTAGAGGAGGTCCCTCTCTGCATGCTCTTTCTGCACTATTTGGAGAATTGGAACTGAACAGAATAATAGAAGACTTAGGGGATGGGACACACAAAGAAGGTCCAATAAGGTTATCTCTGAGAAAGAGAGAGAGAGGCAAGAATGCACCTACCGTTCCTATCATAAGGAGTGCCCGTAACATCAATAACTAGGGGTGATGAACGTCGTCCCTCTACAAGAGTTGGTTGTTGATAAGAGGAACAGGAGAGGGTGCCATGATAGGGCTACTCATTCTAGCCCAACAATGTTTAGGACGTAAGAGGAACTCCTGTGGAGTTCATTGTGAACAGATGGTAAATCCATTTGAATTCAGTGTTGTAAGGAAAATTTGGTGGCTCTGTTCACTTTTATTCTGGTCTGAAAGATATCCATTAAAGGAAATTTTTGTAGATCACAGACGCCCTCCAGATGGCATTTCAGGTCTGAAATTGTAAAAGAACCTTTTCCATTTTAACCCGAGGAATATATTTATCTTTACGTCTCAAGGGTCATTTGAAACTGATAAGTTCTCCTTTCTCTACGTTTTATGCATTTTTAGTTTCAGATTTAGTTATGGACTTTCTATTCCGCAGGCAAATTATTAAATAAATACACCACAGGGCTTGATGATAACTGACGATTACGAAAATAGTGCTTTTTTTTTTCCTTTCAGGGATGTTAATCCAAGTTATAGGTACGTGTATATGAAAGGTTAAATGTTGTTAAAAATTGATTAATATTTACTAAACAGACGAGTAACATGAACAGTGCAATGTAAAAATGATGTCGAAAGTTAGTCTCTGGTGATGTGCTTTCATTTTCGACCGTCCTTCAATGTCCTTTGTCTGAAGCACCGTCTCCACCAACTTCCTGAGCGGCGAATTGCGTTGGACACACCAGTTCTCGTCCGATCACTGAAGTTAAGCAACGCAACCCCAGTTTGTACTGACGTGGGTGGCCGCTTGGGAAAACTGGGTACTGCTAATACCCAAAAATCGTCGCATTAGTGTGTAGTGTCTGTGCAGTCTCTGCATAAAAACTACACTGTGGACGGGGCTCTAATGACCTTGTAGTTGAAGGGGCCCTGAAACACCAACAAACAACAACCGCCACTAACTTCCTGCTCTCAAATCAATCTAGAACTGTGTTCCACAACCTTTTTACACTCACGGCCCGGAAAAATAGGAGAAATATTTCGCGGACCAGCATCGCATCCCACAGACCAGTGTGGGCAACGTTTCCGAGGTCGGGGGCACTGGTGTTTGTTTGTTTGTTGGTGTTTTAGGGCCCTTCAACTACAAGGTCATTAGAGCCCCGTCCACACTGTAGTTCTGATGCAGAGACTACACAGACACTACACTAATGCGACGATTATTGGGTATTAGAAGTACCCAGCTTTCCCGAGCGACCACCCATGTCAGTACTAACTGGGCTTGCGTTGCTTAACTTCAGTGATCAGGCGAGAACTGGTGTGCCCAACGCAACTCGCCGCTCCCTGGGCACTGGTGTCACTAGGGGGTTGCGGGCCGTACCGGGTGACACCAACCGCACTATGACAAATGGAGGTGACACCAAAAGAAGGAAACCAAACAGAGCAGACAGAGCGGTCGCTCAAGTCCGTTTTAGGCACAGTGCACACATCCGATTTTTATTCATAGGGTGCTGCAGGGACACCGCAACAATCCAATGCACACCCTTGCGGTGAAATGTCGCCAGTACACATTTGGCAACTGTGAACAATGGATACTACAGTACTTACTGAAGGGGTGAACTTTTTACCTATGAAATCGCAAAACAAAGAAACCCCACGATATAAGCGGATGTGTGCGGCGCCGTTACGGTTCCATAGGGATCTGTGGGCATTTTCAGACGCAACTCCGATATGCGATGTGTACACTGGGCCTTAATGGGTTTTATGAGCACATACGGTATGGGGTGGTACACCGGGAAGGTTTTTTTTTTGGGGTTGTTTGTTTGTGTTTTAGGGCTCTTCAACTACAAGGTCATTTGAGCCCCGTCCACAGCATAGTTCTTATGCAGAGACTGCACAGACACTACACTAATGCGACGATTTTTGGGTATTAGCAGTACGCAGTTTTCCCAAGCGGCCACCCATGTCAGTACTAGGTGGGGTTGCGCTGCTTATCTTCAGTGATCAGACGAGAACTGGTGTGGCCAACGCAATTCGCCGCTCCCGACTTTTTCGGAGGGGAGGAGAGGGGGTGACACCAACTCGTGGGGAGGGAGGTGCAACCCTAGCGACGCCTCTGTTCCGGGGTCATTGCAATAAATAGTGACTTAATAGTAGGTTAGTGGCTTCGCTCCGATCACTTAACTAGAGAGAGAGACCGGCCGTGAGTGCGCCTTCTTTCGGATGAGAAGTAAAACCGAGGTCCCGTGTGGGTGTACGATGGCACTTGCACGTCAAAGAACCCTCTCTACTACGCAACGGGTAGATAAGGCAAAATTTCCAGGTGTAGGAACTCGCCCCGCTGGCGTCGGTAGCATTCCCCAACGAACACTAGACCGACGATAAATAACCGTAGGGGTGCAGCTTTGGCCGGCAACCGGCTGCAGAAAAAACTATGACCAATATATCACCCTGTGTCCATTCAGAGGGACAAATGGGTACCCGACCCTGCCATAGGCGGGAAAAGGCTTTTTTTTGTTTGTCCTGTAGCCTGATTCGTTTAAAAAAAAACCAGTCCTTTCTTCTAGATTGCGTTCATTTGGTACTAGGTTTCAGTGGTCGTCTGGTTTATCTCTAGGTGTTTCAATTGATGGTCACGATGAAGAGCGGACAGTGTCCATAATTTCTTTGTGTAGACCGAAGAGGAACAACAATAGGCGTCAATATACGGGAGTATTGTTTCTTCGTTCCGCTTTTGCTGTTTTCAATAAGACATGTTACTATGATCACACCTGTCGTGTTACAGAGTGATTCCCACATTTATTAATAGTATTGAGCGATTTATTTGTCAAATCGCTATTTTGTGTGTGAATACAACGCAGTCGATGAACTATAATCATTCTCTATCTGACTCCAGAGATTTACAACATACAACAAGAAAATGGTTGTAATTATCGTTGGATTTTTTTGTGAGGCTGCCATCTGTCCATCTCAGTTAGTAAATGGTATATTTTAACGGTAACTTATTTCTGGCTTTGGTAATATTCATTGGGTGGAGATCATTTCTGTTTATACATACACACCTGGAAGTGTTCTAGGTCTTATTTATGATCTTGGCAGGGGAAAAAGTCGTGCTCGGTGGAGAAAAATGAAAACCCAGTGTCAGGATTCGAACCTCTGACTTTGATATCGAAATTAGCAACTCCTAACCCCTTTCCCGCCTATGGCAGGGTCGGGTACCCAATTGTCCCTCTGAATGGACACAGGGTGATATATTGGACATTGTTTTTTCTGCAGCCGGTTGCCGGCCAAAGCTGCACCCCTACGCTTATTTATCGTCGGTCTAGTGTTCGTTGGGGAATGCTACCGACGCCAGGGGGCGAGCCCCTACACCTGGAAATTTTGCCTCATCTACCCGTTGCGTAGTAGAGAGCGTTCTTTTACGTGCAAGCGCCATCGTACACCCACACGGGACCTCGGTTTTACTGCTGGCTACCGAAAGAAGGCACACTCGTGGCTTCTCTCTCGCCCGAAAGAGGCCGACCCACCATGGTCCAGTATCGGACCTAGAACTACTGACGTAGTTGCCGAGTGAGCTAACCACTACACCACCGCGGGTGTAGATATAAGGCCTACAAGATATTAAAACAGCAATGGAAAGAGAGCCTATTTGTTTGTTGGTGTTTTAAGGCCCTTCAACTACAAAGAGTCCCGTCCGCAGCATGGTTCTTATGCAGAGACTGCACAGACACTACACCAATGCGACGATTTTTGGTTATTAGCAGTACCCAGTATTTCCCAAGCGGCCACCCATGTTAGTACTAGCTGGGGTTGCGCTGCTTAACTTCAGTGATCAGACGAGAACTGGTGTGTCCAACGCAATTCGCCGCTCCCACGGTCATTAGAGCCCCGTCCACTGTGTAGTTCTGATGCAGGGATTTTCATGTGTAGGAGCTCGCCCCCCCTGGCGTCGGTAGCATTCCCCAACGAACACTAGACCGACGATAAATAAGCGTAGGGGTGCAGCTTTGGCCGGCAACCGGCTGCAGAAAAAACTATGACCAAAATATCACCCTGTGTCCATTCAGAGGGACAAATGGGTACCCGACCCTACCATAGGCGGGAAAAGGGTTAGGAGTTGAGTTTTTTTTGACTTGGTGAGCTTGATAGTCGTATGAAGATAATCAGATTCAAGTTTATGACGTCCTGTTAGTTTTGCTGAGTCTATCCATGAATAGGTTTGAGCTTGGCTCTGTCTAGGACGGGTTATGAGCCGTTTTCGCTCTGCACGACAAAAAAATTATGGATACAAGGTCAGCAATTGTTAAAAATGAAATCTGTTTTTATTGTCATTATTATGTTAAAGATTGCTCTGACCGAAAGCCATTAAATATAAAAATATAGTCGACATCATCAAGTGGAATTTTGAATTCTTTAGGCATAAAATGAAGATTGAGTTCAATGCAAATATTTGAAGGGGGTTGTTGTTGCCGCCGAAGACTGGTTCGTAGATTCCTGTCCCGTTTCGGAAAATGTGTTTTTAACTTGAATATTGATTCATTACAGGGTGCCTCTGCAACTCTTTGGAATGTACGACTACCACCGTTGTAGTTACACAACTTGCTCTCTTTCTCTCGCCCCTCCCCCCTCTTACCTTTCTTCGTCGGTTTGTTGTTTTGGTAACTAAGGTATAATGTAAGAGAGGTTTTTTTCCTGTTCCTCCCTCTCCTATTACCGCGCTTACTGTTTCTCAAGTAAAAATAATACCCACAGGTATTAATATTATTCTTGTCGTTTTCTTTAGACTGGAGTTTCTTGAGCGCATTGCGCTAAAAATTATGAGAATTGTAGCTGTTATCATCATCTTGAGTGAGTGCAGTGCCTCGTTTACTGCCAACTTTTATGATATTTCCGTTTCTTTAATACTCCCTTTCTCCTTTTCCTCTCTATCACTCTGTCTCTTCTTCTCTCACCCCTCTCTCTCTATGTTGCCCTGTAGTATACAACCCTTCTTTATTTTTATAGGAAATGGCGTAATTCACTTAAGGCGTCGTCGTTTAGAACGACCCTGCAGTTCGCGTGTCTTTGACGCTGTTGCAGACGCATGGGGCGTGGAATTTGAAGTTGGTTTTTCAAGTTTGTTGCTGTTTTCTTCTACTCCAAAGAAGTAGTCATTGCCCTGGCCTATGTTGCGGCCACTGGCCTTTCTTTGTTTCTTCTGGTTAGTGGTTGGTGTTTTTTTTTTGATGGATAGATTTCAGAAAGGTCAGCGCGCGCGCCCATTTTCAGTAGTGTGGTTGTTACTAGTCCGTTTCTCACTATCCGTCCATTACCCCCTGCCTTCTCCTTTTCCTCATTTGAAGAATTTAGTTTTTTAGTAGTACTGGGAAATGTAATTGTAGTATCTTACTAACCCCTTTTCTACCGTCTATGGCAGGGTCAGGTACCCAGTTTTGTCCCCCTGGAGCACATGGGCGATCTGTTCGATGGCATTTTGACTGCCGACTTAAGTTGCGATTTATTGTCCGTCTGCTGTTCTCTTGGGACACTCCACCGACGCCTGGGCGCGAGCTTCTACCTTTTCGTTGGTGTTTTAAGGCCCTTCAACTACAAGGTCATTTAGAGACCCGTCCACTGTGTAGTTCTAATGTATAGACTGCACAGGCACTACAGAAATGCGACGATTTTTGGGAATTAGCAGTACCCAGTTTTCCCAAGTGGCCACCCATGTCAGTACTAGCTGAGGTTGTGTTGCTTAATTTGAGTGATCAGACGAGAACTGGTGTGTCCAACGCAATAAGCTGTTCCCGAGCTTCTATCACCCGGGACCAAGGCTTTATGTCCCATTTGATGGAAGGCATACCTGGGGGCCTCGTTTGTGCGAAAACCAAGCCATCGCGATTCAGGACCAAACCTTCAGGGGTGACATTGTACACGCAACACGGGGCCATAGCTATGCTCGGAGGATTCTTTTACAAATCACACGGGACCGTGACTTTACTTCCCATCGGACGGAAGGCGTACTGGGGGCCCTCTCTCACGCCTGAAAGAAGTCAACCCATCTCGATCCAGTATCGAACCTGGAGTAACTGATGCAGTAGTCGAGCACCCTGCCTCTGCATCAACGAGGCTGTTCTGTCCTAAGAATTTTACGTATCAGTGGAACGGGGCCGAAATATGGACCACCTCTTTTTATGGGACTCATACGAAGAACAGACCTGAGTAAGAGTGGAAGAAAGATAGAGGCGGGGGAGAGGAAAAATAATTCTGGGTGGTTGCTGTCTGGTGACATTTTGATGGTTGAGATGACGTCGTCACTCAGGGAAACCATGGCCAACTGCATGTAGGAGCAGGCTCCCTCGAAAAAATAATCTAGTTTCCTCGACCGACCCCCTTACACTTTTCAATACCTCCTGGCTTCTACCATTTGTAAGGATACAGAGGAGGGCATTTTTTCTTGTCTTCGCCCTCCCATAATCCATTGAGCATGTGAGTCATCCTTGTAGCCTGGTCCTGTGATCAATTTTTCCACTTTAGGCTTTATCCCTCTTACCATCTATGTCTCCCCCTCTCTCTCTGTTTCTGTTTTATCCCCCTCCACCATTTACATGCATATGCGTGCCATACTCGCCTCTTGTCCTTAAACCCCCCCCCCCCCCCCCCCCCCCCCCCCCCCCCCCCCCTCCCCAACACCATTGTTATCCGTATTGCCCTTCTGT
Source organism: Trigoniulus corallinus (assembly GCA_013389805.1). NCBI lineage: Eukaryota > Metazoa > Arthropoda > Diplopoda > Spirobolida > Trigoniulidae > Trigoniulus > Trigoniulus corallinus. Next base: position 7,591,788 of record JAAFCE010007744.1, read on the forward strand.
TGTAAACGAATGAAATGGTGCTCATTATTCCGTAAGTCACGACCCTCAACTTAGGCAGTGTTTTTGTGACTTGTGAACTGCCCCAATGGCTACGGTATTGTTTTCGAGGTAGAGGAGGACAAAAAGCAGGAAGAGGACCAGTGACAGATAACTGGACAATATCCCCACACTTAGTAGTTAGGATCCTTCAAATTTCTAGCACCCCCTGTATTGTGCCGTCTCGTTGTCCGGTTCCTAATCGTATCCCCTTTGTAGTGAAGTATCGAATTGCATACGTTTCTATTCAGTAATCGGAAGTGACGTCATCGTAGCACTCGGTGCCGGATTTAGATATTGGGAGGCCCTTTCCTTAAGTTTTGAAGCCCGCTAAATGTTGAGGCCCTAGGCTTCAGCTTACTTATCCTAGTGCAGTGGTGGCGAACCTTTTTCTGAAGACGGGTCACAATAACACGAAAAAAACCAAAGAGTTGTCCACGGGTCAAGTGCAAGCACTATTTAATTTTATGAATAAAAAATTATTATTAATAATGAATAAATTAGTTTATTAAAGTAGGAAATAGAGAACATCATCATATTACCCTTATCTAGCCTGTGGCAGGGTTGGGTTTGTGGGTTCTAGCCTACCAGGTACTCATCCACCACACACACACACACCATGAGACTATAAACTAGATATGATTCACGCTGGGTCACTTAAAATTGCACGGTGGGTCACATTGTTGTTGTTGTTTGTTGGTGTTTAAGGTCCCGTCAACTACAAGGTCATTAGAGACCCGTCCACTGGGTAGTTATGATGCAGGGACTGCACAGATACTACACTAATGCGACGATTATTGGGTATTAGCAGTACCCAGCTTTCCCGAGCGACCACCCATGTCAGTACTAACTGGGCTTGTGTTGCTTAACTTCAGTGATCAGACGAGAACTGGTGTGTCCAACGCAACTCGCCGCTCCCTACGGTGGGTCACAGGTTCGCCACCACTAGCCTAGTGGTAAATCCGGCACTGGTAGCACTCAACCCTGTGTTTGTTTTACCAGACCACGTGCTTTCCTAACCGCCCCATGTGTAAATTTGGTATTGAGTGACTTTGTTGTGCGCGTGCGCTTCCCAGATCTCGCCTTTCTACTGGTGCTTGTGATTTGCGCGTGACGCTATCGACCTATAGGAGAGTAGAGCGGAGGTGTGTCTTTTAGCTCTCTCCACATGTCCCGCCTCAATTTTCCACGTGTATCTTGTTCACGTTTGAATGGATATGGCGAGTAAGATGGCGGTAGGGGGATCGGTTTTTTTTTTAACGTTATATTAACTGTTGTTGTGGGACAACCAGTAGGGGCGCGGTCTGTTGTTTGAGTTTTTTTTCTTTTCTTTTATATAATTGAATTAAAAGTTGAGCAGGCTTTGAGGGGACGAACGGGATTGAAAGAGAGGTTGGAGGACAGAGGCGAGATGTAGCACGCCATCCCTTTCTCCACTCTCATGTATTCTTTCACATGTCAACTAACGTCGACGAGATTTTGCTTCTTCCATTCATTTTACTCGTAGCGTTTGGGATCGTTGCAGCCACTTTTGTTTCTCTCGTCTAGAGAGCAAGCAGTGTTGCCACAGCTGCTGTTGCTCTTGCTACTATTTACTACTGCTGCTACGATTACTACTGAGGCATTTGAGCACTCTCTACTCGCCGTCGGTCATGACGATGAAGGTTTGATGAAGATTATCACCGATCCGTGCGTGTGTGTGTATGTGCATTTAAATGTTGATTTTTATATCTATACAGATGTGACTTCGTCTAGCCTTTTTCTATACTGCCCAAGATGATTATCAGAGCTTGGTGTGTTTGGATTTAGTAATGTCCCTTGTGCGTGTGTTTGTGCCACAAAATCATTGACCATCATACAGTGTCCAGTGATATTGATCTTCTCGACGAGCACTTACTCACACTCTCGTTTTTATGTTACCAGCCTGTGTGACTTACTTTTATTTTATACGCTGAGCAACATCAACTTATCGTGTCTCTCTCTCTCTTTTTATTGAAAGGTCAAAGGTCGGAAAAGGTTTGTATTCAACCCAACAGAAGTTACAAAAGGCCGAGAACGTGTTGGATTCAGAACATGTGAAGTGTTGTAGCTGTAAAATTTAAGTTCATCCGCCTCCTCTCCTCTGTTTTTTGAGAGGGGTAGTTTTTGTTGCTGAAGTTGATTTTCGGTCTTCATTTCTTCCATAATTTGGAATTTTCAAACAAATTATTTTTCGCTGGAAGGGTGTCGTCTGTTGATACTCTTATTGATGGACCCATATTAAGGTAAGATGTCAGCTTTTCTCTTGTATTGATCGTGGTATTTTTAAGGGAGGTGCTGTTATTGTCCCATGTGTGACTTTTGGTAATTTAATGATTCGTAGTTTAATTCTCAGTTACCTGTATTATTATTTGGTGAACTTGAGCCACACTCTCTGGTCAGTTAAGCTGCTTTTTCTTCTCTCTTTCGTCGTTGAAGAGTTCAGATTATGACAAAGAGGTGGTAAGGTCATAAGGTCAAATGATTTTGGTCACCTTTCTTACGGCAAGAATGCTTTATTCTTCTGACGTAATCATAACGAGATATCGTTTATCGATTGATGTTTATTAGAGGGGAAGGAAGGATTAAAAAAAGACTTAAGGAAACATTTCTTCCTTCTCGGGTTTATTTCCGCCTGGACATCATCTTATTTCTCTGTCCATCTATCAGTTCGTCCACTTTATTTTTTTATCTACGTGTGCTGAACATTGGAAGAGAAGAGTTTGATTTCATATTTGTTCTGGTGGTGGTTGTTGTTGTTGTGTGTTGGATGACGACGTGCCAGAGATATCTAAACGTTGCGTGACCCTTTTCACCCAAATTTTCCATCCTCTTCCGGCTTCATGCAGGCTAAGTAGTTGGTATAGATACATCGTTGGACACCACCACCGCAGCAGAGGTGGAAGTGGGTGCAAAGAAGAGTCTTTAAGAGTCTGAAAGAGCGAAAAGAGAGATATTAATGTGGTTCTCCAGGCAAAAACAAAATTTTGTTGTTGTTTAATAGAGATAAGGTTTCATGTATTCCATGAACGTCTCTAAATCCAGTTATTTCTTGTGCTCGTGTCGATTTGTCCCTCCCTGTTGACCAGAGGAGTGTGCGAGTTAATCAGGGAGCAGAGGATTGCGTTGGACACACCAGTTTTCGTTTGATCACTGAAGTTAAGCAGCGCAACCCCAGCTAGTACTGACATGGGTGGCCGCTTGGGAAAACTGGGTACTGCTAATACCCCAAAATCGTCGCATTAGTGTGTAGTGTCTGTGCAGTCTCTGCATAAGAACTATGATGTGGACGGGGCTCTAATGACCTTTGTAGTTGAAGGGCCCTAAAACACCAACAAACAAACAAAGCGAGGCAATCAACTTATTTCTAAGACTCTAGGGGGTACGAGAAAAAACAACTCCTAACCCGTTGCCCACCTATGGCAGGGTCGGTTACCCATGTTGTCCCTCTTGAATGGACACACGGGTGATCTATTGGACAGCGTTTTTCTGCAGCCGGTTGCCGACCAAAGCTGCAACCCCTATGCTGATTTATCGTCGGTCTACTGTCTGTTTGGGGCACTCTACCGACGCCAGCAGGCGAGCTCCTACACCTGGGAATTTTGCCTCATCTACCCGTTGCATAGTAGATGGGGTTCTTTGACGTGCAAATGCCATCGTACACCACACGGGACCTTGGTTTTACTTCTCATCCGAAGGAAGGTGCACTCGGGTCTTCTCTTCTCTCTCATTCGAAAGAAGCCAACTCACTTCGATCCAGTATCGAGCCAACCCCCTAAAACCACTGACGCAGTTACCGAGCATGCAACCCACTGCGCCATCAAGGCGGGTCCTAGGGGTATGATGATAAATTGAAATTTAAAAAAATATGAGACCCTTCCTCTGTGTGGTTGGTTAGGGCTGAAGTTGTTAAGGAAAGAGTTAAGTGAATTATGTCCATTGTTGCACTGTTTCCGTCATGTGCTTCTTTGATGTTTGTCGAAATTTTCTTTTGATTAGTTTGTGGGTGGGTTGTTGTTGTTTGTTGGTGTTTAAGGTCCCGTCAACTACAAGGTCATTAGAGACCCGTCCACTGCGTAGTTCTAATGCATATGCTGCACAGACACTACACCAATGCGACGATTATTGGGTATTAGCAGTACCCAGCTTTCCCAAGCGACCACCCATGTCAGTACTAACTGGGCTTGCGTTGCTTAACTTCAGTGATCAGACGAGAACTGGTGTGTCCAACGCAACTCGCCGCTCTTTTTGTGGGTGGGGGTGTAAGCCAGGCAGCCATAACAGGTCAACCCCTTAGGAGGCTGCCCGTGGGAGATGAGGAGGTAGATGAAAGGAGGAGGAAGAGGGTTAATTTGCAGCACCCAACGTTCTTTACCAACCACCCAAGTTGGTATTGAGGTGGGTGTGCGCTGTTTAACTTCAGTGATCTAACGGGAACTGGTGTGTCCAACGCAACTTGGCCGCACTTTTAATATTATTTTTTTTAGTGGATGATGATGACCTGCAGGTGATGAAGAGAGGTGTGTATTAGTTATTTACTTACCGGGTGATAAATTAGACATTGTTAAGAGTAGACATATGTCGAATTTACCTGATCTCTCTGGAGAATTGTGCTTGTGGACTCCTTGCCTTTCGCCTTGGTAGGTTGGTTGGTATGTCGGTAAGGTGCTAGAAAATTGTGCTTTATTTATTCGTGTTTAAGAGTTAATTCTCATCCTCGCTCGTTTCTCTAGCATCCTCTTTTCTTTTCACTTTCATCTCTTTTGCCCCTTTTTGAATTCCCTCGTCCATAAGGTGTCAAGATTATCTTCGCGGATGTTAGAGTCGTGTCAGCAGCAGCAGCAGCTATTCCATCCTTGCTTTCCTTTTCAGGTCGCTATTTCGTCGTCGTCCTTCTTCATGTGTGTGTGTGTGTAGTCCACCCTCACCCCCCCATTGCTCTTCCTCATCTGCTCCACTACCCCCTTCCCCATTAACACCTACCTCCCCCTTAACGATTCTTGTATGCTAATTTTGTTACAGCGCTGAATCCATTAAGCACCCTCGAATTTGCATGCTGGACGGCAGGAGGAAATGAGAATGAGCTGTTTGCCTGCGAATTTATGACTCTTTCTGCTTATTTAGGTAATGAAAAGCTATGGCTGTCTCTCTTTTTTAGTTTTCTTTAACCCCCCCTCTCCCTTCTCCTACTTTCACCTCACTTCTTCCCCTTTGATGCTTTGGTCAACGTGTAAATTGCTTATAGTTAAGGAATGGTGGGAACAAGGGGTTTGTGGAGAGAAAGAGTATCAAGGGTTATGAAAGGTCCTGTCTGCATAAAGAGAGAGAAAATTGAGGAATGTGAGTGGGAGTTGTGGTTTTTCGGGATGTTTAAGGTGTGAAGGGAGTGTGGACGACGACCCTAGGGAACGGTTTCCCTTCGTTCGACTTGTCACGTCTCTCTCGCTTGCTCGCTCACACCTAAGTAGTAATCCTTATTTTCGCTCCATGAAACTGTTGGAATTTTATCTCTCCTCCCTTTAGCAACTTTGAAATTGGGAGGGTGGGGGACGACGACTAGAAGGGCGGGTCATTCATCAAGATACGTATTTGTTAACTGTGTATACTCCACCCCTGCTGATGCTCTCAATGCTAATTTTTCAGACGTGTCCTATTAGGGCCGACCTCAGTTGCCTAAAGTGCGGAGTTGGTAGTTAAGTTCAAAATTATACTGGTTCCTCTCTCTCCTCCTTCCCTCCTGTTTTTGAGGTCGGTGACTTTCTGTGTTAAGGGCTTTGAAGAACGTGCAGTGCGTGTGCCTTTCTAATCTGATAGGAAGTTAAAAGGTGTAGGATGTCACCTTTGTCAATCTACGAGCCCATGAATTGGGTAGGATAAGGATGGTGCTGGTTTGGAACTAAAGTGTTACTGCTACGGTTCAGAGACCTTTCTCTGTCTCCCCCTGTCCAAGTTTCAGGATTTTTTGGGCGTCGGTTCATCATCTTTTCATCATGAACTCCAGTTCTTGGTCTCGTGTACGATTCTGGTTGAAGTGGATGGTTTCTTTCGAATGATTGAAGACTTGGGGTGTCCCAATTGCGCTACCTACGTAAGATGAGAGGTAATTCTATGGTCTCGTGTTTGTGCGAGTTCGATCCCTGGCATTTTTAAACGTTGGCCTCGCAATTCAGATCGTTATTTACTAATGTCACCGTGTGAGGAATAGTTTTGTAGATTAATATGTTTGTCATTTCCGCTTAGAAGGGGGTTATTTTAGTGTGTAGTGGGTAATTTCAGTAACCGAAGCCGGTTGCTGCCAACCTAATGTTGTAACCAATATGTTGATGTATTGTCGGCCTTTTCCTTCAGCGACACCAGCGGGGTAGAGCTCCTACACCTGGAAACTTTGCCAATCTCACGTTCCTTGTAGAAAGGGTTGCTATCGTACACGCCACACGGGGCCATAACTTGACTTCCAACTCAGGACGAAAGGCCCACCTAGGGCCTCTCTCACCCGGTAAAGAAGCCAGCCACCCTGACATAATATCAAACTTGGAACTAGGCCTAGCACCGTAGTCCAAAAAAATAGGGTTTTCACCCAGAGGATAAATACGTTTATTGAAATGCCTCGATAACTACGGGATGTGCAAGATGGTGCCGAAAATGTGGCTAAGATGGGAGGGCGATTCTCTTCAAATCAAGCCTCGTCTAGAATCTGTGGCTAGCTGAATCTTGACCCACTAACTGTGCTCCAACATCGAGGAAAGGGACCATTATGGTGGTGCTGTCATGGTGTAGGCAAGCATCATGTTGGATGGACGCACACCACTCCACGTGTTTAACACAGGCTCTCTGACTGCACAGGTGTAGAGAGAAGATCTTAGACTAGCGTTATGTGCATTTGACCCTGGGTTCCTCTCAGTCCACATGGTGCCCAAATGGTGGAAGAATATCTTCAAAGTGAGGATATTCTGTGAATTGGTTGGCGCCAGTCAGATCCATGGTGATGCGAACATAGTGTGATGCTCTTGAAAGGGCAATTGTAATTCACCAACCACCTCCCAGGACCATTCAGCAGCTAAGAACTACTTTGGTGCAGGAGCTGACTCAGGGATTCAGCATCTGTCTCATAAATAGTATGATGACTCGCTATGCAACCTACTTGTCTGTTAGTGGTGACCATATCCCGCCGGTATTAGTCCTCATTTACGCTACCGTCTTGCAATATAAGTTTTGGATTTTTCCTTTTATAGGGCACAAATTGAAAACCCGCATGCTTGATATACTGCGCCAGTAGTTCCAGGTTCGATACTGGATCGAGGTGGGTTGGTTTCTTTCGGACGGAAGAGAGGCAGCCCCGAGTGCGCGCCTTCCTTCGGATGAGAAATCAAACCGAGGTCCCGTGTGATGTACGATGGCATTTGCACATAAAAGAACCATGTCTATTATGCAACGGATAGGGGAGGCAAAAATTTCCAGGTGTAGGAGCTCACCTTCTAGCGTCGATGGAGTGCCCCAACGAATAGTAGACCGACGATAAATAAGCATAGGGTTTGCAGCTATAGTCGGCAGCCGGCTGCGGAAAAACACGGAGGAGCAGCGAATTACGTTGGACACGCCAGTTCTCGTCTGATCACTGAAGTTAAGCAGCGCAACCCCAGCTAGTACTGACATGGGTGGCCGCTTGGGAAAATTGGGTACTGCTAATACCCAGAAAATCGTCGCATAAGTGTAGTGTCTGGGCAGTCTCTGCATAAGAACTATGCTGTGGACGGGGCTCTAATGACCATGTAGTTGAAGGGCCCTAAAACACCAACAAACAATGCGGAAAAACACTGTCCAATAGGTCACCATTGTGTCCGTTCAGAGGTATGAGATGGTACCCGACCTTGCCATAGGCAGGAAAAGAATTAAGAGTTGCTTTTGTAGGGGATAAATTTCTGTTGTATATTACGCTGTCTCACGCTCGGCAACTACACCATTAGTTCTAGGTTCGATACTGGGCCGTGGTGGGTCGGCTTCTTTCGGGCGAGAGAGAAACCGCGAGTGTGCCTTCTTTCGGATGAGAAGTAAAACCGAGGTCCCGTGTGGGTGTACGATGGCACTTGCACGTAAAAGAACCCTCTCTATTACGCAACAGGTAGATGAGGCAAAATTTCCAGGTGTAGGAGCTCGTCCCCTGGCGTCGGTAGCATTCCCCAACGAACACTAGACCGACGATAAATAAGCGTAGGGGTGCAGCTTTGGTCGGCAACCGGCTGCAGAAAAACCTATGAGCAATATATCACCCTGTGTCCATTCAGAGGGACAAATGGGTACCCGACCCTGCCATAGGCGGGAAAATGGGTTAGGAGTTGCTTTTGTATATTACGCTGTGTGCATGCCACATTTTACTAAATTCCATCCAGTAGTTTTTGAGAAATTTCCATAGCTGTGCTTATTCTCTTAATTTTGAACACGAGTGCAGTAGAGGAAGGCTGACTGTTGATGATGATGATGATGATAAATTAAAATTGAATTTTTTTTTTTGGCCGCCGAAAAAAATAGAAATGACACACCTCGTTGTAGGTTATCAATAGCAGATTGTGCAACGATAACATTGAGGTAGTTTTTATTAAGATAATCTCATTTTATGGGAATGGTGTATGGGACTAGAGAGAGAGAGAAAAGAGTGTTTCATGAAGTAGATGGCGGCGCGGCACCCGAAGAACAATATTGTTGGTGATGAAGCTGTGCATTGATTTTGATGTGCTTCATCGTGAGTTTTTATGACAAATCTTATTCTTCTCATTTCTTTCTTAAAGATGTTTTCATAGAGTAGGAGGAGAAGGATAATAAGAAAGGTGGGACTTCCTTTCTTTCACTCTCTTTATCTATTGGTCTAATGCACTGCTTAATTTCATTGTTTCAGATTGTCTTCGGTCCTGTCCCCGCCTCCTGGTTCTCTTCAAGCCTCCCCTTGTTACCGGCCTGAATTGTGTGTTGGTTATCGTGTGGATGATTCTCCCGTGGCCAAAAGCTATCACGCCATTCTTCAAATATATTGCCAGTATCCCAGTATTCATCAGGTATTCCACTTCTCCCCCAGGGAGCGGCGAATTGCGTTGGACACACCAGTTCTCGTCTGATCACTGAAGTTATGCCTGGTTCCGTATACCCACGCGCTAACGCTATTACCGTCGTAACAGACGACACAGCACAAAAAATGGTGACGTCACACTGCTACTTGGGGCGCCGCAGAGCAGCTATGCGTGACGGTAGTTGAGTTGACAGGTGGTCAACTCACACAGCGTCCCGCAAGTCACGCTGCGTTTTGATTCGCTGGCGGTTGAGCTGTCTGCTTGAAAAATGCAGAGGATATACTGAGATATGACGGCGGCGAGCGGTGACTCCAAATAAAGCGCTGCACTTAAGGATTTGCGCTGGCGGTCCTTCATAACGCACTAGCACAAAACGTCATCAAGATGTCATCAGTGATGACGTGATTAGCGTTGAAGTGTGGTGATACGGAACTAGGCATTAAACAGCGTAACCCCAGCTAGTACTGACATGGGTGGCCGCTTGGGAAAACTGGGTACTGCTAATACCTTAAAATCGTCGCATTAGTGTAGTGTCTGTGCAGTCTCTGCATAAGAACTACGCTGTGGACGGAGCTCTAATGACCGTTGTAGTTGAAAGGCAACAAATACCAACAACAAATGCCCTTATCGTAGTATTCTTTCAGTTTTGCTAGTATTCATCCCATATTTATTTTACGTTTTTTTTTGGATCTAGTGCTGAAATCACCCGCCTCGGTTTCGCAGTGGTTAGCGTACACGGTAACTGCGTCAATGGTTCTAGGTTCGATACTACACTGAAGTGGGTTGGCTTCTTTAGGGCAAGAGAGATGCCTCGAGTGCATTTGTTGTTGTTTAAGGTCCCGTCAACTACGAGGTCATTAGAGACCCGTCCACCGTATAGTTCTAATGCATATACTGCACAGACACTACACTAATGTGACGATTATTGGGTATTAGCAGTACCCAGCTTTCCCGAGCGACCACCCATGTCAGTACTAACTGGGCTTGCGTTGCTTAACTTCAGTGATCAGACGAGAACTGGTGTGTCCAACGCAACTCGCCGCTCCTCGAGTGCATCTTCTTTCGACGGAGAAGTAAAACCTAGCTGCCGTGTGGTGTACGATGGCATTTGCACGTCAAAAAACCCCCTCTACTATGCAACGGGTAGATGAGGCAAAATTCCCAGGTGTAGGAGCTCGCCCCCTGACGTCGGTGGAGTGTCCTAACGAACTGTAGACCGATAATAAAGAAGCATAGGGTCGTCAACCGGTTGCGGAAAATCACTGTCCAATATATCACCCTTGTGTAAATTCAGAGGGACAAAATGGGTACCCGGCCATGCCATAGACGGGAAAAGAGTTAGGAGTTGCGCTGTTAGATCTCGTACAGAAATGAGCCTGCCTCGATGTCACGGAGGTAACGTGCTCTACCAGGGTCGTCATGGATCAAGGAGGGGTGACTTCTTCCTTAACGGGAGAGAGGCAGAGACCACAAATGCGCCTTCCGTCGGATAGGAAGTCAATTCGGTGCCCAACCTGTCACCCCTGCAGGGAAAAGAACCCTCTCTACTCTCAGGTGTAGGAGCTCGCTCCTTTGGCGTTGGTGGATTACCTCGACGAATAGTAGGTCGGCGATAAATAAGTATAGGGATTTTCAGCATGGGTGGATCAAAATTCGGTTTAGCAGATTGCCCATGTGTCCATCCGGAGAGACAAAAATGGATGCCGGACCCTGCCACGGGAAGTAAAGGGCTAGTAGTTAGTTATTTGTCTTCTAATAATGAAATGGTGGATATTATTGCTATCTTCCACTTACCTTTTATCGAGTTATTTTTTCAGGAGTTTAAAATAAAAACTATCCATTCCTGTCTAGCAAAAAGCAAGCAACTCCTAACCCTTTTCCCGCCTATGGCAGGGTCGGGTACCCATTTGTCCCTCTGAATGGACACAGGGTGATATATTGGTCATAGTTTTTTTCTGCAGCCGGTTGCCGGTCAAAGCTGCACCCCTACGGTTATTTATCGTCGGTCTGGTGTTCGTTGGGGAATGCTACCGACGCCAGGGGGCGAGCTCCTACACCTGGAAATTTTGCCTCATCTACCCGCATCCATTCCTGTCTGTAGAATGATAATTTTGGTAAACGTGAAAAAGAAAGAATTGGCATGGTGTCCTCTGTGCTGAGGTCAATTCCCATCCGTGGAGACGTGTGGTACTCTCTTTCTCTGTCTGTCTCCTTATTACCACTTAGGGTTCAGCTTCTCTAACACCTTAAAGGTCGATAGGCCATTATGTCAAATGTAAAAGCACATAATAATAATAATAATAAGCATTCGTCCTGTGTTTGTGCCCCACTTCTCATTCGTAGATTGATCTGGCAGTGTTGTTAATGTTGGAATTATGGGTTCTTGACACATAATTCTTAAGATTGCATGGTTGAAATGGTTTTTGGATGATTACTCTCCCTGGAAACAGCTATCACCCCCACACCACCTCTACCGTCTACTCTATATTCTGACATATTACACTATCATAAGTAGTGAATGACGCTATTGGGGAAGAGGAAAAAGAAAATATCATTTAAATAAATGCTATTTCTTTTGCTACTATTATTAATTAATGATACAGTTACTTGTAATATTATCTTCTCTTCTTGCTTTAGTTTGAAAATATTCACATAACCGTGTTGTCTACATTTCAAATTTGTATTTTTTATCTCTTTAAATTACTAACTGAAGTTTTTTTTCCTGCAATTTAAAGGCGACTGTTATAACAATAATATTTAGTAAGGACAGTTCCATACCTTCTGGAGTCCTAGAGCAAAAATAAAACAAAGCTACTCCTGACCCTTTTCCCACCAATGGCAGGGTCGGGTACCCATCTTGTCCCTCTGAATGGACACAGGGCGATATATTGATCATAGATTTTTCTGCATCCGGTTGCCGGCCAAAGCTGCACCCCTACGCTTATTTATCGTCGGTCTAGTGCTCGTTGGGGAATGCTACCGACGCCAGGCGGCGAGCTCCTACACTTGGAAATTTTGCCTCATCTACCCGTTGCATAGCAGAGAGGGTTCTTTTACGTGCAAGTGACATCGTACACCCACACGGGACCTCGGTTTTACTTCTCATCCGAAAGAAGGCACACTCGCGGCCTCTCTCTCTCTTTCGCCCGAAAGAAACCGACCCACCTCGGTCCAGTATCGAACCTAGAACTACTGACGCAGTTGCCGAGCGTGCTAAACACTACGCCACCACGGCGGGTTATGAAGCTCACTAAGGAGCTACAGTATTTAGAAGTGAATATCCCGCCAGCAGCAGGGTCGGGTCTGCGGGTTCTTACCCTCCCCTCCACTCCCGCCTATACCCTTCCACCCAACAAGGGTGGAAGGGGATAGGCGGGCCCTTCCACCCATCACCCACCGATTCACCTCGGTCCAGTATCGAACCTAGAACTACTGACGCAGTTGCCGAGTGTGCTAAACGCTACGCCACCGCGGCGGGAAGTCTTCTGGAGTCGTAGAGCACATTGGAAAATTCTGATAAGGTCGCGAACACCATTTTTATTTTAAAACATAAGCTTTGCCACTAATATACAAGCGATGCTCCTGGGAGGTTATTGGCAGATTCCAATGGGAGCGGCGAATTGCGTTGGACACACCAATTCTCGTCTGATAACTGAAGTTAAGCAGCGCAACCCCAGTTAGTACTGACGTGGGTGGCCGCTTGGGAAAACTGGGTACTGCGAATACCCAAAAATCGTCGCATTAGGGTAGTGTCTCTGCCGTCTCTTCATAAGAACTATGCTATGGACGGGGCTTTAATGACCTTGTAGTTGAATGGCCCTAAAACAGCAATAACAGCGCGCGACAGATTCCAATTGCTCTCCGAAGTGCATCCCAGAGAAGTTCAATAGGATGGCCCCACTTTGAAGATATTCATCCACCATTTTGGCCCTATTTGGACGAGCATTGCCATCCATAGAGGAACTGAAAGCCTACGACACCCCTGAAACGTCGCACAAAAGGCTCTGAGTCAATCTCTGTACCTCTAAGCAGTCAGGGGAGCCTGTGTTGAACACGTGGAGTGGTGTGCCTGCAAACACCACGACACCTCCACTGCTATAATGATCCCGTTCCCTGACGTTGAAGGAGTGTTAGAGGGTCTCAGGTTCTCTCCAGATCATGGTTCGTCTAGAACAGGGGTGGCCAACCTGTCGATCGCGATCGACCGGTGGATCCCGATGCCAATTTTGGTCGATCACTCGCGATGTGTTAACGTAGTGGCTCAGTGTTTCTAGGTCTGCGTCAGTGGTTCTAGGTTCGATACTGGACCGAGGTGGGTCCAGTGTCGAACCTCTCCCTCTCCTCTTTGACTACGCCTATGACAACAAGTCGATCGCGACACTTTATTAAGATAAAAAGTAGCTCATATGTACACAAAAGTTGGCCACCCCTGGTCTAGAATCTGTGGCTAGGCTGAATCTTGACCCGTTATCACCCATCTTGGTGTTGCTCACGTTTTTTTGGTTTCTGGTGACTTGAGTAAAATGAAATTTAAATTTATTCTTTACTTGGGTTACCAAATAGCGGCGGGCGCAGACAAATCAGTTCACGGGCTCAATAGGCCCGCGGGCATAGGGTTGGGAACCACTGTTCTAAATGTGGTCTCCATTTTATACAGGTACAGAATCCTATTTCAGACTTTGTCGTCATTGGTTATAGAACGTTGACACGCGTGCGCTTCCGTCAAGAGTGCGGTGCGCGTGCTGATGTTCGTTCGAACGTCGATTCTTGTCAACTTCTATTATCGATTCTCTCAGTTAGGGTTATTGTGAATATTTTTGTTATGGTGGGAACGTTTCTTTTGTTTAATTTCAAAATGGCCATAACGCCTCAACCACTGTAACATCGTTATCATCGTCACTACCATACTACCGTCCTTGTCATTTCTTCTCAGCCATTCCATCTCCTTTTTTTTCCTCCTCCATCGCCGACATCATCATCATTATCGTCGTCGTGGTCTTGGTTGTTGTAATGCATAATCCACAGCCCGCACTTAGGAAGTCGTTCACCGTTTCGTTTCTATAAAAGTGTATCTCTCGCTAGTACTATTGTTTTCGTAGAGAATTTCTCTATTGATATTAGTTTGAAAGAAGAAAAAAAGAAAGGAGGAGTTTAGGTACCTCTTCACTGTAAATAGATTATAGACCGAGAAACAAAAGTTTGAAAAATAACACATCTGAAGTTCATTATTTGCTTTTATGCATATAGGACACGTCCCACGGTTTTTGTATACAACTATTGCTTTATATTTGAAGTCGTACATATCATTGCTTTTTGAATAAGGTAAACAATTTGAAATATCTCATTGCAGTTAGTCACCTGCTACCCAAGTGCTTCCACGTTGGTTTCATGTTAATTTTTAGGTCGAGCTATTAATTTAATGCAAGAAACGGCACATATACATACACTCAACGCACGCTATATGCTAATGTTTTTTTTTCCTCTCTTGCTTTTCCTAACTGCAATATCTATCGATTATTCTTGTCATTAACAGTATTAGCCGTTCAATACAGATACTTTTGACATTATATAAGTAGTCGACGTAGTAAACAAACTCATGTTTGTCTTTTAAGTAAACTTCTTTCTTTTCTTGTATCCTTTTAAAGTTTAATTAAGTTCCAATAATAGACAAATTACGAGCTTCTAGGTTTAACAATATATGGGCTTTTGCAGTTTTGTCAGACTGAATCGGTGGCTTTTTAAATTTCTGTTGAAGTAATTAGACACAGCACGAAGGATGATGATGATGATGATGATCAAATCGTATTAAGGGTGACCTGGATGCTTCTTTGCACTAGAAGATTGTTAACTGCATTAGGAAATGCTTTATGGAGGTTTTTTTAACCTTTACTTACCTGCAATTTATCGTATACCTACTACTTACTTTTATTCTAGGATGTGTATCAAGATATCTGCTCGGATACTTCATACTGCCTTCAGGTTATGTGTTTAAATTGTTCTTTTAAAGCAGTGTCATTCAAGCTAACAGCTCGTCTTGCAGTCTTCAGGATCCACAATTAATGTGAGATGGTGTTTTACTCCAGGACTAAAATGTCCCCCTCCTCGTATTTCTTTTAAAGTCGGGTATGTTGTCAAGATAGTGACTGATTTATTTAACATGGTTGGTTTTCATTTCGGCGAGGGTCTAGTCACCAAATCTAGTGGCCAGAGAGGTTTTTATTAATTTACGTCTTTTATGCATATACTAGGAGTTCTTTGACACACTCGTTTCACAGATTTTTGTGTTCATCCTTCCTGTCGCCATACCAGAGAATGGACCCATCAGCCTTGACAAGAATGGAGCATGTAAGATGTAGAAATTTATTAGGCAAACGCAGCACCATTTTCATCCATGGGAAAGAAATGGGACACGTTCATTGGAGGTTTGAAAATCAAATGATTGAGTTTAGGGCCTCGTGAGATTGCTTCTTCTCCTCGTCCTCCTCCTCCTGCCTCATCAGCCTTCCAAATATTGTATTTACAGTATCTAAGTTTTGAAGACCATCCAGAGAGAGATAGAGAAATGACTAGATAATTTTGTCCTGGTGCCGCCTAGCTGCGTGGCGATCGAGAATGGTAATCAAGTTGACTTGCTGTAATCTAATAACACAATGTTGTCGGCCTGGAAACGCAAAGGTTGATTTTGCAGAATTATATGTATCATTTCAGAAAAAGGGGGGCGAAAAAAGAGTTTCAGGCAAAAGGGAAGTGAACTTACTTGCTGGCTGAGTAATATCATCATCATCATCATCATCTCTACCTCCCTCTTTCGGACGACCTCTTGTTGTCCCCTTTCTTACACTCCTCTCAACCAATCTATGACGTTGTTTGCTTGTATGTTTGTGTTAAGCCGTTTCGCTGTGGTCTCATTTTGATTTTTATAGTTTGGTAGTTTGATTCCGTTTTCTCCATTTCAAATGGGATAAATGACCATAAAAGTAACTGTTGGCAAATGGTTTGCGCTTTTGGAGAGTGACTGACTCGTGACTGTCCCGGAATTGGCTTTGCCTCGTTGGTTTTTGGAGGTATTATTTGTTCTCTCCCTGCCACCTTGTTGTTATTGTTGGTAGCGGTCTCCTTATTCTTTTCTTGGTTCGTCTCTGCTCCCACCTTTCCGTACCCCCTCCCGTTAGCTTTGTTTTAAAGGTGTTGTATGCGGGGGTGAGGACGCTGAGAGAAAACAAGACGGACATCATCCCGGCTTTTATTGGCGGCTGTTGTGTCGTTTGAAATACTGGAACGGTATGGTATGATGGTCGGGAACGAAACCAATTAGGAGATCGGTCGTAATGTTGGTGATGGGAACATAATCGTGGCGCGCTCTTACTCCTCTCCCCTACCCTAAACACAGTGTGGGTGTGTGAAGAAAGGAGTTGAAAAGAAGAATGACTGACTGTATTTCCCTCTTGCCTATCCCTATCGCCCTCTCATTTCCCCCCATTTGCTGTATCTTCATGTCCTCCTCCCGAATCTCATTCTTACTCTTGTCTGTCCGATGTGTTTTCTTTTTTCATTTTCGTCCTGTCGTCTACAGATGATTAGGATCAAATTGGGATTTAAGAAAAAGAAATGGTCATCAATCCTTTCCCCGCACCCTCTGATATCTTCTTCCCCATCCTGGACATTTGTTTCGATATATGTATGCATTTGTTATCATTTCGTGCTTCGTCTCATGCAATCTGCGGCCTGTCTTGGTGGACGCAGTTTCGATTCCCTCTCAGACTTATCTTGAAGGAAGAGAAAGATGCCTTGTATTTCTGAAGGGGAGCGTTTTGTTGTTTGTTGGTGTTTTAGGGCCCTTCAACTGCAAGGTCATTAGAGCCCCGTCCACTGCGTAGTTCTGATGCAGAAACTGCACAGACACTACACTAATGCGACGATTTTTGGATACTAGCGGTACCCAGTTTTCCCAAGCGGCCATCCATGTCAGTACTAGCTGGGGTTGCGCTGCTTTACTTCAGTGATCAGACGAGAACTGGTGTGTCCAACGCAATTCCGCTCCCTGGAGCGGATGCATTGCGTTGGACACTCCAGTTCTCGTCTGATCACTGAAGTTAAGCAACGAAACCTCAGATAGTACTGGCATGGGTTACACGTCGTAGTGTCTGTGACGGCCCTAAAGCACCAACGAAACTGTATTTTTTAAGTTCGTAGGCCGCCTCAATAGCTTAATTGATAATTTACTGGACTGGTATCTTTCAGTGCTGGCCATAATATTAGAAGAATATCTCAAGGACACCCTCCATCCCGAAGGGAGCCGCGAATTGCGTTGGACACACCAGTTCTCGTCTGATCACTGAATTTAAGCAGCGCAACCCCAGTTAGTACTGACATGGATGGCCGCTTAGGAAAACTGGGTACCGCTAGTATCCAAAAATTGTCGCATTAGTGTAGTGTCTGTGCAGTTTCTTCATCAGAACTATACCGTTGACGGGGCTCTAATGACCTTGTAGTTTGAAGGGCCCTGAAATACCAACAAACAAGCAAATCTATCCCGAATGGAAAATGAAACCAACGCTCGTTATGATCCCTCACTCCTCTCTACTCTTCCGGAAAAAGTATTTAGACATAATTTCCGCCTATGAAGGTTACTGGGCAGGAACTTTTTTCCCTTTCTATCCACCTACGGTAATAGTTGTTTGTTGGGAGAAATAGGCGTAGAAATTTGTGCCTTCATTTCCCATTTTCTTTGGCTTTATTATCGAAAAATAATCAATCGATTTATTTATTGTCTTAGTAACAGTACTAGACCATTCTAATCATTGATGTTTTTGATTATTCGTTAGAATTTGAAAGTTGAAAGGGAACCGGCGGGCGTGAAGGGGGACTCGCCTACTGTTTGGCGCATGTGGCTTCGTTTAAGGTATAGTCAGTGGCGTCACTAGGCGAGTGCGGGCCGCACCAGGTGATACCACTCGCACCATGAGAAATGGGGTGACACCGAAGCAGAAGAAACGGTTTTTTTTTTCGAGAGAGAGGGGGACCGGGACCGGGTGACGCCAACCCTAGTGTCGCCACTGGGTATAGTTGTTCCCCGTTAACTTATATCGTGATAGCTGATAATCGATCTGAGCAGCACTGGCAGACTTCTTTTCTGACCCTAAATGAAACTAGTAAGTGCGCTTGCATGTATGGTTTTTTTTATATATTATGCTAAATCAGTCTTGTTCCTCTGTTAGGCCCTTCTGGTCTTTAAGAATGGCCCATGGGAAGCCGTCTGCATAGTTTTTAGAGTATTTTCTTTAACCTGATGTCTTGTGAGTACTAGTCGTCTTTCCTTGTTCTTCTTTCGTCTCGATTCTTCCTCCCTTCCCTTTTCACCCGCCCCACACCCATATTTTATTTACTCCCCACTCCCTTCGTCTCAGTTTCTTGTCCTTCCCCCCAACTCCCCCAACCCCCCAACCCTTCGTCTCTATTCTGCCCTGTAGATTGAATACTCGGAATGAACTCTGAAGTAAATCAGTTTTGTTGGTAGCGCACCTGGGTCCTTTGACAGTCCTCCTCGTCTTTCACTTTTCCCACTCTATTTCCTACATTTAGGTGATGGATTTTTCAGGATGATGGACTAACCAATGGGGAGGAAGGGTTAGAAGGGATTGGTCTCGTCTCTTCCTCCTTCCTCTTATTTCTGTCTAACCCCAGCTGCCCTTTTCCCCTCGTCTCTCTCTCATCGTCCAGTGGATATTGTGACGGTTGACCCATTGAATTTTTCACAATCCAATTTCGTCCTTCTACTAAATGTATTTGATTTTTTTTCTCTTTCTCTGTTTGAAATGACAGGCAAGGGTTGAATGAGGAAAATGACCCGTGTCACACGTACCCGACTTGTGCAGAATGAGTGAGTATTCAACGTCCATCTTGAGTTTTTGTTGGTGGCCGATGGACTGGAGAGTAGTCACTTGATAGGGTTTCATGCTAAATTCCTTTTGAGATGTTTTATTTTTTGCAACTTTGAATTATTCTTCTTCTATAGCATGATGTCCCTAGACTGGACAGTTCGGAATGGGATTTAGGGTAGAGGATATAGAAGAGGCGGCAAGTTCATGATAAGTTTTAAAGGTGCTCTTGAAAGTCATAGAAATAGTTTGGTGGGAATATAATTGTTAGTGTAGCGTGAAATAGAGTTTTTCAGGAGGGTTAAAGAAAGGAGTTTTTCTTGAAATCTTCTAAGAGGTTTCTGCTGAGGAAACGCATCCGACGAAAAAAAAGGTTTGACAATGGAAAGGGTTGACTGGACCAAACGCAATCTCTCGCGCTTTATCTTCTTGACGTTATAGTCGATATGATTAACTCCTTTTCGCCTCTCTTTCCTCACCATCGGTGGCCATCCTCTTCTCTTTTGCCGGCCCACCTCAATGGTTCAGTGGGTTTACGGAAGTTTCGCCCCCGGAGCTTTCACCCCTGGGCACTTTTCGCCTCCGGAGCTTTCGCCCCTGGGCACTTTTCGCCTCCGGAGCTTTCGCCCCTGGGCACTTTTCGCCTCCGGAGCTTTCGCCCCTCGTACGTTTCGCCTCTCGGATGTTTCGCCCCCGGACATTTCGCCCCTCAGATGTTTCGCCCCTGGGAAGGTAAATGGCCGGTAAACGACGTAAACGCAAACTTAAAACGTAAAATTTACGTCGTCAAAGTCTTTTAAGTGATGTTCGTCTGCTAAATTGTACTTAAAAAAATAGCAGCAGCGTCGATGC
This sequence comes from Trigoniulus corallinus, assembly GCA_013389805.1. Taxonomy (NCBI): domain Eukaryota; kingdom Metazoa; phylum Arthropoda; class Diplopoda; order Spirobolida; family Trigoniulidae; genus Trigoniulus; species Trigoniulus corallinus. The sequence continues at coordinate 7,611,631 of JAAFCE010007744.1, forward strand.
TTAAAACTACCAACGTAAAATTTGGCGCATGCGCGTGTCGCTATCTTATGTCCGAAAACACATCGATTTGTAGGGCACTAGTGGTTTTTTAAAGGCGGTTTTTTAGATGGTAAAGTGAATTTCCAGATATTTAGGCTATGCCTTTCAGAAAGTCTATTAAATTTCTACCGTTGATGTCCTCCACAATGCGTAGCATTCTTGCCGAAATTGCTGAATTTTCACCTAACCTATTCCTTAAAACACTCAGAAAAAGGTCCGAACGAACAATGCTGTTTTTCTAGGTAAAAACAGAATAAAAAAAAAAAAAAACCGGCCAAAATAAGGTAAAAATCAAGGGCTGGCATTGACTCAAGGGTCAGTTGGCACTAGCCCTTGATTTTTACCTTACCTAAAACGGAATAACAAAAAATAACAAAAAGACGGCCATTTGCCCTCCCAGGGGCGAAACATCCGAGGGGCGAAATGTTCGGGGGCGAAACGTCCGAGGGGCGAAATGTGTGGGGGCGAAATGTCGGGGGCGAACGTTCCGGATCCCGGTTCAGTGGTGTATCGTATCTGATTTTGAGTTCGTAGATTCAGGTTCGACCCTCCTTATAAAGCAATAAGTAACTTCTTTAGGGCGAGAGATGCGCATTTTTCTTCCGTCCCAAATGAGAAGTAAAACCGTGAAACTTACGTAGTGTGCAGTGTCGGATTTAGATATTAAGAGGCCCTAGACTATTTCAATTTTGAGGCCCTTTTCTTACATTTTGAAGTCCGCTAAATGTTGAGACCCTAGGCTTCAGCCTACTTAGCCTAGTGGTAAATGCGGCACTGGTGATGTGTAACGTCTGTGAGTGTTTACGTTGACCACATTTGTTATAATTGTATTTTCTTAAAATTTAGGCAACTCTTGGTTTTAATATCATGGATGTGAGTTCGAACCCGAGTGAAGAATGAGATGGCTGGGTTTGGTTAGTTGCGTTTATCTATGAACGTTCTTTAGCAAGTCGGGAGGTAAGGCCCGAGCTCCTGCACACCATTTCTTCACCCATCTGGAAAGGGTGTCGCAGTAACATCGTTCTGCCCTTTGGTTGTTGTTGTTTGCTGGTGTTTTAGGGCCCTTCAACTACAAAAGTCATTAGAGTCCCGTCCACAGCATAGTTCTTATGCAGAGACTGCACAGACACTACACTTATGCGCCAATTTTTTTTCGGTATTAGCAGTACCCAGTTTTCCCAAGCGGCCACCCATGTCAGTACTAGCTAGGGTTGCGCTGCTTAACTTCAGTGATCAGATGAGAACTGGTGTGTCCAACGCAATTCGCCGCTCGTCTGCCCTTTGGTGATTGGAAGAAGGGGTCCGACATTTAAATGCTATCCCTTGTCGTCAGAGCGGCGAATTGCGTTGGACACGCCAGTTCTCGTCTGATCACTGAAGTTAAGCAACGTACCCCACAGCTAGTACTAACATGGGTGGCCGCTTAGGAAAAATTGGGTACCGCTAGTATCCAAAAGCCGTCGCATTAGTGTAGTGTCTGTGCAGTTTCTGCATCAGGACTACACAGTGGACGGGGCTGTAATGACCTTGTAGTTGAAGGGCCCTAAAACACCAACAAACAAACAGACAACCGATGTCGCCCAGAATCGAACCTTGGAGTCTGGACTCAAAGCACACTATTGAGCTTGTAAGTTTTGGGATGTCTTTGTAGAGGCTGCTGCTCCATTTCTTTTACATTATAACCCAACACATTAATTCTATTAGTGACTTGAAATCATGGTCGCCGGTTCTATCCTTGCCGGATATCCGCAGGTTAGACTTGAGAAATTTGAAGTGTTCCTCCCTCGCTCCCTTCCGCCTTTCTTCTATTCCCTTCCTGAGTGGGATGGAAGTCAAATCTTGGTTGTGTATGGTGCACATAATGTTATTGCACTTAAGCGAACCACCCTCTCTACACGGAATGGAATGTAGGCGTTCTCTCTCCCCTTCTCCTTCCGGCGTTACCTAATGGTCTGCAGAGCTGAAAACCTGACATGAAACTGAGCAACGTCCTTCTGGATAGGCGCATCTCCTCCTTCCTCCCTTGTCGACGTGCTCCAGATTTTTAGAGAGTTTCCGTTTTAGGCCAAAACTAATATTAGCTTTTATTTTGACGACGATGCCTGAATGTTGCTTGATTTGGCTCGATAATGTGGTGCTGACGACTATTAATTTGATTTTTATAAAAAAAAAAAAAAATCTTACCCCCGTCATAAACACACTCTCACCTACGTCGTTTTAATGAAAATATATATTAAGAGAAGGGGTAGAGGGAAGGTAAAGGGGTGGGGCATTCTGACTTAATAATAATACCGTCGAAGGAAAAAAAATATTTTTGATAGTGGGGCATGAAAATGTAAATTAAATTGCATTGTATTTGTCCCATTCACCTGTTACCATCTGCTGTTGCTCGTCTCATTTTCTTATCTTAAAAACAAGCTTTTCGTTTCTTAGCGTTCATCTTTACTGTGTTTTTCAACCCCGAGTTGGTGTGGAGCTTTTCTTTCTCCGCGGATTTAATTTTAACGTGGTTATGAAAAAGCTGCAGTGTTTTCGCTTGTGACTGTTAAATTGCAAATGGCCTTGAACGACGTTGAGAGGCAGACTGAGTATAAGGCATTGCCCATCTAAGGCCCGGTGCACACTTGCGATTTTTACTCGCGCGGCCTCGCAATTGCGGCATGAAATACATTAGTTGCAATGAGCGCCCCGGTGGTTAGCGGTTAGTGGTTAGCTCACTCGGCTACTACGCCAGTAGTTCTAGGTTCGATACTGGACCGTGGTGGGTCGGCTTCTTTCGGGCGAGAGAGAAGCCGCGAGTGTGCCTTCTTTCGTATGAGAAGTAAAACCGAGGTCCCGCGTGGGTGTACGATGTCACTTGCACGTAAAAGAACCCTCTCTACTACGCAACCGGGTAGATGAGGCAAAATTTGCTGGTGTAGGAGCTCGCCCTCTGGCGTCGGTAGCATTCCCCAACGAACACTAGACCGACGATAAATAAGCGTAGGGGTGCAGCTTTGGCCGGCAACCGGCTGCAGAACAAACTATGTCCAATATATCACCCTGTGTCCATTCAGAGGGACAAATGGGTACCCGACCCTGCCATAGGCGGGAAAAGGGTTACGAGTTGCATTTTTGCTTTGTTGAGGGAGTGCACACATACCTGCGGCGCCGCCGCGGCTCCGAAAACCGGAGTTGCGTCTGGAAATTCCCGCAGTTCCCTACGAAACCGCCGCGGCGCCGCCCTCGCACATGCGGTCACGTAGTACCGTGTGGTCTATTGAGTGATGCATACATACGCGCGGTTCCTTAGTTTTGACATTTGGTGGGCGAAAAGGGCACGCCTTCTAGACAGTTGCCAAATGTGTACTGGCGACATTTCCCCGCATGTGTGCATTGAATTGCTGCGGGGTCGCTGCGGTGTCCCTGAGGCACCCGCGCGAGCAAAAATCTCTTGTGTGCACCGGGCCTAAAGGTTGGTAGGGGGTCTAGTCGTTAGGATAGTTGACTTCGGGAGTTATTGAGTACAGGCTCGATCCCCCGGGAGCGGCTGTATTGCGTCGGACACATCAGTTCTCGTCTGATCACTGAAGTTAAGCTACGCAACCCCAGCTAGTGGGGAGCGGCGAATTGCCTGGGACATACCAGTTCTCGTCTGATCACTGAAGTTAAGCTACGCAACCCCAGCTAGTGGGGAGCGGCGAATTGCGTGGGACATACCAGTTCTCGTCAGGTCACTGAAGTTAAGCAGCGCAACCCCAGCTAGTACTGACATCGGTGGCCGCTTGGGAAAACTGGGTACTGCTAATACCCAAAAATCGTCGCATAAGTGTAGTGGCTGCATAAGAACTATGCTGTGGACGGGACTCTGATGACCTTTGCAGTTGAAGGACCCTAAAACACCAACAAACAACAACAACCCAGCTAGTGCTAACATGGGTGGCCGCCTGGGGGACACTGGGTACCGCTAATGCCCAAAAATCGTCGTAACAGCGTAGTGTCTGTGCAGACTGCAATAGAACTATGCAGTGGACGGGGCTCTATTGACCCTTGTAGTTGAAGAGCCCTAAAACACCAGCAAATCAATCACTTACCGGATCGATCTTCTGTTGAGGCAGATTATTTCTTCGGTGGCTTGGCGCCGAAAGAGGGAAGCTCCAAGTGTACAACTTCCGCCCCGAACGGGAATTAACAACTTACCATCCCAGGCCAGGTACCCATCTTGTCCCAAAGGGATGTGAGCGGCTGTATTGCGTTGAACACACCAGTTCTCGTCTGATCACTGGAGTTACGTAACGCAACCCCAGTGACCGCTGGGAACAATGGGTACTGCTAAGACCCAAATCGTCGTAACAGCGTAGTGTCTGTGCAGACTCTGCATTAGAACTATGCAGTGGACAGGGCTTTAATGACCATCGTAGTTGAAGGGCCCTAAAACACCAACAAATCTAATCAGTCAAGGCCAAAAGGATCCCTTCTACATGACGCAAATTATTGCAATAAAAAATTATCAGATGGAGCTCCCACCCTGGTAGCGGACATTGTTTTCAGAGAGATGTACTGTAGTTGATGGACGTCCCTTTCAATTAAACGGGGTAGCCGTCGACTGTTTCACTGCCTTCATCGCCAGGCTGGAATTTAGTGGTTAGTTGTTGTTTTCCGAAATTAGGCGAAAGCGAGAGAGAGTATTTAATTCGAGGAAAATTTTTAATTAAATTTTCGTTATTTGTTTCATTGCGACGTATAACTTATGGCTTTTCGGTATATTTGCCTTTTACTCTCATTTTGCCTCGTCCTCCTGCTCCCAATAGTCAACTAACAGCTTTCTATGTTTTTATCCTCCTTCAGGCCCTCCATCTTTAAGATCCTCGTTTTGCGCCTGCGCATTAGGGCGAGTGCCTTAAATTTCAAAATGTCACTTTTGATAGGTTGGTGGTCCACTTTTCACTTGATACATCAACATAATCATGCCCTTATCCCGTCTGTGGCAGGGTCGGGTCTGCTGGTCCACTGAAGATTCTCTGACTGGGGGGCACTCCAGCCAGGCGTGTGGAACCCGCAGGATTACTGGATTAATTTTCATGGGTTGGGGAGTAAGCCAAGCAGCCATAACAGGACGAACTCCTAGGAGGCTGCTCGCGGGAGAGAAGGAGGTAGGTGTAGAGCAGGCATGTCAAACTCGTGGCACCCCGAGGGCCACATGCGTTGTCATGAGGGCCATGCAGTGTTGACCCTTTTTTACGGTATTTTGGAAATTTGTTTTTGAAAGTAACAAGACAATAATTGTCGAAGTGGTCTTTAATTAACAATAGTTTTAATCAAAATATGGCCCATGGCACCCCCCATTCCAACTATGCCGGGGTCAACTGTCACCCTCTCGTTACGCCTCTGAGTAGCCAACTGCATATGTATACTACATGATATCGGTTGTGAGGGCCGCCACTTTGACACCCCTGGTGTAGAGGACGTAGGAGAGGGGAAATTTGCAGCACCCAACGTTCTTTACCAACCACGCATGTTGGTACTAACGTGGGCTTGCGCTGCTTAACTTCAGTGATGTCACCAGATTTTTGTTGTTTGTTGGAGTTTAAGGTCCCGTCAACTACGAGGTCATTAGAGACCCGTCCACTGAATAGTTCTAATACATATACTGCACAGACACTACACTAATGGGACGATTATTGGGTATTAGCAGTACCCAGCTTTCCCAAGCGACCACCCATGTCAGTACTAACTGGGCTTGCGTTGCTTAACTTCAGTGATCAGACGAGAACTGGTGTGTCCAACGCAACTTGGCTCACAATATTGGCTTTGTTGTGTGTGGAGGGGATGTCGGCCTACCCCACTTGTTCCAACACCGCTTTTAGACAACCAAAATAGTAATTCTGGCAGGTAAATTAATGCTTTGTTGGTTATAATATTGCATGGTGTTTAACCTATTGTACACTAACAGTAAGCACCAGGGATTTTCCAGACTGCATGCGGGTCACTTTTAACTTGATACCTTTGACGTTATTAATCCCAATTTGTTTCTGTGGATTTTTGTTCTGGCAATTTTGTGGAATTGGGAGGTGGATGTGTGTGTGGAAAGGTATCACCGGCCGAGGACCAACTGAATTTAATAGTTCAACGGTTGTCCAGGTGTCACGGTCTTGGAATCCAATATCCATACTAATTGATGTGTCGTTAAAAGTTTTCGTTTGGTTGGTTGGGTGTTTAAATGGTTTTGGAGAGAGAGAGAGAAAAACGACTGGCTATTAAAAGGTAACGATATAAATTATGGAGGAAAGAGGTGACTCGATGTGGACAGCTTTTGAACATTGATGCAGTCTAATTTTTGGATGTTACCTCTCTCGTAGTGTCGGTTGTGAATTGTCCCCCGTTGCGTTCTATAGGGTTACGTATATTTTCGAAACAGCTGAATCATTCGATTAATCTAGAATGCGTGAGTTATGTCTTTGATAATAATCTGATTGATTAATCGATTACTGCGCGTTGTTATTTTTTTTTTTTAATTATTTATTCGCCCTATGATTCAATTCATCTCTCGTTGAAGCTCAATGATTTTGATCAAACACTAACGTTCGATAAGGTAGGATATTATGTAAGTCAACGATAGATACTGCCATGGCTGAGTGTGTCTTTTTCTTCTTCTGTTATATATATATTTTTTTCTTCCTCGATATTCCTTCCGCTCTTGTATCCTTTTTAAAATATAGCAACCATTGTTATTCCATTGTTCCTTGAGAACGCTCGTGTTATGTGTGTGTCTTGCGTGGTTTTCATATTTTCAATATGAATTGAAGGTTCTAACATGTACGCAACAGTGATTATGTGAAAAGGATAAAAGGCAGGGATTTCAGTTGATTTCATTGCAGTGAGTGAGAGAAACTTGCTTCGTTTGGCATTGATTTCCACCTCTGTCTCGCTTCAATAGAGAATGATAAGGTGATGGCCATTTTTTTTTTCGAATCAAGAATGCGGAAAAGAACACCGGTATTCTTTTTTAGAATAAACGTCAGATGCGCGTGCGTGCATTCGCGTGATGGAGCGAAGCTAGCGGCGTTGATTTGATTTCTTTGGTGAATGGAGCGGAACGGAACGTGAGCAAAAAATAGAAGGTTGTTGCATTGCCGAAAAGTAGAGCACACTAAAGAGCGCTATCTGATTTCTGAAGTAGCGATAGCATAGCGATCCTGACTAGTACTAAACGCGTTGTGATTGGTCCGTATTTAGAACAGCTGACGTCGTCCGTTTTTTTTATGCACATAACTGTCGTAGTTGACGTATTATAACCAAACTTCATAATCATTTTACGCTTATCCTGCCTGTGGTAGGGTCGGGTCTGCGGGTTCTCTCCCACCAGGTCCCCATCCGCCCCACACAATCTAAGTATTGCCTCCTCCCCCTTCCTCAGTTGGTGAGACAGTTCTGACTGGTGGTACCCCAGTCTTGTCCCTCTGAATAGACACTCTGTGTTTTTCTGCAGCCGGCTGTCGACCAAAGCTGCAACCCCCTATGCCAGTGGCGGCGAACCTGTGACCCACCGTGCAATTTTAAGACCCAGCGTGAATCATATCTAGTTTATAGTCTCATAGTGTGTGTGTGTGTAGTGGATGAGGACCTGGTTGGTTAGAACCCACAAACCCAACCCTGCCACAGGCGAGATAAGGGTAATATGATGATGTTCTCTATTTGCTACTTTAATAAACTAATTTATTCATTATTAATAATAATTTTTTATTCATAAAATTAAATAGTGCTTGCACTTGACCCGTGGACAACTCTTTGGTTTTTTTCGTGTTATTGTGACCCGTCTTCAGAAAAAGGTTCGCCACCACTGCCCTATGCTTACTTATCGTCGATCTACTGTTCGTTGGGACACTCCTCCGAGCTCCTACACCTGGGAATTTTGCCTCATCTGCCCGTTGCATAGTAGAGAGGGTTCTTGGTCTTGCAGTAATGACATGGTGTACACCACACGGGACCTCGGGTTTTCCTCTCATCCGAAGGAAGACGCCACCGGACTCTCTCTCTCTCTCTCGCCCGAAAAAAGTCAACCCTCCTCGATCCACATTCGAACCTGGAACCACCGGCGCAGTACATCGAGCACACTGCTTATTGCGCCACCGAGGCGGGTCGGTTCTTTGGTGTTTTAGGGCCCTTGAACTGCAAGGTCGTTAGAGCCCCGTCCGCTGCGTAGTTCTAATGCAGAAACTGCACAGACACTACACTAATGCGATGATTTTCGGGTATTAGCGGTACACAGTTTTCCCAAGTGGCCAACTCATGTTAGCTAGCACTAGCTGGGGTTGCGATGCTTCATTTCAGTGACCAGGCGAGAACTGGTGTGTCCAAAGCAGTAAGCTGCTTCCCGGAGGCGCGTCTGCCAAGCGTCTAGAACCCTTGCAAATAGTGGACAGGTTATCTGTGTGGTGAGGATTCACAGGGACACGATGGGTACCCGACCCTGCCATAGGGGAGAATAGGGTTAGGAGTTGCATTATTCGGAGTACCCACTTCTAGAGTTTGGTCCGCGGGAGCTGTTTCATTTCTCTCCTCCCCCTCAACCCATGCGATTTAGTCAAGACTGTCTCACGACTGTCTTTGTACTCAACTTGGGCAATGAAAACAAATTGGTAGTCTCGCACTTGAAACAAGGCGTCTATAAGGCCCAGTGCAAAGTGAGACGCAGTCTCCGCAGGTGACGCAGGGTGACTCACCATAAATTTATGTGGCTCACATGATAGTATGTAGTTGCGCATGTTAAGTCGCAGGGTGACGTGACTCAGTGCCTGCGCCACGTGACCCTGCGGAGCCCAGTGCCAATGCCGCAGTTTCCTGCGTGAATTTGACGTGACAATAACAAAAAAAACGGTGCGAAGCAGAGAAGTTCTCTTGTTATTTGATTGCAGGTATGGTGAAAAACTGTGAATCAATGTGCGGTGATTGCCTGCTAGCAGAATTTCGCAGGGCTGCTACACCCTGCGTCACCTTCGCCACCTGCGTCTCATTTTGCGCCTTGCCTTAGACAAAACTCATTGACAACCACAGAGCACATAGACTGTCGTGAGACAGTCTTGACTATAGTGTGCGTCTGGCCTATAGGTGGCCAACCCCTGAATGCACGTGAGGACGGCTGTGTCACGTGAGGATGCACCACGTGCACTCTTTCCAATTGATCATGCTAATAATAATACAACGAGTGGAAGGGAGGATGTGTTTATAGAATAATGTCACGTGAATTTGTTAAGTGCAAATGCGATGTGTACGTTAAGTAAATATTCAAAAATAAAATTTTGAATGGAAATTGATAATATAAAGGACAAGTTTTACAAGGAGCAATATAGCAAAATCAATTTTATTTTTCTTGACTAGAAGAACAGGTTAGCCACTATGGGAGCAGAGGAAGGAGGTATATGACTAGTGGAAAAGTTGTCGCTAATGGCAGCCACGGAAGTTGTAGGATGCGTTCTTTTACACCAAAATGGCGGACTGATTTCTTGGATTCGCTCATTAGTTTGTTACAAAATGACGTTTGCATGAAAGAACTGAACGGAAATTAGTTTTTTCTTCCTTCCCTGTTGTGGATTTTTCTTCTTACTATGTAAGTAGTAGTATATAGTGTATGTTACTTTTAAAATATTCATTTACCAGCCATACTGTAAATCAAGTAAAAGCTAGTCTTACGATCAATTAATTGCAGTTCGGTAGAGGTTTGAATTTCGGTGGTAGGTGAAAGGCAGGAATGAATTTTGTTTACTTCTTGCGGAAATGATTTCAGTAATTTTATTTTATTTTTTTTTTTTTGATTGAAAGTTTTTAATATCCTGTGTCTAAATGGTAAAGATATACAGTATATTATATATCGTCCACCAGTTATTTATTACCTGCAATATTAGAGAGTTAGTGGTGAACGTCGACGATGACGATACGAACGATACGAGGTCAAATGAGGCAACTGTGCATGCTCACGAAAAGCAGACCAGCAATTGAGCTTGCGCATTTGCCTCATTTGACCTCGTATCGTTCGCATCGTCATCATTCACCACCGAGATTGAGCGTACAGTTACCGATAACCATTTGTCCCATAAGCAGACGAAATTTAAGGTGCGCATGCTCCACAAATAAAATTAATTGTTCGGAGCATGCCTAACTTAAGTGTCGTCTGCTTATGGGACAAATGGTTATCGGTAACTGTACGCTCAATTTCCCTATTAGAATAGGGAGATTGAGCGTACAGTTACCGATACAGTTACAGTTACCGATGGTGAACGTCGACGATGACGATACGAGGCAGAAATGGGCAACTGCGCATGCGTATGCTCTTGCTGGTCTGCTTTTCTTGAGCATGCGCAGTTGCCCATTTTTGCCTCGTATGGTTCGTATCGTCATCGTCGACGTTTACCACTAACTCATTATTGAGTGGGGTGCTGTTATTCTCTCATTGTTGTCCAAGAGGAAAATTGCGTTCTAACGAAAGTCAGTGCTGGAATTGCAACGGTCATCGACTCAATTTTCGACAGGATTATCTGCCAGAAAATTTGAGTAAACAGTCGACATTTCAATTTGTCTGCATCGTCTCAATTCATGAGTTGTTGGTGTTTGTTGGTGTTTTAGGACCCTTCAACCACAATGGTCATTAGAGCCCCGTCCACAGCATAGTTTTTATGCAGAGACTGCACAGACACTAGGATGATGTGACGATTTTTGGGTATTAGCAGTACTCAGTTTTTCCAAGCGGCCACCCATGTCAGTACTAGCTGGGGTTGCACTGCTTAACTTCAGTGATCAGACGAGAACTGGTGTGTCCAACGCAATTCGCTGCTCTCTCAATTCATGGGATAGGCCGGCATCCCCCCCCCCACAGACAACTTTGCCAATATTCCTGCGGGTTCCAGACGCCTGGCTGGGGTGACCCCAGTCGGAGTAGTTCAGTGCACCCGCAGACCCGACCCTGCCACAGGCGGGATAAGTGTATGATGATGTTGTTGTCGAAGAGGATGGCAGTTTGTCGGTTACCGGAGTTTCTCACGTTGGTCATCATGCCATCCAATCACGTTTCGACACGTCAACGTCGTCATCATGGCTGCCAAATTTTTGTTTTATCCAATTTTAGTTTTGAGTGGGTGTGCGTTTTTTTTTCATTTTTTGAAGTTCTGATGGGAAAGACAACCCAAAGTGGTTACTAAATGAAGGGAAGTTTCGTAATTTTAACTTCCGAAATCGTTTCCGAACTGTAGCGGAAGTCATTTTCTAGTTGAAATTGTTTCTGGTCAAATCATCTTTCTCTCGTTAGCATTTAATTGGACAATCATGGTGCTTCTTCATCCCCCTTCTTTCCTGAATCGTTCATGTTATTGGATCCAATTCACATTTATTTGACGGTCTATAAGTACTAAAAGAACAATATTAATAGTTGGTCAACAAGTTCTAAAAGATGGTCATCAAATACTGACCCATCCTTCCCTCCTCTACTTGATTGCGTAACTTCTAAGTTCACCACCATTATAGACTCGAAACGAAGAAGGAACTTCCGGAAGCGTGTGAAACTTGACTTGTGACCGTAACATTTGACTTTTAAAGTGTCAGGAAAGTGGTTGCTTTGCTCGCTCGACTGCTGTGCCAGTGGTTCCAGATTTGATCCTGGATCGACTTGGGTTGACTTACTTTGGTTTCGTTGGTGTTTTAGGGCCCTTCAACTACAACGGTCATTAGAACTCCGTCCACGGCGTAGTTCTAACGCAGATATTGCACAAACAGTCTATGGGTTTTAGTAATTAGAGGTACCTTGTGTTCCCAAGCTGTCACCCACGCTAGTACTAGCTAGGGTTGCGTTGCTTAATTTGAGTGATCAGACGATAACTGGCGTGTCCAATGCAATGCAGCCGGTCGAGAGAGAGAGACCCCCAATGCCCCTTCCATCGGATGGGAAGTAAAACTGTGGCCCCGTGTGTGCCCCGTACGGTGGCATTTGTACGTAAAAAAAGAACCCTCTCTGCTATACAACGAGCAGATCAGACAAAAGTCCTAGGTGTATGAGCTCGCCCTTCCCTGGTGTCGGTGAAGGACGAGTGTCCCAACTCACAGTAGGCCAATGCACAGTAGGAATTGCACCTTAGGTCGGCAGCCGGCTGCGTCAAAATAGCATCTAACAGATAGGAACCCATAGGAATCCGACCCTGCCATAGGCGAGAAAGGGGGTTAGTAGTTGCTTTTATTTCCTTTATACACATGCGTTAGTGTGTATGTCATAAATAGCACGTGTAGTAGGTTATACATATGTTCAACTGAATTAATTTAGAGTTAATTTGAGAGAATTTTCTGTGCCATTCAAGTGTTATAATATACTGACTCCTAATATTTGCATACGATTTTTAATCAAAAATGTCTTCCGAACGCGAATTTCTTGACGAATTAATAAAATTTACCGAAATTTGCCCGTTTTCTGACAGAGAATGATTAATATATGATTAAAAATGCCAAATATGACTGACGGCTTTTTACTAGAGGAAAAAAAGTAATTAAATTGCATTATACCGAATGAAATATTTGCATATTAGCTAAAAAAATGAAATGAAGCGTGAAATTAAAAGAGAAATGATCGCATGACATGATCGTATATTGGTGGAGAAATAAGCCTAATTTGTTGTGGGTTCTCGTCTCCATTTTAGAACAAAGTGTTAAATTCGAATATTTGAAACATTCTATTAACACAATTCTGAATCGTTTATATCGATATAATAGATCGATTTTGAAGAGGTCACGCACACAGCACAACTCGCCAAACTACTTGAAAGGATTAATTGAAAATGGATGACGTCCAAAAATCAGCATATACACCATCACTCCATGCTGTTCACGCCATTTTGTTTTCAGTTTAGTTTAAGTTCTGGTGAGAACAGCGTGGATGAAGAAAAATTGCTACTTTTGGTGGCCGGGTAACCTTCTTGTCCCTCTTAGTAGACACAAGAGCGGCATTTTGGTCATTGTTTTTCCTCAGCCATAGCAGTCTGTAAGCCCTATGCCAGTGGTGGCGAACCTGTGACCCACCGTGCAATTTTAAGTGACCCACCAGAACGTCAATCATATCTAGTTTATCGTATCACAGTGCGTGGGTTGAACGGGGACCTGGAGGTTAGAACCCATACATCCCACCCAGCCACAGGCGGAATAAGGGCATTATGATGATGTTCTCTATTTGCTACTTTAATAAACGAATATATTCATTATTATTAATAATTTTTTATTCATAAAATTAAATAGTGATTGCAACTGACCCGTGGACAACTTTTTTGCCCTTTTTTCGTGTTATTGTGACCCGTCTTTAAAAAAATGGTTCACCTCCACTGCCCTATGCTTATTTATCATCAGTCTACTGTTTATCTTTTTGGGGAATTCCACCAACGCCAGGGGGGGGGCGAGCTCCTACACCTGGAAATTTTTCCTTATCTACCCGTCGCATAGTAGAGGGGGTTAGGTCGAGTTGGGTTGGACACACCAGTTCTCGTCAGATCACTGAAGTTAAGCAGTGCAAGCGCAATTTAGTACCAAAATGGGTGGTTGGTAGTGAACGTTGGGTGCTTCTAATTTCCCCTCTCCTACATCCCCTACACCTACCTCCTCCTCACCCGCGAGCAGCCTCCTTAGGGTTCGGCCTGTTTTGGCTGCTTGGCTTACTCCCCAACCCCTGAGCATAACATACTAGCATACTTTTACGTGCAAGTGACAACATACACCACTCAGGTTCTCTCTCGCGTGAAAGAAGCCAACCCACCTCGGTGCAGTATTGAACCTAGAACTGCTGACGCAGTTACCGAGCATGCCACCCACTACGTCACTGAGGAGGGTTATAAAAATTTCCAAAACCATTCATTTTAAAAAAAACAACGTGCCATAAACATTGCAAGTTTATCTATCTAGAACTCCCTGCCAACCATTATGGTCCGCTCTCCAAAGCGGCTTGTCGCATACTGATCCCTATTTGGACCACGTTTTTGACACACACACACGATCATGTCACTGTTTCAAATGACATGGTGCCACTCCATTTATCAGTTGTCACTCCTGGTGGCAGGGCATACTTCCACCACGTTTTTGCCACACACGGGGAGCGGCGAGTTGCGTTGGACACACCAGTTCTCGTCTGATCACTGAAGTTAAGCAACGCAAGCCCAGTTAGTACTGACATGGGTGGTCGCTTGGGAAAGCTGGGTACTGCTAATACCCAATAATCGTCGCATTAGTGTAGTGTCTGTGCAGTATATGCATTAGAACTATACAGTGGACGGGTCTCTAATGACCTTGTAGTTGACGGGACCTTAAACTCCAACAAACAACAACAAATTGCCATACACGGTCAGTTGGCATGATGGAGTGATGGAGCGATCGGGTGGATTTTGGCTTGACCAAAAATCCAACCAAGCTCATCACGCCACGTCGTCCACTTCAGTTTCCCCACACACGATGCGATTTTGGATTGACACCATACCATTTGGACAGATGGAGCGATTGTGTATGGGGGCCTTAACGCTTTTCCTTCTTAAAACAGGTTACCTAGGAGATGCACGTGGGATGGTGGCCGCCATAATTTTTTTCTCTGCACTCTACCCACGTATTTCCAGATAAGGGAGGTGTGTCTTTCCCAACCATTTTAGTGGTGCGGTACTGTGCTCGCTTAATGTTCTCGGTGACATTTTGATCTAGTTTATTTATTATCAGTTCTTGTCATTTATGGGGATTCCATTCGAGTAGTGATGATGTGTAGGGCGTGGTATTATCGTGATTTTTTTTTCATTTTATGAGGTAACAGCAACAACGACAACAACAGAAAAAGTGGGTGACCTTTTGTCATTCATCCCGATCTCACTGTCATCTTCGAGGCGTGTGCTACTACTGCCTCTCCTTTCGGGCCTCCTATCGACTTCCCCCGCCTTCCATGCCATCTTGAATATTGACTTTTGTAGCGTTTTTGTCACCCATCTAAATAGTTTATGATGGAGCGGAAGGTGAGCGTTTACAGCGGAATCAAAAATGGAGTCATCAGGTACGATGAATTCGGTTGAGAAGGGTATCGCTTCTGATCCCCCCCTCCTTTAGTCTAGTAGCAGAGAAAAAAAATTGCAACACGTCATTCAGTGAACCCCAATTCAGTAAATTTCGCCAATCATCTCTCCCGCTGGACCCTTAGGAAGATGGAAGGTCGAAAAGTGAGGCGTAGCCTAGGGATTGGGGGATCTCAAAATCACAGGAATCTCGGAGCTGGCGAATTGCGTTGGACACACCAGTTCTCGTCTGATCACTGAAGTTAAGCAGTACTGACATGGGTGGCCGCTTGGGAAAACTGGGTACTGCTAATACCAAAACATCGTCGCATTAGTGTAGTGTTTGTGCAATCTCTGCATAAGAACCTACACTGTGGACGGGGCTCTAAATGACCTTGTAGTTGAAGGGCCCTAAAACACCAACAAACAAATACCGGAATCTCTCTCTCTGGAAGAGCAGAGGTGATATCCAAGACTGTAGTAACTATAGAGGTACAGTATTAAGCTTAGAAAGATCTCCATGCCATCTCCCCTCATTCCGGGGAGGGCGAGGAGTAAACAACAGCAATGCAAAGGTTAGTACGGGAAAAAGTTAAAGAATGGGGGTTAGTGCAGTGGCGACAGAGCATGCAGGGAAGGAGCAGCAGAGAAAACTCTGAGGGTGTATGGGAACAAGCTTAAGATAGAGGGGGAGGTAATTTATGATATGTGAGAGAGCTCACTTGTTTTTCGGGCAAAACCTGGGTTACGGGAGACGAAACTGAGGACTTGAAAGATCACAGGCTGAGACGAGGTCTGTGGATTGTAGGGGGATCTCAGGCATGTGATGCTGGTATGTCCAATGCTGGACCACTGCAGGAGGGGTTGGGAACCCTCACATTGGAAGAGTTCCTGGGATAGGTTGGGGTGGAGTGACTAGAATGGGTACAATGGACAAAGATGTTGCTGAGGTGCTGGTGGAGACATATGGCGTCGCTAGGGTTGGCGTCACCTCTCTCTCCCGAAAAAATCCGCTTCTTCTGCTTTGGTGTCACCCCATTTGTCATGGTAAGAGTGGTGTCACCCGGTCATTGTTAGGTGCTTTTGCGCTAAGGCACCGTATAGGCTGCTCATCACTTATGATCGGCCATGGGTCCCTGTATGGTTGGCAGGGTCGGTGAACTTGGTTAATAACCCATGAGCCTCCCTATAGTCAGGTCTGTGTGTGTGGCCGTTCTAATCTTGAAGTGAGGACAACCGAGCGGAAATGATAAATGACAACATACTGAATCATTGATTTTTAGACAAAAATGGCGATGTTTTTCATAATGGTGACAACTTGTTCCTATTGACCAGTCGTCAGGTGTCCATTGTGACGTTACCAAATATAAAACTTCTGTAAGAAGAGGGAGAGCGGGTATTGCCTTTTATAAGTTTCCCCTCGGTAACCTAATATCGGGAGCAGGACGTATGTTATTTGGTGTCCTCAGGTGTGTGCCTACGGTGCCTGAATGGAGGCTAAAGCAGTGTAGTAGGATAATCCGGGGTCATTCAACACTGTATGGGCACCGCACTATTTATGGATTACTGGATTAGTTTTAAGAGTTGGGGAGTAAGCCAGGCAGCCATAACAGGTCGAACCCTTAGGAGGCTGCCCGCGGGAGATGAGGTGGTAGGTGGAAGGATGAAAGAGAGAGGTAATTTGCAGCACCCAACGTCCTTTACCAACCACCCATGTTGGTATTGACGTGGGCTTGTGCTGCTTAACTTCAGTGATCTCACGGGAACTGGTGTGTCCAACGCAATTTCTTACATGTGTAATAAATCTACGTGTAAATGGGCAAGATTTCAGTTGGGAGTCTTTGAAAGTAAATGCGATGGTCCTTTGTGGGTGTACAATGCTCTGTTGACAATCCCTGGATACTCAAATATGGCAATATTTAACCAAGACTAAATGTAATATACACTTGTTACTTCATCTCCTGCACCTTGCTCGATGCTGTTGTTTTGAGTTATTCCATTGTGGATCCGCCACTTTATCGATCGTCGTATCTTTCGAAGGACCCCCTCCATTCACCAATCATTTGATATGCTTTCAATCATTGCTTGTCTTATTAGTTAAATGTGCGTCTGGTTTATTACGTGTTCCTAATAGGCCCTAGTGTAGATACATACTCGATTACTGCGTCAGTGGTTCCATGTTCGATATTGGGTCGAGGTGGGTTAGGAAGAGAGTGAGAGGGGGGTGTCCGGAGTGGTAAGTAAAGTTGTGGTCCCGTGTAATGTATGATGCCCTTTGCACGGATTAGAATCCTCTCTACTATGCAACGAGTAAACTAGGCAAAATTTCCAGGTGTAGAAGCTCGGTGGAGAGCCCGCCGTTGTGGCGTAGTGGTTAGCTCACTCGGCAACTACGCCAGTAGTTCTAGGTTCGATGCTGGACCATGGTGGGTCGGCTTCTTTCGGGCGAGAGAGAAGCTGTGAGTGTGCCTTCTTTCGGATGAGAAGTAAAACCGAGGTCCCGTGTGGGTGTACGATGGCGCTTGCACGTAAAAGAACCCTCTCTACTACGCAACGGGTAGATGAGGCAAAATTTACAGGTGTAGGAGCTCGCCCCCTGGCGTCGGTAGCATTCCTCAACGAACACTAGACCGACGATAAATAAGCGTAGGGGTGCAGCTTTGGCCGGCAACCGGCTGCAGAAAAAACTATGTCCAATATATCACCCTGTGTTCATTCAGAGGGACAAATGGGTACCCGACCCTGCCATAGGCGGGAAAAGGGTTAGGAGTTGCTTTTAGAAGCTCGGTGGAGTACCCCAACGAGCAGTAAACCAATCGACGACAAAATAAGCGGGGTTTGTAGCTTTGTGCGGTAGCCGGCTTCGTCAAAATACCGTCCAACAGATAGTTCATGTGTCCATCTAGACCAGGGGTTCCCAACCTTTTTCTTAGATTCACCCCTTTAAAAAGTATAGGCTTAGGTCATAGATCCCCTTACATTTTTCTCTATAATTTGTACCTGATATACGGTATGCAAAATCCCGTCTCGGTGGCCCAGTGGGTAGCGTGCTTGGTAACTGCGTCAGTGGTTCTCGGTTCGATACTGGACCGAGGTGGGTTGGGGTCTTTTCGGGGTTTTTCCTTTGCATGAGAAGTAAAACTGAGGTCTCGTGTGGTGTACGACGGCATTTGCACATAAAGGAACCCTTTCTATTACGCAACGGGTAGAAAAGGTGAAATACCCCAGGTGTAGGAGGCGTTCGACTGAGTACCTCAAAGGCTAACGCTATACAAGTATTGGGTTGCAGGTGTTGCGGCAACTGACTGGGGAAATCACTGTCCAATATATCACCCTTGTATCCATTCAGAGGGAGAAGATAGGTACCCAACCCTGCCATAGGTGGGAAATGGATTAGGAGTTGCTTGTTGATCTTCAAAGGAAGTAACGAACAATGCATTCAAATAAATGTTTAGATGTCGACCTCCAATCGACCCCTTGATCATCATTGACCCCCTTTAAAATTCCATTGACCCCCAGGGGGTCGATACCGACCCCCGTTGGGAAACCCTGATCTAGACGAACAAAGATGAGTACCCGACCCTGCTATAGGCCGGAAAAGGGTTTGTAGTTGCATTTTCTTTGCTAGCAGTCCATATACAGTGAAACCTCTCTAATTGGTACACCTGGGGGACCCAGCCAAAGTGTACCCATCAGAGGGGTAGTAATAGCCTATGGATGAAAAATCGGCGCGTGAAGAATTTGTACCGATATAAGGGGTGTACCCATAGAGAGGTTTTACTGTATTTGAACTTAGAAGAAATTGGAAAGGGCAATTCATTGACTGTAATATAGGTCCTTTTGTCATTCAATTGTGCCTTTGAAATTCCAATTCTTTTATCTTTTTTTACCGCATGGTGCGTTATCATCTGTTTTATAGACGTGTGATGGTTGGTTTTGAAAAGTGCAATTTCATACGAGAACAGTTATGTCTTAAGAAATTTCGTAAAGAAAACAACACTTTCCTTCCTCCTCCTTCTGTTTGCCATCAGATCCCCCTTTAGGTTTTTTTTTATCCACCACAATACTTTCAGCAATCGCTAAAGGAAAATAGGAGTTTGGTAAATCAAATCGATATGCATGGAAGAAGAAGAAAAACAATAGAATGTCAATTCTCGTGTTGCACGCGCTCACGTTCGTTCGTTCTTTTTCAAAGATGGTGGCCGCCACGTTTTGGTGCGGCATGCAGCTAGGACATCATCATCATCATCATGCAAGGCCCCCTCTAAGGGAGGGCAACCCGGGCATTTGTCCGGGGCGCCATTTTGGCTGTAATTGTTGAGAACAGAGCATGCGAACAGAGCGCTGCTTCAAGGGGTGGCAATTTGTCCTTTTGTCCGGGGCGGCAATTTCTCTTTTTGTCCGCGGCGGCATAAGTGCTAGAGCGGGCCCTGCATCATGCCCTTATCCCGCCTGCGGGAGTCGGGTCTCCTGGTTTCAGCCCTCCATTCCTGCCTACCTCTCACCGGGTCCCCGTCCACTCCACACACACACTACTATGTCCTTACGGACAATGTCTGCTTCTGCCTCCCCCTGCTCCAGGTGCTCCCGACCACCTGCATTCCTAACGAGGGTTCTTTTCCGTGCAGTGGGTGACATCGTACACATCACACGGTAGGGCACCGGGTTGACTTCCTATCCGACGGAAGGCGCTGGTGCGGTCTCTGCCTCTCTCCCGTTAAAGAAGAAGTCAACCCACCTCGATCCAGTAACGACCCCGGTAGAGCACGTTACCTCTGTGACACCGAGGCAGGCTCATTTTAGTACGAGATCCAACAAGGCAACTCCTAACCCTTTTCCCGTTTATGGCATGGTCGGGTACCCATTTTGTACCTCTGAATTTACACAAGGGTGATATATTGGACAGTGCTTTTCCGCAACCGGTTGCCGACCAGAGCTGCAACCCCTCTGCATATTGATAGTCGGGCTGCTGTTCGTTCGGGGTGTTCACCGAGCTCCTACACCTAGGGATTTTGCCTCATCTACCTATTGGTTGAGGAATCCCGCCTCGGTGGTAGCATGCTCGGTAACTGCGTTAGTGGTTCTTGGTTCGGTACTGGATCGAAGTGGGTTGGCTTCTTTCGGGCAAGAGAGAAAGCCCCGAGTGCGCCGCCTTCCTTCAGATGTGAAGTCAAACCGAGGTCCCGTGGCACTTGCATGTAAATGAACCCTTTCTGTTATGCAACGGGTAGATGAGGCAAAATTTCCAGGTGTAGGAGCTTGCCCCCCCTCCCCTACCCTCCCCCCGCCTGCCGAACAGCCGACCTACGATAAATAAGCATGGGGTGGCAGCTTTGGTCCGCCACGGGCTGCGGAGGAAAAAACACTGCCCAATAGATCACCCTTGTGTTCATTCGGAGGGACAAGATGGGTACCCGACCCTGCCGTAGGCGGGAATTGGGTTAGGAGTTGCTTGCTTTGCTACCTGTCGGTTGAGGGTTGCTTTACGTTCAAACGACATCGTACACGTCACATTGTAGGACACCAGCTTTACTTCTAATCTGGCGGAAGGTGCACTCGGGGCCTCTCTCGCCCGAAAGGAGAGCAACCCATCTCGATCCAGTATCGAACCTGGAGCCACTGACGCAGTAGTCGAGTATGCAACCTCCTGAGCCTCCAAGGCGGCGAGGTTGTCAGTCGTAGACGTTCTAAAATAAATATTACAGAGGCGCGTGAACATCAATCAATCATGCGTAACCAGCACTTGAAATTGCTTGTGGTACAGGTGTATGTGCAAAGTTGATTGTTTTTCAGTGATGTTGAGCAAAATGGATGGGGGAACTAGGGAGAAGGGAAAATGGGTGAAAGGTGCAAGTTTTGACGGATTTATTATTTAAAGATGCAAAGTGTGAGTGGGAGTTTTATTTATTGAGAGATGGAAGAATTTTCTAGACATATTGGGCGTTGTAGTCCAGAGTGTGGGTGCCTGAGGGGCTGAGTGGGGAAAAAGGGTAAATCTATAGGGGAAAAGTTTTATGGGTGGACAGGGAACACGCACTGTGTAGACTTGAGTTGGAAGATGGTTGATTCGGTGCCAATTCCGAATCCAACGTTTAAATACTTTAGTAGCTCTCAATGAAATGTCTGCGACAGTGGCTCCCTCTTTCTTGGCAGTGTGCCAACTTCAAGTACTGCTTTATGGTAAATTAGGCGTTGGCTTGTTGAGTACCTGGAAACTGGTTCGATCCTTATCGATTCGGGACGATTTTTTTTTTTAGTTTACTGATGGTACCTAGTAGGAGGTGGATATTCTTCAGTTGGAAGAGGAGGAAGGGGGTTAATCGGTCTACACTTTTCCGCCTAGGATAGGTTATTTTCCTTGCAGGTGAGGTTGGATTCTAGGATTGGATGATAGACGCACTTGCAGTGGCGTCCATAGGGGATGCAGGCCGCACCAGGTGACACCACTCGCACCATGAGAAATGGCGTGACACCAAAGCAGAAGAAGCGGCTTTTTTCGGGAGAGGGGAAGGGGTGACACCATGGTGTCACCGCACCGGGTGACGTCAACCCGCACTGCCATCCTTTTCGTACCCCTAGAAAACCATCCACTGCGATTGGGGTCAAACTTTGTAAATCAGTCTGTTCAAACATGCGGCCCTTTACAGGCAAAAGGTGTTTCTACAGCAGTGGATGAATAACCACTACTCGCCCTAAAAGCAAAAAAAGCAACTCCTGACCATTTTCCCGCCTATGGCAGGGTTGGGTACCCATCTTGTCCCTCTGAATGGACACAAGGGCGATATATTGGCCCGGATTTTTTTCTGCAGCCAGTTGCCGGCCAAAGCTGCACCCCTACGCTTATTTATCGTCGGTCTAGTGTTCGTTGAGGTATGCTACCGACGCCAGGGGGCGAGCTCCTGCACCTGGAAATTTTGCCTCATCTGCTCGTTGCATAGTAGAGAGGGTTCTTTTACGTGCAAGTGCCATCGTACACCCACACGGGACCTCGGTTTTACTTCTCATCCGAAAGAAGGCACACTCGCGGCCTCTCTCTCGCCCCAAAGAAGCCGAGTCCAGTATCGAACCTAGAACTACTGACGCAGTTGCCGAGCGTGCTAACCACTACGCCACCGCGGCGGGTCTACTCGCTCTAAAGGGGGGGGGCAACCCGGACATTTGTCCGGGGCGCCATTTTGGCTGTAAGTGTGAGAACAGCGCTGCTTCAAGGGGCAGCAATTTGTCCTTTTGCCCGGAGCGGCATTTATTCATGAATGTCGTTAAAACAGTGGTATGCACCTAACCATTTTTCCCGCCTTTGGCAGGGACGAGTACCTATCTTGTCCCTCTGAATGGACTCAAGGGTGAAATATTGGACTGTGTTTTTTCCGCAGCCGGCTGCCGACCACTTCTGGTTATTTAGCGTAAGTCTGCTACTGTTCTTCGAGGCACCCTACCGACGCCAGGAGCCGAGCTCTCCTACACCTGGAAAATTTTACCTCATCTCACCTTTGCATTATAGAGGGCTCTTTGACGTGCAAATGCCATCGTACACCACACGGGACCTCGGTTTTACTTCTCATCTGAAAGGAGACGCACTCGGGACTTATTTCTCGCCCGAAAGAAGTCAACCCACTCTTATTATGCAACGGGTAGATGTGACGAAATACCCGGATGTATGAGTTCGACAGAGTGCTACAATGAATCAAAGGCTAGCGCTATATAAGTATTGGGGTTGCAACTGTAGTCGGCAACATGACTGGGTGAAACACTCTCCAATATATCACCCCTGTGTTCATTGAGAGGGACAAGATAGGTACCCAACCCTGCCAAAGTTGGGAAAAGGGTTAAGAGTTGCCTGTTAGTCCTAGAAAGAAGTGACCAACAGTGCTTTCAAATAAATGTCGCATGTTTAGAGATCGACCCCTTGACCATCACTGACTCCCTTTCAAATTCCATTGACCCCCCAGGAGGTCGATACCGACCCCGTTGGGAAACAGTGGCCTAGAATTATCGTAAAACGTGAGTGTTCCTACGAAAAAAAAAACAAAATGGCAGCGACGAAATAGAATAAAAGTGGACACATTTCTGCTCCCGAATTTGTTTCTGAAAAACGTAAAATTGGATAGTTGGACAGAAAACTACGCATTTCGCAGATTTTCTAGGCGAACGAGCCCCGTGTGGGTCATTGATAGTGTTCAGTGACCTTAGGAAAATGGATTGGGCGGTTCGTGAAGAGAGGGAGTGAGGGACCCACGGTTTCTGTACAACTTTCTTCATGTTTTGCACCTCCCATTTCTGAATTTTTCTTAGAGAGGGGAGGGGGGTTGTAAGATTTATTGGTTGTGGTAAGCTATCATCATTTTCACCCTTCTCCACTCCCATTAGAGCTTTTTAAGAAGTATTATGGAGGGGAGAAGGGGTTAATGGCAGGTGAGGAGGGGGTGATGACTATATAGTAAAAGGGGGAGGGGTCAGTGTTCCTCTACTCGTTATCCCCCCCCCCGTCACAAGTCTTCAATGTCGTCTTATATTAATAAAATCCACTATACCGGTGTTTTATGAGTTGCCTCTCTCAAATGGGTGTGGGTGTTATGTTAGACACTAACCGTGTTCCAGTGTTTTATGAGTTGCCGATCTTAATGATACTGTATTTTGTGTTTCTATACAGGGTGCCTCCGAGATGATCGTACTTGCATCATCGTGGCTATGTTGTTAAACACCTAGAGATGGAGGGTTGTTTGGTGGGGGCATATGAAGAAGAAGACGACGTTGTTTCGGATGTTTTCGTAGACAGTCGAGTGCCTGTGCCCAGTCGAGCCCGAAAGAAATGGTATTGGTCACTAACAATAATTTATCAGCCGCAGCAGCAGCAGCAGCAGTTGTCGTCGACGTCGTCGTCATGGTGGTCACCACTCCAAATCACGCGAGGGCTACTTCCTCCTGAAGAGGAGTAGTAGTGACCTGTCTGCGTTTGGTCAATATTTGTGTGTGTGTACGTGTGCTGCGTGTGTGGACTCCACATAATGGAGGGAGGAGGACAGTCGTCATATCCAGAAGCAGAACCTGATCCAGATCTGGAATTGGCCGACATCAGTAGTCCTGAAGATTTGGAGAGTGATTTGAGAAGAGAATTGTTGGATGATGTAGGCTGCCGTTTTATTATAATGATTAATAATTTGTAATTAGTTATGTCAGTACAGACTATTAATGGTTTTATTTTTCATCCCCCCCCCGTTCCATGACACACACATACACAATCCAACCGGAAATAGAAGTGGAGACAGTTGTTTGATAAGGTAACTATTTATAACTTTATAATCAACACGTTGTCAGTCGTGTTGACCATCTGTGGAGATATTGAAATGAATTATTATCCACTTGTTCATAGTTTGATCCAGAAGGATTTGGAGAGATTCCCTGGGATGATTTTCTGGTGGCCTTAGAAAGCCCCGAATTTCAATCGGAAGTTGAACCTAACAAACGAGAATTGCTGGCGGAAAAAGCCCGCGAAAGAAAAACGACAGCCATCACTTTCCAGGATTTCGTTAATGTGGTGAGTTAATAAAATCTACATTTTGATTATATACGGTAAACACAACCACGCCTGAGGCTTGAACCTTCAACCAATGAATTGACTGGAGACTGCTGTTTTCGAGCGCCGCGCTACTTTAAACCTATCCGCTAGATGGCGTCATTAGCGAGATAGCTGGTTGTAAGCGCTTGATGGAGCGCTCTCAATGAAATAGGGTTGATGCTTGTCAGAGATCAGTTAAGAATACACTCGCTTGTAGTGCTGCCTCCTGGTAGTGATGATGCGAATTTATATTAATTATTGTGACGGATAGATGGAGGTACTGAGGTCCTGCAAAGAAGAAAGTTGAACTGAGATTTGATGTGACGTATGACCTTGATGTGTTGATGTATGTAGAGTGGGAGATGAGAAAAAATGTCTAATTAATTTGTTTTTGTTGTTGTTACTCTGTTGAAATCAGTGGGCGAGACAAAAATTTGTCTCGACGTTAGGTATCTTGGCTCAGATATGTATGTTACCCGACGCGTCGGCCTTGCAAGAAAGAAAGGTCACAGTTCTGACAGAGAGAGAGACATCCTAAACGTAGATTCATCCGCAGTAAACCGAAAGTTTTCTTCAAATAATTGAAGAAAAAATAGAGGTGTCACCTGCTGTTAACAACCGAGGTGGTTTCCTTGACGTTCGTACAGGGTGTGGACTTGGCAAAAAACTGCCATCCTAGTCAATAGCCTTGCCCCCAACTTACCAACCCCCTCTGAAATTTCTAACCGCGACACTAGGAATTTCGTTTATTTTTTCAGACTTTTCTCTAAAAAACTTATTTTTTTAAGGTCAATTTGTTGACGAGAGCCCCGCTTTTTCGAACCCGTGTGTTTAATTTTAAAACCTGTCACCAGAACTGTTAATTTAACAGCTATTCGATTGCATAGTCGTCCTCCAGCGTCTGCGCCCTGGGTACTCCCTCACTCCAGACTCTTTCCCTTCACTTTCGTCGACATAAAGGCTTAGAACAACATTTCATTATTCAGCGCTGTTAATAAAAATACTGAAGTTCCAAAATTGGCAGCTCCCAGGCCCATCCAAGCGTGGGGCTTCTATCAAACACAGTGATTCGTGAATGCCCCCTTGCTGTGACGTCGTCAGCTGTCGACTTGCTATTCAACCGTTCTGCGCATGCACTCATTCTTAGAATGTTGTTATACGTTCCATTAGCGGCTCACCAAGTCACGTGTTCGATTCATGAATGGCGCTTCTATATTTGCACACGTGACCACGTCACGCTGTCTCGGCATTATGTGCCTGGCCCTCCATCGACGTCAGCCCTGTTACGATTCTGGAATGGGAAGTGAACCCGTTTAGCATGTCAAATGGATGTGCAAAATTTCAGACTTCCGCCCCCTAGTGGCGGCAATTATTGTAAAACAACTTTGCCAATATTCCTGTGGGTTTCAGACATCTGGCTGGGGTGACCCCAGTCAGAGGATGTTCATTGGACTCGCCGACCCGACCCTGCCACAGGCGGAACAAGGGTGTGATGGTGATGATGATGACGGGGGTGGGGAATTAGTGTTAATTAGCTAAGTAATGGACCCGCCGCGGTGACGTAGTGGTTAGCGCGCTCGGCAACTACTCCGTCAGTAGTTCTAGGTTCGATACTGGAACGAGGTGGGTCGGCTTCTTTCGGGCGAGAGAGAAGGAGGCCGCCAGTGTGCCTTCTTCCGGATGAGAAGTAAAACCGAGGTCCCGTGTGGGTGTACGATGGCACTTGCACGTAAAAGAACCCTCTCTACTACGCAACGGGTAGCTGAAGCAAAATTTCCAGGTGTAGGAGCTCGCCCCCCTGGCGTCGGTAGCATTCCCCAATGAACACTAGACCGACGATAAATAAGCGTAGGGATGCAGCTTTGGGTGGCAACCGGCTGCAGAAAAAAATATGACCAATATATCGCCCTTTGTCCATTCAGAGGGACCCGACCCTGCCGGGAGCGGCGAATTGCGCTGGACACACACACCAGTTCTCGTCTGATCACTGAAGTTAAGCAGCGCAACCCCAGCCAGTACTGACAGGGGTGGCCTCTTGGGAAAACTGGGTACCGCTAATACCCAAAAATCGTCGCATTAGTGTATTGTCTGTGCAGTCTCTGCATCAGAACTATGCTGTAGACGGGGCTCTAAGGACCTTGTAGTTGAAGGGCCCTAAAACACCAACAAACAAACAACAACAACCGACCCTGCCATAGGCGGGAAAAGGGTTAGGATGTTGCTTGTTAGCTAAGTAATGACGTCACACTTCATGCGCTGCTTAAACGAATAATTGGAATCGCGCACGTGCGGCAAGATTGCAGACGTCTCGTGTCACGCTCGTGGCACGAGCTCACGTGGGAACCAAGTCACGTGATTACGTTCTTGTCTTCTCATTGACGCGCCGAAAAAATATGTCCGCACATATTTGTTTTCGAGAGGGAGTGAGAACGAATTCTTAGATTTTCTTTCTCAAAAATTGAAAAGTACAGAGGGAAAAAAATCAAAATTGACAAAAGATACATGTCAGGAGGTGTCAGAGGTCATTGACTACTTCCAGGAATTTCACTCCGCAGGGAAGGGGGAGAAAACAATTTGAAAAAAAAAATATTCCACATGTGAATGTCGGTGCAGAACCGCCATTTTTGTTCCGAGGACCGATGGGTAAAAAGGAGTTTATAGGAGTCACGTGACGTACAGTAGATTGGGCTCCCTAGTCAAGTCAGTGTCATAAATTACAGTCCTTGATCAAGTCGTCAGGAGGGATAAACTATGGACAAGCTTATTCCCTCCGTCCCTTCTCCACCCCAGCCCCGTCATTTCGTCCCTCAACGGCTTTTCTCCCCTCCGAACCCTCATTTACCCCACCCTCACTAGTTTGTTGTGAAATTTCTCTGAATCCTTACGGCCCTTGTGGTCATCTTGAAGTGACTTCTTAAGTCCATGGCAGCGGCGGCGGCGCGTGTGTGGTTGTTGCTGATGGCGTTGCCTTAATAAATATGTCAAACTCTTGACTGCTTCCCTCCCTTTGGCCCCTCTCTCGCACCCTCATTGCTCCAATTCGGGACAGTGTTTCTACGCCCTTTTCAACGTCCTCCCTTTCCTATGGTATTATTCTAGACTGTAATATGGACCTCACATTCTGATGAGTGACCACCCAGAAAGATTGGTAGGTTTGATGGCGGTAAGACGGAGGGGAGCTACTGCTTGAGTTTGGGGACGATGAGAAGGTGCTTGGGTACTTGGGTATGACCCCCCCCCCCCCTCCTTTTTTTTTTAAATGAAAAAGGAAGACCTCCCCCGTACGATGGAGAGAGATGTCTTTATGTTGTTGACTTGTTCCCCATTTTTTTTAATAAGAGTCCTGCATGTTAGGAACAGTCACAAATATCCGAATTTTTGCTATAACTATTCGCGGTTACACCGGCGGTTCAAGAATTCCCCCCTAGTCCCGTCCTATCTCAGATCTCTCTACTACTCATCTCTTCCTTTCTCCCTTTACTCCCTCTACTCCTCCGCATCTCCTCACTACTGCCTTCCCTCCACAGTGACTTCCCTGCTCAAGAGTGTGTTGCATTCCTCCTCAATTATAGGTGTTGGTTCCCTTCTGCCTCCGTTATACCCCACCCTCACTCTTAACCACTCCAAAAAAAAGTGGAGGGGGTCTTCCTTCCCGTTCTCTCTGCGCCTCCTCACTAAACCCCTCTTCCCCTCCCTCCTCCTCATCCCACACAGGCATGTAACTGACGCAATGGCCTCTTTGCCCTCCCCATTTCATTATCGCCTCCTCCTGTCCCACACACGAAAGCCCCCCCCTCTCTCCTCAGTTACACTAAACAGACAGAGAGTCTGAAGAGCAAACTTAGCTAAAATTTGTTTGATGAGTTACTTCACTTAAGAGGACTTGGTCAAGAGGTTGGAGGTTAAATGGTCCGTGGATGAATCTCGGGACGGGACTGGATGGGGCGGTAGAAGCAGGTGACAGAGTCGAAATATATGTTTTGAAACACCGGGGTAGTGATGTTGGATTGTCCATTTCTTTTACCCCTCCAGGCCTACATTATGAACTGCAATGGTGTTGAATGAGAGGGTTGTGGAGCGGCTATATTGCCCTGGACACACCAGTTCTCGTCTGATCACTGAAGTTAAGCAACGCTACCCCAGCTAGCACTGGCATGGATGACCGGAGTACTGCTGAGACCCAAAAATCGTCGTAACAGCGTAGTGTCTATGCAGACTCTGCATTAGAACTGAGCAGTGGACGGGGCTCTAATGACCATTGAAGTTGAAGGGCCCTTAGTGGTCATGCAGGGGGTGGTGTGAATCCGTGAGAAGACTTTGCTTACCCATCCTAGGACAAGGGAAGAGAAGTCGACCATAAGTTTGTGTTCTTGGATTGCGAAGAAGCAAAACCGATCTACCCTGGAACCGTGTTCCATATACGATATCGCAACTGCACGTAAAGCAACTCTTTCTACACCTGAAAGAAATCAGCAGCAAAATTCCTAGGTTAGGAGTTCGCCTCCCCGTCTTCGTCTCTCTCAGCCCCTCTTCCAACATCGGTTATTAACCTTCAAAGCAGGCAGGCCAAACTAAACCAATCTGCAGCTACTGACGTCTGAGCCAATATTGGTTCTTGACAACTGGCTGACGTTGAACCTATTTTCGACTTAAGGTTATCCCATGCTAAATGTCCCGTCAGCTGCGCCAGCCGATGTTGGCGAATTCCGTGGTCTATGCTGGCTGTGTAAAAATACCGTCCAAGAGATCGCCAGTGTGTCCCGGTGAGACAAAGCAAAAATGGGCACCTAACCTTGCCGCAGCGGCCGACAGCCATCAGGGGAGGTCACTACTACACCACGGCCGGCTGACGGAGCCAGTCCTTGGGCGGCTGACTAAGCCACATACGGCTGACATTTGAAGTACAGTCTGCACCGAATAGCAGCAGCGTATCAGCTTGCCACTTAGACGGATACCACGAGGAGAGGGTGGGGTATAACTGTACTAAATATAATTAGGTGATGTAGCCCTGTCACTTTGAGTTTTTACCCCCTCTTTTCGTTTCATTCACACTTTACGGTCTACCTCTTAATGCGTCACACATATTTTGCAGGGAAAGGAGGGCGGGAGAGGGGAGAGAGTGAGAGACTGGAAAGAAAGGACAGAAGGTTGTGAGAGTTGGCCGCTCCTTGTCGGTGGCTCAACAGGAAGTCGGCAAAATTTCGAGAAGAGAGACAGAGATGTATGCAGGGGGAAGGAGGCCCTCTGAAATTACTTACTGAGGAAGACATTTCTCAGGACAGCAAAACAAAAACAGGAGAGGGAAGAACGGGGGAGGAATGAAAGGAGGAAAGTGTTTAGCCATCTTTTCCACTCCTACCTTAGTGTGGTAGCATTTTGACTTAAGCGTTGGATTTTCACCTGTCAGACTGGCCCCGTCCCGTCCGTGTGGTAAAGAACGGCAAGTGAGGCAAAGTGAGAACGTAAAGTGAGGCAAATTTCCCAAGTGTAGGAGCTCGGTGGGATGTCCCAACGAACAGTAGCCCGACGATCAATAAGCAGAGGGGGTTGTAACTTTGGTCGGCAACCAGTTGCGGAAAAATACCGTCCAATAGATTACCCGTGTGTATATTCAATGGGGCAAGATGGGCACCCGACTCTGCCATAGGCGGAAAAAAGGTTGGGAGTTGATTTGCTTTTACACTATTGTTTATATCAGTGTTCCTCAAGCTTTTTGGACCAAACGCACATTTCGTCAGGTCCACTTCACCCACAATTAATTTTTAAGAGCTGAAAAGTGCATGAAAATCCCCAAAATACCCGAATGCGTGTTTAGGACATGCGCTCATTGTCCCGGGCTGCAATACACAAACCATGGCCACAGAAAGGTATTCAAAATGACCATCGTCCCTTCCCTCCCCCCCAAGTGGACAGTCAGATAATCGCCCACGTGGAGAAACACTGGTTTATAAAATAGTTTTGAATCTGTCAGTGGAGAGAAATCGAGGTAATATTGGGGAGGGGGAACAGGACGGGGACGGGTGCAAGAGTAGGGTCAAGAAGTAGAACTGTAGGCGGGTGATGTTTCACCCTCTCTTTTCAATAAGAAAGTGAGGGATGAGTTATTGGTGAATGGTGTCCCCTACCAAAAAATCCTAGGAGTTGAATTGTGGGGGGGGGGGGGGTAGGGGAGGGGGAATGATTCGTTGGTATGGGACGAAAAGAGAAGGGTGTGTGTGAGATAACCTTGAATATTTCTTCCTTCTTCAAACTAAAGAAGTGTTAGAATAAGATTGGACTGGACTGTCGTGGGGGAAATTATGTGTTTGTTTACCCTAAAAATGGCCACTTTGAGGAGTGGTCCATTCATCTCCTCCCCTCAACAGTTCACCGCCGGCACCTTTGTCACTCTATGGACTACCGGTTAATGCGGTCTTTACTCTCGTCTCCACCTCCTTTACCCTTAACTCACCCGCCTCACCCTGATGATGGATGACCCTGTGTGGACTAGGGCCGCCTTTTTCCTTCTCTCTCCTTAGTGCTCCTCAGGAGGGGGCGCTTCTAAAATGACAGGATTGTAGGACTACAGGGGAGGGGAAGTATGGAAAGGAAGGCAGGAGAGGAAGAAGAGAGAAGAGGGAGAAGGAGGGTCACATGAAGTGTAGTGCGAAGTATTCCCAGGGTGGTCGAAAATGTTAATGGAATTTCCAAGTGGGTCATTCATAAATTGTCTAATCTCTTTTGAAGAGTCTATCAGAAATACGTACACACACGCAAAAAAAGACAAGTGGCAAGAGCAGTAATTGAATTGGGAGGTTAGAGGAGAGAGAGAGTGAGGGGTGAACTCTATGTCCATTATCTTAAATCACCCAATCCCGAACTCCAGCTGCGTCATCATTGAGCCCCAAAGTATCCCTTCATTCTTTCTAACTTCAACCAGTTGATTGTGAATGACCCCTCCGCCTTATTAGCTTTCCTTTTGAATGGATGACCCACCCCCAATTAATTAGAGTTGGTCCTTTTTATTACGCTCTTCATAAAATTCCTCACACTCTTGATTACATGGTGGGGGAAGGCGCTACCTGTCATTTATGACTGGGCTGCTGTAGTCTGAATGCTAATGAAAAGGCCCCCTTCAATCAGGTTGCTAATGAAAATCCTTTCAGTGTCTGGATTCTAATGAACGACCCCTGTTTCCCTCTTCCCCATAATGAGGGACCCTCCTCATTAAGTTTATTAGCTCTCCTCACTCATTCGTGGGGTGTTGCTGCTGTCCCGTTCAGTGACTCGCCGCTTGGTACGCCATCTCTGCAGCGTTTTGTTGGTTTACGCAACGGGACAATTGTTACCGTACCTTTAAATGTCATGCTCTTTTGGGTCATGTGCGGGTAAAGTTGGTATCGTTATTCGGCCGGAAAAGGGGGGCACACAGGACGGAGGATGGACAGGACGGACAGGAGGGGGGACAGGAAAAAACTTAAGAGGGGAGGAGATAAGGAGACGTTGGCCTGATTAATGAAAAATTAGGATAACTACGATGCATAAGCAGATGACGAAAAGTTGTGTAATTTGTGCACCGTGTGGGCGCGTTGACTGTACCTCTCATTTCATTCGGGACAAGTCCTAACACGCTGCCATTTTTTTTTCTGGTATGATGATGTTGATATCTCATTCATTCGTTAGTATCGTTAGGGTGCGGATGTGTGCGTTTTTGAGTACCATGTTAGCGGTTTTGGCTGTCTGGCCTACGCCATCACCGTCGTCCAACGGCCCGGCCCGACAACGATAAATGGATACGCCAGACGCCAGTTTTTGAACGAGGAGTTTATTCGGTTCCTATTTCGATTCTCAGTGTGAACGACCGGAGGATGTTAGCAGCGATGACAAGGTAAAACTACTATCGCACACACTCGCCTTGTTCATCGTAAACTTCTTTTAACACTTGGCGACAGCCACAGCTGGATTCGAACTCATGATGTTGGTAAGGTCTTGTGTACGTATTATAGTTTTCAGTAAGGTGCATGGTACCTTTAGTAACTAGAACGTCCGACAGTTGTTTTGTTGACCTCTTCTCCCTCCTCTTCTTCTTATCCCTTTTCGTCCATACCCCCCCCCCTACTCTTCTGGTAATTTAGCATCATGACCGTTGTGCACCACAAGCTTGACCGCCACAATTTTGTTTGAAAACACGCCTTCTTTCGAACTCTTCTTTCTTTGGAACGCTTTGACATTCGTTCCTTCGCCCGGAAGGCCACCATTAAACCGAACGTATGATGTCATCATCTCGTCGGAGGGAGGTCACACTTGCGCAATCGTTGACAAGAGAGCAATTCATTTTTTTACGTGACGTTCCCTCCGTGAGTTAACCCCGCCGCGATGGGGGAGCGGCGAATTGCGTTGGACACACCAGTTCTCGTCTGATCACTGAAGTTAAGCAGCGCAACCCCAGCTAGTACTGACATGGGTGGCCGCTTGGGAAAACTGTGTACTGCTAATACCCAAAAATCGTCGCATTAGTGTGTAGTGTCTGTGCAGTCTCTTCACCAGAACTATGCTGTGGACGGGGCTCTAATGACCTTTGTAGTTGAAGGGCCCTAAAACACCAACGATGGCGCAGTAGGTAGTGCTCGGTAGCAACCTCAATGATTCTAGGTTCGATACTGGACCAAGGTGGGTTGGCTACTTTTGGGCGAGAGAGAGAGAGAGAGAGATTCCCCGCGTGCCACTTCCGTCGGATGGGAAGGAAAGCCGGTGCCCTACCGTGTGGTGTACGATGGCATTTGCACGTCAAAGAACCCCCTCTACTATGTAACGGGTAGATGAGGTATAAATTTCCTGGTGTAGGAGAACGCTCCCTGGCGTCGGTGGAATTCCCCGACGATCAGTAGACCGACGATGAATAAGTTAAGGGGTTGCAGCTTTGATCGGCAACCGGCT
This sequence comes from Trigoniulus corallinus, assembly GCA_013389805.1. Taxonomy (NCBI): domain Eukaryota; kingdom Metazoa; phylum Arthropoda; class Diplopoda; order Spirobolida; family Trigoniulidae; genus Trigoniulus; species Trigoniulus corallinus. The sequence continues at coordinate 7,645,165 of JAAFCE010007744.1, forward strand.
GCGAAAAAAAAAACACTGTCCAATAGATCACCCTTGTGTTCATTCAGAGGGACAAGATAAGTACCCGACCCTGCCATAGGCGGGAAAAGGGTTAGGAGTTGCTTTGCTTTGTTTCCTCAGGTACTTCATCTCCCCTTATTAATTTACCTAAAAATTTGATTCAGTTATTCGATTTATCCGGCTATAACCCCCTCGGTGTAGCAGATGTCGTTCGCCCGTCTATAGCGTCAGTGGTGTCGGGTTCGATACTGGTTCGAGGTGGGTTGGTTTCTTACGAGGAAGAGACAGGCCCCGAGTGCGCCTTCCGTCGGATGAGAGGTAAAGTCGTGGTCCCGTTGTGGTGTGTACGATGTCACCACTCCATGGAAATGAAGTCAGAATTCCCCGTGGTGTAGGAGCTCGCCCCTTGTGGAGTGTCCCAACGACCAGTAAGCCGATGATAAATATGTGTAAGGGTTGCAGCTTAGATCGGCAGCCGGCTGCGCCAAAATACCGTCTTACACATCACCCATGTGTCCCAAGGGGACAAAAATGGATACCTGACCCTGGTATAGGCGGGGAAAAAGCGTAAATAGTTGGTTTTTTTATTTATCCGCCAATAGGATAGGAAGAGAGATTAGGAAAAAGTTTTTTGGATGGAACCAAATTGATGTTCCAGGGTTGTCGCTTTCTCTATCTGGGATCCTCGCCTAGTCTCTGTTCAGTTCATTACTCCCGGTTCTCATCTAAAGAGAGCTATTTCTCCCTTCTTTTTGGCATTAAACTGGGCTATATGCGGTAACTTGCCCCAACTATATTATAGCCCAGAGTTTTCTTGACACACCACATTCTGCCTGCCAAACTTTTGACTCAACACAATAAAGAGATGGGGGGGGGTGAGGAAAAAAGTTAGCCCTGTTCAGTGTGCACTGAAATTATATTTTTTTTTTTATGATCTCTCCTAAAACGAAATATCACCGGACGGTTTTACAGGCGTTGGAGTTAAGGGGGAGCCTTTCTCTCCAAAAGAGATTATTTTTTCTGGGTGTAGAGAGAGAGAGAGAGAGCGAGCGAGAGAAAGAGGCATAGACTCCTCCCTTTTCTTCGAGGTCTCGCCTCGCCCCGTCCCGTCCAGGGATAGAACTGACACAACAACGCCGCCATCTCTTTTTTTGGGCATTCCATTTTGGTGTCTGCTGGGATCAGACGATTGAAATTGTTGGAGGGTCGTCTCTCTCTCTTCCCTTTATATGAGAAGGAAGAGTAAAAGGTTTTTATATTTTCGGGGGGAGAGCGGGGGGGGGGGCAAGGGGCCTGAAGGCGGAGGGAGGGTAGTGTAGGATGTGGGAAGGGGGAATAGATGAGATTTGGAACCACACTGAGAGAGACATTGCATGTTGTCGGCATTCTCAAGAGTTTTTGGCAGGCAGCCATCTTGAAATCCTGAAGAGGAAAAAACATTAGCTGCCTGCTTTTCTGTCTGTTGTTGCTACTGTTTTTTCCATCCTGAGAAGGTTGGAGGGGGCGTTAGTGAGACAGGAGAGAGAGAGAGAGGCTCCAAGGTAGTGTGCCTGCTCTCATCTCTCCTCCTTCCCCCTTTCCCTCACCACTACCTCCACCCCCACCCCCCACACCTTTCAAACTGGCCAGCTGACGAGTTGATAATTTTCCGCTTCAACCCTCTCGTCTTTGTTGAAGTAATTGACCACTGATGTGTATACGAAATCGTGTAATGGCAAAGTGACGTCACGGTGGTCCATGTCAACTCTCGTTGCCTAAACCTGATTTTTTTTGGAGAAAGGTGCGCGGGAGAATTCGGCGAAATAATGAAGTGTCGCCGACGACCGGCTAACTTGGCTTGTTGATGAAATATTGATTTTTGTTTTCCTTTGTCGTTAAGAAAAATTAATACTGAATCATATTATATTTCTTTTCACAATTTGCCGCTTTTCTCTACTTTGCTGACCATCATTTTCAACCCTCTTCTCTGCCCCTAGCCCCCCCCCCCCTCCCCCGCCACAGACAACTAATCGGTCCGTCATGTCACTTTCAAAACGTGTACCGTTACCGCTTTCTTTATCACAGTTTCAACGCTATGCATTGAAACCTTTCTAATTCGGACACAGGTAGTGTCCAGCTAGGTGGGGTGTCCGGAATGTAGAGGTTCTGTTGCCCATATGTAGGTGTAAAACTGAGGTGGCGCCCGTTTCATTTCGGTGGTGTTTAGGGCCCTTCAAATACAGCGGTCATTAAAACCCTGTCCACTGAGTAGTTCGTTCTAATGCAGAGTCCGCACAGACACGACGCTGCTACGACGATTTTTTGGGTCTTAGTTTCCAAGCGATCACCCATGCTAATACTAGCTGGGGTTGCGTTGCTTAGCTCCAGTGGTCAGACGACAACTGGTGTGTCCAACGCAATACAGCCGGACCCCAAGTGGCGCCCGATGCAGAGATGACGATGATGGTCCTCATCTTCTCTATAGTGAACTGTGACGTCGTTATCGCGATGTCCTGCCAATACGAAACAACTGTACTAACCCTTTCCTCGCCTACGGCAGGGTGAGGCACCAACCATTTGTTCCACTAGGGCAGTGGTCTTCAAACTTTGTCGACTCACGGAACCCTTAGAACTATAAGATGTTTTAGGCGAACGCCATCCAGCCTTTAGAAAAGTATATCTTGCCGCTGCTAACGAATTTTCATTTTGACTCGCGGAACCCCAAGAGTTGTATTGCGGAACCCTGGGGTTCAGCGGAACACAGTTTGAAGACCGCTGCACTAGGGCAATGTGCGATCTGTTGGATGGTATTTTGACCCAGCCGGTTGCCGATTTATGCTGCTTATTTATCGTCTGCCTATTTTGATTCGTTGGTGTGGCACACGACGCCGGAAGGCGAGATCCTACCCCGGAAAACTTTGCCGATCTACACGTTGTATGTAAAAAGGGTTCTTTTCCGTGCAGGGGTGACATCGTACATCCAGCAAAACACGGGGTACTGGCTTACTTCCTATCCCAGCGATTCTCAACCACTGTGCCGCGGCACTTTGGTGTGCCGTGAGATTCACGAGAGTGTGCCGCGAGGTCGGGTATCCATCGTGTCCCTCTGACTGGACACAAGGGCGATATATTGGGCAGTGTTTTCCCACACCCGGTTGCCAACCAAAGCTGCAACTCCTATGCTATTTATCGTCTTTCTACTGTTCGGGGAGGAGCTTCTGCACCAGGAAATTTTGGTCCTCTACCCGTTCCATACTAGAGAGGATTCTTCCGCGTGCAGATGCCTTCGTACACCACACGGGACCTCGGTTTTACTTCTCACCCGAAAGAAGGTGCACTCAGTGCGGGGTTTTTCTTTCGTAGTGGACATTGGATAGGGAAAGATTGGTATACGGGACATAATCATCATACCATTATCCCACCTGTGGCAGGGTTGGGTCTGCAGATTCTGGCTCTCCATCCCGTACATGGTTCCCATCCACCCCACGCACAATCATATCCCTTCGGACATCCTGCTCCCACGTCTGCTTAGGTCTTCACCTGTTCCGTGTGCTTGTGATGGACCTAACCAGCTCCTCCTCCCCTCTTCTGCTCTCTCTCTCTCTCTCTCTCTCTCTCTCTCTCTGTGTTCTGGATGGGGTTCACCGCTTTTCGGTGTAACTTATATTGCTTTTTACTTCGACTCTGCTGCCTTTGTGCGTTTTTAAGGCTGTACTTGTGACGTCCGTTCCACTTTCGTCCTCTGCACCACCGAATTTTGACTCTTCATCATTCAGCAACATGTCCCCTCTCTCACTCTCTCTATCCTTCCTCTCGCTCCCCTCTCCCATCGACCTAATCACGCTCTCTATTGTAAGACCTCCTACGTTTTCCACATCACCAAAATCAACGATGAATTATCGATCCTCACCCGATAATATCGATTTCCAACGATAATCGCATTTACGGCCATTCGCCGCAAAACTGCCGTGAAGGGTCTACCGAGAAGTACTACGCACCTGTACCTCTCCTTTCAACTAGCAACTCCTACCCCTTTTCCCGCCTATGGTAGGATCGGATACCCATCTTGCCGCTCGGAATAGACACAAGGGTGATCTATTGGACAGTGTTTTTTTTTCCGCAGCCGCTTGCCGACCAAATCTGCAACCCCGATACTTATTTATCGTCGGTCTACTGGTCGTTGGAGAATTCCACCGACACCAGGGGGCGAACTCTCCTACACCTGGAAACTACCAGTTGCATAGTAGAGAGGGTTCTTTTATGTGCAAATGCCATCGTACACCACACGGGACCTCGGTTTTACTTGTACACATCCGAAGGTAGGTGCACTCTGGGCATCTCTCTCACCCGAATGAAGCCAGTCCACCTCGGTTTAGTATCGAGCCTAGAATCAGTGACGCAATTACCCACTACGCCACCAGGTGGGAGCGCCTGTAAATCTCCTTTCGTCACTAATTTTCTTCCTTTCTTCCTCTCCACCCTGAAGTTCAATAATTTATATCGGGGTGTAGTGGCTGAGGTACTGACTTTCACCACATTTGTTGTTGACCAAATAGTCACATGCCCGATTTCTGACTCCTCAGGTTCATGTACAGCGCGAGTGGTCAACAGATGTTAGAATTGAGTTGGGAGGGAGGAAAGAGGAGGGAGGAGGAGCTGGTTAGGTCCATCACTGAGGTTCATGCCGTATGCAGCAGCAAGAAGCGAGTCATGAGGCAATTTGTGGGGTTGGACATCCTTAAGGGTAATGAAGTTGGAAGAACTGACACCGACTCCTGCCATAGGCGAGATAGAAGGGTATGATGATTGAGTTTTTTTTGTCGTTGTACACCTTAGTTGTAAAGGAAAGGGCTGAGAGGAGGGACGGGGTAAAAAAAAAAATAAGCAGAAAGTGTTAAATGTGAATTATGCTGGACGACTTGACACATTATTTTATGAATGACCTTTAACCTCGGCGTACAGTACAACGGTTCCACTCTCCCGCTTTCCTATCGGACCAAGCACTGATCTAAGATGGATTGCTGACTTGATTAGTATGATTTGTTTTCAAAATATATCCAGTGACTAGTTTGACCACTCCTCCCAGTCCCTTTTTTAGGAACAGGGACAGTCGCCAATTACGTAATTACTACTGTCGTGTGCGTCCCACTCTCTCTCTCTACAATGTTGTCTACTTTTTTTTTGATATGGGGAAAGCAGATTGGGTGTGTTATAGTAGTATTAGATGACGTCATATTTGAAAACAGGGAGGGTGGTAGTAGTGGTTCGCAACCATTATAACTTTGACAACACCGGACACTCTCTGTATGACGTCATGATAGATATTTTTGAAGGGTTGTAATTACAGGGAATGAATGTTTTTCCCGACTTAAATTTCATGTCGGAGAGAGGAATAGGTCCTCCTCAAGTGGGTCGATGGAGGATTAATATAGGTAAGAAGGTGGAAGGGGAAAAGTTATGTGATGTACTAGCGAGAGGGGGGGGAATAGTAATGGTTAGAAAGTTGAAATCCGGCCACAGGAGGGAATGAGAAAAATAAAATAAGAGTCCGGAAAAGGAAGGGCGGTTCCCAGTCTGATTTTTTTTGACACCATTAATGAATGTCAACTATATAAAGGTGAATGAATACCTGTAATATGCCCGTTGATTCTCCCCTCTCCCTGTCCACCGCATTTCCCTACCCAATCACCTTCCTCTACCATATGTCCTGCCAGCATCCTTTCATTCCCTCTACCCCTTTTCCTCCCTATTTTAATCAAACTCCAAAAAAAAAAACTCTTCTAAGGAAAAGGACACTTGTGTATCAAATTTAATTCACCCTCTACACCGTCCCTCCCCCCACCACTCGTTGTTCGACATGTCGATACGCCCTCCTCACTATTTATTTGCGACTGTCCCGTTGTCTTCCACTTGGTGTCTACAGAGATTCCTGTTTGGGACAGTTGGACTCTCTTACTTTTCATACCTGAAATTTCCAACTAAACGGCATTGAGGTGAGTTAATGAGCTCATAGTCTGTCCAGTAAGGGAGAGGGGTACATCTCCCACGATTCCGGTATCCATTAAAAGGATGGGAAGGAAGGGGGAGAGAGAGAGAAGCCCATGAGAGGAAGCCCTATTGGTAGAGGAACAATGCGAACAGCAGTTTAATGCCACGGGATATGCATATCCTAGTATATGCATGAATGAAAAATCATGACTGACGGAAGAACCCACAAGAAGTCATTCAATTGGTTTCAAATAAGGGTGGGGAGGAGCGTAGATATTCACTACCCCAATTCCCTGCCCCTTATCCCTCTCACCTACCCCATAAAGGAGTGGAGAGAGAGAGAGAGAGGAACCTGAATAAGTCCCATAGAGGAATCCTTATAACTGAGAGAAGAGGATTGGTGAAAGGGCATCTTATAAGACTAGAGAAAAAATGAGGGAGCATTTGTCAGAGGGGAGAGTAGGGGACGAGGTAGAGGGGCAGGAGAGAGATGGGGGAAATTTTGGGTCATTCATGAATGGCGTGGAATACAACGAATGAGTCATAAATGACGTCTCTGTATGACTGTCACACTTATTCCTGGTTTCCGTTAACCTTTTGAACCCCTCTTCTTCCCTCTTTTGACTGAAAGGGGGAAAGTTCATCCGCGCACCCTCAATGGGACCTATTTTAGAGGTCCTTTTTCACCCCCCCCTCTTCACTTTTCCTTTTCTCTCTCTCTCTCTGTCCCGTTCCCTTCCTTCTCCTTGTTGGTCCTCACTTTGACGTTTTTTACCCTATTGTCCTATAAGGTAGAGTGCCTCCTTTTTCCCTTCCCTCCTCTGCTCATTCATACGCTTTTCGGGTGTGCCCATCCTCCCTCTTTCTCGTTTCCCCTCCCTTCAGTTTTTCGGCTTCTTCAAATGAACTTGCCTACCTGGCTTCCGGTTGGTAGGTTGGTTATATTAACTGATTGTCTCTTGCCACTCCTGTCCATTAGCAGACAACAGTGGAAGTGAGTCGCCGCCGCGATTTCGTGCGCTGCTTTGCCGTGCGGCTGGTTGGACGATGCTGATGCCTGTCAAGCGAATGAACCGTTTTAGAACGTCGAGAGCACGTGCTTTGAATGAATTCAAATATTCGAAGGTTTTTCACGAGCCGGGACAACGCCATTATGAATTGTACCCCATCCTAGTATCGACTCTACAGTCTTCTTCGGTCTCTTTTTAATCTCCCTCTCATTCATTCCCCATTCTTATCCTCCCCCTCCTCCGTCCCAATTATCACGTATCACTCCGGCCTGTCCACTCACTCCTGGAAATTGATCATCTCGAAATTAAACCGCCTTTTTCCCCTGTCTTGGTGGTCATCGGAGAGTATCGAAGGATTCAGGCGGCACGTGCATACGTCGATGACGTTTTCGAATTTCCCGTCGTTCTTTTGAACGTGCCATTTTGACGTTCTTTACTCGCCCCGGTCTAATCGTCCATTAGTGTTATTGGATCGGCAAGTTGTTTTTTTTTATTTATTTTCTTGCCGATCACGTGTTTTTTTCTTCTTCTTCCCCTGTGTGTCCAGTGACCGTTGTTTTGTCGTTTGCCAATGTTTGACGTGTAAGTAAGCATGGGCCCAGCAGGACGTTGTATTTCATCGCCGAATCGCCGTTTGTGTCGCTTGTTGTTGTTGTTGTCACCTGATCAAGTGTATGAAGTTTGGGAACTCGTCGTCTTAAGGATTTTACCGACTCGGACACGTGTGATGGACCCTGACAATGACTTGATTTAAAAATAAATCATTATTAATTATTGAACTCTTGTCAGTTATATTTTCTGGTAAGTCAATATTGAATGTTTTTTTTTTAGAATGCAGCCATTTTAATTTAGAACGTTGCTGACGTAACATAAGCGAATTCTGTAGATGCAGTGTGCTAAAGTTTGAATGATGGGTCACTGGTCAATTGAAGGGTTCCCGAAAGAAGCTCATTTTGATCTTATATGGGTCGGCCGTAGTGGGAGAAGAGAGAGATGCGTTTCACCGGATATCCATTGTAGGGTATGGCGAAGCTGTGGGGAAAGCTGGGCTTTCTTTCCATTTATGGGAATGGGGAAAGAGGAATGTCATAGTTTCCGTGTTGGGACAGGGAGAGGCTTGTCCCAAAGGTGGATGAGAAAAAAGAAAGAGAAGGAATATTTAAAGATGACGTACACTAAACAACAATTTGGTTTGGGAATTTACAAATGTGTCTAATTATCTATCATACTTCTCTCCTTCATTCTCAACCGTCTTATCCACTTCCGGACAGACATTCAGCCTTAATGGGTGGCAATGGATACTGTCCCTAATAATTGGTTTGTTAGGGGTTTTAACCAATGACTTTAGCTCTAAAGAGTGAGGGAAGGGAAAAGGCTCCCCTGTATAATTCGCCGTCCTAACAGAAAGGGGTTTCATTGTTGTTGTTGTTCGTTGGTGTTTTAGGGCCCTTCAACTACAAGGTCATTAGAGCCCCGTCCACAGTGTAGTTCTGATGCAGAGACTGCACACACACCACACGACGACTTTTGGATACTAGCGGTGCCCAGCTTTCCCAAGCGGCCACTCTTGTTAGTACTAACTGGGGTTGCGTTGCTTAACTTCAGTGATCAGACGAGAACTGGTGTGTCCAACGCAATTTGCCGCTCAAGCGGGTTTCATTATGTTCGGGGATGGCGTAGCTCACGCCCCACGTCACATGCTGGTATGTTGCACCAACGGGTTGGGGAGTTGGCCAAGCAGCCATAACGGGCCGAACCTTGTGGTATTCTTCCTGTCATGCCTGCCCCTCCTCTTGGAGCCGCCAAAATGTCTGCAGTCTTGATGAGGATAGGAAACGGGGGGGGGGGGGGCTGGAGAGCCGGAACTCGTTCACCACACGGAACCCTGGCTTTACTTCTCATCCGAAGGAAGGCGTACTCACTTGGGGCCTTTTTCTAGCTCAAAAGAAGCCCACCCACCGCGGTCCATTGCCGAACCTAAAACCACTAACGCGGTTACCGAGCACGCTACCTACTTCGCACCGAAACGGGTCAATTGGATCTACTTACTTTGAACTCAACAATTAGACACACTACTTATTTGGGCTACCGTGTGGAGGGACTGTTGGAGGTTGCGAACTTGTACTCCCAGAGGATTCTACTGAAGCACGCATTTCATTCCTTTTTTGACCAGGAGAAAGCAGACTCGGTTTCATCCCTCTATCCTAGTTTTCCACAAACGAGAGGGAACTCGTTTACCCCCTGGCGTTACCTTCCACAATTGTGCCTTTCTTTATCGGGACGGAAAACAGAACTTTGGTCCTGTATGCGACTATTGGACGTACAAGGGTCCTAATAGATCGGCATAGTTCTCAGGTGTACATCTGGGTTCTTCTGGTAATTCTCAGGTATACTGTGTACAGTACATTTAGCATCTTCTTTGTCCATACCCGGGCACAACCCTGTTCTCCATTCATGGAGAACTAAGCACGGTGCAAGTTGGACTACAGAGGTGGGACGTTAACCCAATACAGGGTTATCTGTGTTTGAAGAGACGATTCTTATGCTTGCGCAGCCATTAACAAGGGAATTTGTTGTTAGTTTTATTTTTGCTCCTCTTTGCCCTAGTGTCTCGCACCCCTTCCCATCTCCAAACACCTCCTCCTTCCTTGATCATGTATTCACTAAATAAAGGTTGATGTCCCACCTTTGGAAGGAGATGGGTTTGCCCATGTTAATAAGGAAGATGTTGTTGCTAAGGGTTACTTTGGCGCCGCTAAGGACTGTCATAGTCCTTAAGATCTTGTGTAGAGGTGGTTGGTGCTCTCTTCTCCTCCTGCACTAGCCCCTCTGCTTGTCGCCATCTCCGACTACCTCTGCCCCATCTTAGTGTCTTGCCCTACCTTTGCCATTTCGTCGCGGCTTTGATGGTGATATTGAGTTCCAGGCGTAAATATCCTTTAGACGAGCCAGGGAAGTTTAGGCGGGGCACTCTCGAACCTGACGCCAACCACTTTGTATACGAATGGGACGACTGTGTTTGCTCTTTGGGATGGAGTGGGGGTATTTTTTGAATGGGTCCGTCCACCTCTTCTACCCTGTCGGATGAGGGATCTAGTCTCCGACCAGTCCGTCACCATGACTTCTTTCCCTCCCCTCTCATTCTCCTGTCTTCTCTGAAGTTGCGGGGTTTTTGTTTCTTGATTTGCCTCGCTCCTACGCACCCCCTTCCCCGAGGTGTGAGGTAGGGGTCGATGTGAGTCTCGGTTGATGGGTGCAAGGTTTTACCGTCGGAAGACTCCTTTTTGAATTTTGGTTCGGGTGTGGTGTACATATAAGGTTTTTTTTTGGGGGGGGGGAGAATTTAGTCGGGTATTTTGCCCCCTTCCTCCCCCTCCCTCGCACATCCCTCCCCTTTTACCTCCTACCCTGTCGTCCCACCCTTCCATTGCATCCTCAGAAACTCGTGTGATCCTTCTCGTCCTCCTCCATGCTAGGCACACTCATATGCATCGCTCCCCGCTCCACTTTGATATAAGCCCTTCTTCACCCCTCCCCTCCCGAATATATGTCCATATTTGCACGTTGTGTTTAGGGACGACGGCGATGGACAATGCAACCCGCCTCCGCCCGGATCACTATGCAGGGCCTGTTGTTGCATCTAAACTGAGCAGCATCAAACCAGTGCGCGCGCTGGCATTTTTTTGCGTTGGTTGATGACGACTTGATTCAGACGGGCCCAGAAAGAGAGATGGACAGAAAGAGTGGGTGAGGAACAGATTTGGAATTGTCTGGCCTCTACCTACACGGTATCAGAACCGGGCCACCCACTTGTGGTAAGGTCATGAGACCCTTTTGCTGGGTTATTGACATTCATTTACTCTCTCTCTCTCTCTCTGTCTATCGATGGTAATGTCTTTCATGGTATTTTTATGGGACGTTTTTTGGTAGTTTTCGAATTGCCCTTCATTTTTTTTCAATTTTTTTCGTAACGCGTTTCAATGAGCTCCTGGTTTGTAGGTTCGAGTCTGTCTGCTTGCCTTTAAGGTTCGTGGTGCGATTGCTTTCTGAAGCAGAAAAGTAAGAGGAGGTGCAACTTCTAGTCCCAGTCCCGATGCACAGAGGTCGGTCTGGTCTGTTTTTCTAAGGAAAATTACCGTGTGCTTGTGGCGGTCATCAAAAAAATTTTTTTTACCTTGTCGGGATACTTGCGCTAAAAGGTAGGTACGGGGGAGGGGAGGAGAAGGGAGTGGCTAGAACACCCCAATAAGGTAATTTTGATGACCACCACACGCACACGGAGTTTCCTTAATGAGAATGTTACTGTCGACTGTTGTGGTTACCAGACTGGGGATCACGATTTCTCATTTGGGACTGTATGGTAACGATTACGTTTCCATCTCTTGGTGGTCCTTTCAACTACTAACCCCCCTTATTGAGCCAGACCTGGATTTTCTGTTGTATAAATGAGGTTTCTATTTTTTTGGTGTGTTTTAACCCTCCCCTGCTTCTCAACCCCTCTCTACTTGTTTGTTTGTTGGTGTTTAAGGTCCCGTCAACTAGAAGGTCATTAGAGACCCGTCCACTGTGTAGTTCTAATGCATAGACTGCACAGACACTACACTAATGCGACGATTATTGGGTATTAGCAGTACCCAGCTTTCCCGAGCGACCACCCATGTCAGTACTAACTGGGCTTGCGTTGCTTAACTTCAGTGATCAGACGAGAACTGGTGTGTCCAGCGCAACTCGCGGCTCCCTCAACCCCTCTCTACCCGCGCGCTTTCCTCTCCCCTCTCATCTTTTCCCCCGACCTGAACCCTTTCTCTGCATGCCTCTAATTATTTCTATCATCTCTTCTCTTCCTTCTTTGTCCCAAGTTTGTTGACCGTTAAGTTGGCTTTTAAATAGCCTTGTTTGTGGTTATAATTTTTTTAAAACTAGTTAGAGGAGGGGGAGGTAGGGCGGGAGGAAAAGATTGTTTAATTTTTTAAATATTATTTATGAGAAAATAATAAATTATATCCAAGGATATTTATTTGTATTTAGTTATACCAAGTTATTCATGCGAAATATATAAGTACCGAAATGTTACTACTGAAAAAATGCTGCTGCAGATTTGCATTGTTAATTTCTAGTGTGCGAAAAATTTGACTTGGCCTCTCTCTCTCTCTCTCTCCCCTACCCCCTCTTTCCCATACGTCCGGAGACAGGTGAGGGGTGACGAGTAAGGGAAAACCATATTTCCATCTTTGCCCTCCTTGATTGGTATTTTACCGGCTCAATTGGGTGGTATCTTTAATCTGGGGTAAGAAAGAAAGTAAGGTGGCGTCTACATTCCTTTCCGCCCCAAATGGGAATGAAAGGTATGGTCCTTCCCACCTGGGACCCTTCCTTCGACTCTTCTCCTGACGTTGACCCTCCTCTTTAGCCCCTGATAACGCTATATGCAGTAATAACATTGAGAAATGTGGATGGAGTTGTTGTTGAAGCGCTTGACCACTACTTCACCTCATGGTCATTTGAATGGTCACTGAGGCGGGACAAGAAACACACCTCTTTTATTATTGTGAGGTTTGGAAGAGAAGGAGGAAACGTATCTGGAGTGAAGGGGAGGAGTGTGTGACCTTGTTAAGAAGGGCGAGAGATGGACATCATAGAAATATGGTATTGTGCGAGAAGATCCCTCTCTTACCCCCCCCCCTCTCCTCCATCCCGCCCCTGTTCTCTTCAACGTTGCCCCTTTTATAGATTATAAATTCAAACTTGATTGGATTGACCCAGTTCCGGTTTTCGGGTACAGGATTTCCAGGTCGTCATCATCGTGTAATCATCGTCATAACAATAAATTATGAAGGTGGGGCAGGGCAGAATATTTGTCATAGAAGAGATTGGAAGGGGTAAAGGTAGCCTATTTTTAGCTTGTTGTCTTAAGTAAAAGTTTGGTACTGCGAGTTCGTAGGTCACCGAAATAGACTGAACGGGACAGACATTTTTTTTGATATTTTTTCGGACGTATCCCAGAAAGAGTTTTTAATCTCTGCCGGTCGTCCCATGGCAATCTTTGTGACGATGATGATGATGATGATGGGCGTGGTGGCGCTGTGATCACGTATGGGCGTTGTCCCTCTCATCTTCCCCCGATGGGGCTCGCCTATCACTCAACCCCTTCCTTTTTTGCTCTTCACATCTCTCTCCTCCATTACTGTTTTTTTCTTTCATCCTCTCAATCTCTTTCCGTAAACCCCCCCCCCCTACGCAGTTCAACCCCACCCTGTCTCTTGCCTACATTTTAAATGCCCGTTGAGGAATCTCGGGCATGCCAATAATTTTCAAGAAACTAGGTGTGTGTGTTGAACTGTTGGGGCGGGAGATATAAGACGAATTGGGTGCCTTAGGAAAGTGGCAGGGGGCGTAGGGAATGTTGGGATAGGAGATGAGTAACGGAAGAGGTAGACGAGGAGGTATCTCAGTATTTTCTTGCACAATGACACAACAGGAAGATGATGAACGAAATTAGTGAGTGACCCTCATGCCCGCTATGATGCCGGTAAGTCTTGTCCACTTTAAAGGTCAGTTTTTCGACACTAGAGAAGTTCATGAATGGAGATGTCGAGGTGTCCTCCATCTCCTTATACCTTAGGGGAATATTTTCTCCCTGTAGAAAGAGTTGAGGGAGCGGTGAACTGCGTTGGACACACCAGTTCTCGTCTAATCGCTGAAGTTAAGCAGCGCAACCCCAGCTAGTACTGACATGGGTGGCCGCTTAGGAAAACTGGGTACTGCTAATACCCAACAATCGTCACATTGGTGTAGTGTCTGTGCAGTCTCTGCATAAGAGCTATGCTGTGGACGGGGCTTAAATGACCTTGTAGTTGAAGGGCCCTAAAACACCAACAAACGAACAAACGTAGAAAGAGTTGAGTGCTCTCGTTCGACGATGGAATCCCTCATCTTGACCAGGGGTTTGATCTTGCGTACTTTTGGACTGGGGCGGTCAAGCTCCTTACCAAAGGAGTTGTCTGCCGAGGTGGGCCAGACGGGGAAAGAAAAATGTAGACGGTGCGATGCTAGCGAATGAGCAGGTTGACCAGTAGACATGAGAGGCGGCGGCAGGGTGAAAGAAACTTCGTCAACGGTGTATATTCGCGAAGGGTGCAACTGTTGAGGTGGACAGTCACTGTCCGGTTCCAAATTTCGTCCATTGCTCGACCTTCTTTCTTACTCTCGCTTTGTTTCTTACCTTGCCTCCCCCTTTTCAACCCTTTACTCTCCTCTTTCCCAGGTGTATTAACACTTACCTGTTGTTTTCTGTGAGAAACCAGGTTTGTTATGGCCGTCATCTATTTTTTATCCTCCAAATTACGAAAATTATGAATCGACCTCTTCCTCACCTCACCTGGTACCTTTATATTTTTCTCTCCCTCCTCCTCCTCCTCTACTCCGTTCTGCCCGGTTATTATGTGCCGTAACATTCTCTCCATTCAGAAAAATGTTCTGACCATGCAGACTGTCCAGGTGCTGCAACTGTGACCTGACTGCTGACGTCCCCGCCTCTCGACCTATTCACAAGATGCCTCTCGTTATCCATCTGTCACTAACTAGTCCATCCCCCTGCCCGTATAATTGGCCCATTTCAGGATCTCAATTGGAGTGATGGGCTCGACTCGATCTCATGACTGCAGGTTCAGTTCTAGCGGAAACATGTGGTTACTTTAATTCGGAAGAGGGAATGTAAACTTAAAATGTGCGCCCCTTCCGTTCTGAGCAGGAGGCTGTAGTGCCGGTGTCTATCGTCGTTCTACATGTAAATTAGCAAAATGACCAGGTTAGGAATTCCAGGTCATTGTCCTTGACGTCGATAAATGGCCTCATAGGTAGACTGACTCGCCAGTATCAGGAGCGCACTAAGCTGCCCAACCCTGTTCTACGCGGAAAGTAAATGTATGGGGAACTGCCACAATTCTTTCTCTTTCACTCTGCCCTGAGCAGGAATCACCTGTGGTGCTGACACCACTGTAGTACGATTGCATGGTGATGGTTACCATGCTGGTCATTGGTTTTGAATTTCCCGGATGGACATTAAAGAGGTGGATTTTTATTTTCCTGAGTTTTTTATCCCTCCCCCTTTTCTCGCTTTTGTGCCCTTCCGTCCCGTTGAAGGAACCACGCCTCTGCAACTTGCGTTTTGAGCATCACTGTACTAGTTTCACTTTTAACCATCTCTTTTCCCCTCCCTCTCCTGGCTACCCTCAACCGTTCCCTCTCTGTCCGAAATCTATTGTCCACTTTTTGTTTTTCCCAATTTTTTTTAATGTTGTTCTCGTTGCCCTGTCGTTGGGGGAAATTAAATATGCTAATGAAACGCCATCGTCTGTCGGACACCTTTTGTTGTGGCCGAAAAATGGTGGTTGTAGGATGGGGATAGGGGACGGGAAGAGGGAGAGGACTGCTCTCAAAAGATGCTAATTGAGGAGGGAGGGAAAAGTGAAGGAAGGAATTTGATGGCTTGTAATGTGGGTGTGACCGATGGTCACGATTGAATTCGGACTCTTGTGTTTGGTTGATGATGATTCTGCGTTTCGTCGTGTAGCCCTCTCTCCCTCTCTCCTCATCATCTTTCTCTCCTGTTATTGTTAACCGAGGTTCGAGCCTGGGGCAAGCGAAATGAGAGGAGAAGGGAGAGGTGATGATTGAAAGGAGTTTTGTTTTAGTGAAGATGAGTTTTGTTGCAATGAAGAGGGCGTGGGCGGTGACGATAATGATGAAGGAGCGGGCTAAGAAGATTTGATTCTCCTCCTCCTCATCTTGAGGCGGCATTTAGGCGAGGGATGATGATGAGGTTTGCACCGATTGGGAGAAGGGGGTTGATTAATACCTTGTGGAGTCCGTTGGCACCACCGAAATTGGCGCTGCTCTTCTGCTACCTGCTGCTGATGGGACGACAAGCACTTGCATCCCAATCACGGGACGCCTCCTGATACTCCCCGCTTTTCATCATTGCGCCGCGATCACCATCTTTCTGGGTAACTGCCTGTGTAGTTGTGCGCTCTTGGGCGTGGTCTGTGATGGCCCCCACGTGATAATAAGCTTCCCCCTCCTCTTCCTTACGGGCTGCTGCTGTTGTTGGTTTCCTTGACCCTTTCCCTCTCCTCTTCAGTTTTACCCAGTCGGTGCAACCTCCCCCTTTGCTCCCCCTATGTGCATATTAATGATCCAGATGATTAAACTGATAGGTATGCAACCCTGTAGGGGGTTGAGACGGTTCTCTCTCTCTCTCCTGTCTGTTGACCCTTCTCCAGATTCTTCCCTCGTCTATCATGGCCCGCCCTTCCCTGTTCGATGTTTTGTTTTTTAGACTTTTTGTCTATGGTCCCACCTTAAGTCTCGTTTCTTCCCTCTCACCCTGTCTATTCGTAAGGGGAGGCGATGGAGATGGCACAGGTTAAAAAATAAAGGGGGAAGATTTTTGAGGGGGACATGGATGAGATGGGGAGGGGTTGTTGCCACGCTAATATTAGTGTTGATGACCATTTGTACTGGATTTTTGCAGGCGGCGTTGTTGGTCCACATTTCTTTCTTCCTCCCTCCCTCTTGTCTGTTTTTTAAGAAGCTATTGTTGTTGTTGTTGTCCCAGGCAAGCAAACAGGCTGAAGGAGGAAGAAGATGAGTTTACATAGTTGGTGGGATTTGGGCGTTCCCAGGTTCTTTGCCGAAAATGCCGAGAGAGAGAGAGAGAGTTGTTGGAGATGTGAGGATGTTGCAAATATGTAGTTTCTTATTTGGGGCCATCACCTGTCCTTCATTTTGGGTGTCTGTTTCTCCTGTCTTCCCCCCCCCCGTCATGCTCATCATCTTTTTTTCTTCAGACCTTTTTTTCTGAATTCCCTCCCCCCCTACTCCTCCCACACACACTCGTCATGTCTGTCCCTGGCGAGTTGGCGGGACCTTACTTGTCACCATCACCACCACAGCAGATTACGTTTGGGACCATTCTATGTTGCACCTCTTGGTGCAACAAAAAGCAACTCCTAACCCTTTTCCCGCCTATGGCAGGGTCGGGTACCCATCTTGGCGATATATTGGTCATAGTTTTTTTTCTGCAGCCGGTTGCCGGCCAAAGCTGCACCCCTACGTTTATTTATCGTCGGGGAATGCTACCGACGCCAGGGGGCGAGCTCCTACAAATGGAAATTTTGCCTTATCTACCCGTTGCGTAGTAGAGAGGGTTCTTTTACGTGCAGGTGACATCGTTCACCAACACGGGACCTCGGTTTTACTTCTCATCCGAAAGAAGGCACACTCGTGGCCTCTCTCTTGTCTGAAAGAAGCCAACCCACCTTGGTCCAGTACCGATCCTAGAACTACTGACGCAGTTGCCGAGCGTACTAACCACTGTAACTTAAAAAATCACCGACTTTCGTCCTTTCGACTTTCCCACCACGGTCCAGTATTGAACCTAGAACTACTGATGTAGTTGCCGAGCGTGCTAATCACTACGCCACCGCGGCAGGTCGCTGCACCTCTTGGTGATGTGATTTTTATTTGACTTGAATTACTCTCCCCGGCCGCTTTCCGAGGGCGGCGTTGAATATTGTTGATTAACCCCTTTGACCTCTTAGTCTTTTCACCCGACGCGACAGAAAACTCATCTGTCTCCTCTCCTCCTACTCAGTAAAGAAGTCACCACTCACATTGGTCAAGTTGGAACCTGCGGGCTTCCGAGTCAAGCACCCTGTTGCTGAGTTGCAAAAGCAGGACGGGATGACATGCGGAGTGAAGTCGAAGTTCCGGTTCTGTTTTGGGTTTTGCAGTTCTGACGACCGTCACCACTTGCTCATAAGAGTCTCCTTCTACGCTGACAATAAGTTTGCGAGATTTTCAGTTGTGTGGGTTCGGTCCCCATTCCTCCCTCCCTTTTCCGTGTCCTTCGAAATCGGTAAATAGTTTTCCCCTTGAGATTTGAGAGACCGGACGTTTAGGTAATACTAAACAATCAAATGACGGGCAGGTATCAGCATAGGACTAGGACTCTCCATCTGATTGCATATGAGTGAGCCCTTTGTTTTTACACTCTTACCTTACTACTTACACCTGCTCTGTCTGTCCTTCTCTCCTTATTCTTGACTGACCGCTAAGAAGGTGGTGGAAGGGGTGAAACGCCGAGCTAATGTGGACAGGGATTTTCATGGAGATATGGAGAGCAACTTTCTTACCTTTTTTTTAAGGAAGGGATTTCTAAGCTGGGGTGATGGGGGAGATGAAGGTGTGGAAAGGGGAGTGGACGAGGAGGAGGAGGGGGGAGAAACAAGCGATGAAAAGTGACCGCCTGGACGTTGGATGTTTGAAGAAGCTTTCTCGGAGGCAAATAACTTCAGTTAATTTGTGGTCAGAGTGGCCTTCAACGAGTTAGTAGTAGTAGAAGAAGAAGGCATTTTGGGAGGGGGAGGTGGGGATCTTCTTGGTTTTTCTCTCGCCCCAATTATTGCATGCTGGTTAGGTCGCACGCGTACCACACGTGGACCGTATTTTTCTTTTTGGAGAGGGGTGGGCCTGCAATTCTCTTCTCCCCCTTCTCTCGATTGCAGGCTGTTGCTGAGGAATGAATGGGTCAAAGTTAGTGATTTCCCCCCCTCTCCAACATGAGGTTAGCATACTATGGTGATATGGTCCCTATGTGATGGGGAGGACTACTTGAGCTAATAACAAAGAGGGAGGATAAGTGGACGTGGTCCATTTCTGAGACCTTTTCCTGCCAAAGGCTGGTTTTTTAAATTGGTGTTTTTCTGTGTATTTTGAGTGTATATCATAAATCATGTTGACGTTATTTCTTAAAATGGTGGGGTTTTTTTTTCAGAAATGGTCCTTTGGGTGGTGGTTGTTATCTGGAAGGGTGTGAAAGAGGCTATTGAGGTGTCCCGGGACTTTAAGAGGGAGGGGATCTTTAAAATGTGTTTGTTGTCGGGACGCACCTAAGCGAAAATCAGCGGAACGGTTAGTCCAATTAGTCGCGTCCATTTTTAGAAAAGCTCCCATGGCAATCCTTCCTCCTCCACACTCTGGCATTGGAGGAGATGGGACAGTTGCCGAAAATTTGATTTTGAGGAAGAAAGGGGGGGGGATGGAGCTATGGTTGTCTTTTTTCTGTAAGCATTGTTTGCCTGGTACGACTGACCATCGCTTGACCAATTGTCTAATTTTATTTGGATGTCCGAAATGACCAACGCGTAGCAAATTCTTTTGTCATTGTGAAGCTGTGTACCCTATCGTAATGGGACAGGGCCAATAATGATAGTGGAAATTTATTTTCTTAAAAGGCTTCTTTTTATCTCATGTTTTGAGTCCCTTTAATGGGGTGGGAGGTCCAAAGGTCTCATATACCGAATTCTTTTTGGTTTCGGACCTTTGGACGTACATTTTGACTCTCCACCTCGTCCGTGTCCCGTTTTTGGATGTTTGTTATTTAAATTGAAGTAGTGTCATCGTAATTTTTGGGTTGGAGATTGGATGGCTGCTTGTTGGCACTCGATGATCTACCAAAACTGACCACTAGAGGTCATAGCTGTTACTGGATTCGTGTTGGATACTACTGGGGTTGTGTCTCAGGCTAATTTAATTTTTTCTCTTTCCTTACGTATTTTGGTAACGTCCCAACACCGAGATAGGTGATGGGACATCTCTAATTTCCCTTACACCTTCTCGCTTTCTCCCTGACCTCCATCTTTCGTATGATATCGAGCATCTATTTCGGGACCTCCTGTTTTACCCAACAGAAAAGGAGGGTAGGGGAGGGAGCCGACAGCAGGGGGTGACTAATTGGTCTACTGATATTGCTGCCCTAGTTATGGAACCTGTGTATGGGTGGTATTTTCACCCCTCGTCCTATCTCTCCCGTTCCCTTACTTTCAAACCGTTTTTAATTGCATCATATTTTCCCTCTCCTGGCTGTCCTCCCTATGCCATCCTCCCCAATTTTACTCTGGCGCCCTCGGGTCATTGTGGACTTCCGCAGAAAATTTTCCACAGGTCCACGTACAGGTACAGCACAACGTACCAGGGAGAAAGATGATCACTGTTCCAGGAATCAAGTCTGATTGCTTATCCTCAGGAATTTCTTTCAATCCCGGGATAAGGTAGGGGAGCTGTGCCCCGCTGGCTCCTCTCTCATCTGCTGGTTTCAGACGCCTGGGTGGTGTGCCCCCAGTCAGAGCAGTCTCATCAAGAAAAGGGGCTAATCTTAGACTAGTGACGTGGAATCTGGGGACCCTTATAGGAAAAAAAACAGGGGAATTAGTTAGTACTCTAAAGCGAAGAAGGATTATGAGAAGAGGGGAGGAGGAGCTCGAAAGGTCCATTACAGGAATGCAGGTGGTTGGAAGCACCCGGGACAGGGGGAGACCAAAGTAGGCGTGGGAGCAAGTTGTCCGTATGGATATGGTAGTGTGTGGGGCGGACGGGGATCTGGTGAGAGATAGGCGAGAGAGGAGGCCTATAACTCGCAGACCCGACCCTGCCACAAGCGGGATGAGGGTATGATGATGTAATAGATCACATAAAAATGGACATTTCCTGTTCAAAATGGACGTTTCCCGGACACTAATTGTTCTATCAAGATTCGTCCAGGGACAGCGACTAAAACCGCGCATGCAGCGATTGTAAATATAATTCGCTGCAGTTTCGTTAACGCGGCCGCGAAAAATCCGCTGCGGCGGCGATTGTTTCGCGTTGGTGTGGATTACTGGATTAGTTTCGTGGGTTGGGGAGTAAGCCAGGCAGCCATAACAGGACGAACCCTTAGGAGGCTGCCCGCGGGAGGGGAGTGAAAGGACGAAGGAGAGGGTTAATTTGCAGCACCCAACGTTCTTTACAAACCACCCTTGTTGGTATTGACGTGGGCTTGCGCTGCTTAACTTCAGTGATCTCACGGGAACTGGTGTGTCCAACGCAACTTGGCTGCACTGATGCAGGGGCGAGCTTTAAAAGATAACGAGTTCACAATTTGTTTTTGTTTGAGAAAGGTTCCTGAACTGGGACGGGACGGCTAATCGACAGGGAATGAAGAGGGGACCACGCAGACAAACATTCTCTTCCCGTCCACCCCTAGTGCCTTCTCTTTTTGCGTCATATGGAATACTGTAAATGATTTTAAACCTCATTTGGGATAGTGGTGGGATGTTCGAAATTTGGTTCGCCCCACTGCACGTAACCAACTGACCGTTTTTTTGGTATTTGCCTCCTTCTCCATCTGCATGGGGAGGGCAGAGGTTAATCATCAACCCTCTACTATTTTTGTAGCAGTTGGAGTTTACAGCCAACCTCCTATGTCTCGATTTTTGGTCTCTCCCCCCCCCCCCCGATATCTCCAAGTTCACTTTGATCTTTTCTAGTTTTTAGATGGGGGAGTAGGGGTCCCAGGCAAAGAAAGGCATTCAGGAATTTTTTATATTTAGTCATATTTCCAGAGTAAAACCCGCCTCGGTGGCGCAGTGCGTAGCACGCTCGGTAACTGCGTCAGTAGGTTCGATACTGGATCCAGGTGGGTTGGCTTCTTTCGGGCGAGAGATAAGCAGAATCCTCTCTACTATCCAAAGCAAGCATTTCCGCCTATGGCAGGGTCGGGTACCCATCTTGTCCCTCTGAATGGACACAAGGGCGATATTTTGGTCATAGTTTTTCTGCACCCGGTTGGCGGCCAAGGCTGCAACCCCTACACTCTTTATCGTCGGTGTAGTGTTCGTTGGGGATTTCCACCGACGCCAGGGGGGCGAACTCCTCCACCTGGAAATTTTGCCTCATCTACCCGTTGCGTACACCAACACGGGACCTCGGTTTTACTTCTCGTCCGAAAGAAGGCGCACTCGCGGCCACTCTCTCGCTCGAAAGAAGTCAACCCACCTCTGTCCAGTATCGAACTACTGACGCAGTTGCCGAGCGTGCTAACCACTACGCCACTGCGGCGGGTTCCTCTGTGCAAAGGTGAGGCAAAATTTCCCGGAGTAGGAGCTCACCCCTGGCGTCGGTGAAATTCCCCAACGAACGAATAGCAGAGGGCGTAGGGGTTGCAGCTATGGTCGGCAACCGGGTGCGGAAAAACACTGTCCAGTATATAACCCTTGTGTCCATTCACGGGTCAAGATGAGTACGCGACCCTGCCATAGGCGGTAAAAGGGTTAGGAGTTTTTTTAGTCATGTTTCCAGAGGGACAAGTGGACATTGGCCGATTTCGAGGTTTGGGACCCTTTGTAAAGATGTGGAGAAAAGCGAGATTTTTTTTGGAAGGGGTGGGCCAAATGGAGAGATAATGGGGCGCTATTTTTCACGAGTGTGACCTCTCATTTTTAAAAGTTTTATCTCACTGTAGTGATTTGGAGTCACCCCTGTCGCGTTATGTATATTGAATATTTAAAAACCAGAAGGGGTGTACGTTGTTTTTGTTGACCTCCTTCTGTTCTCCACCTAATTCTGAATTTTCCCTGCTTGATGCACCTCTTGCTCTGTCCTGTTCCCCTTTCCTTCCAGATGGAGAAACATGATGTCTCTTTATATTTTTCTTATATCGAAAACCCATTTTTGACAGGGGTCAAACAGGTTTATATTTGATTTCGTAGTTGGTGGTCAACCAACGGTGTGCTGTTTCTCTCTCCCCTCCGTCCTCTGACCTCTGTTTGGTCCACCCCTAGTCATAATTTATTTTCTTTCCCAAAGCATCAGGTTTATGTCCACATAATTTCTTAATTTTTTTTTTCGGTGGTGTTGTGTGAACCGCAGGCTCGTACCAATTTAGCATACTTTACGCCGAATAAGGGGAGGTATAGGCCCCTTGTGTACCGTCCGTCCCGTATCTAGATGAGGATTTATATCCTGTCAGCTTTGAAGGCCATTAACCCGACGCCAGAGAAAGGCGAGCTCGTACTTTTTCTCCCCCACCTTGGTCCTTTCTCGCCGCGGAAAGTGTCCTTTCACCGAATTGGGCATTCGTTTGGAAGGGAAGATGGACAAACGGACCTTTTGACCCTTTCCTTGCCTCTGATGTTGATGGATGGACAGTTTGCCTTCGGATCACATAGTACGTACCACACGGAGTCACGTTCTGCTCTTCTCGGATTCGTAGACTGACCCTGCCCCGGTGTGCGCAGAGTAAGGATACCTGGTTCCAGGTTCGATCCTGCACCAAGGTGGGTTACATCTTTCGAGCGAGAGAGAGACCCAGTGCACCTTCCGCTGAACCGGATGTACAGACGTGGCTTCCTGTGATGTGCACGACGTCAGGGCAGCGCACAAAAGAATCATTTCCAGAAAAGTCCCTTATTTAGGAGGCCAACCCACCTCTGGCATCAGAGGAGGAAAATGCACCAGCAGAGAAAAATTAGTATAAAAGGGGCAGCCGGCTGCTTAAAAAGAAACCGTTCAATACATCGCCCATTTCACCCACCGATAGGGCTGTTGGACACCCGACGGAGGAAGGGTTAATGTTTCATAGAATAGGTCGGGGAATGCGTTCATATCCCTTTCCCCAAACCAGGTAGGTACAACAGGCGACCAAACGTCAGGTTTTGTTTGTCGGTGTTCAGCACAACATGTTTTCTAGTTCCCTCTGCCAAAAAAACAGATGTCTCCCACTCAGATTAAAAAAACCTGCTAATTAAGTCACCCGGGTTCGAACTCGCAACGCATGAGTTTAGAGACAATGTATTATATATAGTTCACTGGTCTTTGGTCATTTTTCGTATTCATTGCTATTAAAATGAAGGCTTGAATTATTAATTGCGTCATTTTTTTTTTGTTTTGGGCTATGCGCTGTTGTCCACTCTCTTACTGGTGAATGGTCATTGTGTGGTGGTGTCGGCGCGGATGGAATCGTCCTGTTTGTTGTGGTCATCGTGCAGATGACTGGCAAAAGGACGAGGAGCTTCAAGATAGCCGTTCATCATCGAGATCGTGAAGTTTGGAGCGAGCACGACTTTCACCTGATCACCGAGGACCCGCCCGCCCTGCGCAAGATGGTCCGAATCATTGCCGAAGAGTTCTTGACCGACGATCGGGATCGGAAGTATTACGCTGACCACTATACGTGCTGTCCACCTCCCCTCTTCATCGTCATCATCACTTTGATCGAGGTGAGTGATCATGTTTGTTTTCTTAAGAGTGAGTTTTAAATGAACTCTTGTCACAACCGCAGACAAAATATTCGAGTTGTCCGAGATGGAAAGAGGATGACCACTGGTTATTGCAATATTAATGACCTCTTGGTCCATCCTAGAGATTCGTACATATCCTCCCTCCCCCTTTTTGTAACTGCTCGTCGATTTCATGACATATCTCTGATTGCGATGACTACTGAGAGCTGTTCCGCGGTGTGAAGGGAAGGGGGGGTATGTGGTCATCCACCCCCTCCTCCTATAAATATTGTCGAGAAGGGCTAATCATAAATTCCATCACTTGACTGTCGTCGTCCCGTCATGAGAAAAAGACTATTTTTCACAGGACTAGATATATATTTTTCAATCTTGTTTTGCTGTGTGACCATTCTAGTTTTCACTCTTCTTCTTCTCCTCACCCCCTACCCCCTGATCTCACCTGGCCCTCTGCTACAATTTTTTTGCTGCTCTCTCTCTCTCGCCTGCTACTCTTGGGGGGGGGGGGAGTTATGTAGATCTTACCTGTAAAACTTGCCGAAACGAGTTTCAAGATTTTTGTTCTTGATAAGCATTTTGACTCCTCTCTCTAACTGGCGTCGACAGTATTGGATGGGACGCTTCTGTAAGAAACTACCTCTCCCTCCTTTTTTTTTAGCCCCCTCCCCCATCCTTTCCCTGGTCCTCCTTATCCCGCCCTTCATTCTTGAGAAGATGAAGATGATAATAACGATGATGAGGTGTTTAAAGTGGGTCGACAGGGAAACTGCTGCTTCTGTGAGAGAATTGGACATGTGAAAAGTTTCTTCCTTGTCCTCTACTTGTGCCCCTCCTTCTCCTCATCATCATCATCATAATTTCTATTTTCTTGACCCTTCTTCACCCGCCCTCCCCCTTTTTTTTTTTGTTAAAATCTTATTGTCGACCAATCAACTGACCCCTGCACAAATCCAGTTCCAAAAACTTATCATTTGCTTATCAGTGAATTTTTAATTCCGCGAGATACTTTTAATAATGAAGAATTTGAAATGATGGCCTTTCACTCTCTTTTCAATCTCGTGGGACAAGAGGAGGGAGAGAAACGTTTTGGTCACTCACCTCCTCCCCCTTTACCCCTCCCCTCCTCAGATAAATTGAAGTTTGATGAAGCAACTGTTGACATTTGCATAATGAAACCACTATTTTTACGATTGGTATTTAATAGCTCGTTTGATGTTTTCGACCTGCCCTCCTCGACCCCCCCCCCCCCTCTCATGATCTCCTCTTGCACCCCGTCCCGTCCCGTCCATCCCTCCAGCCACCTTACAGTCATCCCCATGTTCTCCTCTTCTTGGGGTCACTAATTTTGTCGGACGTCGCCGTCTCGTGATAATTTTCTTAATCTAAAATCTTATTTTTGTGTCGGGGTGGGGGTCATTGCATCGTTACGTTACTCTCTCACCCACCCTTGACCTGATGCTGTCATTGAATTTCGTCTTTACCCACTCCTTTCACCCCTCGCTCCTTTCCTGGACATCTCCTCTTCGCCGCACCCAAGTGGGTATTTATCCAGCATTCAGCTCTCTGCTTGAAATATAGGCCTATATATTTTTTTCTCCTCTCTCGAAAAACTGGAACTGTTAATATTTTGGGGATTTTTCTCCCCCCTTTCCGTCTGAAGTCCGTTTTTCTTGTTGATACTTTCCATTGTGCATTAGATGCACTTCGGTGGCGCAGAGGTAGCGTGCTCATTTATTGCGTTAGTGGTTCCAGATTCGAACTTTTCGTCAACAACAAGCAACTCCTAACCCTTTTCCCGCCTATGGCAGGGTCGGGTACCCATTCGTCCCTCTGAATGGACACAGGGCGATATATGTGCATAATAGTTTTTTTTTCAGCAGCCGGTTGCCGGCCAAAGCTGCACCCCTACGCTTATTTATCGTCGGTCTAGTGTTCGTTGGGGAATGCTACCGACGCCAGGGGGCGAGCTCCTACACATGAAAATTTTGCCTCATCTACCCGTTGCGTAGTAGATAGGGTTCTTTTACGTGCAAGCGCCATCGTACACCCACACGGGACCTCGGTTTTACTTCTCATCCGAAAGAAGGCACACTCGCGGCTTCTCTCTCGCCCGAAAATAGCCGACCCACCACGGCCCAGTATCGAACCTAGAACTACTGGCGTAGTTGCCGAGCGTGCTAACCACTACGCCACCGCGCCGGGTAACCCCCGTACCTTTCGTCCTGGGTAGGAATTAAAGTCGTTGCCCCGTGTGGTATATACGATATCACCTCTGTGCGAAATAGAACTCCCTACTGTGTAAGGAGGTATTCACTATTTATTGGTAATTCGGCAAAAATGGACCCTCGATCCTGCCATAGGCAGAAAAAGCGTTAATGATGTTGGTCCCATCTACCCTACCCCTGTCTTTCTCTTCCCTTCTGCTAATTTGTATCGGTGGTCCAACTTGGTTAGTCGTAATTTTTGACTTGCTCTTAATTGTGATCTGATACTCCGATTTTGGGTACGGCTTCTGTGGATGTCCGCCCTCCGACTGGTCCCCCTCCTCCTTATCGGATATTCCCATATGGTTGTGGTGTTGAGTGGCGATTTGAATATTTTTTGAATGCCCTCTTCCGTCTGCCATGTTGCAATTTAGATCTCCTCTCCCTCGTACCTCGGTCCTTTCCTACCAGCTGCATGGACCTTGTTTGTTCGAATTTTTGTTCCAAGCTGTCTGTAATTGACATTGTCTGTATTTATTGCGAATGACCTTCCAGTTCCATTATCTCCACGCCTCATTTCGGACAACCCTTTTAGTGGGTCCAACCCCTCCCACTCGCTTTCAGTGCGAATAAATCTTTTGTGTGCTGATTGATGAACAGCGTTATTATATTGTCTTATGTACAGTACCTCTACCTCCCCTTAATTGGTGTCGTGCAGATCCCTCTATCCCCCTCCCCCCCGTCCCTGTTGCTACTGTCCCGTTCAGCGACGGGAATTTGTGCAATGCGATAGGCGTGGGCCATCCCAAGTATTCGGTAAATGGTCCTTTCTTATTTTGTAATGTACCTTGGGTGTATTCAATGCAAATTATCCTTTTGTTTTTTTTTCTTTCTCCTGAGAATTGAGGGAGTGGAAGGCAGAGGGGGAAGTCAGTATTTGGGACGGCTGCCGCCGCTCCTCTACTCTGGAATCTTGAAGACATTCCAAAGCAAGTGAAAGTATTGACCCTATAACCCGTTGGTGTTGGGACACCGCTTCCCTGAAAGTGGAGAAAAGTTGCTTATGTCCACTCAGAGGTCAGGTTGTCTTTTTTTAGAATGGTCACTAGATTGCTGTGTAGAAGGTTGTTCTGCTGGAGCACCAACTAGTGTACCTCTCACAGAGAGAGAGAGGGGGGGTAGGTGTGTCGGTTAGTCTTCGCCTAGACATTTGGCGACTCAGAGGTAGTGTGTTTGACCAGCACCTGCTGGTTTGACTCGTTTGTCTATGGTTCCAGGTTCGTTCCTGAATCGAGGTGGTTTGACTTCTTTTGGGCGAAATAGACATCTCCTCCCCAAGGTGCACGACGTCACTATCCCAAAAAGAACCGTTTCTCCATGGCCCTGCCACCTGGCGTCGGTGAACAAAATTGCCTCCGCGAAGAATGGCAACAGGCTGCTAAAAATAACGTCCAATAGGTAGCCTGTGTGTTTTCAGCTTCTTGTGTGACGAATGGGTACCCGACCCTGCCATAGCCGTAAACAGGGCCGGTCTTGGGCCCCGCGTTGGTGAATTAAAAACTTGGTACTCGGGCCCCGCTATCGCCTGCTGCCGTGGACCCCTCTATCACCTGCTGCCTTGGACCCCGCAAACTCTAGGGCCGGCCCTGGGCGTAAAACATTTTGCGGTTAATCGATAGTACAGCGCATGCGCCCTGCAGAGCCCTTATAATATCACGTCGGATGTCATTAATATATAGTGTGTGTGTATATGGGGCAAAAAGCAACCGTTGGTGGTTATTGGTCCACGTCCCTCTCCCCCTGTTGTTGATTTGTAAGGCTTCCCTGGGTTTTGGCGTGTAATTTGACTTCCGGTGGTCATTGTTCAGCGTTGAATTTAATACTTACCACGCGCCGCCTGCGTAAACGGATTAGTCAGTGATTGTTGTTAGTCTTCCGTCCTGTACTTATCGCGGCCTGTTGCTTCTTACCCCTTCTCCCCTCCCTCTCCCTCCGCATCTTCTTACCTCACTGCCTTCCTGTCCCCGTCCTCCTTGGTTTTTGTGAGTTCTGCCCGCCCACTCGTTTCTTCCCTTGGTGTAACGTATCTCCGGTCTCCTTTTTCCTTCCTTCGCTCTACTTCCCTCCCTCCCCCACCAAACTTTTTGCGGGCCTCGTTGCCCACCTGTCCATGTTGAACTGACTCTCCCCCCCCCGCCCGTATCCTGTCCTGAAATCAGTATTTCACTGTTGCTGTCCTCCCGTCTTCCACCCACTTCCCTTGTGTACCTCTTTAACCACTGTTTACCCTCCATGCACCTCTTGCCCTTCCCCTGTGGCCCCTCCGCCTGTATCATTCACCCTGACTCGTTGCCGTCAGTCACCTGAAACTGGTGAGCTCCCAAGTGGCGCGTGGCGCACTCGTTTAAGACGGTTCCGGTAGAGTGAATCTCCACCTCCTTATTTCCGGTTTGAGTGCGGGCGGGTGATGCCGCCACGAGTCTCGGGGTATTCAGAGGGTGACGAATTGGGACAGACGACGATGCGCATGCGCCATTGACACGCTTCGCGAGGGCAAGCGCAGTAGACATGCTGCTGTTGTCGCCGGGGGTGATGCGCGTGGCTCTGGGATCGAGCCTGCGACCATGAGCTCAAAATTTCACAGACAGCTGCTATCATCCTGTGTTTCGTCCTTGGTATGACATTTGGCATGGTGGACGGACTGTGGCGTGGGATGCGGGGACTAAGTGTCCAGTTTTGACCTTGTAGGTGCACGGGTCATTTTTTTTACCTGTTTATTGTCTCTACTAATCACCTGGTGGAGGTTGTCTCTAACAGCATGTGTCTTTTCGTTATTGTCATACGGACGAGCTAATTAGGCGGAGATAGTTCGTCCGCCCGCCCTGCCAAACACACCTCGGTGCTCGAGTGCAACCCTCTCCTCACTTACTTTTTTTCTCCGGGGAAGGAGGGAGGGGACGGGGTGGGAGAGCATCTGCTCCACTGATAATTTTAATCAAAATTATTTCAGTCGGTGTACATTTTTTGGTCGTGTGCCGGACGCTGAAAAAAATATTGAGGCGGGAGAGGTATCTCGGTCTCTCCCCTTTCCCGTCCCCCCCCACCGCCTTTTCTAACCTCTAAGTGACCGTGAGTTTGTCGGCTTTGACCGGCTCGTTACAAACCTCGTGTCAACTTACTGGTGGTCGACTACTTATCGATATTACGACTCTATATCGACGCGATCGTATTGCGATATCGGTTGCTAATAGCAACGTACCTGGCGTTCGGTAAATTCATCCTTTCGATTAGAACGTTGCCCTGTCCACGTGCTATTTATGACGGAAGCGCGTGGCGACTGTGGTGAAGTAACATTGCACGTGACACCGGTAACATTGCGCGTGGTGTTTTTCAGTATTCATGAATTACGTGAATGTTATGAGTTCTCGGTAGTGAGGTAAAACTGGGACTGAGGTGTGTCATAGACAAGGAATTACAGGGCCGTCACGGGGGTATGAAGCGCCTGTGGCAAGTGTCTAACTTACTCCTCCCCGTAACCCAATAATGACGAAAATCTCAAAAACTTTGCGCCCCAAACCGCACTGACGAATTATATCGATTTCGGTAGCTCAATTCGGTGATCGTGCTGGAGGTCACGGGTTCGATCCTGATTGGGACGAGAACGAGAGAGAAGCTCTTGAATGCTTTCTTCTGTCCCAGATGGGAATCGAAAATGTGGCCTCGTATTG